>JARQOD010000003.1:270439628-270585534 GCA_033576555.1 Oophaga sylvatica | reverse complement strand
GGCTTCAGCTGCCGGGTGTAGCTGAGACCCTGGAGAACACCATCAGGGACGGTGCCCTCAGTCCCCGATCATGTGATCGTCATTATTCAATGAATAACGGTGATCACATAAAAAAGTATACCTGCTATTCGAAGCATTTATCTCTCTTCTGTCTTTTGACATGATATACATGTCAGAGGAGAGAGAAATAAGATGCCTAGGTCCAGTCCAGCTTCGTTTCCTGTCCAAAAATGGCGGGCACTTGTGAAGTGCTCTCGCCGAGATCTGTAGGCCAGCAGCAGCAGGGATTTTTCTCACTGGTATGTTTTGATCATCATATCACAGTTATCAAAAGCCAATAAAATTAGTATATCATCCCTAGTCAGAATAAATTTTTTTTATTTTATCATTTTTATTTATTTCATTCTTCATTGTTAGTGCTAGGGTTGAGCTGATATGACAACTAGTGTGGAGTGCAAGTGCTCGCTATTCGAGTTTGCATCGAGGTCGAGCACCCGCGATACTTGGTGCATACCCGAGCACCCCAATGCAAACTCGAGTATCGAGCACTTGCACTCAACATTAATAATGACATATTCAATATGATGACCTAATGTTATCAAATTCTGTGTGGTACCTTTGGGTTAAAAAAAACCTCACTATACCCCTAGATAAAATCCTTGAGGGTGTAGTTTCCAAAATGGGTCATGTTCATTGGTTTTCCGCTGTTTAACCCCTTAAAGCCCCAAGGGTGGTTTGCACGTTAATGACCGGGCCAATTTTTACAATTCTGACCACTGTCTCTTAACCCCTCTCTGACATTAGACGTACTATCCCGTCCATAAAACCCGTGCCATTCTGACCATGGACGGGATAGTACGTCATAGGCGATTAGCTGCGCTCCCGGAGGGAGCGCAGCTAATCGCCGCCGGGTGTCAGCTGATTATCACAGCTGACACCCGTGACTGTGTGTCAGGAGCGGTCACGGACCGCTCCCGGCACATTAACCCCTTGCACACCGCGATCAAACATGATCGCGGTGTACTGGGGGCACAGGGGAGGATCGCGCAGGGTGGGGGCTCCCTGCGCGCCCCCTGAGACCCTCAGAGCAGCGCGATGTGATCGCGCTGCTCTGAGGGCTTCCTCCCTCCCAGGACCCGGATCCAAGATGGCGCTGGGGTCCTGGAGGGAGGCGGCTTCCTCAGTGCCTGCCGAGAGCAGGCATGAGGAAGCGTCCTGCACTGCCTGTCACATCGCTGGTGTGACAGAGTGCTGTGCACACTGTCACACCAGCGATCTGATGAAATACAGTGATGTCCCACCCTGGGACAAAGTAAAAAAGTAAAAAAAAGTAAAAATAAACATGTGTAAAAAAAAATCAAAAATAAATAAAAAAAAAAATATTCCCCAATAAATTCATTACTTATTGTAAATAAAAAAAATAAAACAATAAAAGTACACATATATGGTATCGCCGCGTCCGTAACGACCCCCCCTATAAAACTGTCCCACTAGTTAACCCCTTTTGTGAATCCCTTAAAAAAAAAATATAAAAACGAAGCAAAAAATCAGTGCTTTATCATCATACCGCTGAACAAAAAGTGGAATAACACGCGATCAAAAAGACGGATATAAATAAACATGGTACCGCTGAAAACGTCATCTTGTCCCGCAAAAAACGAGCCGTCACACAGCATCATCAGCAAAAAAATAAAAAAGTTATAGCTCGCAGAATAAAGCGATGCAAAAATAATTATTTTTTATATAAAATTGTTTTTATTCTATAAAAGCGCCAAAACATAAAAAAATGATATAAATGAGGTATCGCCGTAATCGTACTGACCCGAAGAATAAAACTGCTTTATCGATTTTACCACACGCGGAACAATAAAAACGCCTCACCCAAAAGAAATTCATGAATTGCTGATTTTTGTTCATTCTAACCTCCCAAAAATCGAAATAAAAAGCGATCAAAAAATGTCACGTGCTCAAAAATGGTACCAATAAAAGCGTCACCTCGTCCCGCAAAAATTAAGACCTCACATGACTCTGTGGGCCAAAATATGCAAAAATTATAGCTCTCAAAATGTGGCGATGCAAAAAAACTACTTTTTGCAATAAAAAGCGTCTTTTAGCGTGACAGCTGCCAATCATAAAAACCCGCTATAAATAGTAAATCAAACCCCCCTTTATCACCCCCTTAGTTAGGGAAAAATAATAAAATAAAAAAAATGTATTTATTTCCATTTTCCCGTCAGGCTAAGTTCACACGTTGCGGAATTGCCGCGGAAATTTCCGCGGCAATCCCGCACTTCTCCCGCAGGAAATACGCACGTTTTTTTATGCTGATTCCCGCCAGAATAATAGCGTTTTGCAAGCGTAATTAGCTTGCAGAATGCTAGCGTTTTCCTAGCGATCTGTAGCATCGCTTGGAAAACTGATTGACAGGTTGGTCACACGAGTCAAACATAGTGTTTGACAAGTGTGACCAACTTTTTACTATTGATGCCGCCTATGCCGCATCAATAGTAAAAAGATCTAATGTAAAAATAATAAAAAAAATAATAAATAATGATATTCTCACCTTCCGGCGGCCCCCGCAGCCTTCCCGCCTTCAGCGACGCTCCCGGCAACTTCCGGTCCCAGGAGTGCTTTGCAACAAATCACACCGATGACGTAGCATCTCGCGAGACCGCTATGCCATCTGGGTGATTCTCGCAAAGCACTCTTGGGACCGGAAGTTGCCGGGAGCGTCGCTGAAGGCGGGAAGGCTGCGGGGGCCGCGGGAAGGCTGCGGGGGCCGCCGGAAGGTGAGAATATCATTATTTTTTATTTTAATTATTGTTTTACCAGGGATATGGTACCCAGGGCCTGGAGGAGAGTCTCCTCTGCTCCAGACCCTGGTACCATCCCAATGAACGCTTAGATTGCGCATATGGTCATAGCCCACATCGAAAAGTAAGCGTTCAAAAAGCATTCTAATGGTCGGAATCACCCGCGGTTACGCAAAATTAATGAACAATGTGTTGCTATTTTTTCCGCAAAGCGTTTTTTTCGCGAAAAAAAACGCACATTTGTGCAAAACTGCGAATCAATAAATGTATAGATGCTAATCAGTATTATCCGCTTTATACCGCGGAAAACGCGAAAAACCGAAAAAAACGCAATTATTCTGATCTGTGCCCCTTTAGCCTCAGGGTTAGGGTTTTCGGCTAAAGTTAGGGTTGGCGCTAAAGTTAGGATTAGGGTTAGAGTTAGGATTAGGGTTAGGGTTGGGACTAGGGTTAGGGGTGTGTTGGGGTTAGGGTTGGAGTTAGAATTGGGGGGTTTCCGCTGTTTAGGCACATCAGGGGCTCTCCAAATGTGACATGGCGTCTGATCTCCATTCCAGCCAATTCTGCGTTGAAAAAGTCAAACGGTGTTCCTTCACTTCTGAGCTCTGCCATGCGTCCAAACAGTAGTTTATCCCCACATATGGGGTATCAGCGTACTCTGGACCCCAAGAGTTATTGTGAAATTTGTCCTATTTCTTCTGTTACCCTTGGGAAAATAAAAAACTGGGGGCGAAAATATTATTTTTGTAAAAAAAATAAGATTTTTTTTTGTTTTTACGGCTGTACATTATAAACTTCTGTGAAGCACTTGGGGCTTCATAGCGCTCACCACACATCTAAATAAGTTCCTTGTGGGGTCTATTTTCCAAAATGGGGTCACTTGTTGGGGATTTCCACTGTTTAGGCGCATCAGGGCTCTCCAAATGCGACATGACGCCCCCAGACCATTCCATCAAAGTCTGCAATCCAAAACGTCACTACTTCCCTTTCCGAGCCCTGACATGCGCCCATACAGTAGTTTTCTCCCACATATTGGGTATCAGCGTACTCAGGACAAATTGGACAACAACTTTTGGGGTCCAATTTCTCCTGTTACCCTTGTGAAAATAAAATATTGGGGGCGAAAAAATCATTTTTGTAAAAAAAAAAAAAAAGGATTTTTTATTTTTACGGCTGTGCGTTATAAACTTCTGTGAAGCACTTCGGGGTTCAAAGTGCTCACCACACATCTAGATAAGTTCCTTGTGGGGTCTATTTTCCAAAATGGGGTCACTTGTGGGGGGTTTCCACTGTTTAGGCACATCAGGGGCTCTCCAAATGCAACATGGCATCCAATCTCAATTCCAGCCAATTTTGGTTGGAAAAAGTCAAATGGTGCTCCTTCCCTTCCGAGCTCTGCCGTGCGCCCAAACAGTGGTTCCCCCCCACATATGGGGCATCAGCGTACTCAGGACAAATTGGACAACAACTTATGTGGTCCAATTTCTCCTGATACCCTTGGGAAAATAAAAAATTAGTGACTAAAAGATAATTTTTGTGGGAAAAAAATAGGATTTTTTATTTTCATGCACGGGCATTATAAACTTGTGTGAAGCACTTGGGGGTTCAAAGTGCTCACCAAAGATCTAGATAAGTTCCTTAGGGGTCTAGTTTCCAAAATGGGGTCACTTGTGGGGGATTTCCACTGTTTAGGCTCATCTGGGGCACTGCAAACGGAACATGACCCCCATCAACGTCTGCATTCCAAAACGTTACTACTTCCTTTCCAAGCCCTGCCGTGCGCCCAAACAGTTTTCCACCCCCACATATGGGTATCAGCGTACTCAGGACAAATTGGACAACAACTTTTGGGGTCCAATTTCCTTGGGAAAATTCAAAAATTTAGGACTAAAAAATCATTTTTGTGGAAATTTTTTTTTTTTTTTCACACCCAGGCATTATAAACTTTTGTGAAACACTTGGGGGTTCAAAGTGCTCACAACAGATCTAGATAAGTACCTTAGGGGGTCTAGTTTCCAAAATGGTGTCACTTGTGGGGGGTTTCCACTGTTTAGGCGCATCAGAGGTTCTCCAAGCGCGACATGGCGTCCAATCTCAACTCCAGCCAATTTTAGTTTGAAAAAGTCAAACGGCGCTCCTTCCCTTACGAGCTCTGCAGTGTGCCCAAACAGTGGTTTTCCCCCACATATGGGGTATTGGCGTACTCAGGAGAAATTGCATAACAACCTTATCTGTCCATTTTCTCCTTTTACCCTTGTGAAAATAAAAAAAAAGTTTGTAAAAGATCATTTTTGTGGCTAAAAAGTTAAATATTCATTTTTTCCTTCCACGTTGCTTTAGTTCCTGTGAAGCACCTGAAGGGTTAATAAACTTCTTGAATGTGGTTTTGAGTACCTTGAGGGGTGCAGTTTTTAGAATGGTGTCACTTTTGGGTATTTTCTGCCATATAGACCCTCAAAGTGACTTCAAATGAGAGGTGGTCCCTAAAAAAAATGGCTTTGTAAATTTTGTTGTAAAAATGAGAAATCGCTGGTCAACTTTTAACCCTTATAACTTCCTAACAAAAAAAAATTTTGATTCCAAAATTGTGCTGATGTAAAGTAGACATGTGGGAAATGTTATTTCTTAACTATTTTGTGTTACATATTTCTCTGTTTTAAGGGAATAAAAATTCAAAGTTTGAAAATTGCTAAATTTTCAAAATTTTCGCCATATTTGCGTTTTTTTCAAAAATAAACGCAAGTTATATGGAAGAAATTTTACCACTAACGTGAAGTACAATATGTCACGAGAAAACAATCTCAGAATCGCGAAGATCCGTTGAAGCGTTCCGGAGTTATAACCTCATAAAGAGACAGTGATCAGAATTGTAAAAATTGTCCCGGTCATTAACGTGCAAACCACCCTTGGGGGTGAAGGGGTTAATGAGGCTATAACTCTGGACCGCTTCAACGGATCTTCGCGATTCTGAGACTGTTTTCTCGTGACATATCGTACTTCATGATAGTGGTAAAATTTCTCTGATATTACTTGCTTTTATTTATGAAAAAAATGGAAATATGGCGAAAATTTTGGAAGTTTTGCAATTTTCAAACTTTGAATTTTTATTACCTTAAAACAGAGAAATATGTCACAGAAAATAGTTAATAAATAACATTTCCACATGTCTACTTTACATCAGCACAATTTTGGAAGCAAAATTTTTATTTGTTAGGAAGTTATAAGGGTTAAAAGTTGACCAGCGATTTCTCATTTTTACAACAAAATTTACAAAACTATTTTTTTAGGGACCACCTCACATTTGAAGTCACTTTGAGGGGTCTATATGGCAGAAAATACCCAAAAATGACACCATTCTAAAAACTTCACCCCTCAACGTACTCAAAACCACATTCAAGAAGCTTATTAACTCTTCAGGTGCTTCACAGGAGCTGAAGCAACGTGGAAGGAAAAAATGAACATTTAACTTTAGTCACAAAAATGATCTTTTACAAACATTTTTTTTATTTTCACAAGGGAAAAAGGAGAAAATGAACAGATAAAGTTGTTGTGCAATTTCTCCTGAGTACGCTGATACCCCATATGTGGGGGGAAACCACTATTTGGGTGCACGGCAGGACTCGGAAGGGAAGGAGCGCCGTTTGACTTTTCCAAACCAAAATTGGCTGGAATTGAGAACGGACGCCATGTCACGTTTGGAGAGCCCCTGATGTGCCTAAACAGTGGAAACCCCCCACATGTGACCCCATTTTTGAAACTAGACCCCCTAAGGAACTTATCTAGGTGTGTGGTGAGTACTTTGAACCCCCAAGTACTTCACGCAAGTTTATAATGTAGAGCCGTGAAGAAAAAAAATCTTTTTTTCCACAAGCATGATGTTTTAGTCCCCAATTTTTTATTTTCCCAAGGGTAAGAGGAGAAATTGTACCACAAAAGTTGTTGTCCAACTTGTCCTAAGTACGCTGATACCCCATATGTGGGGGGGAACCACCACTGTTTGGGCGCACAGCAGGGCTCGAAAGGGAAGGAGCGCCGTTTGACTTTTCCAAACCAAAATTGGCTGGAAGTGAGAACGGACGCCATGTCACGTTTGGAGAGCCCCAGATGTGCCTAAACAGTGGAAACCCCCCACATGTGACCCCAGTTTGGAAACTAGACCCCCAAAGGAACTTGTCTAGGTGTGTGGTGAGCACTTTGAACCCCCAAGTGTTTCACTAAAGTTTATTATGCCCTGGCGTGAAAAAAAAAAAAATTTTTTTTCCCACAAAAGTGATTTTTTTTTTTAGTCCCCAATTTTTTATTTTCCCAAGGGTAACAGGAGAAATTGTACCCCAAAAGTTGTTGTCCAATTTATCCTGAGTACGCTGATACCCCATATGTTGGGGGGAACCACTGTTTGGGCGCACGGCAGGGCTAGGAAGGGAAGTAGTGACGTTTTGGAATGCAGACTTTGATGGAATGGTCTTCGGGCGTCATGTTTCGTTAGCAGAGCCCCTGATGTGTTTCACTAAAGTTTATAATACCCTGGCGTCAAAAAATAATAATTTTTTTTTTCCACAAAAGTGATCTTTTAGTCCTCAATTTTTAATTTTCCCAAGGGTAACAGAAGAAATTGGACCCCAAAAGTTGTTGTCCAATTTGTCCTGAGTATGCTGGTACCCCATATGTGGGAAAAAACTGTTTGGGCACACGTCGGGGCTCGAAAGGGAAGTAGTGACGTTTTAGAATGCAGACTTTGATGGAATGATCTGCGGGCGTCATGTTCCATTTGCAGAGCCCCTAATGTGCCTAAACAGTGAAAAAAACAGACAAGTGACATTATTTTGGAAATTAGACCCCTAAGGAACTTCTCTAGATGTGCCCCCTTTTTGGAACAAATCTACGGATTCCTGTAAAGTAAATTAGTAGTGCATGGAGGTGTGGTACAATTTGAAGCAATCCTTCATACACCGGCCAGGTTTTTCGGGGCAGGTGTCGCATTGGTAAGTGGTGTCCTTGCGTATTCCCCTTTTGTAACACACTCGGCACCTTTTTTGCGGCTTACCTTTTTTTCTAGTTTGCGGGACCACCCCCTGAAAATGCTGACCTGGTATGATACGAGCGCCTTCAGTTCTGGAAGTACTGGGGCCCGCTCCTTCCGTAGTGCCAAATATCATGGCCTTAACCACTACCTCCTGGAAGTGAAGGTACGACGTATCAAGGTGGCGTGCACATTGTGACAGCAGGAAAGCGTTGAGCATTGCCATTTGTACAATGTGCACGGCCAGCTTCTTGTACCACACTCTTGCCTTTCTCAAAGCACGTATGGTTGGAGGAGTTGATCGGAGAGATCCACTCCCCCCATGTATTTGTTGTACCCCAGTACACAGTCCGTTTGCAGACCTGTGTAGAGGTACTCCGTACAGTGCTGAGGGCACTGCCATCACAGTGTATGGTGATCAAGAGAAGGACATCCCTCTTGTCCTTGTACTTGACCACCAGTAGGTGGTCGCTACATTGGGCTCTGCTGTCACCCCTTCTTAGCATCTGCCCAAGTAGCATCTTTGGGAGGCCTCTCTGATTTTTGCGGACAGTACCGCAGGCTGCGGTACCTCGCGCAAAGAGAGATTTGTAGAGTGGGACGCTGGTATAAAAGTTATCGGTGTAGAGGTGATAACCTTTATCCAGCAGTGGGTGCACCAAATCCCACACAATTTTCCCACTCACTCCCAGGACAGGAGGACATTCAGGGGGTTCAATCCTGGTGTCCTTTCCTTCGTAAACTCTAAAGCTGTGGGTGTACCCTGAGGTACTCTCACACAGCTTGTAGAGTTTGATTCCGTACCTGGCCCTCTTGCTGGACAGGTACTGACGGAATCCGAGCCGTCCCTTAAAATGAATTAAGGACTCATCCACGCAGATGTCCCTTTGAGGCATGTACACTTCAGCAAACTTTTTGTTGAAGTGTTCGATGACCCGTCGAACTTTGAACAAACGGTCAAAGTTGGGGTCATCTCGTGGGTGACACTGTGCATTATCGGTATAATGCAGGAATTTGTGGATGGCCTCAAAACGCGTCCGGGCCATGACCATTCGGAACACTGGAGTGTTATACAAAATATCAACACTCCAATATTGCCGATTTTCTGGCTTCTTCAGGATCCCCATATGAAGGACCAGGCCCCAAAACTGCATCATTTCAACTGCGTCTACAGGAGACCAGTTAGAATATGATGAAACTGAGTTTTGCGCCAAAAATTGACGAGCGTACAAATTAGTTTGCTCCACCATGAGGTTAATAAAATCCTCAGAGAAAAAGACTTTGAAAAAGTCTATTTCTGTGAGGCCAGTGGTGTCAAACTTGATTCCTGATTCTGCCACAAAATTAGGAATCAGTGGCTCGTAATTTTCGGGGGGGCGAGGTCCATACGGGGTCCGCAGTGGGGTGTGCTGGTTCGGCTTCGTCTTTCGGAATGGTGGGAGATGCCTCATCTTCTGTCCTGGGGCGTCTGCGTGGCGGTTCCGCAGGACCCGAGGAGGAAGAGGATGAAGAATCAGAAAAGTATAAAAATGTGGGATCCTCTCCCTCGCTATCAGTGGCGGAGGCAAGGAAAGCATATGCCTCCTCCAATGAATAGCGCTTTTGGGATGAATGTGATGGTGCTTGGGTGTACTTCATTTATAACTGTGTGTGTGTGGGGGGGATAGTGATTGGTGCAAACTTGTCTAAAAAGAAAAAGCTAAAAGAAAAAAAGCAAATAGGGAGAAAAAAAATGCCTAAGAAAAGTGTAAAACAGCAGGCACGTGCTCTGATAACTGAACTGTGTCACTTATCAAAGTCCGGCAGCTGCGGGATGTGGCGGAAAGGGAGGTGTAAAAAAAAAGGAAAACTGCAGGCCCAAGCTCTGATAAGTGAACGGTGTCACTTATCAAAGTTTGATGGCTGCGGGAAGTGCGCACAGGGAGGTGGAAAAAAAAAAAGGGGGGGAAAACGGACGGTAGGCGCAAGCTCTGATAAGTGAACTGTGTCACTTATCAAAGTCTGGCGGCTGCGGGATGTGCGCACAGGGAGGTGGCGGAAAGGGAGGTGGAAAAAGAAAAAAGGGAAAACGGACGGCAGGCCCAAGCTCTGATAAATGAACTGTGTCACATCAAAATCCGGCGGCTGCGGGATGTGCGCACAGGGAGGTGGCTGAAAGGGAGGTGGAAAAAGAAAAAAGGGAATACGGACGGCAGGCCCAAGCTCTGATAAGTGAACTGTGTCACTTATCAAAGTCCGGCGGCTGCGGGATGTACGCACAGGGAGGTGGCGGAAAGGGAGGTGGAAAAAAAAGGGGAAAACTACAGGCCCAAGCTCTGATAAGTGAGCTGTGTCACTTATCAAAGTCCGGCGGCTGCGGGATGTGCGCACGGAGTTGTCGCAAAGGGGGCTGAAAAAAAAGCGAGCATGAGTGTTGATTGGTGAACTGCGTCACCAATCAACGCTCGGCGGCTGCGAAATGTTCGCATGGAGGTGGCGCAAAGGTGGGTGGAAGTGGGTAAAAAGAGAAGGGGGGATGGGGGGATGAAGAGAGATCGGGCACTTACAGTTGTAGTCTCTCTTCTTTTTTCTTCTTTTTTTCTTCCTTCTTTTTTCTTTCTTTTTTCTATCTTCTTTTTTCTATCTTTTCTTCTTTCTTCCTTCCTCAGCACTACAAGGCCCAGTACAGGAGATCTGTTAGTATAACCGCTCTGCAGGAATCCTCAGCAAGTGTGAGGACAGAGCCTGGTGAGACAGGTCACAGAGCGGTCAATTCGCTACTGTGACCTGTGATTGGTGGGATCCATCATAACATGATCCCACCAATCAGAGCTCTCCTGGTTGCTCTGGCAACATGCCTCGGATCGGAGCTCACAGCTCCGATCCTAGGCAGGTCACAACCAGGTCAGCAGCAGGGCACAGCGCGGTCACACAGCGGTCACACTGCCGCTGTGCCTTGTGATTGGCGCGATCGACGATGACATCGATCGCGCCAATCAGACCTTGCAGGCCCTGCTAGGCCTGTCCTAATGATGGGTGTTCAGGATCGGTGCTTTTACAGCACCGATCCGGCAGGGCACAGCGCGATAACACCGCGGCTGTGCCCTGCGATTGGCGCAATTGATGTGATCGTCGATCGCGCCAATCTGAGTTGTTTTTGCTTCGCAGGTGCCTGGCGTTGCCCCCCGGGATACCGACGCCATCTTTCCTGAGGTAAGATGGCGTCGGAATTTTAATGTGATCACCGCGACTTAAGTCGTGATGCCGCATTAAATGTCATGACGTACTATCCCGTCCATGGGTATTAAGTCCCAGGTCACATGGACGGGATAGTACGTCGGATGATAGAAAGGGGTTAAGGCATCTTAGGTGCTCTCCAAGCGCAACATGGCATCCGCTCTTGATTCCAGCCATTTTTGCATTCAAAAAGTCAAATACTGCTGCTTCCCTTCCGAGCTCTGCTGTTGTAAATTTGGTTGGAAAATTGAGAAATTGCTGGTTAACTTTTAACCTTCCTAACAAAAAAAAAATGTTTTAAAAATTGTGCTGATGTAAAGTAGACATGTGGGAAATCTTTATTATTTATTTTGTGTGGTATAACAATTTGATTTATTGTATAAAAAAATCAAAGTTGGAAAACTGCAAAATGTCTCACTTTTTTATATTTCCATAAATATATGCAAGTCATATTGAAGAAATTTTACCACTATCATGATGTACAATACAATGGGGGAAATAAGTATTTGATCCCTTGCTGATTCTGTAAGTTTGCCCACTGACAAAGACACGAACAGTCTATAATTTTAAGGGTAGGTTAATTTTAACATTGAGAGATAGAATATCAAAAATAAAATCCAGAAAATCAGATTGTATAAATTATATATATTTATTTGCATTTTGCAGTGAGAAATAAGTATTTGATCCCTCTGGCAAACAAGACTTAATACTTGGTGGCTAAACACTTGTTGGCAAGCACAGCAGTCAGATGTTTTTAGTAGATAATGAGGTTTGTGCACATGTCGGAAGGAATTTTGGTCCACTCCTCTTTGCAGATCCTCTCTAAATCATTAAGATTTTGTAGCTGTCGCTTGGCAACTTGGAGCTTCAACTCCCTCCATAAGTTTTCCTTGAGATTAATGTCTGGAGACTGGCTATGCCACTCCATGACCTTTTAATGTGCTTCTTTTTGAGCCACTCCTTTGTTGCCTTGGCTGTATGTTTTGGGTCATTGTCTTGCTGGAGGACCCAGCCACGACCCATTTTTAATGTCCTGGCAGAGGGAAGGAGATTGTCACTTAGGATTTTACAGTACATGGCTCCATCCATTCTCCCATTGATGTGATGAAGTAGTCCTGTGCCCTTAGCAAAGAAACACCACCAAAACATGATGCTTCCACCTCCATGCTTGACAGTGGGGATGATGTTCTTTGGGTCATAGGCAGCATTTCTCTTCCTCCAAACACGGCGAATTGAGTTAATGCCAAAGAGCTCAATTTTTGTCTCATCTGACCACAGAACCTTCTTCCAATCACTCACAGAATCATCCAGGTGTTCATTGGCAAACTTCAGACGGCCTGCACATGTGCCTTTTTGAGCATGGGGACGTTGCAGGCATTCCAGGATTTTAAACCTTTAGGCTAAGTGCACACGATCAGGAATAATTGCGTTTTTTTCGCGGTTTTTCCGCGGTTTTCCGCGGTAAAAACGCGATAAAAACGCAAGCATTAAGCATCCTATACATGTTAATTGATTCCGCATGTTTTGGCCACATGTTGCGTTTTTTTCCGCGAAAAAAACGCTTTGCGGAAAAAATAGCAACATGTTCATTAATTTAGCGTAACCGCGGTGATTCCGCCGCCATAGGAATGCATTGAACCGCTTACTTTCCGCATGTGGCTATGCCCACTATGCGCAATGTAAGCGGTTCATGTGCGGATGGTACCCAGGGTCTGGAGCAGAGGAGACTCTCCTCCAGGCCCTGGGTACCATATCCCTGGTAAAACAATAATTAAAATAAAAAATAATGATATTCTCACCTTCCGGCGGCCCCCGCAGCCTTCCCGCGGCCCCCGCAGCCTTCCCGCCTTCAGCGACGCTCCCGGCAACTTCCGGTCCCAAGAGTGCTTTGCGAGAATCACCCAGATGGCATAGCGGTCTCGCGAGATGCTACGTCATCGGTGTGATTTGTTGCAAAGCACTCCTGGGACCGGAAGTTGCCGGGAGCGTCGCTGAAGGCGGGAAGGCTGCGGGGGCCGCCGGAAGGTGAGAATATCATTATTTATTATTTTTTTTATTATTTTTACATTAGATCTTTTTACTATTGATGCGACATAGGCGGCATCAATAGTAAAAAGTTGGTCACACTTGTCAAACACTATGTTTGACTCGTGTGACCAACCTGTCAATCAGTTTTCCAAGCGATGCTACAGATCGCTAGGAAAACGCTAGCATTCTGCAAGCTAATTACGCTTGCAAAACGCTATTATTCTGGCGGGAATCAGCATAAAAAAACGTGCGTATTTCCTGCGGGAGAAGTGCGGGATTGCCGCGGAAATTTCCGCGGCAATTCCGCAACGTGTGAACTTAGCCTTACGGCGTAATGTCTTACCAATGGTTTTCTTGGTGACTGTGGTCCCAGCTTCCTTGAGATCATTAACAAGTCCCCACCCCCTGTGTGGTTTTAGGCTGATCTCTCACCTTCCTCATGTTTAAGGATACCCCATGCTGTGAGATTTTGCACTGTGCCAGAGATCGATGTCGATTGCCAGTCTTTTTGTATTTCTTCCATTTTCTTACTATTGCACCAACAGTTGTCTACTTCTCACCCAGCGTCTTATGGTTTTGTAGCCCATTCCAGCTTTGTGCAGGTTTAATGATCTTGTCCCTGACATCCTTAGAAAGCTCTTTGGTCTTGCCCATGTTGTAGAGTTTAGTCTGACTTATTAACCCCTTAACCCCCAATGGTGGTTTGCATGTTAATGAGCAGGCCAATTTTTACAATTCTGACCACTGTCCTATAACTCTGGAACGCTTCAACTGATCTTGGCGATTCTGAGATTGTTTTTTCGTGACACATTGTACTTCATGTTAGTCGTAAAATTTCTTCAATATAACTTGCGTTTGTGAGAAAAAACGGAAGTTTGGTGAAAATTTTGAAAATTTCACATTTTTCAAACTTTTAATTTTTATTCCCTTAAATCAGTTATATCGCACAAAATAGTTACCGTATATACTCATGTATAAGCCGACCCATGTATAAGCCGACCCCCCTAATTTTGCCACAAAAAACTGGGAAAACTTATTGACTCGCGTATAAGCCTAGGGTGAAAAATGATTATGCCCCCATTGATGCCCACAGATTATGCCCCATATGATGCTCCACAGATTATGCCCCATATGATGCTCACAGATTATGCCCCATATGATGCTCCACAGATTATGCCCCCATATGATGCTCCACAGATTATGCCCCCATATGATGCTCCACAGATTATGCCCCCATATGCTGCACAGATTATGCCCAATATGCTCCACAGATTATGCCCCTATATGCTCCAGATTATGCCCCATATGCTCCACAGATTATGCCCCTATATGCTCCAGATTATGCCCCCATATGCTCCAGATTATGCCCAATATGCTTCAGAGATTATGCCCCTATATGCTCCAGATTATGCCCCCATATATTCCACAGATTATGCCCCCATATGCTCCAGATTATGCCCCATATGTTCCACAGAATATGCCCCATATGCTCCAGATTATGCCCCATATGTTCCACAGCTTATGCCCCATATGCTCCATATTATGCCCCCATATGTTTCACAGTTATGCCCCCATATGCTCCACAGTTTATGCCCCCATATGCTCCATATTATGCCCCCATATGCTCCATATTATGCCCCCATATGTTCCACAGCTTATGCCCCCTTATGCTCCATATTATGCCCCCATATGCTCCATATTATGCCCCCATATGTTCCAGATTATGCCCCATACACTGCTGCTGCAAAAAAAATGACATACTCACCTCTTGTCGCTGGGCCAGGTGCCGGTGTCCTGAGCAGGCAGTGACACTCGCACCTGAGATATTTACCTGTCCTCTCTGCACCGCAGCGCTGCGTCCTCGTCCTGGTCCTCGGCAGTGAATGATCAGGCAGGGGGCGCGGCGCTCACTAATGACGTCATCGCGCCCTCTGCTGATCATTCACAGCCAGAGGAGTCAGACGAGGACGCAGCCTGCAGCGTGGAACGGGACAGGTAAGTATCGCTATACTCACCCCTCCACCGCGCGTCCCTGCAGCCTCTCCTCTTCTCCCGGCGCTCTCCGCAGCGCTTCCTTCCTACAGCGGTCACATGGTACCGCTCATTAAAGTCATGAATATGTGCATATTCATGACTTTAATGAGCGGTGGCATGTGACCACTGCAGGAAGGAGCCGGAGATCGTGGGAGAAGCAGAGGGGGCTACAGAGACCGCGGCTGCGGAGAGGTTAGTATAATCCGACACCCCCGCTCCCCCTCCCCCGCCGACCCCCGTATAAGTCGAGAGGGGGACTTTCAGCCCTAAAAAATGGGCTGAAAATCTCGGCTTATACACGAGTATATACGGTAATAAATAACTTTTCCCACATGTCTACTTTACATCAGCACAATTTTGGAACCCAAATTTTTTTTTTGTTAGGAAGTTATAAGGGTTAAAAGTTGACCAGTGATTTCTCATTTTTACAGCACCATTTTTTTGTTTAGGGGCTACAGCACATTTGAAGTCAATTTAAAGGGAATCTGTCACCCCAATATTGCCATATCAGATAAAGATATGGCTGAATAGTGCGTTCCATAACAAAGCTAACGGTAGGTATCATATATCAGGATACCCCCGTTTTCATATCAAAATACCTTTGTAAACTTCGGTTTTTGCGCTGTTAATCACGGTGGTCAGGTCCGGAGGGCGGCGTTTTCTCACTCTCTCTCCCCCTGCGCTCCTCGGTATCAGTTGCATATCGCCGTCTGTAAATCCCACACACGGCGTTCGGCTTCCGGCAATTGCGCAATTCAAATTCTGGCCGGCGCATGCGCAGTGTGCTTTGCCCAACAGTGGGCAAAGCATATAATCAGTACAGCGCATGCGCTACTCTTTCCTTGCCCCGGAAGTCGCCCAAGGCAAGCAGTCATTTCCGGGCAAGGAAAGAGTAGCGCATGCGCTGTACTGATTATATGCTTTGCCCACTGTTGTGTGAAGCACTTGGGGGTTCAAAGTGCTCAACACAGATCTAGATAAGTTCCTTAGAGGGTCTAGTTTCCAAAATGGGGTCACTTGTGGGGGGTTTCCACTGTTTAGGCACATCTGGGGCACTGCAAACGGAACATGACACCCATCAACGTCTGTATTCCAAAACATTATTACTTCCTTTCCAAGCCCTGCCGTGCGCCCGAACAGTTTCCCCCCCCCCCTACATATGGGTATCAGCGTACTCAGGACAAATTGGACAACAACTTTTGGGGTCCAATTTCTTTGGGAAAAATCAAAAATTGGGGACTACAAAATCATTTTTGTGGAAAATTGTTGTTTTTTTTTTTTCACACCCAGGCATTATAAACTTTTGTGAAACACTTGGGGGTTAAAAGTGCTCACAACAGATCTAGATAAGTTCCATAGGGGGTCTAGTTTCCAAAATGGTGTCACTTGTGTGGGGTTTCCACTGTTTAGGCGCATGAAGGGCTCTCCAAACTCGACATGGCGTCCAATCTCAATTCCTGCCAATTTTGGTTTGAAAGAGTCAAACGGCGCTCCTTCCCTTACGAGCTCTGCCATGCGCCCAAACAGTGGTTTTCCCCCACTTATGGGGTATCGGCGTACTCAGGAGAAATTGCACAACAACTTTATCTGTCCATTTTCTCCTTTTACCCTTGTGAAAATTAAAAAAATGTTTGTAAAAGATCATTTTTGTGACTAAAAAGTTAAATGTTCATTTTCTCCTTCGTCTCATTGGGGGACACAGGACTGTGGGTGTATGCTACTGCCGCTAGGAGGCTGACACTAAGTAGATATAAAAAAAAGGTTAGCTCCTCCTCCGCCGTATACACCTCGACACTGGCCGTAGGCGAACCCAGTTCATGCTTAGTGTCTGATGGAGGCACATGCCTGGTTTCTTCCAGACCATTTTTTTTTCCCTTTCCCACGGAGACGAGATAGGGGCGACGGACCCTTTTGAAGGGGGCCGATCTCCCCAAACCATCAACGGGCGAGCACGTGGAGTGTCGCCTCCACGTATCCTCTCCCGCAACGTGGGACACGAATGCCGGACTCAGCCCTGACCACCCTAGAGTATTGAAACCCTAGGCTGTACAGAGGCAAAAGGGTAGTCCGTGCGGCCCCCACTGCACCACCAATGCTAGACTGCGGTGCTGCAAGGAGGCGGACGGTCCCTCTCCTCATCCCCTGAAGGGATGATGGAGTTAGGGTGCCTGCACCGTCCCTTTTTTTCTACAAAGCCCCCCTCCAACCTGAGGAAGACGGTCGTGGATGGGGGGCCGGGAGTGCGGCAAGCCCCTGCAGTTTCGGTGCGAGGAAGTCTTCTGGAGTGCAGCAGCGAAGGGAGCCGGCGTTTGAGAGGAGGTCGGGAGAGACAGATTCGGCCTGGCTTCAGCCAGGCCACAGGCGAGTCCTCGGCTTGTGTCCCGCCCCCTGAGGTGCATCGTCTTCCGGCGGGCCCGCCCCCCGACTCTCGGGAAATTTAGTCCCCGGCTTCGGCCGGAGACTAGGCTGCGGCTGGAAATATAGCGCCCGGCTTCGGCCGGAAGGTAGGCCGCGGTCTCAGGCTCCGCCCCCAGCAGCGAGACCTTCCGGCGGACCCGCCCCCGACTCTCGGGCGGCCTCCGCTGAAAATTTAGTCCCCGGCTTCGGCCGGCGCTAGGCCGCGGCTGGAAATTTAGTCCCTGTCTTCGGCCGGCGCTAGGCCGCGGCTCGGGATCCCTCCCCCAGAGGCTCAGCTATTTTAGGCACGCCTTCCTGAACTGGGCGCGCTTTTTTTTTTAAGTCAGGAGTTTGTACCTGACAGTGGCAACCTCCGTGGCCTCTTCTGCGCCCACCACTGCACGCCATTGAAAGACGTCCGGGGACACAGGACAGGGGTAAGTGCTACTACCTCCAGCCTGGTAGCTCCGCTTCGCTCCTCTGCACTCCGCTCCGCCGCACCGCCACATCCAAATCATTGCGGCACAGATCCAGCATGTCCAGAAGGGCTAAAACTCACACGGTGCTGTATATACCGCATGCATTGCCTGTAGGTCCCCTTTTCAGCATGCCCAGGTTAATCGGGTCTGCGAAGCCTGTGACTCCGAACGTGCCCAGGAGCCCTCCCCTATAACTGAGCCCAGTGCATCAGGTCCCCCGGAATGGGCCCTGTCTGTCTCATCTATGGCGTCATTAACGAGAGCAATCGAGTCCCTTTAAGCTCCCGAGAGGAGCAGGGACAGTGGTTCACCCGTCTTGGCCATGTCTCAGGAACCTCCGGCCTGCAGGGGCCGCGCTCTCACAGACGTGGGGGAAGCGAACCCACACTGCGTCGCCTGTGCCGTCCAGGGCCTCGGCATCTATCAGTTCTGTTTCTCGCTCTCCCTCACCTGTGGAGGCGAGTGACCAAAGTTCGGACTCCGATTCCGAAGGGTCCCTCAATCTAGAGGCACCGAGTTGTCAAGAGACAATTGACAGTCTTATTGAAGCAATCAATCAAACCCTGGGGGTAGATGATGAATCCACCTCGGCCTCTGGTCATAAGGTGTCCTTCAAACGAGCCAGGCAAACTCATAAGGTTTTTGTCGCTCACCTTGAGTTTGAGGACCTAGTGCAGCACCACCGGGAAAAGCCGGACAAGCGCTTTTCAGGACAAAAGGCTCTCAATACCAGATATCCTTTTGCCCCTGAGCTTCTTAAGAAATGGGCGGAATCTCCTGCTGTCGACCCTCCTGTGTCGCGTTTAGCGTCTAAGACACTACTCTCCCTTCCCAACGGTTCCTCGATCAAAGATCCAACGGATCGTCTGATTGAAAGCTTGGCTCGCTCGGTGTTTGAGGCATCAGGCTCTGCCCTCTCTCCCTCTTTTGCAGCGACTTGGGTTGCTAAGGCCATGATATCCTGGTCGGAGTCTCTAAATAGAGCCCTCCACGGTATGGAGGTGCCGTCAGAGGTAATTGAGATCTCTAATCAGATCGCTCTTGCAGGAGACTTTTTGATTAATGCTTCCATGGATGCGGCAAATTTCGCAGCACTAGCTGCGGCCAACGCGATTGCTATTAGGAGAGCCTTGTGGTTGAGGACTTGGCGGGCGGACTCAACCTCAAAAAAGTCACTTACGTCCTTACCGTATCAGAGTGGCCGGTTATTTGGCGAGAGACTGGATCAGCTCATATCTGATGCTACAGGAGGGAAAAGCAGTTTCCTTCCTCAGCAGAAAATTAGACAGCCCTTTCGCCGACAGCTTCAACCTCGGTTTAGGGCCTTTCGCAACCCAGGTTGGGCCGCGGCAGCCAGCTCCGGCGGCTCAGGTCGACCTAATCAGGCCAGAGATTGCCAGGTCTCCTACAAGACCAACCCTTTGGGAAGGATGCAATCTCAACAGCCAAGATCTAGAGGGTCTAGGTCCCAAAGATATTCGGCCAAATGACTGGAGGCAGGATCCGGTCAATTCATCCAGAGTGGGCGGCCGCCTACTCTGGTTTCGCCCCACCTGGCTATCGGTCACTCACGACAAGTGGGTCAGGGAGTTAGTCTCCTCGGGGTACAAGATAGAGTTTATCAGCCATCCCTCAAATGGTTTTTTTCCCTCGCGCCTTCCCAAAGAAGATTCCCATGTTCGCGCCTTGTTCAAGGCGGTCGAATCTCTTCGGCGCAGCGGGGTTATTATTCCTGTACCGGGGGTCGAGAGAGGTCAGGGGTTCTATTCCAACCTGTTCATAGTACCCAAGAAAGACGGCACTGTAAGGCCCATTCTGGACCTAAAACGTCTGAACAGGTTTGTCAGAATTCGACATTTCCGAATGGAGTCTCTCCGCTCGGTCATTGCAGCCATGGAAAAGGGGGAATTTCTAGCGTCAATAGACATCCAAGATGCCTATCTTCACATCCCCATATTCCCCCATCATCAGAGATTTCTACGGTTTGCCATCAGCAACCTTCACTTTCAATTCGCAGCCTTGCCCTTCGGGCTAGCCACAGCCCCCAGGGTGTCCACAAAGGTTATGGCTGCCGTTGTGTTCATTCTGCACTCCCGGGGGATAGTCATCTTGCCATACTTAGACGATCTCCTCGTCAAGGGTCCGTCTTTTCAAGCCTGCGAGGAAAGTGTCAGCATTACGCTAGACACCCTGGTTCGCCTGGGGTGGCTGGTGAATCTGAAAAAATCATCTCCCGTGCCATCTCGGAAGATCACCTTTTTAGGGATGATTTTCGACACCGCTTGAGGGTTGATAATCCTCCCTCGGGACAATGCCCTAGTTCTCCGTCAGGAGGTACGGATCCTTCGACAGCCGATTCCTCACACCATCCGGTTTTGCATGAGGGTCTTAGGAAGGATGGTGGCAGCAATCGAGGCCATTCCGTTTGCCCAATTTCATCTCCGCTCCCTTCAGCATGCCCTCTTGGCAGCTTGGGACGGGAGCCCTTACTCTCTCAATCTCCGGTGCCGTCTGTCTCTGCAGGTCAGACAGACACTTACGTGGTGGACAAGGAGCACCACTCTTCAACAGGGGTGATATTTTCCCCCAGTCCATTGGCTGATAGTCACAACGGGGATGCCAGTCTTCTCGGATGGGGAGCAGTGTTTCGCCACTACTCAACCCAGGAATCTTGGTCTCTGCAGGAATCAACCCTCCCGATCAATATTCTAGAGATTCGAGCTGTTCGGCTGGCTCTGAGGCATTTTCACCATCATCTGGCTGGCCGCTCTGTCCGAATACAATCGGACAATGCCACGGCTGTGGCATACATAAATCATCAGGGAGGTACCCGCAGCTGGGCGGCCATGCACGAGGTGAAACATATTCTGACCTGGGCAGAAAGAAATCACTCTGTGATATCGGCGGTCCACATTCCGGGCGAGGAGAACTGGGCAGCGGATTTCCTCAGCCGTCCGGGTATAGCGTCAGGGGAATGGTCACTGCATCCCGATGTTTTTCAGCAGATATGCCTACGCTGGGGAACCCCAGATGTGGACCTGATGGCCTCCAGGATAAACGCCAAGGTACCCAACTTCGTCTCCCGGTACCGGGATCCGCAGGCAATTGCAGTGGACGCCCTGGTTCTACCGTGGAATCCGTTTCACCTCCAGTACTTGTTTCCACCGATAGCTCTGCTCCCAAAGGTGATCAGAAAGATCAGGATAGAGGGGGACCCAGCGATATTAATCGCTCCGGATTGGCCGCGTCGCTCATGGTACGCAGAGCTGGTACAGTTGCTCGCCAACGCACCCTGGCGTCTGCCAGAACGTGCGGACCTTCTCTCACAGGGCCCAGTTTACCACCAGAACTCAGCGGTCCTGTGTTTGACGGCCTGGCCGTTGAATCTTGGATCCTGACCAGGGCTGGATTCTCCCGTAAGGTCGCTGCCACAATGGCTAGCGCCCGAAATCCCGCCTTGGCTCGTATCTACCACCATACTTGGAAGGTCTTCTTTACATGGTGCAGGGAACATGGTTATTCCGCCCCTTCAGTTTTCGATTCCCAACATTCTGGCATTTCTCCAAGCGGGCCTAGATTCAGGCCTAGCGCCAAGCACTCTTAGACGACAGATATCAGCCTTGTCTGTTCTTTTTCAGCATAAAATCGCTACTAATTTACAGGTTAAGACCTTTATTCAGGGGGTTGTCCATATAGTGCCCCCCTACAGGGCTCCCTTAGACGTCTGGGATCTCAACCTTGTTCTGTGAGTTCTGCAGGAATCTCCATTTTGAGCCTCTTCAGGAGATTTCCTTGACATACCTTTCTTGGAAGGTGATGTTTTTGGTAGCTATAACATCCATAAGGCGAGTCTCGGAGCTGGCGGCACTATCTTGCCGAGCTCCGTACTTACTTTTTCATCATGATAAGGTGGTGCTCAGGCCAACACCACCTTTTTTGCCTAAGGTCTTGTCCTCATTTCATATCAATGAGGACATTGTTTTGCCCTCATTTTGCCCAGCGCCGACTCACCGGGTGGAGAAAGCTCTCCATACGCTGGATCTGGTGAGAGCACTCAGGAGATATGTATCTCGGACGGCATGCTTTCGGCAGACGGACACCCTGTTCATCCTCCCCGAAGGTCGCAGGAAGGGACTCGCTGCATCAGGATCAACTTTGGCTAGATGGATAACCATTCAGGAGGCCTACCGCATCAGAGGCGCTGTGGTTCCCGCAGGAATCAGGGCTCACTCCACCAGAGCAGTGGGTGCCTCCTGGGCTCTTCGGCATCAGGCTTCGGTGGAACAGGTTTGTAAGGCGGCAACCTGGTCCAGTCTGCATACTTTCTGTAAACATTATAATATCCATACTCAGGCTTCAGCGGATGCAAGTCTGGGTAGAAGGATTCTTCAGGGCGCGGTAGCGCACCTATAGGCAATGCCTGGTTACGACTTATACTGTGGAGTCAGTTTCCCACCCAAGGGACTGCTTTGGGACATCCCACAGTCCTGTGTCCCCCAATGAGACGAAGGAGAAATACGGATTTTTGTGTTACTCACCGTAAAATCCTTTTCTCCGAGACGCTCATTGGGGGACACAGCACCCACCCTGATAGCCAGATGGCTTCGTTTTTGAGTTAATTCTATTTTTGTCTGTTCCGGTGGGTTTTATTCTATTTTATTTTATTTCTGGATATATTGTACCTGTGTTGACACTGATTTACCTTTTGTCCTCCTACTGCTTTTTGCACTAAACTGGGTTCGCCTGCGGCCAGTGTCGAGGTGTATATGGCGGAGGAGGAGCTAACCTTTTTTTATATCTACTTAGTGTCAGCCTCCTAGCGGCAGTAGCATACCCCCCACAGTCTTGTGTCCCCCAATGAGCGTCTTGGAGAAAAGGATTTTACGGTGAGTAACACAAAAATCCGTATTTTTCCTTCCATGTTGCTTCAGCTCCTGTGAAGCACCTGAAGGGTTAATAAACTTCTTGAATGTGGTTTTGAGTACCTTGAGGGGTCCAGTTTTAAGAATGGTATCACTTTTGGGTATTTTCTGCCATATAGACCCCTCAAAGTGACTTCAAATGTAAGGTGGTCCCTAAAAAAAAAAAATGGCTTTGTAAATTTTGTTGTAAAAATGAGAAATCGCTGGTCAACTTTTAACCCTTATAACTTCCTAAGAAAAAAAATTTTGGTTACAAAATTGTGCTGATATAAAGTAGACATGTGGGAAATGTAATTTATTAACAATTTTGTGTGACATATTTCTCTGTTTTAAGGGAATAAAAATTCAAAGTTTGAAAATTGTAAAATTTTCAAAATTTTCGCCATATTTGCGTTTTTTTCAAAAAATAAACACAAGTTATATGGAAGAAATTTTACCACTAACGTGAAGTACAATATGTCACGAGAAAACATTCTCAGAATCGCGAAGATCCGTTGAAGCGTTCCAGAATTATAACCTCATAAAGAGACAGTGGTCAGAATTGTAAAAATTGGCCCGGTCATTAACGTGCAAACCACCCTTGGTGGTAAAGGTGTTAAAGGGGTATTAAGTAGGAGACTTGCACACAGCATTTTTTTTCAGCTTGCTAAAGCTGCATGTGGGTTTTGAGGTTTGGCTATATGGCAAGTACAACTGTAGCACATGTTTTTATCTTTTTCACCTGTTATAGGGAAATATCTGGTTTGTGGTTTTTGCCTAGCGTTCTTTTGCTGCATGGTAAAAACACCAATCCTGGTAAAGGGATTTTTTGTGGAGAACTTCACTGTGAAAAACTTTTAATTTCAAAAAATAAAAATAAAATTATTCAGTCCAGTATAGAATTCTCTTGCACCATTTATGAGTATGTGCTACTCGGCTGGGCCTCCCACTGAGTCTAAAAACAGCAGCAAATCCAAAGATATCTGAGACACCATAGAGATCCTTGTAAAAATCCAATCTTTATTCCAAAATCTTTAAAACATCACAGCAGTGAGGAGACAAAAATAAGAGCAGTTTTTCTTGCCAAATGGCCTGCTTGTATTTTAGGCTTGAAAATAGGGATTTTTGTGTGTACTCACCATAAAATCCTTTTCTCCGAGCCAATCATTGGGAGACACAAGACCATGGGTGTTATGCTGCTGCCACTAGGAGGACACTAAGCAATACACAGAAAAAAGTTAACTCCTCCTCCTGCAGTCTACACCCTCTGTTGGCTCAATCCTGAACCAGTTTGGTGCCAAAGCAGTAGGAGCTCGTAACAGAATGCAATATGTCAAAACCAAAGAAAACAACGAGGCTACTGGCTTGGAGAAAAGGATTTTACGGTGAGTACACACAAAAATCCCTATTTCTCCATCGCCTCATTGGGGGACACAAGACCATGGGACGTCCCAAAGCAGTCCCTGGTGGGAAGCCATAATAACAAATGAAGCCTCGTGAGCCACATGCATAAAACGCTTAAACAGTCAACAGACAACTTACAGATGCGCAACAGCTGATTGCAGAATTTGTCTGCCAAGTGCCGCATCTGATGAAACTTGGGCATGGATTTGGTAATGCTTGACAAAAGTATGAAGACTGGACCAAGTCGCAGCCTTGCACACTTGTTGTGCCGAAGCCTGGTGTCGGATGGCCCAAGAGGCCCCCACAGACCGAGTGGAGTGTGCCTTAATCCCAGCCTGGATAGGCTGACCTTTGACACGGTACGCCTCTTGGATCGCCAAACAGATCCATCTGGCTAACGTGGCTTTGGAAGCAGGAAAACCCTGTCTGCGTCCTTCCGGAAGCACAAACAGTGCATCCGATTTACGGAAAGATGCAGTTCTCGAAATGTACCTTCGGAGAGCCCTCACCAAATCCAAGGTGTGAAGGGCTTTCTCAGTACGGTGAATCGGCGCCGGACAGAATGAGGGCAGGACTATATCTTCATTAATATGAAAAGCCGAGACGACTTTGGGCAAGAAAGAAAGAGAAGTCATAAGAACTACCTTGTCCTGGTGAAAAATGAGAAAAGGAGGTTTACAAGACAAGGCTGCCAATTCCGATACCTGCCTGATAGAGATAATAGCGACTAGGAAGACAACCTTCCAAGAAAGAAGGGATAAAGGCACTTCCGGCAAAGGCTCGAAGGGGGATTCCTGTAAGGCACTGAGGACCAAATTAAGATCCCAAGGTTCCAAAGGCCTCTTTTAGGGTGGAACGAGATGTGACACTCCTTGGATAAAAGTCCTGACCTGAGACTTAGATGCAATCCGACGTTGGAAAAGTACGGATAAGGCGGAAATCTGCCCTTGAGGGAGGAGAGTGCTAACCCCGAGTCCAAACCTGCTTGGAGGAATTCCAGAAAGGAACGGATAGAAAAAACCAAAGGAGAACGGCCTTTATCCTTACACCAGGAAAAGAATGTTTTCCAAACACGATGATAAATGTGGACGGAGACAGGCTTCCTGGCATTGATCATTGTAGAGACAACTTTCTGAGAAAAACCAGCCTGGCCTAAGATCCAGGCTTCAATGGCCATACCGTCAAATTCAGCGCTTTCGAATTGTGATGGTAAATTGGACCCTGCGAAAGAAGGTCCGGACGATCCGGTAATCTCCAGGGTACGTCTGCGACCAGACGCACTAGTTCCGCATACCACAGACGGCGAGGCCAGTCTGGAGCGACAAGAATGAGAGGAACGCCTTCCGCCTTGATCTTTCGGATTACCCTGGGAATTAACGGAAGAGGCGGAAAGATGTAAGTAAGGCGAAATTGACTCCAAGGGAGGACTAGCGCATCCGAGCCGATGGCTAGCGGATCGCGGGATTGACTTATGGAAGTCTGAACTTTGGTATTCAGCCTGGATGCCATGAGATCCACATCCGGCATTCCCCAAGGCTGGCAAATGATTTGAAACATTTCCGGGTGCAGGGACTATTCTCCCGAGTCTAAGCCCTGGCGACTGAGAAAGTCGGCCTCCCAATTGTCCACTCCTGGGATGTGAACCGCGGAGATGGGCGAGCGGTTTGACTCAGCCCACCGCAGTATGTGCGATACCTCGAGCATCGCTGTTCTGCTCCGAGTGCCTCCCTGACGGTTGATGTACTCCACGGCCGTGGCGTTGTCTGACTGGATCCGGATGGGACGACTGGCTAGAAGGTGATGGAAATGCCAGAGGGCTAGTTTGATAGCTCTGATCTCCAGGATGTTGATTGGAAGACTGGTCTCCGGGAGAGACCAGCGGCCCTCAGCCGTGTGGTGAAGGAACATCTGGCATCGGTGGTCACCACCAACCAATGGACAGGGAGAAAGGATTTTCCTTGACTCAAGGATGAAAGGTTTGTCCACCATTTCAGCGAACTTCTGACTCTGGAGAGAGACAAAAGCGGCGACCTAAGGACGCTGGGTTCCTGTCCCAGACTGATATTAGCTCCTGTTGAAGAGGTTGGAGATGGAATTGAGCAAACGGTACTGCCTCGATGGAGGCTACCATTTTCCCCAGGACCTGCATGGTGAACCGTAGGGAGTGGGAACGGCCTAGAGACAACAGGAGCACTCCCCCTCAGAGAAGCAATCTTCTCTTGAGGGAGACATACCAAACCTTGGGAGGTGTCCAGAATCATTCCCAGAAAAGGAATCTTTTGAGAGGGAATGGGAGAGGACTTGTCCAAATTTACTAACCAACCCAGGCGAGAGAGGGTGTCGTTAGTGATCTCGACACTCTCTGCGCAGGCCCGAAAGGTCGGTCCTTTGATGAGCAGGTCGTCTAGGTACGGGAGGACCACCACACCCCGAGAGTGTAAAATTGACTTGACGGCCGCCATGACTTTTGTGAACACTCTGGGGGCGGTTGCGAGACCGAAGGGCAGAGCGGCAAATTGAAAATGATCGTTTCCAACTGCAAAACGCAGAAACTTTTGATGGCCTCTGAAAATCGGAATGTGTAGATATGCGTCTTTGATGTCGACTGACGCCAGGTATTCCTTTCTTTCTAGAGATGCGACAACAGAACGGAGAGATTCCATTCTGAAATGGCGGACTCTGATGAATTTGTTCAACAGTTTGAGGTCCAGGATAGGACGCAAGGAGCCGTCCTTCTTGGGGACCACAAAAAGGTATGAATAAAACCCTTTGAATCTTTCCTCGTGAGGAACTGGGACGATGACCCCGCTGGTGCGAAGAATGTTCAAGGTCTGAAGAAAGGGAGTTGCGAGAGCATTGGACCTTGGGGGGCGAGACTGGAAGAAGCGCCTTGGGGGAAGAGACAAGAATTCGATCTTGTAGCCGGAGTCTACAAGGTCTCGAACCCACCGGTCGTGAACGACCAACCCCCAGACCTCGCGAAACAAGAGTAGGCGGCCGCCTACCCTGTTTGGCTCCCCCGGCCCCAGCAAGGAGTCATTGGGAAGATAATTTCCGAGAGGAGGAGCTCTTGTTTCCCGACTGAGAGAATCTGTTTCTCCAGGGCTGAGAGGACCTGAATGATGGTTGCGAGCCCCTGTCTCTGCGAGAAGAACGGGGTGCACAGGACGAGGTCGAAGCAGAGGACCAATTAAAGGAGCTGCGAAATGGTCGGGAACGACTTTGGTACTGGGACCGAAAGGGTCGATTGATTCTGCGCTGCGGAAGAAATTTACTTTTGCCACCAGTAGCGTCAGAAATAATCTGATCAAGACGATCTCCAAAGAGACGCCCTGATTGATAAGAGAGCGAAGTCAAAGACCTCTTTGAAGCAGAGTCTGCTCGCCATTCTCGGAGCCAAAGGGACCTTCGAATGGCGATGGCATTGGCGGCTGTGAGTGCACCGC
This sequence comes from Oophaga sylvatica, assembly GCA_033576555.1. Lineage (NCBI taxonomy): Eukaryota > Metazoa > Chordata > Amphibia > Anura > Dendrobatidae > Oophaga > Oophaga sylvatica. Next base: position 270,557,796 of record JARQOD010000003.1, on the reverse strand, counting down.
AATTAGCTGCATCTAAGGACGCATGGACTAAGTAGTCGCCTGCCCGAGTAATCTGATAGGCAAGATTACGTGCCTCAGGCGGAAGAGGGATATCGCTAGTAACTTTAACCAGATCCTCAGCCCAGGCCACCATGGCCCTCGCCACCTAGGTGGCCGCGAAAGGAGAGCGCGATGCTCCAGCAGCCTCAAAGACCGATTTAGCGAGGTTGTCCACCTGTCTATCTGAGGGATTTTTAATAGATGAGCATCTGAAAGGGACAGAAGGGTTTTTGAAGCCATGCGAGATACAGGTGGATCTACTACTGGAGATTCAGTCCACTCTTTTGCTACAGTTGCCGAAAATGGGTATCGGGCTTTCAGAGACTTCAGTTCTGAAAAACCTCTGTCTGGCCGATCCCTATGTCCCTGAACAATGTCCGTAAACTCAGGGTGGTTACCGAAAACTTTGTGAGGACGCTTAGCTCTTTTGAAAGAGATAGGGTGATCCGGGTGAGGCCCGGGTTCTTCATCTACCTTCAGGGCTTTATTAACTGCCTCTATGAGAGAGTCCAGGGACTCTTGAAACTCTGGCGAGTTCGGGTCATCACCTATATCCGACTCGTACTCAGAATCATGATCACTGAGATCTCAGATGCCGAACCGCTAGATGGATTGGGAGATGCATTATGGCGGCGTTTCCTAGACTGCCGCTTTGCTGATGCCGTGGGTCGACCTCTATCTGATGAGGTCTCTTTGATGGCTGACGGGCCCCTTTCTGGAAAAGGGATGCCCTGGCTAGAAGAGGAACCACGGAAAGAATCCAAAGCCTTAGTCAGAGAATCCATGGACTGTGCCAGAAACGCAGGCCACCTGGAAGGAGCCGGCTCACTGGGATCAGGAGTAGATAGGGGCTCCTGAACGGTAGTAGGGGGCTCCTGAGCGGTAGAAGCAGAGGGCTCTTGGGCACATGATGCGCAGAATTGAGAACCATGCTTTGATGGCAGGGGAGCGTTGCATGAGGCACAGGCGGCATACACCACAGTGTGGTTTTTGTCAGGCCTTTTAGAGCCCTTTGATTGAGACATTTTGCACCTGTGAGCCTGCTGCAGGAGAAGGGTTAAGCGCTGTGTAAACTTACCCAGGTCCTGTGTCTAAGCCCACGAAGAAAGAAGAAGCGCTGAAGAATAGGCTTTTCAATACCGCAGCGTTGAGAGTCCTGACAGCCCGGAAGATGGCGGCCGAGATTTGGCTCTTTTGCGCTTCTCGTGGGTCACGAGAAGCGCCAGAAATCGTGGGAGGGATGAGATGGTGAGACTAGGGAGGAATCAATCGCTCCCTGCCAATGGCCAGGCCCTGGACAGCGCGCGCTGTGGGCAGAGCTAACTGGGAGCGCAGTAAGCCCGCCCTCCTCTTGAGGCCTATCCCGGTCTGAAGCCGGGGCCTAAATTTGCGGCGCCGGCCCTGCGACGCAAAAGAGATCGCAAGAGCGGCCGGCGCCGATCTTGCGACGCGCTACAGATCGCAAGAGCGGCCTACCCCGGGCCAAAGCCGGGGACTAAATTTTGTGACGCCGGCCCTGCGATGCGAAAGGGATCGCAAGAGTGGCCGCGACGGAGGTAGAGACGGGGAGCTGCAACGGCGGCGCCGCTGACAGCGCAGAAGACAACACTGTACAGACAGAGAGCGCAATATTGAGTGGTTTTCAGATGTACTCACTGTGGAGCCTCCTGGCTCAGAGTACCAATGGCTGGCGCGTCCATACGTCCTCAATCCACCATCCCTTTTATAGGGAGGCGGAGAGGGTTCCTTCCCATCATCCTAGCACCAGCCGCTTTCAATAGTGGTGGTGAGGGGTGTTTTTGTTTCCAAAAAATTCCGGAGCGCGTTTACAGCCGTCAGACACATGGGGAGAGCGGCCCATTGAAGGGGTCCGTCGCCCGATGGTAGCGTTGCAGGAGGGGGTACGTGGAGGCGACACTCCGCGTTCCCGCCTGTTGATGGTTGTGGGAGATCGGGACTTTTCCTGCAAGACCCGTCACCCTTCCAAATTGTGGAAAAATAGTAAAAAATAATAAAAATAAAAAATGGTAAAAATAAAATTGGGAGTGCCTCCTACAGACACTAAGCAAGAACTGGTTCAGGATTGAGCCAACAGAGGGTGTATACTGCAGGAGGAGGAGTTAACTTTTTTCTGTGTATTGCTTAGTGTCCTCCTAGTGGCAGCAGCATAACACCCATGGTCTTGTGTCCCCCAATAAGGCGATGGAGAAAAAGCCTTTTGGCCAAAACGTTGCTCTGTTTAAAATATTTTAGAACAGAGATTGGATTTTTACAAGGTTCTCCATGGTGACTTGGATATCTTTAAAAAAATAAATAAATAGCAGGGATCTCTTCCCATAATTACACAACATCCCACGTAAACCACTGCACTGGCTTTTCACATCCTAATGGAGAGTGTGCCTTTCCATTAGGGCAGGGGTGTGGAACCTTTTTTCTGACCGGGGCCATTTGGATCTTTAGGCCATCACTCTGGCGCCGTACAAAATTATCAGCTTGAAATTTATCCTGCTATAATTTGGTCAAACATTTAACTCACCCCTAATGTGATGGTTGGCGCTCTTTGTCTTGGGTGGAGCTGTGCTGTTAGGTGGTTTTGATGATGTCGGAGGCACATACATCACAGGACGGAATGGGGGTCGTAAACATCACAGGATTGAATGGGGGGCATATACATCGCAAGAGGGGCAGGGGCTGCAGTTGCTGTTGTCGGTGGGACGGGATGAGACTGGAGCACAGCGTGCTCTGACTCCGCCTGCAAAGTACATCCTGATGCAGGACGTAATCTTTTATTCCACGCTCCACAGTGTTCAGTAGAGAACGCTGTGTGCATGCAGTGTCAGTGGCAATTAAAGGGCTGGCATTCTGCCAGCTGTTGGCCCAAGCACTACAGTCCCCGTGACTCAGGGCCGGAGAAAACAACATATCTGTCCGTAAACAGCCCGTGTGCTGGAGATTCCCCATCCCAACATTAGGGCGTGAAAAGGCAGACTCAGCGGTCCTGATTTCCCAGTGAATGTTGCACCACAGCCTTCAATTCTCCCTGCTAGCAGAGATGTAGCAGAGTCAATTGAGTGCTGCCAGTGTTGACTACAGCAAGTATACAGTGAGAAAGAAAGAGATGGCTCCCTCTTATCACTCCATAGGCTTCCTGCACTGACTGCTGGGAGACAATGATTGCTATGGCTGCAGGGGACCGAAGGATAACCTCTATGTCTGCTCTGGATTATAGCTTATTAAATAGTGCCTGAGTCTTGGTCAATTATGCAGTCTGTCAGTGTAAGGCTTTTTTTACACATTAGTATTTTCCTTTCACCCATGACAGCACACCGGAGATAGAGGAATCCACCCACCAAGGACAGGAAACCTACTGAAATAAAAGGGCGGTACCTCTCCCCCACATCAGTTGGTTTCCTGTCCTTGATAGGGACCCAATACTGGAACCAAAGAGGTGGAAGAAGCATTTGCCCAGGCCTGTCCCGGCATCTGGAAGAGCGTCTGCGAGCCAGCAATGCCGTTTTCAGGTGCTGGAAGCGCCATCAACTGGGGGCTCATGCAGGCCGCGGTGACTAATGCCTCGCATGTCTCAATGCTGCCGTCCCGGACGGCGTGGGGCGTGCTGGGAGAAGGCGCACCTGGTGTCACTGAAGCAGGGCGCGCTGGGAAATTACGCTCCCTGGGGAGTAACGCAGAGGTGCATGTTAACGGAATTATGACGCTTCCGAAGGGGTGGGGGGGAGGCAGAGGAGGAGATGCCGTGGTGGTCCTCAGGGCTGTGGAGTCAGAAAGCCAAGCCACAGCACTGTCTCACCACTGAGAATGTACATAAAGTGCAGCACAGATTAATCTCAACTAAAAGCTTAGATCAGGAATAGAACAGACATTTATAGGATTATAGGACATTTTCTAACTTTCTCAAATTCTTATGAAAATATTTACAGCACATCCTCCACTGAACTACTGAACTCAATTTATTATATATTTTAGGAGTCTGAGTCTGTCTATTTTATACTGACTCCACAGTCCTCTGTAGAACCCCGCTATCCTGTAAATGGCAGAAAAACTCTTCAGCCTGTATACAGAAAACAATCTGTGAGTTAACTCAAGACTTCGCATTCGAATCTTAAATCTGTCATTAGGGCTGAGGAAGAAGGTTCTCTTCAGTCACTGATGAGGAAAGGAAAGACAAAATCTAGAAAGAGTTTTCTCCGAGTCTGAATTCCCCAGTGTTTGAAGGAAAATATAAATACGGGTCCTCCTCGTCTTCCTCTTCAGATAGTGATATTTGGGGAAGGCCATGTTTTCCCATAGAGGATACGGACAAATCGGTTAAGGCAATTAAAATAACTATGGGCCTTAAAGAAGAAAAAGTTACTAGATCCCCAGCCCAGATGACTTAGTGTTGAGGGGTTTGGAACAAAGAAAAACGTGAACCTTTTCAGTTAATAACAAGATAAATATGCTTAATAACAAGTCTTGGAGGAAGCGAGAGGAGTGCAGAGCCTTAGGGTCCCGTCACACTCTTCAATGTCCCAGTGATCCCACCAACGATACGACGTGGATGGGATCGCTGGGACATCGTTAGCTGATCGCTGGTGAGCTGTCACATAGGCAGACTCACCAGCGATCAGGACCAGCGAGCACGCTGGTATCCAATGTACACATCGGGTAACTAAGCACCGCGTGGCACCTAGTTACCCGATATGTACCCTAGATACCGGCTCTCAGCTTCTGCTGTAGAGCGCTGAGAGCCGGTATCCAATGTACATATCGGGTAACTAAGCACCGCACGGCACCTAGTTACCCGATATGTACCCTAGATACCGGCTCTCAGTGCTCTACAGCGATGCTCGCTGGCCAGCGGGAGACCAACGATGAAAAAATGGTCCAGGACATTCAACGACGATCAGCGATACCCAGCAGGGGGCTGGTCATCGCTGTGTGTCACACTTAGCGAGATCGCTGGCCAGGTCGCTGTTGTGTCACAAAATTGGTGATGCTTCAGCGATCTCGCTAGCGATCTCGTTTAGTGTGACGGGGGCTTTACCCTCATCTTAAAAAGGAGATATCCTTTTGATCTACCCTGCCCTTTGAGAGGATACTGGTGTATTGAGGAACCCTCTGGATAAGAAGGCAGAGGGGTATAAGGCACACGTGGGAAGCTGCAACAGGCACTATGAAACCTGTAATTGTAGGGATCTGCACTGCTCGTTCTAAGTATCTGGTGGCGGCAACTGGCAGAAAGATTAAAGATTAAGACCACAAGGGATAAAATTCTGGCTAACCTGCCATTAATGCAGGGAGCTGCAGCCTTTCTAGTTAATGCCTTGGCGGATGAAGCTAGCAGCAAGATCTGAAGGTCTGTCCAACGCGACTGGGTGACCCTTGTGGCTAAAGGGCAGCCCAGGGGACTTTCAATCCAAAAATAGGCTGTGCTGTATCCCTTACATTGGTCAATTTTTGTTCGGTAAAAAAAATAGATGTTATACTAGAGAAAGAACAGAACCTGTCTTCGAGTTCTGGATACTCTGATTGTTACATACCTGGATGACTTTCTAATTATAGGGAAATCGGAGGAACATTGCACAGCACAGTTAGGAGTCAGGAACATCTTAGAAAAGCTGGGCTGTAATGTGAATACACAAAAATCAATGGTTAAAATCCAGTCCTTGTTAGGTGTTATACTAGACTCTGAGATCCAGGCTTGCCTACTTCCCAAAGGGAAAAAAACAAAGTGGTATACTTGGTATGAGCAGCAGTGGACAATCCGAGGATAACATTGAAGGGGGCAATGTTATTGTTGGTGTCTCTGACTTCCTGTATTTCGGCAGTTCTATAGGCCCAGTTGCATACGAGGCAGCTTCAATGGGAAATATTGTCAGCGCAAATACAAATAAGAGGACGTATGGAAGGAAGGGTAAATCTTCGGTTTCCCTTGAGGCGGCCATGTCTCTGGTTATTGTGGACCGCCGTCTTTGCCAGAGACATAGTCACTCCAATTTGCGAGGGGCTCGTGTTCAAGGTAATCTACGTCTGAGTATGTCTGAGTCAAATGAGGAACCCATGCAGGCATGGGTGGGGACACTCATTCTTTTAGTCCAACTGTAGTTTGGTGTAAAGGGGGAGTGTGTTTTTTCTGTGGTGGAAAGGATCATTTTGGGGTGCTTGTCCTTCCTTATCACACCGTAAGCCACTGGAAAACTAAGGAGCCCAAGTTGCGGGGAGGTTGGCAACTTGGTTGTACGTATTTCCTCTCTGGGTAGGTCACGATTTTTTTACTGGACGAAATCCATCTAGGCAAAATTAAGGTGGTTATTTCATCCTTTCTGGACAGGGAACGGGGTTTAATTTGATCGACTCTAGGTTTGTCCAGGGCCTGAAACCATATAATCTGTCTAGACCAATACCCATAATAGCCATTGACTTTGCACCCTTGATCCAGGAGTATTTTACTTGGGTCGTTTAAGTATTACATCTACAGTTAGGGGCCATGCACTCAGATTTTATTGACTGTTATGTGCTAGAGGTCTTGCCCTCTCTTGTGTTTCTTGGGCTACCTTGGCTTACGCTGCACAATACTGTGATAGACTAGTAGACTCAGGAGGTGGTAAAGTGGAGAGAGTATTGTCAAGGACACTGCTTCGGCACCGGCTAGCCACTGTGGGTACTCAATCTCTGCCTGAATACATACCTGTTTGACTTTGTGGATGTGTTTTCAGAACAAGAGTGTCAAGAACTTCCTCCCCATCATCCGTATGATAGCGCTGTTAATTTTATAACTGGTGCCAAGGTGCCAAAGAGCAGTCTATATACCTCTCATCCAGAAAGGCAGGCCATGAAGTACTATTTTGCTGAAAGTCGGACAAAGGGCCATATCAGTCCATTTTTATCTCTGTTTGCAGTGGGGTTTTTCTTTATCAAGATAAAAAGATGGAGGTCGGAGGTGGGGATGTTATGCCCCTGCCTACATTATTGCACACTTAATCGGATCACGGTCCGGGATCCATATCCTCTTCCCCGCTCACACTGGACCTCTTTAACCAGATCGTAAAAGCCAAATAGTTTTCTAAACTCGAGGGGGGCATATAATCTCTTTCGAATTAAGGAGGGGAATGAGTGGAAGACAGCCTGCAATACACCTGAGGGACACTATAATAAATGACTTTTAAGGAAAACATGCCCAAATGAAATTTACTGTCTGATACAATTCATGAGGTGATAGGGCATAATTAAATGACATATATAGCAGGACAATCGCTAAATTACTGAATAACCATGAAGGAAAACGATCAATAAATCCAAAGAAAGATTTTAATTATAAAATATTTTATTTATCAAAAAATGTAAAAAAGCAGGGGAACAAATGAAGAAAAGACTCATGCCAATGAGCACTACTGGGAGAAATTGGACACAGACGGGTGAAATTGACCATATTATGTGATACAATCCATAGTCTGCAAGTGCAGAAATAATATATATATATTTATGGAACAATGGCCAATGTGACGGACAATTATGTCCCAGGATACCAATGATGTACCAATAATTATAGGGCAGTAAAATGCATTGTAAGAAATGCTAATAGTATCCCTGCGCAAGCAGTCTAACTAAACACATGAAATATCACCAAAGTTGTAGTTGATATCATGATCATTGATCAGTAGTGGTATACCTGTTTAGATCCAAGACTGACACCCGGTGCGTCCACCCACGTCCACCTGAGGGACACTATGAAGACCTTGTGTTGCCATTTGGGTTGATTAATGCTGCCAAACAGGCAGCTCAGGCAGCGATCAGCACAGGGACACTGCGGGTAACGTCGCTTAGTTACCCGCAGTGTACGTTGGATACCAGCGCCCTGATGCAGGGAGCTGGTAACCAAGGTACACATCGGGTTTCCAGGCACTGCGCGGTGCCTGGAAACCCTCTGTGTACCTTGGTTACCAGCTCCCTGCATGAGGGCGCTGGTATCCAAGGTACACAGCGGGTTTCCAGGCACAGCCCCGCGCCTGGAAACCCGCTGTGTACCTTGGTTAACAGCGGATCGCTGATCTCCCGCCTATCACGCAGCGATGCGTGCCTGCCAGCGGGAGACCAGCGATCAAAAAATGTCCAGGACATTCAGCGACGATCAGCGATACCCAGCAGGGGGGCTGATCCGTCGCTGAATGTCACACACAGCGATATCGCTGGGGAGATCGCTGCTGCGTCACAAAACTAGTGACTCAGCAGCGATCTCGCTAGCGAGATCGCTGTGTGAGACGGGGCTTTAGTTGCTGCCCATTGTTCAAGCTTATCTCGATCCTTCTGAATCCTTTCTTGTATTCTCTAGTGTTAGCTATCCCTCCTAGCTTTGCATCGTCTGGAAATTTGATTAGTTTGCCTTCAGTTCCCTTATCGAGATCATTTATAAAAATGTTGAACAACACTGGCGCCAGGACAGAGCCTTGTGGTACCCCACTTGAAACATTTTTCCAATTGGATGTGCAACTATTTATTACCACTCTTTGAGTACGATCACTGAGCCATTAAGGAATCCACCTAACTGTAGCCTTGGTCATTTCTTCAATAAGGATAGTATGAGATACTTTATCAAATCCTTTGCTGAAGTCGAGATATACTATATCTACCACATTTCCCTGATGCACCCAGTCATTCCATTATAGAAGGAAATTAGATTAGTCTGGCATGACTTGTTTGCGGCAAATCCATGCTGGTTTTGGTTAATTACTGTATTCGTATCCAAGTTCTTACAGACATACTGTTTGTTCAGATATCTTTCCTGGTATAGAATTAAGGCTCACTTGCCTGTAATTTCCTGGCTCCGTCTTCTTTCCTTTTTTGAGGACAGGGACAACATTTGCCCTTCTCCAATCTTCTGGGACTTCTCCTGTTTTCCAGGATCTTTCAAAGATTCTGGCTAGTGGTTCTGCAATTTCCACTACTAACTCTTTCAGTACCCTAGGATGTAATTTATCTGGACCAGGGATTTAAATTCATTTAAATTAGCTAAGTGTTTCCTCACCATCTCTCTGTTTATAGAGAGTGTGGATTCTTTTATTCCTTTCGATGGCACCGTGAAGATCAGTTGATGTTACAATTAATTGTTTCTTAGAGAACACAGATGCAAAATAGGAATTTAACAGTTCGGCTTTCTTAACATCATTTTGGACCACTTCACCCTTTTCATCCTGCAAAAATCCTATAGCATCTTTGACTTTTCTTTGGATTTTGCTGTACCCCAAAATCATTTTTACTGCTTTTTGGTCTTCTTTGCAAGCCTTACATCATTACTGGCATTGGTCTTCTAACACATTCCCTGCAAAACCACATTATATTCTTCTTTAGATATGCCCCCCTCTTTCTACTTTATATACATTTCTATTTTCCTTTTTAACAAGTGATTAAGTTCTGTATCCATTCACCCTGGTCTCTTTAAATGCTTCCAGTTGTTCTTTTTTTCGGGATTTGTGTGGTGAGAATTTCATTTAGGATAATCTCCCATCATTTCTGTCCTTTAGAACATCCCGCCATTGGACCTTTTCTACCATCTTTCTGAGTCCACTAAAATCTGCTTTTCTGTCCAACCTTAAAGTCTGAGTTCTCGCTGGTCTTCCTTCTCTTGTAATCAAAAATTCGAGGATATCATGATCGCTGCCTCCTAAATTCCCAAGCCACTTTTACTTCCTCAACCATTTCCTCTCTGTTAGTAAGAATAAGGCCGGGGGCACACTAGCGAGTTTGATGCGAGTTAGTCGCACGACTTACTCGCATCAACACCCGGCACTGCCGCCCGCTCTCGGACCAGAGTGCGCGGCTGCATGTATTTCTAGTGTGACGCCGGCCTTAGGGCCAAGATTGCAGATTCTGTTGTTCTTTGTTCTATCTTTAAAAATATAAAGTTGTCAGCAAGAGAAGATAAGAATTGTCTGGACCCAGTACTTTTGCCTGAGAGAGATTCCCAATAAAAATCTTCCATGATCACTATATCATACATTTTGGAGAGCAGTGACATCTGATATAAAAAAAAAATAGTTCATCCATATCTTCAGTCTGTCCAGGTGGCCTATAGTAAACACTCCTTTCTGTTCTTCTCTGCTTGAATTCTTACTCCGTTTCTACAGAGCTACTAGTCTCCGAAGTTTGGATCTTTATGGAGGTATACGTTTACCTAACATACTATGCAACACCTCCTCCCTTTTTGTTAATCCTGTTTCTGATAAATCAGTTGTAGCCTTCAAGGTTTGTAATACAATCATGTATCATCCCACCAAGTTTAAGTGATGCCTATGACATCATATCTCTCTTCCTGTGTTAGCAGCTCCATTTTGTTTGTTTCCCATGCTCTGTGCATTTGTATAGACAAATTTTAGTTTTGTATTCGGTTTCTCTTGCTCCTTTATTTTCATTCAGAGTTTGTTGGTTTGGTTCTTCCTTTCCACTTCTAGTAGCAGGATTCTCAAAACAATTCCTTAGCTGCATATTAGTATACCAGCCTGTCCTCATACTCGCAGCAGACTCCTTCAGTAGGCGAGTGTAGTAGTATACCAGCCTTTCATCATACACAGCACACACCATTAGTAGTATACCAGCCTTCCATCATACACAGCACACACCATTAGTAGGCAGAGTGTAGTAGTATACCAGCCTTCCATCATACACAGTACACACCTTTAGTAGACAGAGTGTATGACAGGCTGGTATACTGCTACACTCCGCCTACTGATGGTGTGTGCTGTGTGTATGATTAATGACATCAAATCGTTCTTTAGTCAAAGATTGTGTAGTAATGTAGAAAGTATTATAAATTATCAGGTCGTGTAATATGTGCATCACTGTATGCATAATACTGCAGTGATTTGTTCCGTAGGTAATCCATATGATGCCATCAATAAATAATCTGCACAAGTAGATCATAATCACACAGAATATTATGTCCTGGTTGCCGCTAGTTATTTCTTCTGTACCAATCGATTGCTCATTTCTTGGCAACTGGACAGTTCCTGCCCATGTCCTGTAGATGGCATCGTAAAATGCAGTAAGAAGAAGCTTCTCAACCCTCAGGTTTTTAGAGGTCTCTGGTCTCTTTTGCGTCACAGTACTGGGAATAAGTATTAGGCCTCATTTATACATACGTGTTGCACTAACTTATTATATCCTTTTTTTCACACATACTCATAATAATCCTTGGTCTGTGTGTCCGTACAAAACACACGGAGACATGTATATATTTTTCCTGTAGCACAAACGGACACATGGATGATACCAGTACCATCTTCATGTAAGTGTTTAAACACGGTGAATGAGGCTTTAATGGGTTTGTCCGGTTTGAAGACGTTATCCCTTATCCACATAACAGGTAATAACTTACTGATCAGTGGGGTTAAGACTAAAGTTGAGCGAATATCTTCGGTTCCCCGCTTATTCGGCAAGCTATAGCGCTTACCAAATAAGCTACAGCGGGAACCCGGCTTCTTGGATCACGCCAGCTGACTGATCGCCGCCGCAGCTGCATGTGTCACTGCGTCACTGTCACAGCACATGCATTAAAAGTCTGTGTGTTGGGTTCTCCATGCATGTGCTGTGACAGTGACACAGCCTCGACACATGCAGCTGCAGCTGTGATCAGCTGTTCAGCCGGCACGATGCAGGAAGCCGGGTTCCCGCTGTAGCTTATTCGGTAAGCGCTATAGCTTGCCGAATAAGCGGGAACCGAAGATATTCGCTCAACTCTAGTTAAGACCACTGGTATCCACACCGAACAGGACACTTTCATGCTTGTTAGAGTGCAGCATGCCCGACCACTGCTCCATTCATTTCCTATGCATCTGCCAAGCGCTGCACTCTTTTAGCATTAGGCTATGTTTACACGTCGCTTCCACCATTAAACTCCACTTTAAAATGAGTGAAAACTTTATTAGGCTAGATTCCCATGATGAGCTTTTGGTGCGTTTATGACGCTGCGTATTATCGCTGTGTGAAAAACACAGCGTCTTACAGTTCCAGCAATGTACTGTAGATGAGATTTATGGAATCTCATACCCACTTTGCTTAAATTTTACTCAGCATAAATTGACCTGTGGTGCGTGTTTCAAATCTGCAGTGTGTCAATTTCTTTTGTGGGTACGCTGAGTTTTCTGTGTGGATTTTCCAATTAGGCTGAAGTAAAACAGTTTGTATAAAAAAAATTGTTTCTGATGTTGATCCAGAAAAGGACGCGTGTCATGCAAGTACAATGCGATAGTGCTCACCTAGTATCTGTATGGCACCGTATGCAATACTTTTTTAACATCATCTTTTACATACTGTTATTCTCTATGTAATTTAAAACTAGTTTACAAACGAATAAAGCAATCTTATATACAGGTATAGATAGAATAGCTAGATGTCCTGTAGATATGTCACAAGCCATCTACATAAAATAAACTTTCACCCATTTGTGCCTTTCATGTGGCACTAAAGGGTGTTTTGCCTTATTTAAAGGGGTTATCCACTACTAAGACAACCCATTCTTAAATTAATATTTTCCCGTGCCGACTCCGTTTCAGTGGTCTCGGGGCTGTGATATGACAAGTGATGCCCGGCGCACAGTCAACTCTGGCGTCACTATCTCTGCCTTCGGACAAACTGAACAGGAAGAGGAAGTCCATGCTGCAGCTGATTCCTTGCTTCCTTTTCATGTTTAGTTTGTCTGAAGGCAGAGACAGTGATGCAAGTGCTGATTGGGCGCCGGCGTCACAACACCACATCACAGCCCCAGGGAGAACGAGTGCCAACAGGAATGGCACCGGCACGGGAGGCGAGTTTAGACTTTATCATTTTATCGGGGCCTAACATTTAATTTAAGAAGAGGTTATCCTAGTAGTTAAAGCAGACAGCAGTAGGCTGATATTATCAGGCTGGGAAGGTCCCTGGTTAATGTGCCCTTGCCAGCCTAAAAATACAAGCCCACAGCCACACCAGAATTGGCGCATCACGTGAGATACACCAATTCTGGTACTTTGTCCGGCTCTTCCTGATTGCGCTGGTGCTGTGGCAATCGAGGTAATGGTAGTTGGCGTTGTCGACAGTTGTGATTTTGTCGAAATATCACATCTGCCATCAAGTCCTGGGGTTAGCAATTGAGAAGTGTCTATTAGACACCCCTATTACTAACCCAGTAAACAAAAATAAAATCACACACAGGAAAAAAACTTTATTTGAATAAACACCTCCCCCACACACACACACACACACTATCCCTTTTTCACCAATTTATTGGAAGAATAAATAAAAAAAAAAATCCCATGCAGGTCCACCATAATCTGATGTAGTCCAGAAATGGATACCAGAAAAACATAGAAATGAAGACAAAAGGCAGTCCTTTTAACAATTTATTTCCAAAGATGTGCCCACAAAGCTCCAATGTAGTTTTTTGTTGTTTACACCGTAACCCTGACTTGCACTTTTCAACAACTTTGTCACTGACTTATTTGGAGATATCCTTGGTCTTCATGATGTTGTTTGGTTAGTGTTGTGTCTTGCTTAACCCCTTAACGACCGCCGACATGCCTTTTAATGGCAGCAGTTAAGGGTACTTATTCGTCAGCTTTTTAATGGTGCTGAAAAATCTGGATATAGCGACCCTGAGCGTTGGACAATCTCTGTGGTAGCTGAGACCCTGGAGAATGTGATCAGTGTCGGTTTTTACAGTGTCGTCACGTGATCGACGTATTCATCGACTAACAGTGATCAGAAAAACAAAATCTGCCTGCCCGTGTTATGGAAATTTAATTAGGATAAATCTATCCTGCAGTGTTTGCTGCTGCTGTTCCCAATCTTATATTAAATGTCTTTTCTTTGAGCGCTCAGACGAAATGAGGACTGTCCACAACGGAAGTGTCAGTATAACAGTTCGTCAAGACCAACAGTTTATTATTCATTCAAGGTTTTATATGTTTACAAAAAGGGGCTGGTTAGTCAATTAGCATATAATTAAAAGCTGCTAGGTTATTGGCTGTTTTAGTATAAGTATGATAATTATGATAAAAGGGCTGAAGTAGCAGATTTATTGTTTATTGTTCTTTGTCCCAGTTTTTCCTACGTGACTAGTAAAGAAAATAATAGATATCTTCTGTCCTTGTTTCTGTATCCTTGGTAAAAAGTCCCTATGAGCTATAGCCAGGGTCGTCTTAAACGACTGATTATAGCTAGCATCAGCTTTTTCATATATATGTGTGAGCACAGGATTTTTAGCAAGTGAGATCTATCTAACTGTAAATGCATATATGTATGTATATATATATATATATATATATATATATATATATATAATATATATATATAAATACGTGGAATACATATATATTTCCGTGACAGTCCCCCCTTAGATACCACTTGCCCTAAAAACCTGCTCCTATCCCAAAGTGCTGCAACTCTTTTGTGCTGCCGATGGGCTGGCACATGCCTAAAACATGTACCCCTCATCGATGCAGGCTTTTCGCAAATGGGCGGTCAGGAGATCTGTCCCTAGCAGGGGTTCATGTGTTTGCAATCATAGTCTCTTTATTCAACTGCATGTTCAGAAAACGTGTGTATTCTTCGTCAGGTAGGTCATCTGTCTGGTCAGTCAGAGCATCCACGACATCCTTCATGGCTTAGGTGTCTCTTCTGGTATGGGAGCTTCCTTGCAATGCGATGCGTGGATCCAAGCAGGCTTTCCTCTAGTTCACAGAGGTTGGTGTCATCTGGGCTCCTTCCCCTCTAGTTTCACAGAGGTTGGTGTCATCTGGGGCTCTTGGACAGGACAATCAAATCTGGGATCGAGTGTTCTCATTTCCAACTTTTTTCACCAACACCCAGTCTCCTGGCTTTCAAGGAGTGCATACCGGACACTGAGTCTGGATCTGGCAGTGAAGAGAAAAACTCGAGAATGGACATTCGTTTTTGACCAATTCAATTACATAAGCAAACAAGATATCATTTTGCATATTCTGCTGCTGAGGGAAGAATGCACCTAACTTGGGACTAGACCCAAACAAAATTTTCGCATGGTGACAGCTTTTCTGGGTCTCTGGGAGTGTGCCTTACGCTAAACAGTGCAATTGGGAGTGTGTCTCATGCCATGGTTTGCGTGTCTCTTGGGCAATTTTCAGCATCCTATTCTTAAGTGTTCCGTTCAGTCTTTCTACCTTCCTGCTGCTCTGGGGGTGGTAAGGAGTGTGTAGGCCTAAATCTGACCCTACTGCTAACCGGATCTCTTGTGTCAGATTTGCTGTGAATGCGGGTCCCTGATCACTTTCTATCATTTCTGGAACCTGTATCTGCACACTATTTTCCGAAAGTAGCTGCTTTGCAGTAGTCTTTGCTGACTTGGAAGGCTTCTGTCCATCTTGAAAACACTTCTTTGACCACAATGGCGTATTTGAATCCTTCACTTGGCAATATCTGGATGTGGTCTATCTGGATCCTCTGAAGCTGGTAGAGTGGTCTTGCCAGATGAGGTGAGGGGGACTTTCTTCCACACGTCCAGGCTTGCATTTGCCGCAGGTCAGACAGCTGCTGGTGAATTTGGCTGTTAGGGTGGAGATCCCTGAAGCTAACCAGTAAGCACCAATCAGATCATTCATCTGTATCTTTGATATGTGGGTGGGTCCATGTGCCCATTGGACCACCATAGGGTGCATACTTTGTGGTAGGCAGGGTTTGGAGTCCATTGTTGATAGCCTTCCTTCTTCACGTGTTGCTTTTTTCGCATTCAGCTCTTCTTCTCCTTTTGGAGCTTGGTCTTGCAACTTCTTGAGCAGATCCCAGGACGTCTTTTTGTCAGGTTTCTTGTCTTCAGTCGTCATGTAGTAGCCATCCGGCTCTACGACCGCTCCCACTTCTCCATGTTGTCTTCCTTTGACCGCTTCTTTGGTTGCCATGTCCGCCATGTTATTGCCTCATGCCTCTTCTGTTCTCAATTTTCCATGCGCTTTTGATTTTTCAAATTGCCACCATTTTGGAAGTTGGAGTACACCCAGCAAGTCCCTGAAGGCTCCATGATGCTTCACGGTTGTCCCGCTTGCTGTGATGAAGTCCCTTGCAGCCCAGATGGGCCCAAAGTCGTGTGCTATGCCATGCGAGCACCTGTGGTCGGTGTAGATGTTTGCAGTCTTGCCTTCTGCCATCTGGCAGGCCTTCATCGGCGCTATCAGTTCTGCTTCCTGGGCTGACAGGCTAGGTGACAGACTTCTGGACCAAAGGATTTCTTGATTGCTGGTCACTGCACTTCCTGTGTGGAAACTTCTTCATCATCTGCAAATCTGGAGCCATCCAAGTGGAGGATAAATTCTGTAAATTTTGTTCTGAAAAGTCCATATTGTATCCCCAACTGAAAATATATAATAGGTACAAAAGGGCTTCAAAACCAAAATCATAGAATCATGCCCTATAGGCAATCCTTTATTGATAAAATACCTCAATGGGTAGCACCCAAACACAACCGTGATATAAAAAAAAACAAAAAACAAAGTGTATTCCTAACTTAAAAGCTATGGGGATGGCCTAGAGTCCCTGATGTAGGTCTGGGCTGTCACCTGCCTAACAGCGGAGGTTGGCACCCTAGGGGAAGCGTTGTGGCGCCCCCACTCCACGATGGCTGACCCTAGGGTCCCTGTTAGGCCCTTACACCTTAGGGGATACCTCTACCCAAATAGTAGGGAGACCCCTAACATTAATACAGAGACCAGCTAACATTAAAGGTGACCCTAAGTCCCCAAAGTATTAAAAACAGTTCACAACACACGGGTGGTAGGAAGTATAATGGAGATTGGCACAGATCTGCTGTACAACACTGCTAGTATACAGCAGCCTCCTTTTATGAACAGGAGTTATGATAAAACTGCCTTCTTGTGCCACAGCTTAATGAAAGTGAATGTGAGCAGTCTCATACTTGTTCACTCACTAGTCAAAGCTCCTCCAGTGTATGGGAAGTCTAAATGTGTGTGCATACCAGCCAGTCAAATATAAGCTAAGATGCCATCTATAATTGTCAGCTATTGGACCAAAAATCTAGTCTGAACTTATAAACACACTGAAAGAATGACTAGAACATATAATGACTGGAATAAATAAGACGCATCGGCGTCATGAGAAGGTCATTGACACTTGTTTTTAATGTCATGTTAGGGGATAGCAATATTTGAAGATAAATGTATAAGGCAGCAAGATATAATTGATGTATACCTTCCCTAGCAATGCCCGATGTACCGAATAGGAGATAGGTACAGATATAACATTCCTACAGGTATGGTGCTAAATGGGGAATAGGTATATGTATTGCCTTCCTGTACGTATAATACTAATCACCCCTCATCATGATATGGATACACTGAGAAACTCCATTATAAAATGATATTAATAAGAAATGCGTAACGATACTCATCATTTCTCATGGTCACCCCACCACCATCAATAGTAGCGCCTCAACGCGTTTCGCCCCATGGGCTCATCAGGAGGCCAGATATACAGATGTCCGGTGTCAAAATGACATGGTGCAGAGACTAACAGATGCTGTGTGACTTCCTCATATTTATAACTGCCGCCTAATGGAGACGCTCCATCCCCCTGTGCGGGCTCGCCTTCATAGGCTCCTCCCCCTTATATGGCTCCGCCAATAGGCTAGTGGGGAAAAGCTCTGACCTCATCAGGGGCGTATCTCTATCGCCCTGCGTCAGAGAAGCAGTGCATGCCGGGAGTAGGAGGGGTGTCTGGGTCAGGACTAGTTGCGTGCAGAGCGGACCTTTACCCCTGCACAGGCTATGCATAACATATGTTTTCCTGGTGGCGACTCCACTAAAACACAGCGGCCAGAACGGCTACCTTTCAAAGGGCTCATGGCTCGTCGGTTCAAGCCCCACCTGGGAGCCTCAATAGTGGGCATACCCCCACATAAATGAGTATGTCCCTAATTTATCCTATCCAACGGAAAAAATCCAAGATGGCCTAGGATAATATTTTAACAGAAATGTATAGAGGGACATAGAACATAAGTGGAAAAAGGTTGACAGTAATACGAGAGTCATTCTGATACATAGAATGTAATGGTCACCCATTATAGGGGAACATAAAACATAGAATTGTATAGTCCGTTTAATCAAGTGGTCCAAAACAACGTCTTGGCTATAGGAAACAGGCAAATGACATCTGCTCGTTTAATCCATATGGTTCGAGTGATTCTAGCCTAAAGATCCATTCACACTCGCGTCTGAGGATAATTTTGTCCACGTCACCCCCTCTCGGATTTAGCTTAACAACCTCCAGAATCATGAACTTAACCTCGCCCATTCTCCCACCATGTTGTTTGTTGATGTGTCTCGCAAGGGGGGTATCCCTGTTATTTCTGATGTCACCCATGTGTTCTCCCACCCTCCTTCTAAATTCTCTTTTTGTTTTGCCCACATAGTCCTTGGGACAAGTACACGTCCCCTTATATACCACAGCCGTGGTCTTGCAATTAGCAAAATCTCTTAAATAGAATCTTCTTCCTGTGTGGGCACTACGGAAGGATTTCATAGGTGACATCCATTTGCACAGACTGCAGTCGCCACAAGTGAAGAAACCAATGGGCTTTCTATCTAGCCATGTACCTGCTTTCAACGTTTTTTTGTATTGGCTATGTACCAGACGATCCTTAATGGATCTACCTTTTCTGTAGGTAATGTTGGGTCTTTCACCCACCCAATCTCTCAGATCTGGGTCCATTTTTAGAATGTCCCAGTGTTTCATTAGAATACTCCTAATTTGCATATGCTGAGAGTCAAAGGTACCGATAATTCTGGTGATATCTGTATCATCACGATCTGGTTTCTTATGTAAAAGCTGTTGTCTGTCTGTTCTCCTAGCGTGCTGGAAAGCTGTATCAATAACATGATGGGGATAACCTCTTTCCTTAAACCTCCTCTGCATATCTCCTGCCTGTAGAAGAAACGCATCATAATTCGAACAGTTCCGTCTGAGCCTGAGGAACTGTCCCTTAGGGATGCCCCTTTTTAGGGGAACAGGGTGGTGGCTATCCCAATGGAGGAGACTGTTGGTACTGGTTGGTTTCCGATATATTCTTGTGGACAGATTACCTACAGTTTCTCTTCTAATACTGATGTCCAAAAATGACAGTTCGCTCTTCTGTATTTCGAAAGTGAACCTAAGGTTCAGTTCGTTGGTATTCAATTCATTTACGAAACTTTCAAAATTCTCCTTTGTGCCTGTCCATATAATGAATACATCGTCGATGTATCTGTACCATAGTGTAATCATATCCTGCCACCATCTCTCCTCGCCAAACACCTCAGTTTCCTCCCACCAGCCCAGGAACAAATTAGCGTACGAGGGGGCACAGGGGCTCCCCATCGCTGTGCCCCTGAGCTGGTGGAGGTGCATGCCGTCAAAGGTGAAGGAGTTGTGGGTAAGTACAAAGTCAAGTAACCTGACCACAAAGTCATTATGTTCCCCACATCCCACAGACCTTTGTCTCAGATAGAATTCTACACCTTTGATGCCCAGGTGGTGAGGGATGCTACTATACAGGGCTTCGATGTCAATGGAGGCCAACCAGAAGTCTTCCTCCAGGTGAATGTCCTCCAGTTTGAGTATCAGATCGGAGGTGTCCCTCAAATATGAGGGTAATGATGTCACAAACGGACAAAGTATCTCATCGATATATATCCCACAATTCTGGGTGAGGGAATTTACGCCAGACACGATGGGTCTGCCCTTCAAAGGGGCCAGTCCCTTATGGATCTTTGGCAAAGCATAGAAGGTGGCTAACACCGGAAACTTGGGAAGCAGGAAATTAAATTCAGTCTTAGATATGAGCCTCGACCCCAACCCGCCCTCAAGCAGGCCCTGTAACATCTCCTTATAATCCAGCATTGGGTTTTTGCTCAAGACCTCATATGTCTCTCTGTCGAGCAGTATATCTAGGCACATCTTACGGTATTTCTATGTCCCTCTATACATTTCTGTTAAAATATTTATCCTAGGCCATCTTGGATTTTTTCCGTTGGATAGGATAAATTAGGGACATACTCATTTATGTGGGGGTATGCCCACTATTGAGGCTCCCAGGTGGGGCTTGAACCGGCGAGCCATGAGCCCTTTGAAAGGTAGCCGTTCTGGCCGCTGTGTTTTAGTGGAGTCGCCACCAGGAAAACATATGTTATGCATAGCCTGTGCAGGGGTAAAGGTCCGCTCTGCACGCAACTAGTCCTGACCCAGACACCCCTCCTACTCCCGGCATGCACTGCTTCTCTGACGCAGGGCGATAGAGATACGCCCCCTGATGAGGTCAGAGCTTTTCCCCACTAGCCTATTGGCGGAGCCATATAAGGGGGAGGAGCCTATGAAGGCGAGCCCGCACAGGGGGGTGGAGCGTCTCCATTAGGCGGCAGTTATAAATATGAGGAAGTCACACAGCATCTGTTAGTCTCTGCACCATGTCATTTTGACACCGGACATCTGTATATCTGGCCTCCTGATGAGCCCATGGGGCGAAACGCGTTGAGGCGCTACTATTGATGGTGGTGGGGTGACCATGAGAAATGATGAGTATCGTTACGCATTTCTTATTAATATCATTTTATAATGGAGTTTCTCAGTGTATCCATATCATGATGAGGGGTGATTAGTATTATACGTACAGGAAGGCAATACATATACCTATTCCCCATTTAGCACCATACCTGTAGGAATGTTATATCTGTACCTATCTCCTATTCGGTACATCGGGCATTGCTAGGGAAGGTATACATCAATTATATCTTGCTGCCTTATACATTTATCTTCAAATATTGCTATCCCCTAACATGACATTAAAAACAAGTGTCAATGACCTTCTCATGACGCCGATGCGTCTTATTTATTCCAGTCATTATATGTTCTAGTCATTCTTTCAGTGTGTTTATAAGTTCAGACTAGACTTTTGGTCCAATAGCTGACAATTATAGATGGCATCTTAGCTTATATTTGACTGGCTGGTATGCACACACATTTAGACTTCCCATACACTGGAGGAGCTTTGACTAGTGAGTGAACAAGTATGAGACTGCTCACATTCACTTTCATTAAGCTGTGGCACAAGAAGGCAGTTTTATCATAACTCCTGTTCATAAAAGGAGGCTGCTGTATACTAGCAGTGTTGTACAGCAGATCTGTGCCAATCTCCATTATACTTCCTACCACCCCGTGTGTTGTGAACTGTTTTTAATACTTTGGGGACTTAGGGTCACCTTTAATGTTAGCTGGTCTCTGTATTAATGTTAGGGGTCTCCCTACTATTTGGGTAGAGGTATCCCCTAAGGTGTAAGGGCCTAACAGGGACCCTAGGGTCAGCCATCGTGGAGTGGGGGCGCCACAACGCTTCCCCCTAGGGTGCCAACCTCCGCTGTTAGGCAGGTGACAGCCCAGACCTACATCAGGGACTCTAGGCCATCCCCATAGCTTTTAAGTTAGGAATACACTTGTTTTTTTGTTTTTTTATATCACGGTTGTGTTTGGGTGCTACCCATTGAGGTATTTTATCAATAAAGGATTGCCTATAGGGCATGATTCTATGATTTTAGTCCATATTGTATCCCCCCTTGGGAGTGGGAGTAGAGTGGCCGGGCTGAGGACTGTAGGTCTGGAGACGGTAACATTGTGAGACAGAGGCGATAGAGGCACCACAAAGCTGTCGTGTGGAGTGAGAGTTTCCAGTGGCTGTCCAAGAGTGATGTCAGCAGTCTTGTCCAGGAAGGCGTGTGCTGCAGATACTGCCATCAGGCAGGAGGGTGCTCCTCTTGCAACTGGATCCAAGCGGGCTGAGAGGCAGCCTAAAAGTCTCTGTTTCCCCCGTGAATCCATGTCAGGACTCCAGTAGTATGACCTTCTTTCTGAATGAGTTGAAGGCTGCGTCCGATAGAAGGAGCGGGGTTGCGTTGATGCAAGCGCACAGAGGCTGCATTAGGACTGAGGCATCAGGGATCCAGGTTCTGCAATACGACACTAGACCAAGGAAGGCCTGCAGCATTTTTGGAGTTGTTGAGGGAGCCATCTTCTCCACAGTGGTCTTCCAGTCATTTGACAGGTGTTTAGTCTGGTGGGCAATACAGTGTCCCAGGGATGTAACTTGCTTCTGACACCGCTGGACTTTGTTCTTCCAGACCTTGCGTTGCTGTTCCTCAAGAAACAGGGAATGGACTGTGCGGGTATCGATGTCAACCACACAAAAGAGAAGGTCATCCACGTATTGTAGAAGAGTGACTCCTGCATATTCTGCAATCCAGTTGACGAGGATGGAGGACATTGTCTTGGTGAAACTTGAAGGGCTTGTTCTGAGCACCTTGAGGCAACACTGTCCATATGCACTGCACTGGTGCGTGAAGGCAGGCAGGTCATCCAGGTGGAGGGGGACACTGAAGAAGGCACTGGCCAGGTTGATCACCGTGAATACTGTTGCGGTGACTGGGACTTTTGAGAGCAGAGTGTGCGGGTTCAGCACTGTTGGGGTCTCAAATACCGTAGCCTCTTTCATGGCCTCCAGGCCTTGCAACATTCTGAACTCAGTGGGGTTTACAGTCTTTTTCTTCACTGTGGAAAGCTGGTATTGATTCCGATGGGCGAGGCAGCCCAGTTTGGCCTTGTCCTTCACTATGCGGCAGGGGACTCCATCTCCCGGCACAGAGCTGGCGGGAAAACAAGCCGTCTACTAGGATCCACATCATGAGAGATGACGACCAGCTGGCTTTCTTGTTCTCCACCAAGGCAGTCACTGTGTTAGCATCTGCTCTGGTCACAAGGGGTCTTCTTGTTGGGACGTCTCCTTAACCGGCTGCTTTTTTCTCAGCACGGGCCATCAGTTGTTTCTTTTTCTCCAGCTCAGTCTCAGGTCAGTATTTATGCACAAGTTTGAAGAGCTGAGTGGCCTTTTGCCGGTCTAGGGCCTGGGTGAACTGGTTGATTGCAGGGGACACCTCCTGGTGCTTGCAAAAGATGAACCTCTGGCGTTGGAGCCGGATGAGGTGTTGCCATTCCATGAAGCGAGTAGGGTCCTTCTTGAGTTGAATATCCTGGCCAATGTCAAAGTTCTCAGGCCATCTTCTTAGGCGAGTTCACTTAGACCTTCAGTTGGTCAGAGACATCTTGACTCTGGGTGATGGAGTGGCTTTCTGGTACTATGTCCAGCACCTCCTGTGATAGGTCTGCAGTGTGGTTGTTTGAGGTTCCTGTTTCTTTTTGGGTCAGGGGTGAAGAAAGTGTCATGGTCCCATCTTCCTGGAACACTCTGGTCGCTTTCAGCTTCTGCAGTAGATCCACTCCCAATAGGTTGAGGGTGCTGGTCTTTGACACAACAAACTGGGACATGATGGAGTGTTCTGGCTGAGTCCACACGCTCAGGGGCTTCATAATCTGGAAATATCTGACTTGACCATCAATTCCCATGCAGGACGCAGAAGATTCTGATAGGTGAGGTTGCGGAGTTCCACAAAAAAAGATCTGACTACGCCATCCACTCTCAGGATATTGGTCCCACTGGTGGGGTTCCCTGTGGACTTGGCGTGCTCCTGTCCTATGGACGGGGTTCTTCACTGCTTTCTGTGTTTCTTCTTCTTCTGGGCGAAGTCGGTGTTCTGCACCGGTTCCGGAAATGACCAAACTCGCCACATTTGTAACACTGGACATCCCTTCTGTCCCGGCGGGACTCAATCCTTTTTGCTACTGCGAGCAGGGCATCCATTGCTATTGACGTGTACTCAGGCCTGGCTACTACCAGTGGTTTCCTGATTGGTTCTCTCAGTCCATGCACAAAAGCCTGTGCCAACATCTGTCTGTGTGTCTGATCATGGGTAATGAGGCCCAAATCTTGAAACACTTGCATCACTCTGTCATGGAACTCCTCTACAGACTCTGTCTGGTCTTGGCTCGTGACATGTAGGCTGAGAGTTTGTCCTGTCAGTCTGCTTTTGGCCCATTCTCTGAGCTGCTCAATTAGCTTTGGTCCTGTCTCCCAGGCATACGCATCTAACTCTGCTGGAAGCTTGAAGTGCTCTCTCATAATTGGCCAGAATGCATCACCTGCTTTTATTTCCATTACGTTCCAGAGATCAATCCAGGCTGCTGCATACGTTCGCTGGATCTGCTGCATTTTTTGGCAAAATGGCATGGGGTGTATCCCTGGGTCTGGCAGCATACTGATCACCTGGCTTGGGATGAAGGGCTCATAGGATGGTGCCTCTACCTGTCCCTGCCCTATTGGTGCTTGTGTGTTTTCTTCCCTAGTATTTTGCAGCATGTGTGACGTTGCATCTTCATCTTCATCAGATGAGAAGTGACATGGTGTGCTTGGTGCATACACTGGCTGAAATTTGGGCTTAAAAGTTGTCTTGCTGCATGGGGATTTCCCTCTTCCTTGCTGAGGTTCCTCATTTGTGTCTGTAGCTACACCTCCCACCTGTGAAGCCCTGGCTGTGGGCTCTGCTAGCTGTTGTGTCTGGGGCTACCTGCAGTTTTTTATGTAGGGAGATTTGCACTTTCTTCTCCTGATATAATGACTGGCAATGTTTGTACTTTGCTTGGGATAGACAGGGTGCCTCGTGCTGTAGGCACTGAGGGAGAAAGAGTGGGGTGTGATGAGGGAGGAGTGAGGTGTAGAGGAGAAGAGAGATGGAGGGGGAGAAGTGGAGAAAGATGGAGGGGGAGAAGTGGAGAAAGATGGAGGGGGAGAGAGAAGGAGGGGAGGGAGAGAAAGATGGAGGGGACAGAAGACAAAGATGGAGGGGGAGAAGTAGAAGAAGAAGATTTGAGAGTAAGGTAAGAAGAAAAAGAAGAAGAGGAGATAGAAGGAGAGAGAGATTTGAGAGATGGAAAGGAAGAGATAGAAGAAGAAGAGGGGGGAGAGAGAGAGATGGAGGGGGAGAAGTGGAGAAAGATGGAGGAGGAGAGATAGAGGAGGAAGAAGAAGAGAAAGGACGTGTCAGATGTGAGGGAGGGGAAAGAAGGAATGATAGGGAAAGAAGGATAGAGAGGAAAGGCAGCGAGGAAAGAGGAGAGAAGTCTGAAGAAAAAGGAGAATGGGACTGAGAGAAGAAAGAGGAGAGGGTGTCCCCCCTGCGATGCTTGAGAGGGGACCGTTGAAGCAAAAATGCCTTCTCCCTGTGGAGAGAGGCGGGGAGCGTTTTTTCCTGTACAAGGCTCGTTATTCAATGAGAGCAGACTACACCTGTCCCGTGTCTCCACAGGATGGACATTGATGTGTGTGACTCTAAATTCTGCTCTTGTGACATGTCCGTGATCATTTCCTCACAGATGATTTCAATGCTTCTTTAACACCTTTTCAATCTTATTCACATAAAAATCACTTCCTGGTCTGTTCAAATAACTTGCTGTACCTTCTACACGATGCAAGACTACCACTGCTCTTTTATAGCAGACGGCAATCTAAAAACAAACTTTCCTGTGCCTTTCAACAAAACAAATAAAAATTTAATTGTGCAGCGTAAAGTCTGCCTGTCCATTTGCTTCTCACGCACTCTGACCTTCTATTCACATGCCTAGCCCTTCGATTCTCACGTACTGTGTCTATTCCAAAAAACCTATTCAACAAAGGTGATTAAAATTCTGAGAACTGCTGCATTCTGGTTCTGTGTGCAAGGACACTGAAATTCTTGTCTTCGCTGAATGCCTGATGGGAGGGGTGAGTGAAGCCGCTGCGCAGTTGTGTGTGTGTTCTCCCTCCGCCTGCAATTTCTTTATCTGTGTTTCTGTCCTTGGTCTAAAGCACACTATAGTAGATCTTGTGCTTTTTTTAAAAAAAAAAAATGGTTGGGAGAATAAAACTCTAAAATAAATTGATTAGAAAAAACCTCTCCAAAATTATTTAAAAATTTACTTAAAAAACAAACTTTAAAAACAAGAGTTAGATTTAAAAAGGAAAAAAAGAAAGAAAGCCCTACACAGTTTAGTAAAAATTCTAGGTAAACGATTGACCAAAATAAAAACTCCAAAAAGCAAAAAGAAAAAACTGATCAAAAAAGGGGAGGGAAAAAAAAAACGTATTAATAGTAAAACTCTAAAAAACAACAAGGTTGACAAGAAAAAACCCTTGTTACTAAAACAGCTAATTAAAAACAGAAAAGAGGTGGAAAAACTGTAAAATGATAAAAACAAAGAAAAAAAAAAACTTTAAAACTTTTGTCTGGTAGCGTAGGCTTTATCCTCCCGCCCTCTGGAATGCCATCTCGTTGCTGCCAGCACTTCCCCCCTCCCTTATATCTCTGTCTGCTGTGTCTTACAGACACTGAAATCACGTATCAAAAAAAAAAAGTTATCCCTCAGAATAGAAAAGAAATTAATACAGTTCAGTCTGAATGCCTGAGAATTTTCACGCTACAGCCTGTAGCCAAAAACTAGCTCAAAAAGATCAAAACCAGGAAACAGATGTGACAACGTGATTAGCAGAGGAGGGGGGGTCAGAGGGACTTTAGCCTGCAGCCAGCAGTGAATGAGGTAGTGACAGAGCGCACTCTGCTCTGAGTGTAGATTTAAAGCGACCGTACCTGATACAGACAGGGACACATACAAATGAAACAGACACCCGGGAGAATACGAATCCCTCTTTTGATGATCTGTGACACATACAAGCTGCTCTGGTAACTGATAACTCACCAATTGCACTGAGCACGACAATGCTCCAGGTCTATTACTCTGAAAACCGTTCGCCCTGGCCGGTTCGCCGGTCAGTAATCTGTAATAGCCTTAATCAAAATTCTCACCATCCACGTCTTATTTGACTGGGATGGCCTCCCCCCTTGCTTGGACTATTACTGTGAGAACTTATCCAAATCAAAGCTCCTGCCCTTCACACCTGGATTGACTGGGATGACCTCCCTCCGATGTGTGAAGGATTACTGCAGAAACTTAACCAATTCAAAGCCCTCGCCCTTCACACCTAGATTTACTGGGATGACCTCCCTCCTGTGTGTGAAGGATTACTGCGCGGACTTATCCAGCAATTTGGTTTTCTGCTATACAGCCCCCAGAAGTCAGCAGCAAACACAGTCACCGTTCCAACTTTTCTCCTGGTTCACACAAAACATGAAACACATACACAGCACAGCAGCAAACAACTTATATCCCAGGGTTTTGGATAAGGGTGTGGACTTTTTACACTACCTGGGAATGCGGTGGTGACCACACCTGACCGGCAAGAGGTGTAAGACCTGGACTGGACACAAGGGACTTCCAGGTAAGATGACAAGATTTTTTTTACCTTACTTATGGAGCTGCGCAGTCCCCGTCCCGTGAGCCAAGGCCATGGCCAACACCTCTGTCTCTCCGGTCAGCAGGTCCCCGTGCGTTTCGTCCACTGCCCCGCGTGCAGGCGCCAGCTGTTATGGAAATTTAATTAGGATAAATCTATCCTGCAGTGTTTGCTGCTGCTGTTCCCAATCTTATATTAAATGTCTTTTCTTTGAGCGCTCAGACGAAATGAGGACTGTCCACAACGGAAGTGTCAGTATAACAGTTCGTCAAGACCAACAGTTTATTATTCATTCAAGGTTTTAACGTTTACAAAAAGGGGCTGGTTAGTCAATTAGCATACAATTAAAAGCTGCTAGGTTATTGGCTGTTTTAGTATAAGTATGATGATTATGATAAAAGGGCTGAAGTAGCAGATTTATTGTTTATTGTTCTTTGTCCCAGTTTTTCCTACGTGACTAGTAAAGAAAATAATAGATATCTTCTGTCCTTGTTTCTGTATCCTTGGTAAAAAGTCCCTATGAGCTATAGCCAGGGTCGTCTTAAACGACTGATTAGCATCAGCTTTTTCATAGATATGTGTGAGCACAGGATTTTTAGCAAGTGAGATCTATCTAACTGTAAATGCATGTATACACAGTGATCAAAAGGAACCAACAGGAAAAATTCCCTATTGTCGCCTGATACCGGTGTCATGGAAATATATATGTATTCAATATATATATATATATATATTGAATACATATATATTTCCATGACACCGGTATCAGGCGACAATAGGGAATTTTTCCTGTTGGTTCCTTTTGATCACTGTGATAGGGTCTATCACAGTGATCAAAATAAAAAAAAATTGTAAATCAAATCCCCCATTGATTTGACACAGATTACAAAAATATTTGAACACCGGTTGTAATGTAGCAAAATAGGTAAAAAGCCAAGGGAGTAAATACTTTCACAAGCTACTGTGTATCTACAGGACATCTAGCTATTCTAATGGATCTGGCTGTGAATTCACTGAACTTAGATGATGAAATTTTGGGATTCCTTTTGAGATGTGTCCTTATAAATCAAGGCGGCATAGGCATGGTCAGTGTGCCGTCTGAATATTTTCTTTCTCTCACACATAGACTGGCATTGGCGAGTCTCGTCTGATATACATGCTGTGATTTTTTTTTTTTTCCATAGTCTAATTAAAGCTGAGGAAAATCTTGCTGATGAGCAACTCCTCATTTACTAACAATGGTCAGAGTGCAGAGAGAGGTTTTATACGCATCTGGGAGCGAGGCCATAGACGTGCATGAATGTGGATAATCCACAGGTAAAAAAAAAAAAATCACATGAATTTTTTGTGCATTTCCACAGCGGAAATGCATCAAAAGTGCATGCAATCCGCACCCAAGTATGTCAGTTTTATCAAAGCCAAATGCCAAGAAGTATCAAAAAGCAGCTTTATTTAAAGCCTGACACGGCAAAAAGAGACAAAAAACACAGCGTACGCAATAAAAACGTATGTTAAAAAAAAAATGCAAGTAACCCAATTTAAATAATAGGTGCAGAAATTCTCAACTCAACAAAAGCTCATTGTAAGAATCATAGGTGTGTGCACACAACATTTTGTTACACTGGCACAGCCGCCAAGGTGAAGCTGCGTAACAACAATTTGTCAGTACAGAATGACTGTTCAAATACAGGCGCTCGGTGCACCATGACGGGGCCAATTATTTACATACACTTTCCTACCTGCTTGTTTTCCATATATCGCCAGCATTCACGGGCCCTATGAAGCCAGAACTGTCAGAGGAGGGGGTTGGAGATAGAGGGAAACAAGCTTGTGGGAAGGTGAATGTAAATGACTCGCCGCGCCGTGAAGGACTGAGCAGTGGGACTTAAGGTACTGCCACACTAAGCTATCCCGCTAGCGATCTCGTTAGCGTTGCATACTAATGAGATCGCTAGCGGGATTGTTTCTATATCGCTAAATGCTGCCGCATTTAGCGATATAGTTAACGACGCTATCGCCGTTAGCGATCTTCTTAACGACTTTAGCGGTACAAAAGTACCGCTAAATCGCTAAGAAAAGGTGCCACACAGCGATTAGATACTTACCCAGCGGGAGCGCCGACGAGAAAATAGGGTCCGGAACGATTCCAGCGACGAGCGAGATCACAGCAGGAAGCTCGTCGCTGGCAGATGCCGCACTGAACAACATCGCTAACGGGATCGCTAAATAGTGACGTTTTTTAGCGATCCCGTTAGCGATATTGTTTAGTGTGGCATACCCTTTAGTTTGAGCACTCATTCTGTGCCGACAGTCCCTCTAAGCTTACAATACATGCTGAAACCTTACCCCTTAGACCTCAGTCCAGAGCCTCTCAGCTAGCCAAATCATATCTCATACTTTGTACTGACGAAGACCAACAGTCCAAAACACCGTGTCTGCAAATTGACATATGATTTGGCTTTTATCCTAAGTCACATTACAAGACTCGTTAAAGGGTTAATTGTGACTTGTAGGATCGCTACTTCCAATAGGTGGCGCTATAGAGTTCAAGTCCTCTTTTTCTCTTAAGAGGCAATTTGCATGCTTGATACATGGTGATTTACCGAGGCGTATAGCTGCACACAAGGATGCCGACTTACCCAGGTGTATAGCTGCACACGAGGAGGTCCACTTGCCCAGGCGTATAGCTGCACACGAGGAGGGCGACTTACCGAGGCGTATAGCTGCACACAAGGATGCCGACTTACCCAGGTGTATAGCTGCACACGAGGAGGGCGACTTACCCAGGTGTATAGCTGCACACGAGGGCCACTTGCCCAGGCGTATAGCTGCACACGAGGAGGGCGACTTACCCAGGCGTATAGCTGCACACGAGGAGGGCGACTTAACCAGGCGTATAGCTGCACACGAGGAGGGCCACTTGCCCAGGCGTATAGCTGCACACGAGGAGGACGACTTGCCCAGGCGCATAGCTGCACACAAGGATGCCGACTTACCCAGGTGTATAGCTGCGCACGAGGAGGGCGACTTGCCCAGGCGTATAGCTGCACACAAGGATGCCGACTTACCCAGGCGTATAGCTGCACACGAGGAGGGCGACTTACCGAGGCGTATAGCTGCACACAAGGATGCCGACTTACCCAGGTGTATAGCTGCACACGAGGAGGGCGACTTGCCCAGGCGTATAGCTGCACACGAGGAGGGCGACTTACCCAGGCGTATAGCTGCACACGAGGAGGGCGAATTACCCAGGCGTATAGCTGCACACGAGGAGGGCGAATTACCCAGGCGTATAGCTGCACACGAGGAGGGCGACTTACCCAGGCGTGTAGCTGCACACGAGGAGGGCGACTTACCCAGGCGTGTAGCTGCACACGAGGAGGGCGACTTACCCAGGCGTATAGCTGCACACCAGGAGGGCGACTTACCCAGGCGTGTAGCTGCACACCAGGAGAGTGACCTACCCAGGCGTGTAGCTGCACACGAGGGCGACTTACTCAGGCGTGTAGCTGCACACCAGGAGGGCGACTTACCCAGGCGTGTAGCTGCACACCAGGAGGGCGTCTTACCCAGGCGTGTAGCTGCACACCAGGAGGGCGACTTACCGAGGCGTATAGCTGCACACCAGGAGGGCGACTTACCCAGGCGTGTAGCTGCACATGAGGGCGACTTACCCAGGCGTGTAGCTGACACGAGGAGGGCGACTTACCCAGGCGTATAGCTGCACACCAGGAGGGCGACTTACCCAGGCGTATAGCTGCACACCAGGAGGGCGATTTACTAAGACCAGCATTTTATACTCTTCTTAATTAAATCTACTAAGGATATTAATTTGTGTCAGGTGTGTACCATCGCTTCATTTTACTATATAATCAGAAAGGTTTTGTACATCAGAAAACGAGTGTAGGTGGAGCATGTGAGTCGCCCGCCAGGGCCTGTGGGGTACTCGGCACCGAGCCCGTTCACTTCAATGGGGGATGTCACGGGTAGCGCAGCTCGGTCCGTGGCCCTGGGCGCTCACTAAAAAGGGGGATATTTATAGGGGATTAAAGTATATACAGTTTGTTCGTGACGCCACCTGTGGTACCTGGTCAGGGTGACCAGCGCTGCAGGGTAGATCCGCTGAGGGGTTGTTTCTGGGCAGCAAGGTGTTAAGTCTTCCACAGGCAAGACTGGGTCCCTCAGGGTATATGGCAGTGTTGGGGTGCAGGACGGAAAAGGGGCTTTCAGCCGCAGGAGCAATAAGGCAGACACACACACGAAAGTCTCTTTCGGTACCTTTACTGATGGTAGTTGCAGGCACGTCCCGGGAAGCTGGCAGGGTGGAGGATGCACGTCCAGTTTTCCCACTGAGTAGGTGTAGGGCCTCCGTACTCCTGTATGTGTGAGTTTCTGACCTGTATGAAACAAAGTCTAACTCTGTCTTCAATTTTACGCCCGGCTGACTTTGTAGTGAGGCCTTCTCTAGGATAGAACAGTGTCTCTGTATGCAGGGTCCTGCTAGACTCCGTCTTCCTGACCCCGGTTACGTACCAGCACTTGGGGGCCCCTACGACTTGAAGTCCCGCAGGGTCTCCGGTATCTCCTACTAGTCGTGTAGATGCTAGCAAGCACGGACCCGGTGTCCGGTGGTGCAGAGTAGAGGTAAGCTATCAATGCTGTTTCAACCTCGGTTACTCTCGTATTATCTTCCACTCGCCTTTAGTCCTACTCCGACCCTTAACATAAGCACACTAGCAGTAGTTAGCTGATTCTTCTTTCTCTTCACCGCTCTCAAAGCGTCGGCAATCTTGCTCACTGAAGCTACACTCAGTTGACTCAGTTCTGACCAGGCTGAAGTGGCTATCTTCCTCCACTATTACTGGCCTCCACACAGTGAACTAAGACCAAGCTGTAGTCTTCAGGTTCTCTCAGCTAGACTAGACAGAACACTCTGTCTCTCTGAGGTAATCTGCTCTCCTCTCGTCTGAGGTGTTCTGAGGAGATCTCATCTGTCTCTCAGGCTAATCTGAGGCTTATCTGAGGTGACTGCTGTGCCTACACTACCCTATATATACTGCAAAAGGGCTCCCTCTGGTGGATCTAGGGAATAGTGCAGGTGTGTTGTGTGCATATCAGGTCTTCGTGGGTGTTACCTTCGGTGCATCCCCCTGGGGAAATGTGACTCCAGGCACAGCTTGGCTACACACATGTAATACTTAGTAGTTGGTGCCTTTGAGAAGGAATACATACTGGAAGGGGCTTAATGTGCCGCCATAGAGTGATCTGAACTGGCTTTTCTGTATCGGCCTTTGTGCTGTGTTCGTATACACACTTCCCCTTGCTCACCAACAGGTATCGCCTGATATTTGGTGCAGTCGGACGTAACATTGTGTGGTACATTGCTCTGAACAGCCTTACTTCGGGGACTTTTCTTGGTAGGGGATGCTAAACCCCAGAACCCCCTTCTCCGGTCTGCACACTGAGGGTTGTGTACTGGGAGTCTGCTCATTAGCATGATTACTCACACCCTGTGCATTATGGGTCCGGCGTTACCACTGGTGCCGTCCGTTTCTTGGGATGGCGCAGTTAATGTAAATATGGTAGGTTCACACAGCTTTTTTTTTTTTCTGCACCAAAAGCCAGAGTGTTGGTAGGAAAAACTGCTGCGTTTAGTATTCTTGCTTATTTATCATGTTTCTGCAGCACTTGGGTAAAACTTGTTGCATAAACGCTGAAAGCTGCCGGCTTTTGAACGCAGGTGATACTGTACATTCTATGGGTGACATTTATCTTGGGGAGACTCGCGTCTCCGCATGATAAATTGACATGCTGCGGTTATGTAAAGACGCTCCGCATGTCTATCTCTGCAGGTAAGCCACGGCTGTCGGTGCTCACATAGAGGACATGGGATTTTCTTTAAATCCCATCTACTATGCTGTAACATCTGGATTCTGTGGAAGTACGCAGCATCCAACCCACAGCGTTTACTGTCCGTGTGCATGTGCTCTAAAGGTACTGCCACACTAAACAATCCCGCTAGCGATCACGATAACGACGCATACTAATGCGATCGCTAGCGGGATTGTTTCTATATCGCTAAGTGCGGCCACATTTAGCGATATAGTTAACGGCGCTATCGCCGTTAGCGATCTTCTTAACGACTTTAGCGGTACAAAAGTACGCTAAATCGCTAAGAAAAGGTGCCACACTAGCGATATATACTTACCCAGCGGGAGCGCCAGCGATGAAATAGGGTCCGGAGCGATTCCAGCGACGAGCGAGATCACAGCAGGAAGCTCGTCGCTGGCAGATGCCGCACTGAACAACATCGCTAACGGGATCGCTAAATAGTGACGTTTTTTTAGCGATCCCGTTAGCGATATTGTTCAGTGTGGCATACCCTTAAGACTTTTGGGAAATAACATGTGTACACATTGCAGCTCCGCTACACCAGGGGGGGTAAACACATACTTGTTCATCTAGTCTGTGACCCTGACTTTAGAAGAAACATTTGCACCCCAGTTTCTTAATGGTATCTGCTCCTGGAAAAGCTGAGCGACTGCTGCTACTACACCTCTCACATCCTCCTGAAGCACAAGTGTGCTTAGCTGTTAAGCATCCGCATCATGAAGGCCAGGACCTGAGTTGTGAGACTCGCACCTTGTATATCCTATACATAGGGTTTACAGCCTGTTTGAACAGGCGTATTGTACGGATGCAGAAAGCACACTGACTAATGGAACTCAATAGGGCTGTGCAGGTGACAGCGTTTTTACACATGACCAAGTATCCTCTTCAGGTCTATGGGTGTAGAAAATAAAATTGGATCCCATACCTAAACTGTGACAATTTTTCATATGTTCACCTGAACCTGACCTAATGCTAAGTGTGTGGTGACCCCATGTGTACGCTAACTTTGCGACAGGCTCCCATTCACTAGATGAATGGCGAAAATGGGTTCTTTTGGCATGTGTCTTGACAGTAGGTATGAGGATCTTGTTTGTATAACTGTATGTGTGACGGACCCATACTGGCTTATAACTCCTAATCGTAAGCATATTTGCCTGATAGAAGGATCCCAGGCCTTGTGCCGTAGAATCCTTGTTCTTTCCCAGGGTGTTATGGTAGATTCCATGACAGTTGGGAGACACCCCTGTAGGAACGATTTTTGGAATCCATCTTTCTAAAGGACAAGTAGATTAGTTACAAATTGAGAAACTAGGAAAATGAAAGGGTTTGTGAATCCAACACATTTCCCTGTAAACTAATAATTTGATTTCCACATTGTCAACATATTCCACAGCCCTATACAAAGCTGAGGCCCCATATCCAAACAATATACGAGGTTACAAGGTAAGGCTGGCCATACACATTGGATGACTGTCAACTGAACGATGTTTCTGCCGATCGTTCAACCTACAGCCATCGGAGACCACACTCCCTCCCATACACAGGCGCATTTCTGTGCTTTCCAGAGAAAGCCCCAAGTGACACGTCAGCCAGCAGCTTATCGCAGGGAGAACCATGCGATCAGCAGTCTGACATTGGACACGCACAATTGACATCAGTCAGGCACCGTCCCCATACACATTACTGTCAGACAAACCTGTCGCTATCGGTGGATTCAGCCAACTTAAGGCCCCATACACATTAATCTAAATGCATGTCATTAAATGAGAGCAATGAGGACCCTGCTTACACAAGGTAAAGATAGCTTGTCATCGCTCTAATAATTAGAAGTCTTAATGGAACGCTGCATGAACCGGTCACCAGCCAGTATCTGTAGATGTCCAGATACAAGGGCTAGTGCATGGAGGGTGTGGCTATGGGTGATCGAAGGGAGAGCAGATAACATTGGTGATGTGATAGGCCAGTCTAGATGTTTAGAGCATGCTTAAACTGCAGATACTGGGAATTGCCTGGGGTAGAGCATTTTAGAGAGCTGGCGCAGTGCAAGAGAAGCCTGTGTAATGGCAGTGAGCAGTTTGGATTATGGAAGATGTTAGTTTCCCATATAAATATCATGTGAGATGATGGGTGTAGCCCTCTCGTGTGCATGCTGGGCTCTGTAGTTCCATGACCGCTGGAGTGCAGCACACTATCGCCTGTATGCGCTTTCTTCAATAAATATGGTGTCCAAAATGTGAAAGATGGCACTTCACCTCAAAGTATAGCACAAACCCTTATGAATGATAAAATAGGGGAAACGAAGTGATCCATAAAATTCAAATTTTATTTAAGTATATTAATAAAAACAAGAAAGTACAAAATTAAAAAAGCAGGATATCTCGCATAAAGAAACATGCCAGCTCATTTTGTAGTAAACATGGAAGCAATATATAATTTTACTTACCGTAGTTCCATTTATTATTAGTCCACCAAAAGGTAGATAATGTGACTAATATTTGGATTTGAGAGTCCTCAGTGGTTGAGACCTTTTAATGGCTAACTGAAAAGATGGTAACAAATTGCAAGCTTTCGAGACTACTCAGGTCTCTTCATCAGGCAAAGACTAATACAACATCTGAAGAGAGTGGGGTGAAAGGACGTGATTACCAGCTCATAACAAGGTGCATCGGTTCCCATTATAGCGTTTATTAGGCTTGGTATGCCATAAACTCGAAAACTGTTTACAATAAGGGTTTTCTTCTCTTCTGCAGCAATGTTCCTTACATAGTACAGGCACGGGCATTACTCTACTATTTGCACTGTCCCTTGTATATTATAGGTCCGAGTATTGGTTTATGCTCTGAGATTTCATAGTGTAGGTATATTGTATGCTATATATGCCATTCACCGTTGTTTGGCTTATTATGTACATGGATGGCATATTTATGAATATTGTTTTTTTAATCTTAATTTTTCTTGGATTATTACTATATAATATTGAGGTTCAAATTTATTATAGTCACATTATCTACCTTTTGGTGGACTAATAATAATGGAATAACTAAGTAAAATTATATATTGCTTCCATGTTTACTACAAAGTAAGCTGGCACGTTTCTTTATGTGAGACATCCTGCTTTTTTAATTTTGTACTTGTTTTTATTAATATACTTAAATAAAATTAGAATTTTATGGATCGCTTTGTTTCTCCTATTTTACCATTAATAAGGGGGTTTGTGCTATGGTATGTGCCGTCTGTAGCGTCCTTGTGATGCTGCGAGGGTCACTATGGTAATGTATGGCGTTGTGTCCTGGGCGTCTTGGCGGCTGTTGGGGGAACAGATGGTCAGCGCTGCTTGTGACCCCCCGGGAGGCCAGTGCTTTCAGCACCATGCATAGCCCTGCCCCGCGTGCTACGGTCTGTTCCCAGCACCAGCCGGAGGGGGCGCTGCCGCTCTGGGCCTGTGTGCTGCAGGATGCCCCGCTGCCGCTCTGGGCCTGTGTGCTGCGGGATGCCCCCGCTGCCGCTCTGGGCCTGTGTGCTGCGGGATGCCCCCGCTGCCGCTCTGGGCCTGTGTGCTGCGGGATGCCCCTCGCTGCCGCTCTGGGCCTGTGTGCTGTGGGATGCCCCCCGCTGCAGCTCTGGGCCTGTGTGCTGCGGGATGCCCTCGCTGCAGCTCTGGGCCTGTGTGCTGCGGGATGCCCTCGCTGCAGCTCTGGGCCTGTGTGCTGCGGGATGACCCCGCTGCCGCTCTGGGCCTGTGTGCTGCGGGATGCCCCGCTGCAGCTTTGGGCCTGTGTGTTGCGGGATGCCCCTGGCTGCAGCTCTGGGCCTGTGTGTTGCGGGATGCCCCTGGCTGCAGCTCTGGGCCTGTGTGCTGCGGGATGCCCCCGCTGCAGCTCTGGGCCTGTGTGCTGCGGGATCCTCTGATCTGGCCTGTGTGCTGCGGATGCCCCGCTGCAGCTCTGGGCCTGTGTGCTGCGGGATGCCCCGCTGCGCTCTGGGCCTGTGTGCTGCGGGATGCCCCCGCTGCCGCTCTGGGCCTGTGTGCTGCGGGATGCCCCCGCTGCCGCTCTGGGCCTGTGTGCTGCGGGATGCCCCCGCTGCCGCTCTGGGCCTGTGTGTTGCGGGATGCCCCTCGCTGCCGCTCTGGGCCTGTGTGCTGTGGGATGCCCCCCGCTGCAGCTCTGGGCCTGTGTGCTGGGGATGCCCTCGCTGCAGCTCTGGGCCTGTGTGTTGCGGGATGCCCTCGCTGCAGCTCTGGGCCTGTGTGTTGCGGGATGCCCTCGCTGCAGCTCTGGGCCTGTGTGTTGCGGGATGCCTCTCGCTGCAGCTTGGGCCTGTGTGTTGCGGGATGCCCTCGCTGCAGCTTGGGCCTGTGTGTTGCGGGATGCCCCTGGCTGCAGCTCTGGGCCTGTGTGCTGCGGGATGCCCCGGCTGCAGCTCTGGGCCTGTGTGCTGCGGGATGCCCTCGCTGCAGCTCTGGGCCTGTGTGCTGCGGGATGCCCTCGCTGCAGCTCTGGGCCTGTGTGCTGCGGGATGCCCCGCTGCAGCTCTGGGCCTGTGTGTTGCGGGATGCCCTCGCTGCAGCTCTGGGCCTGTGTGTTGCGGGATGCCCTCGCTGCAGCTCTGGGCCTGTGTGTTGCGGGATGCCCTCGCTGCAGCTCTGGGCCTGTGTGTTGCGGGATGCCCTCGCTGCAGCTCTGGGCCTGTGTGTTGCGGGATGCCCTCGCTGCAGCTCTGGGCCTGTGTGTTGCGGGATGCCCTCGCTGCAGCTCTGGGCCTGTGTGTTGCGGGATGCCCTCGCTGCAGCTCTGGGCCTGTGTCTGCGGGATGCCCCCGCTGCAGCTCTGGGCCTGTGTGCTGCGGGATGCCCCCGCTGCAGCTCTGGGCCTGTGTGCTGCGGGATGCCCTCGCTGCAGCTCTGGGCCTGTGTGCTGCGGGATGCCCCGCTGCAGCTCTGGGCCTGTGTGCTGCGGATGCCTCGCTGCAGCTCTGGGCCTGTGTGCTGCGGGATGCCTCGCTGCAGCTCTGGGCCTGTGTGCTGCGGGATGCCTCGCTGCAGCTCTGGGCCTGTGTGCTGCGGGATGCCTCGCTGCAGCTCTGGGCCTGTGTGCTGCGGATGCCCTCGCTGCAGCTCTGGGCCTGTGTGCTGCGGGATGCTCTCGCTGCAGCTCTGGGCCTGTGTGCTGCGGGATGCTCTCGCTGCAGCTCTGGGCCTGTGTGCTGCGGGATGCTCTCGCTGCAGCTCTGGGCCTGTGTGCTGCAGGATGGCTTCCGCATTTCCTCCCCCTGGGGTGAGAGCCGGGAATCCAGGCCAGTTGTGCAGAGGGAGGAGAGTCTAGCGCTCGGCCAATGAGACGGCCCTCTCCCCACCCCACCTCCTCCTGTCTGCTTCCCTCCTTGGGTTCGGCCGCCCCCTCCCCCTCTTTTGTGCGCCGTAGCTCCCCGCCTCCTGCAAAGCACTGCTGGGAAGAGTGTGTAAGCAGCAAGTGCAGACAGCCGGGAGGGATTCGCCGAGACGGTCAGCGTTGGCTTAGCATGAGGCAGCCAGGAGCCAGTGTGCTCGGCTGTGTGGCCAGGGTTACTGCATGAGGAGCGCAGAGCAGCCCAGCTCCCTCCCACTGACTGAGCTGGCAAGTAGCAGGAAATGTGCTGCTGGTCAGTGCTGACAAGGGGTGAGTGGGGAGTGGTCTGCCATCTGTGCCCCTTAGCAGCAGAGCCCGCAGTGCTCTGTCCGCATGGCGGCTGCCTCTAGTCTTTGCTGTGGAGGATGCGCCTGTGAGTGTCACCCCTGTGTGTTTCCCTTCCTGAATGTGTTACCTGTCATGTCCCCCACCCTGCTGCTCATGGTTGTCACCTGATCAGCTCATCAGTTGCTTCCTTGCTGTGTGTGATGCAGATCCACTGCCCTCCCACTAGCCCAGATGGCAGAGTTGCATTGTCATGGGCATCCTACGCCTTTCCCTGTATTGCTGCAGCGTATGTCCGTACACACTGTGTAACCTGCCCTCCTTTTCTTTCTCCCGGTTCCCTGGAGGGTAATAGAAGCTTCTGGAAGAACACGCACAAGACCCACCTGAACTTGCACTCACCGGCGTTCCCATTGTCCAGTGGCCCAAGAGACAGCAGGTAAGTCCGGTCTGCATGCGCTCCTTAATTTCTTAGTATGTAACTAGCTTGTGGGGGGGCAATGTACCTGACCAGCTGTTGGCAATGCCGCCAATTTATTCTATCTATAAGCTTATGTGCCACGTTCTGCCTGATTCTGTATTTTGTGAAAATCATCAAACTTTGTCTTGTTTTTTTATTCACCCGCGTGTATAGAACTAAATGTAATGCACTCAGATGTAGCAGAGCTTAATTTGTCATTGAAGTAAACTTGTGGAGTTAAGATTCAAGGCAGTGACTTGCAGTCCTATGTAAATACACAGACTAAGGTGAATGACAAGTTTGGTTCTGCTAGGTCTGTATTATTTCTGCCACATAGGGGCTGGTTATATAAAGAAGCTTTTGATGAGCCTTCACAGATATGTATACCTGAAAGAGACCAGCATTTTACAGTTGGGAGATTGTATTTGATGGTCACACTTGCTAGAAATGGATTGCAAGCTGCTGTTCTCTGGTATCAGCCACTTCTGACTGGAGAGATACTGATTCTAGTGTTTGTAAATGGGATTATTGGACAGGAAGTCTGCTGTGTGCTGGGAAGTCCCTTCCCCAGTTGTGTCTGGCGTGATTTTGGCTCTGAGAAGCCCCCTAAACGTTGACATACATGTTTGTGAATGTGATTCGTTGCTCTTAATATAAGCTGAACTTATGTGCTTATGTATAGTACGGCATCAGACTGGGTGTGATCTTAATGCTTTATTGCACATAGGCTAATAACTAGGCTGGAAGGATTATGTCATACTGTTCTGTACAGTTGATCGGCAGGAGATGCCAGATGTCTGACCCCCACCGATCTCAAATTGATAACTTATCCTGCAGATAGGTCATCAATATTCTGTGATCAGACAACCCCTTTAAGGGCTGTCTGTGCAGCAGATTTTCTAGGCAAAAAATCTGCAGTGTGCTGCAGTAGGTTTTACTAAATCTCACCCACCCAACTGCATAAAAAATCCCCAGCCTAAATGTACACGGGCTGCGGATTTCCAGACTGATATTTGTTAAATTGTGCAGCAGATTTCCCCATTCATTCATCATCCTCTGCAATGCAACTGCACAATTTGGTGCGTTTTTTGACTGACAGCTCCTTGTAAACAGACCATAAAAGTAAAATTGACTGTTCCTGGCTCCTTGTTTTTCTGTGTATTTGTGTGAATCCAGCCTTGAGCCTCAACAGACACCACTGCATCTCCCTGGGTGCATGGGGAGGAGGGCCAGCAGCTCTCTTCTATCCAGGGCCCCAGCTCCATCTGCTGATTGTGCCTTAATCATTACCTCGGGCCAGGTGATGGCTAGGATGGGGTGGGAAATGTCAGGAAGGCTAAGTTCACACCATGTTCATGCTTGTCAGCCGTCTTCCTTTCTGTTTCTGTGATGTGTTTATGCCACACACACTATATACACATATATATTCTATAATTTCATAGGTGCGTGTATGTATAATTACACACCGGATGAAAGCATATATCATTCATTGCTTAAACTGTGTTAAGATTTAATCAAGATTAATTTATTATATACGCTACTTACGGTATTACATTTTTTAATGATTTTAGGGGTATAAGTAAATTCCATTATTAAACTATTTTAGTTTTGCTGTTATTAATTTTGCTACATTACTTTAAAATACGTGTGTGTGTATAATATATAATATGCGCCAAAACATTGTGTGCTTTTTGGCATGGAATACATTTTTTTCCACTTTTTTGTGCTATGTTTAGAAGGAGGCCTCTTCCTCCTATACTTTATCATCATCCATTTGCTAGTGGTTTTTAGAACGTATCTATCTCATACAGTATGTTCAAATTTATTTCAATTTTGGACTTTCTTAGCAGTTAGCAATAAATTAATAAAAAATGTATGTTTCAATTGTGTAGCAAAAACATGGTGTGAACATAGAATTTTTTCCTCCACAGTTTCTCAGTACTATGAAAAAATATCTGAACAGAAACTTGCCAGACTTACTCCGAGATGACACACTACCTCTGAGAATTATACACTTTGTTGTCAATAAAGGAAAAAAGTATCCAGAAGTATATACTCCAACTGTAGGCGAACGTGGCCACACAGCCCTAAGCACGTACAGCGTCTTAGTGCAGATTAATGTGACTCCCACATGTACAGGGGATAGTTTCACTTTGAAGCAATGCTTGTATTGTGTTTAATTGACTAATGGAGCAAAACCTAGTGGAAGCATACTGAAAGAAGCATCAAAGTTTGTATCCTCTTAATAAATTGAAGTCATCATATTATATATCACTGTGTACTTACAATTACTAATTTTGCTCTTCTACCCAGTTAATTCTTCTCTTTTCTATTAGACATATGATGTCACTTGATTAAAAACTGACTAGCTGAATCTTTAAGTCTCTTTTGTCTGCATGACTCATCATTAGAACTACAATTCTACTGCACTGCAAAGTCCTTGGCAGCCCAGCTCCACCAGGTTTTCAACTCTTGACCCAGCTGCTCTCCCCTGCCAGGGACTTTGAAGTGAGGTAGAATTGTAGTTATGATGAGTCATGCAGGGAAGAGAGACCTCCACTTTCTACATAGAGCTTAGAAGGATTCAGCTTCTCCGTTATTAATCACATGATGTCATAGACCTAATGAAAAGAGAAGAATTAGGTTAAAGGGCAAAATGAGCCAATGTAAATACACAGTGTTATATGATATGATGACTGCAATATTGAGAAATGCTTTTTGAAGTATGGTATGAGGGCCAGTACACATCTATGACGGCACTATAGGCTGTGGCGAAACTTGAAGCTTGGGGGTTCTAATTCAAACGGTACCCCCAACTGTTGCAGGTCTTTAATAATAAGTGTTGACATGTAGGTTAAAGGTACCTTTTGGGCCCTCTAGGTTCCAGGGCTCGAGTGTGATTGCAACCACTGCACCTGTATTATAGTTTCGCACCTAACTACAGTTCTGTATTGGCTAGGACACCAATACTCTCCAGTCCTGTTTTCTGCTTAAAGTGAACTGGTCAGGATTTTTCTAAGTAAACTACAGGTACAGTCAGTCTGACAGAGCTAAACTGATTAAAATGGTACCTGGGTGTAAGAAACCCATCTTGTGGTTCTTGTGTAATCTGTGTTGGGGTACTTTTCCACGTACCGTAATCCCTGCGCTTTGGACAGAGCGGAAACCCCGCTCCGCCGAAAACCCCGCCCCCTTCTGTGCACGTGGTGATTAATGAACACATCTGGAATCGCCACACGGTATGCACAGGACTCTGTCATTTACCTTGCGTCGCCGAAAGGTAAACAGACATGCTGTGGTCTAAAAAGTCGTGCCGCATGTCCGGAAACGGAGTGCCGCCGGATTCGTGTTCACACGCATAGTGGAGACGTGATTTCATAAAATCCCCTCCACTATGTTGTAACATCTGGACCCTGCGGATTGAACGCTGCGGCTCTACGCAGCGTTCAATCCTCAGCTAATCCGGATGTAAACCGGCCTGTGGAAACATACCCTAAAGGGTATGCCACACTAAGCGAGATCGCTAACGAGATCACACCTGCATCACAATTTATGACGCAGTAGCGATCTCGTTAGCGACTTAGCTGTGTGATTCCAAACACATCTCATCAGTGATCTGTGATTCCAAACACATCTCATCAGCGATCTGTATAACGACCTATGCGGTCGTTGGGAAAACCTAGTCCCACCTGCGATGCTGGTGAAGTCGTTCATAAAGGGTGTCAGACTCAGCGATTCAGGCTCACCAGCGGGACACCAACGACCAAAAAACGGCTCAGAACGTTCATGAGCGATCAACGACATCTCAGCAGGGGCCACATCGCTGTTACATGTCACACACAGCTAAAGTCGCTAACGAGATCGCTACTGCGTCATAAATGGTGACACAGGTGCGATCTCGCTTAGTGTGGCATACCCTTTAGACGTTTTCTGTTAATGAGATGCTCGTGCTCTGGGGCGGGACTGTAGGCAGAGTCCTATCT
Organism: Oophaga sylvatica; assembly: GCA_033576555.1. Lineage (NCBI taxonomy): Eukaryota > Metazoa > Chordata > Amphibia > Anura > Dendrobatidae > Oophaga > Oophaga sylvatica. The sequence continues at coordinate 270,514,497 of JARQOD010000003.1, read as the reverse complement.
TCCTGCTCTAAGCCAGAGAAACCAAGGAAAGACCTGCCCACAGGCCGCCCCGATGCACAAACAGTCTGCCTCTCTCTCTTTCTCTATGATGAGGAATATATTTGTGCTTTGGGGCGGCCTGTGGGCAGGTCTTTCCTCGGTTTCTTTGGTCAGGGCACCAAGATAAGACCCTGCCTACAGTCCCGCCCCAGAGCACGGGCATCTCATTAACTGAAAACTTCTAACACTGATTACCTGAGAACTACAAGACTTATTTCTTCATCCCAGGTATCATTTTAATCAGTGTAACAACACCAACCTGACAATGCCTGTAATATACTTAGAAAAATCCTGCTAACAGGTTCACTTTAAACATATTGGTATATACTTCTGCCCTAAGGGCTCGTACTTATCTGAGAAAAATGGACAAGTGCAATCCAATAAAAAAATTGGATTGCACTCCGATCAATGTTAATCTGAGTTACAGCTTATCTGCAATTTTTTTTTTTCTCAGCTGAAATCAGACTGAGAAAAGAAATGCAGCATGCTGCTATTTGCCACATACATCGGTCAAGACTCGCAAATGCAAATCAATGTGTGTGATAAAAAAAAAAAATGCACGGCACTTGGGCCAGGCGAGTGCCGTCCGATTTTTACGCACCCTGTCCTTTGAAAAGCCGGCAATTCATCTGCCGTGTACAGTAGAATCACAGCGTGACCCGACAGAATACAATAGATTACATACAGTATGTGCACATAGAATAGATATAAAGATGTCAGTCACATATGATTAGTACAGTGTGTGTGCAGCTTACTATACATGTATTAATAAATGATTATTTTTCTGAAAAAAATGGCGTGGGCTCCCACATAATTTTCCAAACTAGCAAAGGGAAAGCCGACTGCTGGGGCCTGATGTTTATAGCCTGGGAATGGGGTAATTAATACACATGGAGCATCCCAGGCTATTAATATCAGCTCACAGCTGTATGCTTAGCCTTTGCTGGTTATTAAAATGGGGGACACCCCAAAAAATTACATAGGATTCCCCTATAATTAATAACCGGCAAAGGCTAAGCAGACAGCTGTGGGATGGATATTGGCCCCCACCCCCATACTAAAAACATCATCTCTTAGCTACCCCAGGAAAGGCGCATCTATAAGATGTGCTATTTCTGGCACTTAGCCTGGTGCGGTGACAAATGGGGTGATAGTTGGGGGGGGGTTTGATGTCACCTTTGTATTGTCAGGTGAGCCCAGAGGTTAGTTATGGAGAGGAGTCTTTAAGACTCCCCCATTACTAACCCCATAGTCATATTGAATAATAACACACACCCCAAGAATAAAGTCCTTTTAGCTGAAATAGACAGACTCCTTTAATCAATCTTAATTAAACCATACTCGCGTCATCGCCCATTGCAATGAAGCCAATGTCCCTGTAAGAGAATTAAAATAATAAAGAACCATATTCCTCACCTGTCTACTGAGTAGATGATTAATCCATTTGTCCCACTATGGGTTTAGCTCTGCTACATCTAGATGGCAAGTTGCATCATGCTGCCGCTATTCAGTGTCTTGCGGTGAACTCATATGACCTCACTGACATGAGCGCGAGAAACTTCACACGCTTGCGGTGCTATCATAAAGGATCCTGGCAGTTCACAGCCAGTGAATTCACGTCACCTAAGTGATGTCAGTGCTCACGGTGGGAAAATGTGTAGCCTTTGCAGGTTATTAATTATAGGGGGGACCGTGTTTTTTTTTTTTTTTTTTTGGCTCCCCCATCTTAATAACCGGTAAAGGCTAAGTACTAAGTATGCAGTTGTTGAACTGATATTAATAGCCTGCGAAGCTCCGTGGGTATTACCCCTTCCCAGGCTGTAAACATCTGCCCCCAGCTGTCCGCTTTCCCTCTGCTGGTTTGCAAATTTACGTGGGAGCCCACGCCGCTTTTTTTTTTTTTTTCCTCAGAATAATAATCATTAACCTCTTAATGACCATAGATATTTTTGTTTTTTTAATTTTTTGCTCCCCTTCTTCCCAGAGCCATAATTTTATTTTCTTTTATTCAAAATGCCAAGTGAGGGCTTGTTTTTTGCTGGACGAGTTGTACTTTTGAATGACACCATTGGTTTTAACATATCGTGTACTGGAAAACTGGAAAAAAATTCCAAGTGTTGTGAAAATTGCAAAAAAAAAAAGTGCAATCCCACAGTTTTTTTTTTTTTTTTTTTTTTTTTTTTTACCATATTCACTAAAAGCTAAAACTGACCTGCCATTATGATTCTCCAGGTGATTGCGAGTTCATAGACACCAATCATGTCTAGGGTCTTTTTTGTTTAAGTGATGAAGAAAAAATTAGTTTAAAAAAAAAAAAAAAAAATGCGCCATTTTCCGATACCTGTAGCGTCTCCATATTTTGTGATCTCGGGTTGGGTGAGGGCTTATTTTTTGAGTGCCGAGCTGATGTTTTTAATGATACTATTTTGGTGCCAATACGATCTTTTGACGCCCGTTATTGCATTTTACTGCAATGTAGCAGCAACAAAAAAATGTAATTCTGGCATTTTGACTTTTTTCGCATCACGCCGTTTACTTATTGGGTCAATTCTTTTTTTATATTGATAGATCAGGCGATTCTGAATGCGGCAATACCAAATATGTGTATGTTCTTTTTTTTTTTTTTTTTTTTTACTTTTTGCATGCTTCAATAGTCTGTGGGAGACTAGAAGCGGCAGTACTTTGATTGGCTCTTCTACATACAGACATTTATCAGACCTCCTGTATGTAACAGAAATTCTCACTTGCTATGAGTGCCGACTACCTAGTGACGCTCATAGCAATCTGGTTGTGACAACCATAGAGGCCTGCTGGAGACCTCACATCACTAGTCACGTGATCGCAAGTCACCGATGGGCAGGATGTCCAGCGCGATTGCCGGAAGCGTAAGGTAGATGCCGCGGTCAAGGGACAGGGGAAGTCAGACATCGGCGTACTATTACGCCCAATGTCATAAAGGGGTTAAATACATGTACAGTAAGTTACACATTCACTGCACTAATCATATATGTGACTGACCTCTTTAGATCAATTTTAAGTGTATATGCTGTATTTAATCTAATCTATCAATTCTATTGTCGGGTCCTGCTGCGATTTTACGGTGCGGCTGCGGACTTGCGGCTTTCCAACTAAATATATATAATATATATAATATATAATATATATATTATATATATATATATAAATAGATATATTATTGAAGAATATTTCCTTTGAAAACTATGTGTAAATGACAGAGAATTTCTCTATGTAAAAGCTCATCGGATAGCGTTCGTACTTCCTTAGCATGTAAATCTGATGCTAGGTGTGAAAAATCGCATGACGCTAGTCCTACTTTTCTGGACCGAAATTGGAATATTTTCTTTTTTTCATGGTGATGAGTACGAGCCCTTAGGAAGTAAAACACTTCACGGTGATGAGTACGAGCCCTTAGGAAGTAAAGCACAAATATATAGATTGGTCATATTGCTCAATCTCACTAGTAAAGTGTTTTTTATGTTTCTTGCCATGGGTTTTGCATAGCATAGTTCATACCGTATGTCATTTGTGTATTTACTATTGGTGTAGGAGTCCGATCCGCATTCATCTTGCAGAAGCGTCACATTTAATATTCACTGTCTAATTAGATTTCAGCAGCAATAATGAATCAATGCTGCAGTCCTGCCTCTTGGACATTTTGGTTTTCTGCCACATAACTGATGACTGTAGAAAATCTCCCCCCCTACGAGTACTTTGTTGAACCTCTGCAAAGACATTTTACAGTGTGAGATCTCCTATACTGCTGCCATGGGTCAATGTCAGTTAAGATTAAGGAAAGACTGCTCTTGTGAGAAAAGAGTAGGCAGCTTAAAGGGGATTTCCAGGCACCAAAAAAATTAAAGAAAAAAACAATGATCAGGCAGTAGCATTTCTTGCCACATTTTCTCGACATTTTTAGGGTATGTTCACACGTTGCAGATTCTGTTGCAGTTCTGCAGCAGATTTTGCCTTGCAGATCTGCAGCAGAACTGCAAGTGATGTACAGTACCATTCTAGTCAATGGAAATCAAAAACGCAGTGCACATGCTGCAGATTTTTCTGCGCAAATTTGGTGTGGATTTAAAACTGCAGCATGTCACTTCTTTTGTGCAGAACTGCAGCCATTTTACACCTGCTCCATTATAGGAATATGCAGGTCTGAAAAGGCAGGGGAAATCTGCACAAAAACTGCAGTAAATCTGCAGATAAAAAGGATAAAAACTGCGCAGATTTTGACCTGCAGTTTCTGCCAAGAGATGCAGATTCTGTGCAGAAAATTCTGCAGACCAATCTGCAACGTGTGCACATACCCTTAAGCATTTTTGGTGAATAAAACTATATTAAACATGTTAACTAGACAAAGCATACCTGTAATCCGCAACCAAAAATGCTGCAAAAAAAGCGTGTTGAAAACTCTTAGGCTAAGTTCACACGTTGCGGAATTGCCGCGGAAATTTCCGCGGCAATCCCGCACTTCTCCCGCAGGAAATACGCACGTTTTTTTATGCTGATTTCCGCCAGAATAATAGCGTTTTGCAAGCGTAATTAGCTTGCAGAATGCTAGCGTTTTCCTAGCGATCTGTAGCATCGCTTGGAAAACTGATTGACAGGTTGGTCACACGAGTCAAACATAGTGTTTGACAAGTGTGACCAACTTTTACTATTGATGCCGCCTATGTCGCATCAATAGTAAAAAGATCTAATGTAAAAATAATAAAAAAAATAATAAATAATGATATTCTCACCTTCCGGCGGCCCCCGCAGCCTTCCCGCCTTCAGCGACGCTCCCGGCAACTTCCGGTCCCAGGAGTGCTTTGCAACAAATCACACCGATGACGTAGCATCTCGCGAGACCGCTATGCCATCTGGGTGATTCTCGCAAAGGACTCTTGGGACCGGAAGTTGCCGGGAGCGTCGCTGAAGGCGGGAAGGCTGCGGGGGCCGCGGGAAGGCTGCGGGGGCCGCCGGAAGGTGAGAATATCATTATTTTTTATTTTAATTATTGTTTTACCAGGGATATGGTACCCAGGGCCTGGAGGAGAGTCTCCTCTGCTCCAGACCCTGGGTACCATCCGCACATGAACCGCTTACATTGCGCATAGTGGGCATAGCCACATGCGGAAAGTAAGCGGTTCAATGCATTCCTATGGCGGCGGAATCACCGCGGTTACGCTAAATTAATGAACATGTTGCTATTTTTTCCGCAAAGCGTTTTTTTCGCGGAAAAAAACGCAACATGTGGCCAAAACATGCGGAATCAATTAACATGTATAGGATGCTTAATGCTTGCGTTTTTATCGCGTTTTTACCGCGGAAAACCGCGGAAAAACCGCGAAAAAAACGCAATTATTCCTGATCGTGTGCACTTAGCCTTAGGCTAAGTGCACACGTTCAGGAATGTTTGCAGAATTTTCCTGAGCAAAAACTGGCTTTTTCCGCGGTAAAAACGCACATTTTTTTTGTGCGTTTTTACCGCAATTTTTTTCCTGAACTTTCTAGGTCAATAATATAGCGGGAAAAACGCTAGAATTCCGCGAAATTAATGAACATGTTGGTTCTTTTTCCGAGATGCGTTTTTTTTTTTTTTCGCAGAAAAAAACGCACCATGTGCACAAAAATTGCGGAATTCATTCTAAATGATAGGATGCTTAAATCATGCGTTTTTGACGCGTTTTTTCCCGCGAAAAAAACACAAATAATCCTGAACATGTGCACTTAGCCTTAGAAAAAAAAAAAAACGGGTGTTTTGAGCACACAATTTTTTTTATTGCCATGAAAGCAGGTCTTGGCTGCAGAAAATAAGCATCAAAAATGCTGTGTGTGAACATAGCTTTAGCACTGTTTCAGAGATGGCATCCTTCAACTTGTTTCAAGGATAATATCTAATCGATGCTTAAATGTAACAATTAGCTGTAAAATATGCTTAAAGAGTAATCGTCTTTTTAATTTTCATTTCGGAATTCAATAGCACATCTAAAAATATGCTACTTTGTAATATATCTTTTCAGAGAAATCTTTAAAAAAAAAGTATGTCTATATATACCTTTCTCAACCAGGACTGATCTTTCATTTACAAAATTCTCATTTTACAGGTAAAATCTGTATTCTGTAACTGCAGACTTTCCCATTGCTGAGCGAGGAGATGGCAGCTGCTACTGATGAGATTCTATGTACCGTAGATCGGAGGGGGGAACTTCTCCTAACCCTTCCTCTCTGCATAGGAGATGGCAGTTGGTGCTTATAAGATCCTATCTCCGCAATGTAACATTTGGTCTTCACTAAATACAGATTTTACCTGTGAATGTAGATATTTGGTAATGACTGACCAGTTTTGGCTGAGAAAGATTAAGATTTCTCTGATAAGATATATGTTGCAAAGTTTCTTATTTTCTCTTGTATTATTGATTTATGAAATAAAAATGAAAACCAGAGTTGCTCCTTGATACATTGCTCTGGTGAATAATTTTGCACCCCCCCCTCCCCTACCCTTCAGACTGGTGTTTTTTGGATTCTGACACCTATGAGACGTGCATGGTGTAGTACCATGGTCCCCACTCGCCCACCACTTTTGCACATCCTGTATTTGAAGTTACTCCTAGTCCTGAACAATGTTGTCATGTTAATATAAAGGCCTTACTGGAGACCTATTCCCTTAGTATACTATTATAGCTGAGCTGATTTCACCACTTGACAGAAGTCATGGTGACATGAAGTATTATCTGCAGCTTTTTTAGGACTGCAGGTAATGCAATAGATTATCTTCATTTAATCATAGAAAGAAATCTGCTCCACTACATCTTTATTTCTAAAAATAAATAAAATTGACATGACATAATTCTTAATTCTTTGCAAGTTCCCGCATTTATTTTTATTTATTCATTTTATTTTTCTTTTAAACTCCTACATTTAGTATAAAGTTCACCTCCGGCCCAAGATCCAGTTTACCAAACCTCACATCATGCGGCCTGCAGCCCGACACGCCACTTCTGCCCCTCGCCCAATGGCCGCCATCTCTGGTCATTCTGCGTCTGGTGCAAGGAGGCGACGAGTAAGGTGCCGGAAATGTCAAGCATGTCTCCAGAGAGAGTGTGGGTCTTGCCACTATTGTAAGGACATGAAGAAGTTTGGAGGTCCAGGCAGGATGAAGCAGTCGTGCATGCAAAGGCAGTGCCTTGCGGTAAGTATTATAAGGGTCTGGCATTTATAAACGTTGCTTTTTGCATTTTGGCCTCCTCTTTCCTTGTGTAATCTGTTCCTCACACTTTAGCCGCTTGATAGTATTATGGTAGGGTGAAATTATTTGAGCCCCCATGAGTTTGTAATGATGAGGTCACTGATGAGGCCACCTCTGTCCTCCAGCCCAGACTGCCCCATTCTGTTACCTGTGCCATATGTGAAGAGGTGGATCAGACCAGTGATTCCCGGGACTTTGAGAAGAAGCTCATGGAATGCTCGATGTGCAATGAGATTGTCCATCCTGGTTGTCTAGAGGTGAGTAGTCATAATTCTTCACTAAGGGGCAGTCTATAAAAGCCATTGCCCAGGCTTAATACAAAAGTCTTCTGTATCTCTGTGACTGATGACTAGTGATGAGCGAGTATACTCATTGCTTTGGTGATCTCCGAGTATTTGGGCGCGCTTGGTGATTTAGTGTTTGTCGACACAGCTGCATGATTTGCGGCTGCTAGACAGTCTGAATACATGTGGGGATTGCCTGTTTGTTAGGAATTCCACACATGTATTCAGGCTGTCTAGTAGCCGCAAATCATGCAGCTGCGTCGACAAACACGAGATCACCCGAGTATACTCGCTTATCACTACTGATGACTTGATGCAGTTTGGCTTCTCATCATAGAAATGAATAATGAGAAGCTGGACGAGTTGGCATGTGACAGGAGTGTGCAAATCTCGACATTTGGTCACATGACCGCCCGTTCGTACCGGGGAATGATGACAGCATACACATTGCATGCTGTCACTATTGAGCAGTCTGAAGACAGTAACTGTAGACTTCTGTGCCAAGGTGGGACTGCCCATTTAAGAAAAGAAAAACAAATCATTTTATAGTTACATGAAGGTGGGAAAGGGTCGTCGCCGATATGTTATGTGGGTGGAGGTAGATGGAAGCAGTTGGGCCAGGTGCCACTTTTAAAGTTCCCTCTGACTTGGCAGAAGATCTTTTTTTTTTTTTTCTTTTTTTGCGTTCAGTGCTTTGTGGTACATTGGAAAAGACAACCGCCATATGAGTGTTTGCTGCCCGGCACAGTGGCCGACACTTCGTCATCAAATTAACTCATTTTCAGGCTAAAAGTGAACCTCCATCGTTTGCATCGCCATTTGTTGGGGGAAGTATATTAACAATAAACACTTACAGATCTATCAACAGAGTATTTTATGTAGAAAAAATGTAGTTGGTTAATAATGACTGACAGACTGCTGTATACATGTGTATTGCTGTCAGCCGCTGTAGTGAGGGGCAGGGGAAGCTTCGCCTCCTCGAGAATACTATGTGCATGTTCTATTAGCTAAACGGCACCTTTTTTTGCCCTTTCATCTGATAGGCGTTGTTGACACAATGTAGAATTGGGACCTATCTGGTAATGAGAAGGTGTCGTATCATGGACCACAGAGTTGGTAGCAGTGTTATTTCAGTGGAGAGAGCCGATGGCCTGATCTGTTGACATCTGTGTCTATGACACTATAGGCTGCCGTGGCTGCATCCTCCTGTAGGTTCACCCGGTGAAATAGAAGTAGAATAGAGAATTCCTTGCAAGTCCAAACTATAAAATTATAAGTTGGGTCTATTAGTTTAAATGAAATAACGCTTAAATTCTAAGTAGTGTTTATAATCCAAAATTGCTAAGGAATTAAACATATTTTTAATAATTTAGAAGTAACAGGCTAAGAACCCTGTGCTTTAACCTTTTGTGTCCTGTATCGTAGATGGACGGTGAAGGCTTGCTGAGTGACGAGCTTCCCAACTACTGGGAATGCCCCAAATGTAACGAACAGAGGAAGCACACGGTGAGCGACTGACCTCTACTTCCTAAAACACTTTGGGGCCGATTCATCAAACAGTTTTTGCCAGAATTCTGTCATAAAATTGTTTGAGATGTCACAAATCTTTTGCACAACTCATGATTACGCAAAAACTTTGCGACAATTCATGTTTTAAACCCAGTCCTGGACAGCTCCGCTTACTTTTTGAAAGTAGGTGTTGCTTCGCCGGTAAATTGCGAGGTGTAACACAGAGCACTCCTGAGAAATTCATCATAATTTACAGAAGTGTCGACTGAGTACGCTCCTTGTGGTGGAGTACGGCAGCCGCACGCTTCTTTTTCCAGCGGTCATAAAGACTGGCATGCAAAGCACCAGTCTTGATTGATCAACCCTTTATCTGTTAAGGTACTGTCACACTAAGCGATCGCACCAGCGATCACGACAACGACACACCGGGCGAGATCGTTGGTGTGATCGCTATATGGTTTCTAGTAGCTTCCAAACTGGAAGATCTCATAAACGACACATCGGCGATCTGTATAACGACCTCGGCGGTCGTTGGGACCTGTCACACAGCATGTATTGTTAAAGATCCCGACCTCGATAGGCGTGATTGAGCGCAACCTTTTCCACGCCCCTCAGCACAGATTGGTGGTCACTGTAAGTCATATGTCACAGCTCTCGCTTAGTGATTGGACGTCCGTGTCATAAAAGACTACGCAAGTGGTTCATACAATTTCCAGCATCATTCCATACTGCGTCCTACTAGCCTTCTGCTTTGCAGCTACTGCGATCCAGTCTGTGCCGCTATTGCGTTTGACCCGGATACATTTTTTCAGGATCCCAAAAACGTCTTGGATAAATGGAAAAGATGAAGCGCTGTAGCGACTCTGACAGGATCACAAAACCCCACACACGATAGTATCCTCACAACAACGCACAAAGGACTAGATGTTGTGGCCACCAATCAGAGCTGAGGGGCGTTAAAACCTAGTCCTGCCTGCGCCGCTGACATGAGTCGCCAATGAGGTCGCTCGTCGTTCATAAAGGGTGTCAAACTCAGCGATTCAGGCTCACCAGCGGGACGCCAACGATCAAAAAACGGTCCAGAACGTTCGTGCACGATCAGCGACATTGCAGCAGGGGCCACATCGCTGCTACATGTCACACACAGCGACATCGCTGCTGCGTCATAAAATCGCTGTCGCTTAAGCAATATCGCTAGCGATCTCGCCTAGTGTGCAGTACCTTTACCTGGTTGCTGCTCCTTTTAAACGTGATCCAATTCTTGAGTGTTTGAGCTTAAAAAACACTAACCCCAATTAACTAGATGACCTAGTAATGGTGTGTGCAATGACTTATCTCCCCCATTCACATTAGGCTTCCTGTTCTGTAATCCCATTTGAGAGCGCTGCTATTGAAAATTGTCTGATTTAGAACGGCTGATAACAGAGAGCAGTACTTTGGTTTAAATGTTTGCTGTGTGACTGATTTCTTGTACATGTTCGTTTGTGGTCAATATTGCTACCTCCAGCTTGCAAATCAGATCATGTCATTGCTGCAATGTTCTCATCTGTACTAGAAAACTTGATCTTGTTGCTTCCACGAAGACCTTTTCTGGTTTTAACTTTTATGCTATAATGAACCTGAACCGTTTCACTGATTTGTGTTGTAGCCAGGAATTCCTTGTTTATGCATACATTTTCTATTTTGTTTTTTAGGTGAGCACAGATCAGGAAAAAGTCTTGCTGCACAATGTAAGTTCTAAGGTGGGATCTCCATGAACTGTACAGTTAGAGCTTTATTTTTTATCTTTAGTTCATTTGTTCTAAATGACACACAGATTGTCATATATCCACACTTTCAGTTTTTCACAAGTTTTATACTGACATTTTTGCTAAAACGAAGGGGCCGAATCGCTCAGCTGGGATATATTTGGTGAGAGATCAGGGTGTGTGCACTTTAAAGCAAAAGACATGCCCAATTTCAGTAGTCAAAGATGCAAAAAGGATGATCACCTCTGTAATCATAACTATGGAACTTCATAAACTTGTGTTAACCTGAATAGACACACTATCTATACAAGTTCGGTCTATACAGATGTTCAATGTGATGTCCATTGGTTACATGGCAGATGTCTAGGCAGTAGTCTAGCTCTGTCCAGACACTTGCTAGAATATCGATGGATGTGGACTCCACTGTTTGTCATGCGTTCTTGGGTCGTTAGGATGCACGAAGTCCTTGATGCAGCCCCACATATTATAGTTGCAGGGCGATAGATCTGATGATTGTGCACACCAGCACAACATTAGTGAATTGTTTCTACCTCCGCCGACTTAGCGTTCTGGTAGAATTTCATTCACCATACCACGGTCGGTGGCCTCTCTGGTTCCATAATAGTCAGCTAGTTCACCTCAAATGCTGTTCAGTCTTTTCTAAAGCCTTTGGGCTGCCCAGACATTTCCCATGACATAAACACCCAGTGATTTTGATTTGCTTCACTCAATGCAAAATGCATTTTCTATGCAGAGCACATTTACAATTTTTTTTCCAAAGTCTTGCTGCACTCACACCATGCCCCATTCTTTTGCAAATTCCAACACTCAGAAAGCTTTATCTTTTGAGATCACCAGTTTTGCTTAGATTTTTCAGTAATTTGCCATGTACAGCTAATGTTATTTTAGCTACAGGCCCTCACTTTTCTACTATTCTGTTTTAAATTACCGTATTTTTCGGATTATAAAACGCTCCGGATTAGAAGAAGCACCCCAAATTTTGAGGATAAAAATAGGGAAGAAAAACTTAAAAAAAAAAAAAAAAAAATGGTGGTGCTTCTTATAATCCATGCGTCTTATTGCTTACTGAGGGTGGTGGCTGCGGTGAAGCGGGGTCCCAGGGTCGCTGCTTGAGGAGGTAAGAGTTGAGCATTGCCGCAGGCTGGGATGAGGGGTGTTCGGATGTGTGGCACGCCACTGCGGTAATGTCTGTTGCTGCGGGGGCTCTGCCGACATTTTGTGAAAGGCCAGAGCTCCCACAGTTCCATGGTTTCCTATGCGGTGGACTCTGGGGAAAATGGCTGCCGGGGGCGGCGCATGCACAGATGGAGATCTCAGCACCAAGATCTCGCGAGATGAGGTCTCAGCACTGAAATCTCATCTCCCGAAATCTTGGTGCCGAGACCTACATCTACGCATGCGCCGCTCCAGGCAGCCATTTTCCCGGAGTCCACCGCATAGGATACCCATGGAACTGAGGGAGCCCTGGCTTTTATTTCCTCTTTACAATCGTGGACCTTGGTTTCCTTGTAGTGTTCCTACAAGTTTTTCTCCTTGTAGAAGATCCTGCAGACTGACACATCGTGGACAAGTTCATCACCTATTTACTTCTATCAATCCATTCTAGGCATAACTATTACGGCACTGAATGCAGTCACTTGTACTTTGTGGCCAAGATGACCTCTTCCCCTATTTACAGGAATTTCATGTTTACGAACATTTCTTGTAAAACTAGAACATACTAACATTTTAAAGAGGTCCACTACGTTAGCATTGATGACTCATCCTTAGGATAGGTCATCATGTCTAATTAGTCGGAGTCTGACTCCCAGCAAACCCGCCGATCAGCTGTTATTGGTGTTGGCGGCGACCATCCGCCAGAAGTACCTCACTTGCGGAGCTGGTCGTCTTCTGATAGTAGTTGAGGCCAGGTACTGCACATCTGCCTCCTATTCAAATCAAAAGGTGGTGGATGTGCAGTACCCTGTGGCGGAAACTAACGGAAGACGGCCACCTCACGCTGACACCGATAACGGCTGATTGGTGGGAATGCTGGTGGTCAGACCCCAACCAATCATATATTGATGACCTATTCTAAGGTTATCAGTGCTAAAGTATTGGACAACCTGTTTAATTGTAATCCAATTTTTGAACTGTATTGGCCAAATTCTCATGAGTAAATTCTCTCTGCCTCTGATACCATATGTTATATACTACGGTGTACTTTGTAATTTTTTATTCTCCCTGCTTTTACTTAGAAACGAAAGGCTGTGGACAACTGTGATCAGGACCCCCACTTATCAGCCAAAGTTTTAAGGCCTCCTTTGGGTCAGAGTCCCCCATCACCACCCCTTCTTCTTCTGCCTCCTTCACCATCTTCTGGTCCTCCAACACCGCCAGCAACCACCCCACAGGCATCCCACGCAAGCAGGGAAGATAGAGCCAAGAGACGACAGCTAACCCGTGAAAAAGAAAACCACCCCACTGGGCGAGAACATTCAGAAGCTGATCGTGCCTGGCATCGGAGCTCCTACCTCACTGTTACCCTCCAGCGACCCCCAAAAGAACTCAGTTCCTCTTCTATTGTCCCAAAACTACAAGCCATTACACCAAATCCCAGGCATCACATTCGCCCACCTCTTCCTCAGCCACTCGATGAGGACGAAGAAGATGAGGATGAGGATGAAGATGATGAAGCTGAGAATGGACTGATACCAGGGCAGCGTAAAGATGATCTGTCCATGCAGAAAGATGTGTGGCTATCAGTCTTCCAGTACCTAACACAGAAAGAGCTCTGTGTCTGTATGAGAGTTTGCAAGGCCTGGTACAAATGGTGAGTGTGTTACATGTATGACCTGTCATTAACTCCGAATGCACAATACAATGGCTATGTCGGGCATGGGCATGTCACTTTTAGCTCCATGGTAACTATAGATATCAAGTTGATTACACGGTACAGCTTTTGCACTTGGGCGATCAGCTGCGGGAGCTGGACTAATATACTTTGCTGCCAAAGAGTGCATCATTCCCTCTGTCAGCCCATTGCACCCCTGCAACATGATCCATGGGAGTTTGTGGAGGCCTGACCATGCCATGAGGTGGGATGTAAGGCTACATTTCAGACAATTTATTTGATTTGATTTAAAAAAAAAAAAAACATTTAGGGTATGTTCACACCTGGCGTCTTTGCTGCTTTTTTCTGCAGCAAAAAAGTCACAGGAAAAACGCTGCATACAATACATTTTTGTCTCGCTTACATACATTTTTTGCAGCATTTTCACTTGTGTTTTTACTCATTCATTCGAATATTTGAGAAGCGCAGCAAAAATGCTGAAAGATGCACACTGCATCTTAGGGAGTCAGCGAGGCTCAGAATAAGTTTCGGGACGAAAAAATAAACGGCATGTACATGAGATTTACAGAATTCTCATTGATTATGCTCGTACTGTAAAATGCTGTGAATTTTACTCGCCAAATACGCTGCCTCACTTATAAACTACACACGTGGTACTGCAGCCTCCGTAACAACTAGTACTATTGCACGTTATCATTATTTATGCCACAAGGTAAATGCCGTAAATGAGTGAAGGTATAATAAACTGTGATCAAAAAGTCGTATGTATCTGAAAATGGTATCGTAGAAAACAGCTAGTGATGAGCGAGCGTGCTCTGCTAAGGTGTTATCCAAGCACGCTCGTGTCCTAAAATATGTATGGGTCCCCACGGCTGCATGTCTCACAGCTGTTCGACAGCCGCAACACATGCAGTGATTGACTGTTGGGCAATCCATGCCGTGTTGCAGCTGTCGAACAGCCGCGAGACATACAGACATGTCGACTTGAGCATATTACTCCAGCACATCGAAAATACTCAATTATTACACGAGCATGCTCAGATAACACCTCCTCACCCTCGCTCATCACTAAAAAAAGGACATCTGGTCACTCAAAAAAAAAAAAAAAAAACGTCTCAGCTTAATTGATGGGAAGTTATAGAACATAAGGCTCTCGGAATATGGCAATGCAAAAAAAAAAAGGATTTTATTTTCTTTCAAATGGTGTATTTAAAGGGAAGTTGTTAGCTGATACATGCTGCCCAGACGGTGGGCAGCATGTATCGGTTCCTGGCTGTGCGATCAGACATGTATACCATGTATGTTTTTATCTGAAACTGTGGCCTTTCAGCGAGGAACATACTTTTAATCTCTGTTGGGGATCCAGTCACACTATTGATTAGTTGTAAAGAGGAGTCCCAGGTGGCTCTCCCCACCCGCTAACAGTGATTGACAAGTCTCTGCCTATACGTGCATGCAGGCCGAGACCTGTCAGTGGGCGGGGAGAAGCTGCCAAAGACCCGCCTGTATGACAATGGTCAATAGTGTGACTGGACCCCTAATGGTGATTAAAAGTACCGTATTTTTCGGATTATAAGGCACACTTTTGTTCCACAAACTTTTTGGGGAAAGTGAGGGGTGCGTCTTATAATACGAATCTGTGTGCTGTGCTGTAGAGGAGAGGGGGAGGCTCTGGAGTGGTGTCAGGGGCTGGGGTAGGCTGGCTGTGGGCTGCAGGGACGGCGGGAGGTCACGTGCTTCCTCTCATTAGCCTCATGCAATATTCACTGCACCCACTGTCCATCACCCCGGTGCTGAAGCAGCGCCGAGTTGATTGACAGTGGAGGGCGCATATTGCATGTGCCTGCACTCAAAAGCCCCCCACCCCTTCCGTCATGGATATGCCCCAAACCTCCCCCCGTCACTTTATGCCCCCTGCTGGCACGCATATGCCCGGCCCCCCGTCTCTATATGCACCCTTGCTGGCATGCACATGCCCGGCCCCCCCGTCACTATATGCACCCCTGCTGGCACGCACATGGGTCACTATATGCCCCTCTGCTGGAACGCACATGGCCCCCCGGTCACTATATGCCCCCCCTGCTGGCACACACATGATAAAATAACAAACACTTAACTTACCTTCCTATGATGGCTCCCAGCTCATCCGTGGCTCTTCCTGTGTTTGTGCCGACATCCGATCATGTGATCGGCACAGCACAGTGATGTCATCACTATGTGCCCAGGTCACATGATCCGATACCCGGGAAACAGGAAGCGCAACCGAGGAGCTGGGAGCACGGAGCCATCATCGGAAGGTGAGTTAAGTGTTTATTTTATCATGTGCATGCCAGCAGAGGGGACATATAGTGACGGGGGGGGGCCATATCCAGGATGGGATGGGGGAGCTGTGTGCATGCCAGAAGGGCTGCATATAGTGACCGGGGGCCATATCCAGGATGGGATGAGGGGGCCAGCACGAGGGGTCAATGTGCCAATGTACCAGAGGGGGCAGTGTGCTAATGTGCCAGCAGCACAGGGGTGGGCCATGTGCCAGCAGCACAGGGGTGGGCCATGTGCCAGCATGGGGGTTATATAGATACCAGGATGAGGGACATATATATGATTTGTAAGACAGACACTGGCATTATAAGACAGACTTCCATTTAACATAAATAATTTTTCTCACCAAATTTGGGGGTGCGTCTTATAAAGCGAAAAAAACTATGTTTTTCTCTGAAACGCCACAGCATTTCAGAGACCAACATACCTGTGATCATACATCCAGTGCCTGATACATGCTGACCACGGTTTAATATACAAATGGAACAAAAGATAAATTATTACATACCTTTACTATCCATATCAGACTAACCCGCAGAAGGTTAGCACTATGCAGCACGTGAATCGCATTAAAATTTAAAATGAAAAGAAAAACTACAGCATAATTGCTGGGGGTTTTCTTCTCTCATAAAGAGTTAATAAAAGTTAGGTAGTAAATTATATGTATTCCAAAATGGTGCCACTGACGGCTACAACTCATCCCTAAAAAAAAAAAAAGCCCTCATACAGCTACTTTAACTAAAAAAAAAAATTATTGCTCTCCTACACTGAATGCACTTGTCCCAGATGCGCTCAATGGGGGACATCATTGGTCGGCATTTACAAAAGAAGCTGCCAGCAGTGGATCTTGATGATTTTTGTGCCAATGTGCTTTCAGCAGCAGAACATTCTTTCAACAACCATTAAAGGGAATCTGTCGCCTCGTTTTGCCGCTACAAGATGCGGCCACTGCCTTTCGGGGCTTATCTATAGCATTCTGCAATGCTGTAGATAAGTCCCCGGTCCGACCTGCAAGATAATAAAAAGAGGTTTTATTATACTTACTCGGGGGCGGTCCCGTCTGATGGATGTCGCAGGTCCGGATCCGGCGCCTCCCATCTTCATGTGATGTCGTCATCCTGCTTGCTTCGTGTCGCGCTCCTCAGGCGTACTGATCTGACCTGTTGAGGCAGAGCAAAGTACTACAGTGCGCACGCTCACCGGTGACGTTCGTTGGCATGACAGCCAAAGGTCTCCTGGAGACCTCTTTGGTTGTCAGTGCCGGCTTGCTGTGAGCACGACCCAGTGGTTGGGTCGGGCTCACAGCAAGTGAGTAATTCATTCTGCTACATAGAGGCAATCTGATCATCGCCTCTACAGTCATGGACAAAAGTTTTGAGAATGACACAAATATTAATATTTACAAAGTCTACTGCTTCACTTTTTCTAATGGCAATTTGCATATACTCCAGAATGTTATAAAGAGTGATCAGCTTAACAGCAATTACTTGCAAAGTCAATATTTGGCTAGAAAATGAACTTTTTCCCCCAAAACACATTTCAACATCATTGCAGCCCTGCCTTAACCCCTCTCTGACATTAAACGTACTATCCCGTCCATAAAACCCGTGCCATTCTGACCATGGACGGGATAGTACGTCATAGGCGATTAGCTGCGCTCCCGGAGGGAGCGCAGCTAATCGCCGCCGGGTGTCAGCTGATTATCACAGCTGACACCCGTGACTGTGTGTCAGGAGCGGTCACAGACCGCTCCCGGCACATTAACCCCTTGCACACCGCGATCAAACATGATCGCGGTGTACTGGGGGCACAGGGGAGGATCGCGCAGGGTGGGGGCTCCCTGCGCGCCCCCCTGAGACCCTCAGAGCAGCGCGATGTGATCGCGCTGCTCTGAGGGCTTCCTCCCTCCCAGGACCCGGATCCAAGATGGCGCTGGGGTCCTGGAGGGAGGCGGCTTCCTCAGTGCCTGCCGAGAGCAGGCATGAGGAAGCGTCCTGCACTGCCTGACACATCGCTGGTGTGACAGAGTGCTGTGCACACTGTCACACCAGCGATCTGATGAAATACAGTGATGTCCCACCCTGGGACAAAGTAAAAAAGTAAAAATAAACATGTGTAAAAAAAAATCCAAAATAAATTTAAAAAAAAAAAAATATTCCCCAATAAATTCATTACTTATTGTAAATAAAAAAAATAAAACAATAAAAGTACACATATATGGTATCGCCGCGTCCGTAACGACCCCCCCTATAAAACTGTCCCACTAGTTAACCCCTTTTGTGAACCCCTTAAAAAATAAAAACGAAGCAAAAAATCAGTGCTTTATCATCATACCGCTGAACAAAAAGTGGAATAACACGCGATCAAAAAGACGGATATAAATAAACATGGTACCGCTGAAAACGTCATCTTGTCCCGCAAAAAACGAGCCGTCACACAGCATCATCAGCAAAAAAATAAAAGTTATAGCTCGCAGAATAAAGCGATGCAAAAATAATTATTTTTTATATAAAATTGTTTTTATTCTATAAAAGCGCCAAAACATAAAAAAATTATATAAATGAGGTATCGCCATAATCGTACTGACCCGAAGAATAAAACTGCTTTATCGATTTTACCACACGCGGAACAATAAAAACGCCTCACCCAAAAGAAATTCATGAATTGCTGATTTTTGTTCATTCTAACCTCCCAAAAATCGAAATAAAAAGCGATCAAAAAATGTCACGTGCTCAAAAATGGTACCAATAAAAGCGTCACCTCGTCCCGCAAAAATTAAGACCTCACATGACATTGTGGGCCAAAATATGCAAAAATTATAGCTCTCAAAATGTGGCGATGTAAAAAACTACTTTTTGCAATAAAAAGCGTCTTTTAGCGTGACAGCTGCCAATCATAAAAACCCGCTATAAATAGTAAATCAAACCCCCCTTTATCACCCCCTTAGTTAGGGAAAAATAATAAAATAAAAAAAATGTATTTATTTCCATTTTCCCATTAGGGTTAGGGTTAGGGTTGGCGCTAAAGTTAGGATTAGTGTTAGGGTTGGGATTAGGCACAAAAAAACAAATATCCAAAAATGAAATAAAAAATCTTTTTGCAAAAATGCATGAAGGTAGTAATAATCATAAGGGTATTTAGTAAACATAATTTTGATCAAAATAATGTACAAGCCATCCCGCCACGTCAAGGCAACCCTCTGTGGGACAGTCCTACTCTAATATTGAAAACCTTTCCACTTGTCAAGTGACTTAAATGTGAACAAGGGCAGAGGGACTGAACCCACCAGTTGAAGCTCTGGCCAGACAGGATGGATTTTCTCAACTCAGAAAACAGGGCGGTCACACCCTTATATGCACGGAATGCACTATGAACTACATAGAAAACTAGATCTGAACTGAAAAAGTAAGTTAATGTGTATGCAAAATGTAAATGCATATTAACACATGACCATTGCACAGAAAAACAGGCACAAAAAAACAAATATCCAAAAATGAAATAAAAAATCTTTTTGCAAAAATGCATGAAGGTAGTAATAATCATAAGGGTATTTAGTAAACATAATTTTGATCAAAATAATGTACAAGCCATCCCGCCACGTCAAGGCAACCCTCTGTGGGACAGTCCTACTCTAATATTGAAAACCTTTCCACTTGTCAAGTGACTTAAATGTGAACAAGGGCAGAGGGACTGAACCCACCAGTTGAAGCTCTGGCCAGGGATTAGGGTTGGGACTAGGGTTAGGGGTGTGTTGGGGTTAGGGTTGGAGTTAGAATTGGGGGGTTTCCGCTGTTTAGGCACATCAGGGGCTCTCCAAATGTGACATGGCGTCTGATCTCCATTCCAGCCAATTCTGCGTTGAAAAAGTCAAACGGTGTTCCTTCACTTCTGAGCTCTGCCATGCGTCCAAACAGTAGTTTATCCCCACATATGGGGTATCAGCGTACTCTGGACCCCAAGAGTTATTGTGAAATTTGTCCTATTTCTTCTGTTACCCTTGGGAAAATAAAAAACTGGGGGCGAAAATATTATTTTTGTAAAAAAAGATTTTTTTTGTTTTTACGGCTGTACATTATAAACTTCTGTGAAGCACTTGGGGCTTCATAGCGCTCACCACACATCTAAATAAGTTCCTTGTGGGGTCTATTTTCCAAAATGGGGTCACTTGTTGGGGATTTCCACTGTTTAGGCGCATCAGGGGCTCTCCAAATGCGACATGACGCCCCCAGACCATTCCATCAAAGTCTGCAATCCAAAACGTCACTACTTCCCTTTCCGAGCCCTGACATGCGCCCATACAGTAGTTTTCTCCCACATATTGGGTATCAGCGTACTCAGGACAAATTGGACAACAACTTTTGGGGTCCAATTTCTCCTGTTACCCTTGTGAAAATAAAATATTGGGGGCGAAAAAATCATTTTTGTAAAAAAAAAAAAGGATTTTTTATTTTTACGGCTGTGCGTTATAAACTTCTGTGAAGCACTTCGGGGTTCAAAGTGCTCACCACACATCTAGATAAGTTCCTTGTGGGGTCTATTTTCCAAAATGGGGTCACTTGTGGGGGTTTCCACTGTTTAGGCGTATCAGGGGCTCTCCAAATGCGACATGACGCCCCCAGACCATTCCATCAAAGTCTGCAATCCAAAACGTCACTACTTCCCTTCCGAGCCCTGACGTGCACCCATACAGTAGTTTTCTCCTACATATTGGGTATCAGCGTACTCAGGACAAATTGGACAACAACTTTTGGGTTCCAATTTCTTCTGTTACCCTTGTGAAAATAAAATATTGGGGGCGAAAAAATCATTTTTGTAAAAAAAAAAAAAAAAGGATTTTTTATTTTAAGGCTGTACGTTATAAACTTTAGTGAAACACCTGGGGGTTCAAAGTTCTCACCACACATCTAGATAAGTTCCTTGAGGGGTCTAGTTTCCAAAATGGTGTCATTTGTGGGGGTTTCCACTGTTTAGGCAGATCAGGAGCTCTCCAAACACGACATGGCGTCCAGCCAATTCTGCGTTGAAAAAGTGAGACGGCGCTCCTTCCCTTCCAAACTCTGCCATGCACCCAAACAGTGGTATACCCCCACATATGGGGTATCAGTGTACTCAGGACAAATTGCACAATAACTTTTGGAGTCTTGTTACCCTTGGAAAAATAAAAATTCGGGTGAAAAGATCATTTTTGTGGAAAAAATATGATTTTTAAATTTTACGGCTCTACGTTATAAACTTGTGTGAAGCACTTGAGGGTTCAAATTGCTCACCAAAGATCTAGATAAGTTCCTTAGGGGGTCTAGTTTCCCAAATGGGGTCATTTGTGGGGGGTTTCCACTGTTTAGGCACATCAGGGGCTCTCCAAATGCAACATGGCATCCAATCTCAATTCCAGCCAATTTTGGTTGGAAAAAGTCAAATGGTGCTCCTTCCCTTCCGAGCTCTGCCGTGCGCCCAAACAGTGGTTCCCCCCCACATATGGGGCATCAGCGTACTCAGGACAAATTGGACAACAACTTATGTGGTCCAATTTCTCCTGATACCCTTGGGAAAATAAAAAATTAGTGACTAAAAGATAATTTTTGTGGGAAAAAAATAGGATTTTTTATTTTCATGCCCGGGCATTATAAACTTGTGTGAAGCACTTGGGGGTTCAAAGTGCTCACCAAAGATCTAGATAAGTTCCTTAGGGGGTCTAGTTTCCAAAATGGGGTCACTTGTGGGGGATTTCCACTGTTTAGGCTCATCTGGGGCACTGCAAACGGAACATGACCCCCATCAACGTCTGCATTCCAAAACGTTACTACTTCCTTTCCAAGCCCTGCCGTGCGCCCAAACAGTTTTCCACCCCCACATATGGGGTATCAGCGTACTCAGGACAAATTGGACAACAACTTTTGGGGTCCAATTTCCTTGGGAAAATTCAAAAATTTAGGACTAAAAAATCATTTTTGTGGAATTTTTTTTTTTTTTTTTTTCACACCCAGGCATTATAAACTTTTGTGAAACACTTGGGGGTTCAAAGTGCTCACAACAGATCTAGATAAGTACCTTAGGGGTCTAGTTTCCAAAATGGTGTCACTTGTGGGGGGTTTCCACTGTTTAGGCGCATCAGAGGTTCTCCAAGCGCGACATGGCGTCCAATCTCAACTCCAGCCAATTTTAGTTTGAAAAAGTCAAACGGCGCTCCTTCCCTTACGAGCTCTGCCGTGTGCCCAAACAGTGGTTTTCCCCCACATATGGGGTATTGGCGTACTCAGGAGAAATTGCATAACAACCTTATCTGTCCATTTTCTCCTTTTACCCTTGTGAAAATAAAAAAAAAGTTTGTAAAAGATAATTTTTGTGGCTAAAAAGTTAAATATTCATTTTTTCCTTCCACGTTGCTTTAGTTCCTGTGAAGCACCTGAAGGGTTAATAAACTTGAATGTGGTTTTGAGTACCTTGAGGGGTGCAGTTTTTAGAATGGTGTCACTTTTGGGTATTTTCTGTCATGTAGACCCCTCAAAGTGACTTCAAATGTGAGGTGGTCCCTAAAAAAAAATGGCTTTGTAAATTTTGTTGTAAAAATGAGAAATCGCTGGTCAACTTTTAACCCTTATAACTTCCTAACAAAAAAAAATTTTGATTCCAAAATTGTGCTGATGTAAAGTAGACATGTGGGAAATGTTATTTCTTAACTATTTTGTGTTACATATTTCTCTGTTTTAAGGGAATAAAAATTCAAAGTTTGAAAATTGCTAAATTTTCAAAATTTTCGCCATATTTGCGTATTTTTCAAAAATAAACGCAAGTTATATGGAAGAAATTTTACCACTAACATGAAGTACAATATGTCACGAGAAAATAATCTCAGAATCGCGAAGATCCGTTGAAGCGTTCCGGAGTTATAACCTCATAAAGAGACAGTGGTCAGAATTGTAAAAATTGTCCCGGTCATTAACGTGCAAACCACCCTTGGGGGTGAAGGGGTTAAAAGGACCAGCTAACCTCTTTTCAGTGATTGCTCCATTAACACAGGTGTGGGTGTTGATGAGGACATGGCTGGAGATCAATCTGTCATGATTAAGTAAGAATGACACCACTGGACACTTTAAAAGGAGGCTGGTGCTTGGCATCATTGTTTCTCTTCTGTTAACCATGGTTATCTCTAAAGAAACACGTGCAGTCATCATTGCAATGCACAAAAATGGCCTAACAGGGAAGAGTATCGCAGCTAGAAAGATTACACCTCAGTCAACAATCTATCGCATCATCAAGAACTTCAAGGAGAGAGGTTCCATTGTTGCCAAAAAGGCTCCAGGGCACCCAAGAAAGACCAGCAAGCGCAAGGACCGTCTCTTAAAAGTGTTTCAGCTGCGGGATCGGGCTACCAGCAGTGCAGAGCTTGCTCAGGAATGGCAGCAGGCCGGTGTAAGTGCATCTGCACGCACTGTGAGGCGGAGACTCTTGGAGCAAGGCCTGGTCTCAAGGAGGGCATCATGGACAGACTGATATTCTGCAAAAGGTACAGGCAGTGGACTGCTGAGAACTGGGTTAAAGTTATTTTCTCTGATGAATCCCCTTTTCGATTGTTTGGGACATCAGGAAAACGCCTCATTCAGAGAAGACAAGGTGAGCGCTACCACCAGTATTGTCTCATGCCAACTGTTAAGCATCCTGAAACCATTCATGTGTGGGGTTGCTTCTCAGCCAAGGGAATCGGCTCTCTCACAGTCTTGCCTAAAAACACAGCCATGATTAAAGAATGGTACCAGAATGTCCTCCAAGAGCAACTTCTCCCAACCCTCCAAGAGCAGTTTGGCGATCAACAATGCCTTTTCCAGCATTATGGAGCACCTTGCCATAAAGCAAAGGTGATAACTAAATGGCTCAGGGAACAAAACATAGAGATTTTGGGTCCATGGCCTGGAAACTCCCCAGATCTTAATCCCATTGAGAACTTGTGGTCAATCATCAAGAGACGGGTGGACAAACAAAAACCTAAAAATTCTGACAAAATGAAAGCATTGATTGTGCAAGAATGGACTGCTATCAGTCAGGATTTGGTCCAGAAGTTGATTGAAAGCATGCCAGGGAGAATTGCAGAGGTCCTGAAGAAGGGTCAACACTGCAAATATTGACTTGCTGCATTAACTCATTCTAACTGTCAATATAGGCTTTTGTTACTCATATGTTTGCAATTATATTTCTGTCTGTGATAAAAACATCTGTCAAACACACATAAAAACCAGAGGGCAGCAGATCATGTGTAAATATAATATTTGTGTCATTCTCAAAACTTTTGGCCATGACTGTATGTAGCAGATGCGATCGGGTAGTGGCAGCTTCTAGTCTCCCATGGAGACTATTGAAGCATGCCAAAAGTGAAAAAGAAAAAACGTTTTTAAAAATATTTAAAAAAAAATATGAAAGTTTAAATCACCCTCCTTTCGTCCCATTCAAAATAAAAATAAAATCAAACATACACATTTGGTATCGCTGCGTTCAGAATTGCCCAATCTATCAGTAGAAAAATATTACTCTGATCGGTAAACGACGTAGCGAGAAAAAAATTAAAGACCCCAGAATTACGTTCTTTTGGTCGCCATGACATTGCATTAAAATGCAATAACAGGCGATCAAAAGCAGATCATATCTGCAAAAAATGGTATCTCTAAAAACAGCTAAAATCAGCTCGGCTCACAAAAAATATGCCCTCACCCGACCCGAGATCACAAAAAATGAAATAAAAAAAGAACCTAGACATGTTTGGTTTCTATGAACTCGTACTGACCTGGAGAATCTTAATGGCAGGTCAGATTTAGCATTTAGTGAACCTAGTAAAAAAGCAAACAAAAACAAGTGTGGGATTGCACTTTTTTTTTTGCAATTTCACCGCACTTCGAATTTTTTTCCCATTTTCTAGTACACGACATGGTAAAACCAATGATGTCGTTCAAAAGTACAGCTCGTCCCGCAAAAAACAAGCCCTTACGTGGCCATATTGACGGAAAAATGAAGTTATGGCTCTGGGAAGAAGGGAAGCGAAAAACAGTAATACAAAACACAAATAAGCTCTGGGAGTTAAGAGGTAACATCGATCACAGCTAGATCTGGCCTCTGCTTTTATAGACAGATATCGCCTACGCAACACAACCAGCATGTGCCGCCTATGAAGCTGGCCCAGGTCCTGAGCCTGCTCCATAAACCCTACAGTGATCTGAGATGAAAATGTACATCACTGGTCATTAAGTGGGTAAACCTGTCTTCTCTTCCGCTATGTCTTGTGTTATTATGTAAGCTTACGTACTCTTTCCTCATGATTCTGCAGTGTTAATTTAGTTTGTTACTTCTACAAATTTATGAATAAATTGACTACTGGTTGTTACTAGTTAGGGACAACTCTTTTTGTCAAGAGAAATGGTAACACCCAGTTGTCAGTTTATTTCTATTTGTTTATGATGACTAACAGGAACTGCAAAATACAGTTGTAGGAAAAACTTCTCCAAGATTATTATTTTTCTTCATAAAATAAGCTGAGTTTTATAGTAGTAGTAAAAGCTATGAGATTGCAGAAATCTCATACATTTGTTTTTATCCTTCCTGACTGAATTTAAGCACTGCAGCGTTTATAGAATCTGCTGCATGTCAATTCTTTCAGCACTTTTGTAGTGTTTTGCTTTCAACCATAAACAGCAGCGAGAAAGTGCAAAAACACTACAAACAGGTTTTCCTTTGTTTTCTGGTGAATAAAGCTAACTTGATTAAACACGTACAGTAGACATCATATAATCTGCAGCAAAAAAAAAAAAAAACGCAGTAAAAGCATACCAAGAAAGCTGCAAAAAAGCTTCATGCATGAGATTTCTGAAATCTCTTTGCTTTTGATGGTACTGTAAAGCGCAGAATCTTTTCCACTTAAAAAACGCAGCAAAAACGCCATGTGTGAACATGCTGTTCATTTATCAGTAATTTACAACCGTATTTGTAAGTCAAAGCCAAAAGGGGGTCAAAAATTCAAAAGTTTTGCATGTATTTTTCACTATACATTTTCCCTCTTTGTTCCACTCCCTTTGGCTTACAAATATTGATATGAATTAGAAAAGTATAATCCTGGAGTACTTGGTAACACCACGTTCTAGAACACTATTTCACCATTTTGCACATTTACATGCTGTAAAAGAAAAATATGGAAAGAAAAGTCAGACTTGCTGTTTTTGTTCGCTACAACACACAAGAAAATTAAATCAAGTGATCAAAAAGTTCTGGGTATTATAAAATGGTGCTAACTGCTACACATTTTAACACAAAGCATGAATTGAAAACAAACATTTCATTGTTCAAAAGTAGTATCAAGTTACAGAATAAGCGTAATGTGAATTAAACTTAATATTTTTTTAAAATGTTCCTGCTTTTTCTTCATCCTTTTGCAAAAAAAATGGAATAAAAAGTGATCACTTGTGTGCACCCAAAAAAAACACAGGTGAAAACTACAGCGTGTCCTCCCCCAGCCCTATCTTTGGAAAGTGAGAAAAGGTATCAGAAAATGACCACCAAAAAAGTGTTCTTAAGGGATTTTCTTTAAAAAAAAAAAAAAAATAATAATATAATTTTATAAATTGTCATTATAGTATAACTGGTAGATTAATCGTACACATTATAATAAATATTAAACAGTGTTAGATAAAAAAATAAATTCTAGTATCGCCAACAAAACTCTAAATAAATTATATGTACATCAAAATGGTGACAAAGATTAATTTTTCAGTGCCTCTGGAAAAAGATGGCTTTCAGAAAAACGCAATGAGAAATTTAGGGGGGTTAAGTTGTGTCCAACATCTTTCACCCCCTATCTCAAAGCTGTACCCATCTAACTATCGCCGTGACACAAACATTGGATTGATAAATAAAATTGGCTACATCATTTCAAAGCTTGACTTTGGAAAGGGTATAATAGTGGAATAATGTGACAGGTCTGTAGCCTGAATCTGAAAAGATATTGCTAATTAATAAGACTCCTATTCTATTGCTTTTTCATTGTAATAATGACACTGTCATATTGGTCTACGTTTTATACATTTCTGTATTGACCGTCCGAAATAATGTTTCGCAGACGCCTTGCTTCAGCAAGGGTTCAGGGTGTGGGCAGATGCCAACTTCTTAGTTTTGCATATAACATTTACTGATCAAAGCTTTTTGCTTTTTGTAGGGGTTGTGATAAACGCCTTTGGTCCAGGATTGATATGAGCCGCTGCAAGTCTCTCATGCCGCAGGCACTTAGTGGTATCATAAAAAGGCAGCCTGTACAGCTTGACCTTAGTTGGACAAATGTATCAAAGAAGCAGCTGACGTGGCTAGTGAACAGGCTACCAGGTGAGTTCTATATTACTATAGTAAATAACCATCAAATAGTGATTTTGTTAATTTTGCTTTAAAGTGGTACTCATAGCAGAGACATGTATCACATATTCATGGTATACGTCCTACATTTCTGAAAGATGGAAGTCCCACCTCTGGATTTACAAGCAGTTATAAGTATAGAGGCCTGATGCATGACATTCACTTCTATGGGAGATAAACAGGTGAACAGCAGACCTGTTCTCTGCATCCTGTGGATATTCCATAAATGACGTGACTAAGAAAAATGACCCTGCATACGTTTTATTACAGTTTCTGCCCTGTACTTATTTTCATGGTGGGGATTGGTTTGGGATTTTTATCATTTGCACTTCAAAGTTTTAAAGGAGTTGAGGCAAAATACCGTTAGTATTTGGCGCATGTTTTCATTGTGCAAAAGACTCTGCATCTTCCAGTTGTAGACAAGTGAGTGGGACTTATAGAAACCTCATGCCCACTGTGCTTTTTTTACGTTGTGGAAACTGACCTGCAGTGCGTGCTCGTAATCTGCAACATGCCAATTTCTTTTGCAGTAAATATTTTGTATGTGGATTTTCTTCATAGACTTGAATGAGATGAGGAAAATCTGCAGATAAAAAATGCATGTGTTTTTAGTGGATTTCCACAGTGATAATGTACTAAAATACATGCAATACACACATGACTCTAGCAATAAAGTTTTATCAAAGTCAAATACCACATCATATAAAAAAAAAGCAATTATTTTTAAACTTGACAAAAAGCACAGCTGTAAAAATGCTGTAAAAAAACAAAAAAACACCCATAACTTTATTTAGTTAAATTGTGCAGAAATGCTGCCTAGATTCCACAACATATACTCATTGTGGCAACGTAGTCAGAGGACACAGGGGGTTCTACCTTTGAAGAAAGTATTTTCTTCAAAACTTTTCTTTGGAATGTCTCTGACTCTGATCTGTATTCATTAACTCTTTTCTCCCAGCCCTGAAAGAACTTATCTTGGCCGGGTGCTCCTGGTCTGCAGTCTCTGCTCTCAGTAGCTCCAGCTGTCCGCTGCTGAGAACTCTGGATTTACGCTGGGGTGTGGGAATTAAAGACTCGCAGATAAGAGATCTGCTCGCTCCATCAACTGAGAAGCCAGGTAACTGTGGACCTTACAGCCCTTCTCACATTAGCACTATTACTTGCGCTCCTGTTCATATGGTTTACCAACATTCTGATTTCTTGGTGCTTGTAGGACATGACTCTCGAAGCAAGCTGCGTTTCTTAACGGATCTGCGTCTTTCTGGTCTGGACATCTCAGATGTCACGCTTCGGCTTATCATACGATATTGCCCTCACCTATCTAAGCTCGACCTCAGCCACTGCCCTTTGTTGATTGATCAGTCTGTCAATCTTCTCACAGCTGTAGGCTCATCTACACGGGGTTCTCTCACGCACATCCACTTGGCTGGTAAGTTCTGATCCTGGGTCTTCTTTTTGCTGCTTTTGTCAATCAAAAGTTGTAATATGTAACATTTATTTAAAAAAAGTATCATTTTACTAACGCTTTTATTCCTTTTACATATGTTTCCCTTTTGCTCCTTAAAGCGTCATCACAGCTTCTTTTTTTTTTTTATTGCATTGCTGGAGTAGTGCTAGTATAAATTCCCTGCCCTTACTTTCATACTTGCCAGCCACCGTCTTCATCCTTTATCAGTGCAGCTCCAGTTGGTCTTCTGAGGGTTGTGACCTGCCGGATTGCTCCAGTGTTTGCTGGGCAGACCAGAGTTATTGAGTTATTCAATGAATAACTAACTTATCACGTAAAAGTCTGCCTACTGTTAAAAACATTTCTCTTTTGATATGATATACATCTATTGACAGATACACATGTCAAAGGAGACAGAAATGTGTATCATTCTGCTGTCGCTCGACCCTCTGCCTCCTTTTCCTGAAAAAAAAAAAAGGCATGCGCAGTGCGCCCACCAAGATCTGCTGGGATTTTTCCTATTGGTTCATTTAAATCACTGTGATAGACCCTATCACGGTGATTAAAAGCCAGTAATTAGTATGTCATCCTCCCCGTGTCATCCTCTTAGATTACATTTTTTTTTCTGTAATTTTATTTTTTTCTTTGCAATGGGGTTTGGGTTAGGCTAGGGGTGGGCTAGGATTAGTGTTGGGTTGGGTTAGGATAGGGGTAAGGGTTTTTTCCAAAGTTTAAAAAAAAAAGTGATATGACTAGTGTTGAGCGCAAGTGTTCGCTGTTCGAGCTAGCATCGGGGTCACGCGAGCACCATTGATACTTAGTGTATACTGGAGCACCCAATGCAAACTCGAGTAGCAAGCGCTTGTCTGAACACTAATAATGACATTCAATATGATGACCTAATGTTATCACATTCTGTTTAGTACCTTTTGGGTTAAAATTCCTCACTATAGCCGTGGATAAAATCATTGAGGGGTCTAGTTTCCAAAAGGGTGTCACTTGGGAGTTTCCACTGTTCCTGCACAAACGAGACATGGCGTCTGCTCTCGATTCCAGATATTTTGTGTTCAAAAGGTCAAACTGTGATGTTTTGCTTCCTAGATCTGCTGTCCGCCCAAACAGTAGTTTTCCCTTACATATGGGTATTGGAGAAATTGCACAACAATTTTTGGAGTCCATTTTCTCCTGTTATCCTAGTGAAAGTAAAAAATTTGGAGCTAAAGCAAACTTTTGGTTTAAACTAAAATATTCATTTTTTTCTTTCCATATTCCATTAATTACTGTGAAGCACCCGAAGGGTTAATAAACTGCCGTGTGCCCAAACAGTAGTTTTCTCCTACATATGTGTAAGGGAGGGACAGGACTGTAGTTGTGACCTGTATTCCGGTGGCAGCTGTGTCCAGTCCTTCCCCCACCTGAAACAAAACTAATCCTCTCGGCATACCTGTATCTCCAGATTCATCTTCACCTGGGCACTTCCCAGGCCATACCGGTCCCTCTTCTAGGCGACCCCCATCGATGGAGACACAGTCCGAGACAACTTTAACACGTTCTTTACTTAGGATTTCGCACGTTACATCCACAGTTGGTACATTACAACAGTTGCTTGATTCCTGATCTTCCCTTGCTTGTTGTCACTTCAGTGCAGTACATGCCTGGACCGGACCGTACTAGACTGCTTCCCAGTTCCTTCCAGGTCTGACCTCACTATAATGACATTTCCTCCAGCCTGTTTCACCCCAGACATGAATTCATCAATCACTACGTTTGGTGGCCCCCAGTGAAGCATCCGACCCGTCGAAGCTCCAACTCCTTTCATCTCCTTAGTCCAGCCAACTTCTGCCCTAAAAGCATTGGCCCAGGTGGTAAGACGCCACATCTTTCTTCTCTGTACGGGCCCACTGATATGATACACAGTGGCCTTGGGTAACGTGGGCTGCAGCACTTGAACGTTGTGTGGCTGCCGGGCTGTCCGGGCCTGTAGTCCATGTGGACACTTGGGCACGTTGGACCTGTCTGAGCTAACTTCCTAGAACCTTCTCACTACTACCCAGCAGCCCCTCCTACAGTTAACCCTCTACAGACTTCCTATCAACTATACCTACAATGCTCACTAGTATTCCCCCATCTAGTGGCCCACAACAGAACTACACTTACCCTATGTATAAGAACTATATACTAAGAGTGCCCTCCACCCAAGAAGGATGTCCCAAGAAGGATGCACTATACTTTCCCTATCTAACATGCAATATTACATTGTAAGAACACAACGCATATACAGTTATTGTACATAAAATGGTAACACAATAGAGAATGTGGCAATACCATTGCTATGTGTGGTAATACATGTTCCCATGTAGCAGTACCACCAAAATATTTACAACGGCACACAATAATTAGTACATATAAACAATAAGAACACTTAAGGGGGGCAGGGCAAGGCAGTGATACTCCTTCACCCCTTACATATGGGGCATTGGAGAAATTGCGCAACAAATTTTCTTGTCAATTTTTCCTGATACTCTTGTGAAAATAAAGTTAATTTCAGCTGCAGATGAAGGAAGAGAGCCACAGTATTCATTACTGATGGGTAGGCGGAGCCCCAGATCAGGATGTTACCTCAGATCAAAAGAGTGATGACTGGCTGGCCCCTCCAGCTCGGGCTCCTCCTACTCAGCTCCAGTCTAAGATTTGAGGTCCAGAGGATGGTCGCTGCTAATGCAGCTCCTCAGAAGATTTTATTATTTTAATATTCGGACAGGAGACTTGGATCACTAGTTGGTCTAGAGGTCTCAGGGTATCAGCGCTGCTGTACCCCAACCTCTCCCTTGGCGGATCTGTATTTACTCAAAGTCCCTGCAGAATCCTTGCCGGCCCTGGGGGATGAGGAGAGCTTCTCTGGCGGGAACGCAAACCACACGTGCGGTCACTGCGTTCTTCGCCCTGGGGGGAAGCATGGGCACTGCGCCAGAAACCCCTGAGGGTCCCTGTGGCGCCTTGGCTGGTGAGTACTCCACACAAATTTTAATAATAATTATGTGTGAGTGCTTTAGCGTCTGAATGAGCAGCGCTATTACTAATGTCAGTATGCTTCAGCGCTGCTGTGACAGCGTTACTACATGTATGTCAGTATGCTTCAGCGCTGCTGTGACAGCGCTACTACATGTAATGTCAGTATGCTTCAGCGCTGCTGTGACAGCGCTACTACATGTAATGTCAGTATGCTTCAGCGCTGCTGTGACAGCGCTACTACATGTAATGTCAGTATGCTTCAGCGCTGCTGTGACAGCGCTACTACATGTAATGTCAGTATGCTTCAGCGCTGCTGTGACAGCGCTACTACATGTAATGTCAGTATGCTTCAGCGCTGCTGTGACAGCGCTGTTACAAGAAGATGTGGTGATTTTTTGTCCGCAGGCAGATAGCTGCAGGACAGAGAGGGAGCAGGAGCGGGGAGAGTTCGCGCTCATTATTTGAGCTAGCAGGGGGCGTGGCCTATCTATCCCGGTCTTTTGAGCAGGAAGACGCGCGCTCTGGCTTTTCTCCTGCGACCCCCTCACTGTGGCGGCCATTACTCAGGCTCCTGGGCTCCTCGGACCGCTCCTCTCCTCATATAGACACCACGGCCAGCTGGGTGAGTGCGGATTCCTCACCCCGCAGCGCAGCGATCGCTATCCTGCAGCTGCAGTCTCATCA
Source organism: Oophaga sylvatica (assembly GCA_033576555.1). NCBI lineage: Eukaryota > Metazoa > Chordata > Amphibia > Anura > Dendrobatidae > Oophaga > Oophaga sylvatica. The sequence continues at coordinate 270,481,967 of JARQOD010000003.1, read as the reverse complement.
GAGACATAAAAATTGGCTGGGGCTCACAAATATATATATATTTTGGTGAGTTTGCAATATTAACCCCTTTGAGGGTTATTTCTACCAGCTAAATTTGCTGACTGAATACCGCTGGGGTAACTCTGCTTGGTGGAGCGTTAACCCTTCAGCGTTTGAAAAAAAAAAAAAAAAAAAAGAGAACCGCATAGTTTTTTGCTGGTATTACCGCTTTGACCTGCTCATACAGGTGAGACATGTCTGAACAGAGTTCAGATGCCGCGGATCACGTCCCAGTGCCATTGCGGCACTCAGATACGCAGACCTCCACAGCGTCTAGCGCTGCGGTCGACAGCGGTGGAAAATTGGATGATATCGCTCGATCGATTAATAACTTATCTGACCTTTTAGGTCAATATGTGTCTGCTAATTCCTCTCAGAGGAAGCGACGCAGGCCGTTACCGGCCTCTACACGGAGCGAGTCAGATGTATCTGATATTGGGCAGAGTTCCCTTTAAATTCGGATGGAGAAATATCCGATTCAGATGCGGACGAGCCGCAGGGGCGTTCCTCTATGACGAAGCGTACGGAGGCATTAATTGAAGCCATGAGAGATATACTACAGTTACCGGAGGAGGTAACTAGTCGTCCTGGTAAATCAGCACGCATGTTCCAGGAGTCCCGTGCTTCGCGCACAACATTGCCAGCTCTGGATGAGCTTAATGGTGTAATAGAGGAGGAACGTCTATGTCCAGATAAGCGTTTTCATGGAACGCATTTCTTTGATACACTTTATCCTTGCTCTACGGAGTTAAAGGCTAATTGGACTTCTGCTCCTGAAGTGGATGTGTCTTTGTCTCAGCTTAGTAAATCCTCTCTACTCCCTATTAAGGGAAAAGCGAGCTTACAGGAGCCTTTGGATAGAAAGGCAGAATTGGCGGCAAAAGCAAGCTATGAGGCTGCGGGTCATGGATTTCGAGCAGTGCTAGGATCCATGTGTGCTGCTAGAGCTTCTCTAAGCTGGTTGGCACGTCTGAAGACGGAGTTGCAAAATGAATCTCCGTTATCTGAGATACGGGAAACTTGTGAATGGTTAGAAACGGCAGCCTGTTATATCTTTGATGCCGGTCTGGATACGGCATCTCTGCTGGCCAAAGCGCAAGCTTCAGCGGTCACAGTCAGAAGAGCTTTATGGCTCAGACAGTGGGCCGGGGACGCAGTTTCCAAACAAGGGTTGTTGGCCTTACCTTACAAGGGTGGCCATCTTTTTGGATCCGACCTCACAGAGCTGATTTCCAAGGCTAAGGCGAAGGAATCAGCATTACCACAGCGAAGGGCCATGGCCTCGGTGTCCAGTAAGCCTGGTGTTTATAGTGGTCGGCGGTCCTTTCGGGGCCGAGGACGATCTAGTCACTCCTCGTGGGGATCGGGTCGTCCTTCTTTCTCAGGAAAGAAATCCTCTCAGAAAACTCGTACTCCCTGGAAGCAGAGTTTCCGCCAGAACAAGCGGGAACTTGACAAGAAACCCGCAAAGTCGGATTGACGCCAGGGGTCCACTCGAGGATTCTCGAGTGGGGGGTCGCCTGCTTCTTTTCAAGGAGACTTGGATGGCTCGCGTTCCAGATTTCTGGGTAACGCGGATAGTGTCGGCAGGCTATTTCATAGAGTTTGCTTCTCAACCCCCAAATGTTTTTTGTCAATCTCGCGTTCCGTCGGAACCCGAGCTTGTTGTTGCTCTACAGCGAGAGGTCGAATCGCTACTACAAAAGGGTGTAGTGATACCGGTTCCGTCAGAGGACCGAGGGAAAGGTTTTTATTCCAACCTTTTTATAGTTCCCAAAAAGGAGAACAAATTTCGCCCGATTCTGGATCTCAAGCGATTAAACCGGCATGTCCATGCCCGGAAATTTCGCATGGAGTCGCTTCGTTCCGTTGTGGCAGCTCTGTCACAGAACGATTTTCTGGTGTCAATCGACATTCGCGACGCCTATTTGCATATTCCCATCGGAAAGGCTCATCAGCGCTTTCTTCGATTTGCCATAGGTCAGAATCATTACCAGTTCGTGGCTCTGCCGTTCGGCTTAGCCTCAGCGCCAAGGGTCTTTACAAAAATTCTGGCGCCCCTCATGGCACTCCTTCGAAGACAGGGGATTACGATTCTCCCTTATCTGGACGATCTTTTGATCGTGGTCTTCCTCGGAGGAGGAGGCGTTGACGGCTCGGGATTTGTCTCTTCAGTTTCTGAAAGACTTCGGTTGGCTGGTCAATTGGGAGAAGTCGTCCCTGGAACCATCGAGGACAATTCTCTTTTTGGGAATGCATCTCGACACGTTTCGGTCGGTAGTTTCCCTACCACCAGACAAACAGTCATGTCTTCTTCGACATGTACAGATTATGACATCCTCAACGGCAATGTCCCTACGGAAGTGTATGCGTCTTCTGGGACTGATGGTGGCGTCCATGGAGGCAATTCCTTTTGCCCAGTTCCACTCCAGGACTCTTCAAAGGTTCATCTTGAGTCGATGGAATCAGTCGCAATCGCTGGATTGCAGTGTCACCATTTCTCGCGCGGTGCGGGATTCTCTAGAATGGTGGTTACGTCCAGGGGCATTCTCCCTGGGGAAGTCTTTCCTCCCTCTGAAGTGGTCAGTCATAACCACCGATGCCAGCCTGACGGGCTGGGGGGGTGTTTGGAACAATCTCTGGATTCAGGGGGTATGGTCACCGGAAGAGTCTGTGCTTCCGATCAACATCCTGGAATTGAGGGCGATTTTCCTTTGCCTCCAACATTGGACGGTCCCTTTGAGCGGTCTGCCAGTCCGTGTGCAGACAGACAATGCGACGGCTGTCGCGTATATCAATCACCAAGGTGGGACAAGGAGTTCCAGACTCATGGTAGAGGTGTCCCGAATTCTGATTTGGGCAGAGGCCAATGTACCAGCCATTTCGGCGATTCACATTCCAGGGGTTCAGAATATTACAGCGGACTTTCTCAGTCGCAGAAGGATGGATCCCGGGGAATGGAGCCTCCACCCGGAAGTCTTTGCACTACTGTGCTCTCGCTGGGGAACCCCCCAAGTGGATTTGATGGCATCCAGGTCCAATGCCAAGTTACCGACATTCATGTCCAGGTACAAGGACCCGAAGGCGGTGGCGGTGGATGCTCTAGTGGCTCAGTGGGATCAGTTCGAGCTGATCTATGTATTCCCGCCGATATCCTTACTTCCTCTAGTGCTGCGTCGGATCAGACTAGAGAGAATTCCAGCTATTCTGATAGCTCCAGACTGGCCAAGAAGGGTGTGGTTCTCGACAATAATGTCGCTGTTGGCGGCACCTCCGTTTCCACTCCCTCTTCAACCGGACTTGTTGACTCAGGGGCCCGTTTGTCATCCGGACTTGATGTCCCTGCGTTTGACGGCGTGGCTCTTGAGACCGAAATCTTGACCCGTAGAGGTTTTTCAGCCGAGGTCATTGCTACCCTTCGTGCTGCAAGATGTCCGGCTACTTCTAGGATTTACCACAAAATTTGGGAAACCTTCTTTTCGTGGTGTTTGGGGTCTTCTCGGAACCCGAGAAAATTTTCCATTCCCAACCTGTTGGCTTTTCTGCAGCATGGGCTAGACAAGGGTTTGGCAGTTAGCACTCTGAAAGGTCAGATTTCTGCTCTGTCCTTATTGTTCCGGAGAACCATTGCTTCGAATAGAGACGTGCTCTCCTTTTTCCGAGGTATCTCTCGTAAGTTTCCGCCGCGGAAGGCACCCGTGTCTCCTTGGCGGCTCAACCTTGTTTTGGAGGCTCTTCAGCATAAACCTTTTGAACCTATGGTTTCTGCTAGCCTTTCTTTACTTTCTTGGAAGGTGGCTTCCTTGTTGCAGTCACTTCCTTGAGGAGAGTTTCTGAATTGGCAGCTCTTTCTTGTTCGCCTCCTTTTCTGGAGTTTTTTCCGGATCGTGTAGTGCTTCGCACTCGGGGTGATTTTTTGCCTAAAGTGGTGTCACAATTTCATGTTAACCAGGATATTGTGTTGCCTTCACTCTGTCCGGATCGAAGAATACGAAAGAGCGAGATTTACACACATTGGATTTAGTGCGGGCCTTGAAGTTTTATCTATCTATTACTCAAGGTTTTCGTAAGACGGACTCCCTGTTTGTGGTTCCGGCAGGTCGTCGGCGTGGTCAACGAGCTTCCAACGGGTTCTATAGCTCGTTGGATCCGGTCAGCTATTTTGGAAGCTTACCGTCTTCGGGTGAATCTTGCCCGATTAAGATTCAGCCCATTCCACGAGAGCTGTGGCTTCATCGTGGGCTTTTTATCAAGGTGCTTCGGCAGTGCAGTATGCCGAGGCGACTTGGCGCTCTGTCCACACGTTTTACAAGGTTTTATAAAGTGGACGTCAGTGCTTCCGCTGATGCAGTCCTCGGACGTAGGGTCCTGCAGCAGCTGTAGTTTAAAGTTCTGGAGAACTTGTTTAGCGCTGGTTGCGCTTTGTTGTTAAGGTTGTTGGGTTTCTGCCTTTTGTTGGTTTTTTCCACCCTTTTTTTGAACTGCTTTGGGACGTCCCATCAGTAATGAATACTGTGGCTCCTTCTTCATCTGCAGCTGAAACACGTATTTGGTAAAGACTTACCTGTAAAATCCTTTCAGCGAGTAGGAAGAGAGACACAGCACCCTCCCACAGCTAGAAGTGTGTTGATTTTTCAGATGCATCGCGACCCTTTCTGATAGCGATTATCTGGCTGAGGTCAGCGCGCTAATGGCTCTGTTCCAGCATCGCCAGCTCATCGCAGTAGTCAGGTTCCGTGGTAGTTATCCTGGAACTCTGTGGTTTTTGGCTTTCTTTGCATGCATAACCTGTATCCTTGTGTTTTTTCTCTGAAGTTCCTTCAGAAGGGTTATGTGCTCGCTGGTGATCTTGGCTCTTTTCCTAAAAGCTTTGGTACGACTGGAGCTGAGTAGAGGAGCCCGAGCTGGAGGGCCAGCCAGTCATCACTCTTTTGATCTGAGGTAACATCCTGATCTGGGGCTTCCGCCTACCCATCAGTAATGAATTACTGTGTCTCTCTTTCCCATCTTCGCTGAAAAGGATTTACAGGTAAGTCTTTACCACAAATCCGTGTTAAGTTTTTAAAGTACTGTGCTTTATGGCTCGATAGCCTGAGCAGTGATTAATTCTGGATAATATAGTTTACTTTATAGTGTTGTACCCTTCTAATTTAACCCACATTTTACTGCTTACTCCATATTGATCTTGCTCTATCTTATGCTGACCGATGTAACTTAGTACACTTCACGAAAGGAAGGTCCAGCCTCCTAGGGAAGTGTATTCAACACCTGCTCTAAATGCGTACTGGTCCACGTCGTCTAGCTCAACCGCATCGATTGTCAGGTCTATTTACCTGGAGTTTTGCTTCTTTGCTGATACTACCTGTAACGATTCCATGGTTCTGAAGGTATTGCCCTTGTTTGGTTTAAAAGCTGGTTGAAGAATAGAGACCATGGAGCGCCATATCTCATTTCTATGAACATCACGGTGCACAAGCAGAATACTTTTTTCTTCCTTGTAATTTTACATAAGCTTCAAATCGTTTGGCCTGAGGTATACTGCTCTGTCAATTAGGCTATAGATGACTATTTTTTTGTTTTTTTAACTTTTTTTTTGCCTGAGGTTATACAGCTACATCGAAACCAGTTTATACCATATGTATTTTTTGTCATATTGCGTGGTAGTCATGTAGTAACTTTGTTTATTCAGAACGTTTCTAAGTTTATGCAAGTGAGTTGTAAATCTACTTGGCAAAAGCTGATAAGTCTTAATATCACACTCAAAAATCTTGTTTTTCACCGAAAAATGGAATTGCAGCGTGAGATCCGAGCAGTCAGTAAAAACTCCCCAATGTGATTTTCCAGCCAGGCAAGGATAAGTAATAATGCCTGGTCTTAAATGAAGCTTGACAGCGGCGTGAATATAAAGAAGTGCCTCAAGTTTTGTAAGGAAGCAAGCAAAAGAAGCACTCCATTTTGTCCGAATGTCTCTGTACCCAGCAGACTGACCAATATCTTTTTAGTCCGTCACGCAGAATGATCAGCACTGTAATTAGGCACCAAGTAGAGGATAAGCTATACAAAAGTACATTACATTTGTAAATTACATGTTGTTTTTGTTCGCCTATTAATAATTTCAACTTTTACAACCAAAGAAGTAAGGTTCTGTGATGATTTTGTTGAATTTCTGATTAAAATCATCCCTTTAAATCAGTATTATTACAGGCTTTAATATTGTGTCACTTTTTCTGACGCAGCAGACGAAAGTGTAGTGTTTTTTTTTTGGGGAGGTGTTATTCTTCCCGATGCATTGCTGCAAGCGCAAGAGACCGTTTTTGAACTTTTATTATAAATTTTCAGCTGCAGATGGAAGGAGTAGACACAGAATTCATTACTGATGGGTAGGCGGAGCCCCAGATCAGGATGTCACCTCAGATCAAAAGAGTGCTGACTGGCTGCCCTCCAGCTCGGCTCCTCCTACTCAGCTCCAGTCTAAGATTTGAGGTCCCAGAGGATGGTCGCTGCTAATGCAGCTCCTCAGAAGATTTTATTATTTTATATTCGGACAGGAGACTTGGATCACCAGTTGGTCTAGAGGTCTCAGGGGTACCAGCGCTGCTGTACCCCAACCTCTCCCTTGGCGGATCTGTATTTACTCAATAGTCCCTGCAGAATCCTTGCCGGCCCTGGGGATGAGGAGAGCTTCCCTGGCGGGACGCAAACCACACGTGCGGTCACTGCGTTCCTCGCCCTGGGGGGAAGCATGGGCACAAGCGCCAAACCTGAGGGTCCTGTGGCGCTAAATTAGTAGGTTAGCTTCCATACTGAATCCAATGGTCTATGGCAAAATATGGAAGCTTCCGATGCCCAAGCTCATGGTTTCAGGTACGGAACTCACCTACTGGTGAGTACTCCACACAAAATTTTATTATTAATGTGTGAGTGCTTTAGCGTCTGATGGCAGCGCTATTACATGTATATCAGTATGCTTCAGCGCTGCGGTGACAGCGCTATTACATGTTTATCAGTGTATTTCACCAGCCTCTCCCTTGGCGGATCTGTAACTACATAATGGTCCCTGCAGAATCTTGCCGGCCCTGGGGGATGAGGAGAGTTTTCCCTGGCGGGGGCGCAAACCACACACTGGGGTCACTGCGCTTCCCGCCCTGGGGGGAAGCATGGGCATAGCGCCAGAAACCCCTGGGGTCCCTGTGGCGTTTCGGCTGGTGAGTACTCCACATTTTGGTAAAATGTGTGTGAGTGTTTTAGCGACTGCTGCGGCAGCCGCTGTACATATATATGCCGGTGACTAGTTTTTCTATGTCCGCAGGAGGATGCCTGCAGGACGAGGGAAAGGAGGGGAGTACGCGCTCTTTTTATTTTTTGAATTTCGCGCCGCTTCTGAGCGCGCGCTTTACTGCAGCCTCCATTTCCGGCTCCTCTACATGGAGCACACGGAGGCAGAGCGCGGCGGCCATTGCTGATAAAGCGCTGCAGGCTGAAAGCTCCCCGGATCGTTCTCCTCCCCTCCCGGCAAGAATACGTGACCAGCTTGGTGAGTCGCTTCTAGCCCGCCGGGCAGAAGCTTAACCCCTTCACCTCCACAGCGCGGCGCCGTCTGGGGCACTTCTGAGTGACAGATTGAGCTGTCCTGCGGCTGTTCTCGCATAAGGGGCTCGCACACTCTTTTAATATTAATAAAGAGGCTGTGGGGAGTCTGCGACATTAATGCTGCCACTATACGTTTCCGCTGACGATCCTGATGGCGTCGCATAATATTGCGATCGTTTGTGTGTCATTTTTAGTGTCGCTGGTGGCTGCCAATCTGGGCAATCGCATAGGCGATTAGCGATCTCCTTGACAACTTTGGCGGTCATTGCGTTATAAAAAACAGCGCAATTTTTTAGCGATCTTGTGGAACGTTTTCTGTTTAGTGTGGCATGGCTGTCCTGCAGCTGCGACCTTATAAGAGGCGCCTGAGATTCGCACACCCTTTTTCATTATCAAGGTTGTGGGGAGTCAGCTACTTTAACCCCTTCTTAGGAGGTTAACTCTTAATGGGAGACAGCTGGGGTAGCTCTCGCTTTAGAGCTTTAACCCTTCAGCGTTTGTTTTTTATTTAAGTACTGCTCTGGTTACTGACAGGTTTATCCTGCCATATACTATGCAAGGGCATGTCAGAGACCCTCCCAGATCCGCTACGGATCACCTCGCGTATCTGACACGCAGACCTCGACTCATGCACGGTCAGAGGTTCCATGTGTCAAAATGGAGGCCTTCACTGGTTTCTATTGATGACCTTTTAGGTTATGGATGTCAACTAGATCCTCTCAAGGAAGCGACACAAATCGGTGCTTTCCTTCTCGCTTAGCGAAGAAGTCGATTCGGCAAGGAGGATCGCAGGGCACCCTGCCTCTCTCAGGGCCGTACTAAAATTTCTGTGGAAGCCATGTGGACGTTACAGTTACCGAGGAGGTAACTTGTCGTCCTGGTAAGTCGGCCCGGATGTTGCAAGGGTCGCATGGGTCGCGAGACCTTACAAACTATCCGTTTTTCTACGGATTTTTTAATTGGACCCCTTCTCCTGAAGTGAATGTCCTTTATTCCAGCTTAGCAAATCTTCCTGGTAAAAGGGAAGACGAGTCTGCAGGACACGCTGGACAGAAGAACGGAGATGGCAACAATTCCATCTGTGTAGCCTGGATCATAGATTCGGTATTAAGGATCTAGGTGTACTTGTTAAGTTCCCCTGAGCCGGTTGGACCGTCTAAGGACGCGTGGCAAGTTTCCCTCTATCAAGGTAGATGGGCTTTTCTAGTTGAAGGATAATGCGTCACTGCTATCCAGGCGCAATCCTCGGCAGTTACAGTCAGAAGAGCACTGTGACTTGGATGGAACGCAGTTTTCCAACAGGGTTTGCTATCTTTAGCTTAGAAAGGTCAGCTATTGACTGACCTCACGGAGCTGATGCCAAGGCAAAGGCAAAAGAAGCAGCTTTACCGCAGCGCAGAGCTGTGACTTCTGCGTCTGGCAGGACTAGTGCCGATAGTTATCGGCAGTCCTTTTCGGTTCAAGGGATGATCTGACCAACCCTCTGGGGGTTTGTGTCGTCTCTCTCTTTTTTTAAAAAAAAAAAAAGAGGGGGAATTCTCAGAAATTCCGCATACCCTGGAAACAGAACTTCTGTTAAGGCAGAAGCTGGCAAAAAAAAAAAAAATCCGCAAAGGCGGACTGACTTCTGACATTCCGTCAGAGCCGAGCATGAAGTCGCTTCGCTCAGTTATGGCAGCCCTGTCGCAGAACGATCAATCGACATTCGCGACGCTTTTTGGCATGTTCCCGTCGGAAGACCTCACCAGCGTTCCTTCGTTTTTTGCCATAGAATCAACCATTACCAGGTTGTGGCTCGACCATTCGGCTTGGCCTTAACGCCCAGAATTTTTACAACGATTCTGACGCCTAAATCTCATGGCAATTCTTCGAAGACGGGGACTTACGATTCGTCCCTATTTGGACGGCCTTTTCGGTTGTGGCCTCAAGGAGAAGTCGTCTCTGGAATCGTCGCAGGCAATCCTGTTTTTGAGGATGCATTTCGACACGGTACGGGCGGTGTTGTCCCTACCTCCAGACAAGCAGGCATGTCTGCTCCAGCATGTACAGACTATGAAGTCTGCGACAGCAGTGTCCCTTCGGAAGGTATGCGCCTTCTGGGTCTGACGGTGGCGTCCATGAGGTTTTTTCCGTTTGTCCAATTTCATTCCAGAGCTCTCCATAGGCTCATTCTGAGTCGTTGGGATCAATCGCAAGGTTCGCTGGATTGCAGCGTCACCATCTTTCACAGGGTGCGAGAATCCCGAGGATGGTGGTTATGTCCAGGAGCGTTATCCCTGGGAAAGCCTTTCCTCCCTCCGAAGTGGTCGTCATAACCACCATGCCAGCCTGACGGCTGGGGGTGTTTGGAACAATCTCTGGATTTAGGGGTATGTCATCGGAAGAGTCTGTCCTTTCGATCAACATCCTGGAATTGAGGGCGATTTTCTTTGCCTCCAGCATTGGACGGTCCTTTTGAGCGGTCTGCCGGTCCGAGTGCAGACAGACAATGCGACGGCTGTCGCGTTTATCAATCACCAAGGCGGGACAAGGAGTTCCAGACTCATGGTGGAGGTGTCCCGAATTCTGATTTGGGCCGAGGGCAGTTTACCAGCCATTTCGGCGATTCACATTCCAGGGGTTCAGAATATTACAGTGGACTTTCTCAGTCGCAGGAAGATGGATCCCGGGGAATGGAGCCTCCACCCGGAAGTTTTTTGCACTACTGTGCTCCCGTTGGGGGACTCCCCAAGTGGTTTGATGGCATCCAGGTCCAATGCCAAGTTACCGACGTTCATGTCCAGGTACAAGGACCCGAAGGCTGTGGCGGTGGATGCTCTAGTGGCTCAGTGGGATCAGTTTGAGCTGATCTATGTATTCCCGCCGATATCCTTACTTCCTCTAGTACTGCGTCGGATCAGACTAGAGAGAATTTCAGCTATTTTGATAGCTCCAGATTGGCCAAGGAGGGTGTGGTTCTCGACAATAATGTCGCGGTTGGCGCACCTCCTTTTCCGCTTCCTCTTCAACCGGACTTGTTGACTCAGGGGCCCGTTTGTCATCCGGACTTGATGTCTCTGCGTTTGACGGCGTGGCTCTTGAGACCGAAATTTTAACCCGTAGAGGTTTTTCAGCCGAGGTCATTGCTACTCTTCGTGCTGCGAGAAGTCCGGCTACTACTAGGATTTACCACAAAACTTGGGAAACCTTCTTTTCGTGGTGTTTGGGGTCCTCTCGGAACCCGAGAAAATTTTCCATTCCCAATCTGTTGGCTTTTCTGCAGCATGGGCTAGACAAGGGTTTGGCAGTTAGCACCCTGAAAGGTCAGATTTCTGCTCTGTCCTTATTGTTCCGGAGAACCATTGCTTCGAATAGGGACGTGCTCTCCTTTTTTCCGCGGTATAGCTCGTAAGTTTCCGCCGCGGAAGGCACCCGTGTCTCCTTGGCGGCTCAACCTTGTTTTGGAAGCTTTTCAGCATAAACCTTTTGAGCCTATGGGTTCTGCTAGCCTTTCTTTGCTTTCTTGGAAGGTGGCCTTCCTTGTAGCAGTCACCTCTTTGAGGAGAGTTTCTGAGTTGGCAGCTCTTTCTTGTTCGCCTCCTTTTCTGGGTTTTTTTCCGGATCGTGTAGTGCTTCGCACACGGGGTGATTTTTCTTACCTAAAGTGGTGTCACATTTTCATGTTAACCAGGATATTGTGTTGCCCTCATTCTGTCCGGATCCGAAGAATGCGAAAGAGCGAGCTTTGCACACATTAGATTTAGTGCGGGCCTTGAAGTTTTATCTATCTATTACTCAAGGTTTTCGTAAGACGGACTCCCTATTTGTGTTTCCAGCTGGTCTTCGATGTGGTCAACGAGCTTCCAAGGATTCCATAGCTCATTGGATCCGGTCAGCTTTATTGGAAGCTTACCGTCTTCAGGGTGAATTTTGCCTGATTAAGTTTCGAGCCCATTACACGAGAGCTGTGGCTTCATCGTGGGTTTTTCATCAAGGTGCTTCGGCAGTGCAGCTCTGCCGGGCGGCAACTTGGCACTCTGTCCACACGTTTACAAAGTTTTATAAAGTGGACGTCAGTGCTTCCACTGATGCAGCCCTCGGACGTAGGGTCCTACAGGCAGCTGTAGTTTAAAGTTCTAGATGAACTTGTGTTTAGCGCTGTTTGCGCATTTTTTATGTTAAGGTTGTTGGGTTTCTGCCTTTTGTTGGTTTTTTCCCACCCTTATTTTTGAACTGCTTTGGGACGTCCCATCAGTAATGAATTCCTGTGTCTCCCTCCCTTCCATCTGCAGCTGAAACACGGATTTTGGTAAGAACTTACCTGTAAAATCCTTTTCAGCGACGGAAAGGAGGGAGACACAGCACCCTCCCAAGGCAGAAGTGTGTTGATGTTTTCAGATGCAGCGCGACCCTTATCTGATAGCGATTATCTGGGCTGAGGTCAGCGCGCTAAGGCTCTGTTCCAGCATCGCCAGCTCATCGCAGTAGTCAGGTTCCGTGAGTAGTACCTGGAACTCTGTGGTTTTTGGCTTTCTTTGCATGCATAACCTGTATCCTTGTGCTTTTTCTCTGAAGTTCCTTCAGAAGGGGTTATGTTGCTCCGCTGGTGATCTTGGTTCTTTCCTAAAAGCTTTGGTACGACTGGAGCTGAGTAGGAGGAGCCCGAGCTGGAGGGGCCAGCCAGTCAGCACTCTTTTGATCTGAGGTGACATCCTGATCTGGGGCTCCGCCTATCCATCAGTAATGAATTCCTGTGTCTCCCTCCCTTCCTTCGCTGAAAAGGATTTTACAGGTAAGTTCTTACCAAAATCCGTGTTTTTTTTTCCTTCTACATCGCTTTAGTTCTCGTGAAGCACCTGAAGACTTAATAAACTTCTTGAATATGGTTTTGAGGGGGTGCAGTTTTTATAATGGTGTCACTTTTGGGTATTTTATGTCATATAGACCCCGTTACTTCAAATGTGATGTGGTCCCTAAAATAATGGTTTTGTAAATTTTGTTGGAAAAATGAGAAATCGATGGTCAACTTTTAACCCTTCTAACTTCCTAACAAAAAAATTTAAAAAAATTGTGCTGATGTAAAGAAAACGTTGGAAATGTTATTCATTATTTCAGCAGCAGATGAAGGAAGGGAGACACACTAGTCATTACTAGTGGGTAGGCGGAGCCCACATAGGAAAGAACACCTCGGATTAAAAAGAGTGTTGACCGGCCCCTCCAGCTTGGGCTCCTCCTACTCCAGCTCTCCAGTCTAAAATTTGAGGTCACAGAGGATAGTCGCTGCTGAAGCAGCTCCTCAGAAGATTTTTTATTTTTATCGGACAGGGACTTGGACCCCCTTGGTCTTGAGGTCTCAGGGGTCTCAGCGCTGCTGGACCCCCACCTCTCCCTTGGCGGATCTGTATTACCCTGTAAGGTGGTCCCTGCAGAACCCTGCCGGCCCTGGGGGATGAGGATTGCTTCCCTGGCGGGGACGCAAACCGCGCTTCTGGGGTCACTGCGTTCCCCGCCCTGGGGGGAAGCTACGGGCACAGCGCCACAAATCCCTGGGGGTCCCTGTGGCGCTCAACATTTTATTGATGTGTTTGAGTGCTTCAGCGGCTGCTGCGGCAGCCGCTGTTACAGTTTTCAGTGTGGTGATTGTGTCCTTTTGTCCGCAGGTGGATGCCTGCAGGACATGGGAGCGGGGAGCAGAGTGAGTCGCGCGCCATTTTTTTGAGCCGGCGGGGGGCGTGGCTTCATGTTTTCCCGTCTTTCGTGGGCAGGAAGCGCTCTGAGCGCGCGCTTTACCCTGCCTCTTCTCTTCCGGCTCTTCTCCTCAAGCGCGGCGGCCATTACTGACGGCCTCCTCGGGCTCCTCTCTCTCTCCGCTCCCCCCGACCGACCGAAAGGAACAAACTGCACCGCGGCCAGCTGGGTGAGTCGCTTCTACCTTTCTGAGGGCAGAAGCTTGACCCCTTCACCCCCACAGCGCAGGGCACCTTTCTGAAGGTGCTGCCAACTGAACGCTCCCGCTCACGATCACAATAACGACGCATACTAATGCGATCGTTTTTTTTGTGATCGTTTTAATGTCACTAGTAGCTGCCACAGTGGGCGATCTCATTGACGACGCATAAGTGGTTAGCGATCTATTTAGCGACTTGGGCGGTTATTGCGATGTACAAATCAGCGCAATATGTTAGCGATCTCGTAGGCGTTCTTATTTAATGTGGCACATTGTCCTGCAGCTGCTACCTCATAAGAGGCACCTGGGGCTCGCACACCCTTTTCATTAAACAAGGGTTGTGGGGAGTCTGCGACATTAACCCCTTCTTTGGCGGTTAACCCTTTATTGGGAGACAGCTGGGGTAGCTCTCTCTTTAAGAGCTTTAACCCTTCAGCGTTCGTTTTGCCTTTGTAAAACCACACTGTTCTAGTTGCTGACAGGTTTTGACCTGCCATATACTGTGTGAGGGCATGTCAGATCAGGGTCCAGGAGGTGCGGACCGTCTCCCAGATCCGCTACAGGATCAGTCTCGCGTATCTGACACGCAGACCTCGACGGCGTCAAGCGCAGCAGTCGGAGGTGTCAGTGATGTCAAAATGGAGGCCCTCGCTCGTTCTATTGATGGCCTGTCTGAACTTATAGGTCAATGGGTGTCAGCTAGATCCTCTCATGGCAGGAAGCGACACAGGCCGGAGCCATCTTCCCCGCATAGTGACTCGGAGATTTCGGGCATGGAGGGTTCCCCTTCAAGCTCGGATGGGGAGATGTCCGATTCGGATAAGGAGGATCGGCAGGGACACTCTGCCTCTCTTTTGAGCCGTACAGAGGCTTTTATTGGAGCCATGAGGGAGGCGTTAGTTACCGGAGGAGGTAACTAGACGTCCTGGTAAGTCGGCCCGGATGTTTCAGGAGTCGCATAAGTCGCGATCAGCATTACCATCTCTGGATGAGCTTAATGGGGCAGTGGAGAAGGAACGCCTGTGTCCAGATAAACGTTTTCAGGGGACACGGTTTTTTGAGACGCTGTATCCGTGTACTACGGAGTTGATTGATAATTGGATTCCTTCTCCTGAAGTGGATGTCCCTTTATCCCAGCTTAGCAAATCCTCATTACTTCCTGTTAGGCCTCTTTCACACTTCAGTCGTGCGACGTCAGTCAAAATCCGTCAAAATGTGAAAAAACGGATCCGCCATTTTTTTTTGGCGGATCCGTTTTTTTCCCATAGACTTGCATTAGTGACGGATTTTGACGGATGGTCGTCGTAGTCCGTTTTTGGACGGATCCGCAAAATTGGCGTCCGTCATTTCAAAAACGTCATGCAACGTTTTTTTTTGACCAATGGGACATCGGGATCCGCTCTCTCTCTCTCTCTCTCTCATTTCCGGGTGAAATCTTCTTGGCGGATCCGTCAGAAAACTGACCAGTTTTGCATCCGTTTTTTTTACTTTTCTGACGGATCCGCCATTTTCACGGATGGGCGGACGTCACACAACGGAAGTGTGAAAGAGGCCTAAAAGGGAAGGCGAGTCTGCAGGATCCGCTGAACAGGAAAACGGAGATGGCAGTGAAATCCATC
The DNA here is from genome assembly GCA_033576555.1 of Oophaga sylvatica. Taxonomy (NCBI): domain Eukaryota; kingdom Metazoa; phylum Chordata; class Amphibia; order Anura; family Dendrobatidae; genus Oophaga; species Oophaga sylvatica. The sequence continues at coordinate 270,466,793 of JARQOD010000003.1, read as the reverse complement.
TACGAGGCCGCGGGTCATGGATTCAGAGCAGTGCTAGGATCCATGTGTGCTTGTAAAGCTTCCCTGAGCTGGTTAGACCGTCTACGGACGGCATGGCAAGATGGATCCCCACTATCGAGGTAGAGGGGCTTTTCAAGTCATTGGAGGATGCAGCCCGATATGGCAGTGATGCAGGTTTGGATGCTGCCTCAATGCTGTCCAGGGCACAATCCTCGGCGATCACAGTCAGGAGAGCACTGTGGCTTAGACAATGGACCGGAGACGCGGTTTCCAAGCAAGGTTTGCTTTCTTTAGCTTACAAGGGAGGTCAGCTATTTGGATCTGACCTCACGGAGCTGATTGCCAAGGCAAAGGCAAAAGAAACGGCATTACCGCAGCGAAGAGCTGTGACTTCTGCGTCTGGCAGGCATAGTGCCGGTAGTAGTCGGCGGTCCTTTCGGTCCAGGGGACGGTTCGATCAGCCCTCTTGGGGATCGGGTCGTCCCTCTTTTTCAGGAAAAAAGAACGCTCAGAAATCCCGCACTCCCTGGAAACAGAGCTTCCGCCAAGACAAGCGGGAAGCTGACAAAAAGCCCGCTAAGGCGGACTGACGCCAGGGTCTCACTCGAGGGCTCTCGAGTGGGAGGTCGCCTGCTCCAATCCGAACCGACTTGGACTTCCCGCGTGTCGGACGCCTGGGTGACGCGGGTTGTGTCGGCAGGCTACTTCATAGAGTTTCTTTCTCGACCTCCAGACAGTTTTTGTCAATCCCGCATTCCGTCAGAGCCCGAGCTATTTGCCGCTCTACTGCGGGAGGTCGATTCCCTTCTGCAGAAGGGTGTGGTGGTACCAGTTCCACCGGAGGACCGGGGAAGAGGGTTTTATTCCAACCTCTTTGTGGTCCCCAAAAAGGAGGACAAATTTCGCCCCATTCTGGATCTCAAAAGATTGAATCGGCATGTCCGCACCCGGAAATTCCGCATGGAGTTACTTCGCTCCGTTGTGGCGGCCTTGTCGCAAAACGATTTTTTTGGTGTCAATCGACATTCGCGACGCTTATTTGCATGTCCCCATCGGAAGGGCCCACCAGCGCTTCCTTCGTTTTGCCATAGGTCAGGACCATTACCAGTTTGTGGCCCTGCCATTCGGGTTGGCCTCAGCACCCAGAGTTTTTACAAAAATTCTGGCTCCTCTCATGGCGATTCTGCGAAGACAGGGGGTTACAATTCTTCCCTATCTGGACGACCTTTTGATTGTGGCGTCCTCAAAGGAGAAGGCGGTGACGGCTCGCAATCTATCCCTTCAGCTCCTGGAGGACTTCGGGTGGCTGGTCAATTGGGAGAAGTCGTCTCTGGAACCGTCGCAGTCGATCCTGTTTTTGGGAATGCATTTCGACACGGTACGAGCAGTGGTGTCTCTGCCTCCAGACAAGCAAGCAAGTCTTCTTCGTCATGTGCAGGTTATGAAGTCTGCGACAGCAATGTCCCTTCGAAGGTGTATGCGCCTTCTGGGTTTGATGGTGGCGTCAATGGAAGCAATTCCGTTTGCCCAATTTCATTCCAGGGCTCTCCAAATGCTCATCTTGAACCGTTGGGATCGATCGCAGTTTTCACTGGATTGCAGTGTCATCATCTCCCACAGGGTGAGAGAGTCTCTAGAATGGTGGTTACGTCCGGAAGCGTTATCCCTGGGGAAGTCCTTCCTTCCTCCGAGGTGGTCGATCATAACCACCAATGCCAGTCTGACAGGCTGGGGGGGCGTCTGGAACGATCTCTGGATTCAGGGAGTATGGTCGTTGGAAGAGTCTGTCCTGCCGATCAACATCCTGGAATTGAGGGCAATTTTCCTTTGCCTCCAACACTGGACGGTCCCTTTAAGCGGTCTACCAGTCCGAGTGCAGACAGACAACGCGACGGCGGTCGCGTATATCAACCATCAAGGTGGGACGAGGAGCTTCAGGCTCATGATGGAAGTGTCTCGAATTCTGGTATGGGCCGAGGCCAGAGTGCCAGCCATCTCTGCGATTCCCGGCTATGTTGATAGCCCCAGATTGGCCAAGGAGGACGTGGTTCTCGACACTGGTGTCGCTTCTGGCAGCGCCTCCAATTCCACTCCCTCTTCGCCCGGACCTGTTAACTCAAGGGCCCGTTCGTCACCCGGACCTGAAGTCTCTGCGTTTGACGGCGTGGCTCTTGAGACCGAAATCTTGACCCGTCAAGGTTTTTCAGCCGAAGTCATTGCCACTCTGCGAGCTGCCAGAGGTCCGGCTACTACTAGAATTTATCACAAGACTTGGGAAGCCTTCTTTTCGTGGTGTTCGGGTTCTTCTAGGAACCCGAGGATTTTTTCCATTCCCAATTTGTTGGCCTTTTTGCAGTACGGGCTGGACAAGGGTTGGCAGTTAGCACTCTGAAAGGGCAGGTTTCTGCTCTGTCCTTGCTGTTTCGGAAGGCTATCGCCTCGCGTAGGGACGTACGTTCCTTTTTTCGCGGGGTAACCCGTCAATTTCCGCCGCGGAAGGCGCTTGTGTCTCCTTGGCGGCTCAATCTTGTCTTGGAGGCTCTTCAACATGGGCCTTTTGAGCCTATGGACTCTGTTAATCTTTCCTTTCTCTCTTGGAAGGTTGCCTTCCTAGTGGCGGTCACTTCTTTGAGAAGGGTTTCTGAGTTGGCGGCTCTTTCTTGCTCGCCTCCTTTTCTGGAGTTTCACCCAGATCGCGTAGTGCTTCGCACACGGGGCGATTTTCTACCTAAAGTGGTGTCACAGTTTCATGTTAACCATGATATTGTGTTGCCCTCGCTTTGTCCGGAGCCAAAGATTGCGAAGGAACGGGCCTTGCACTCATTGGATTTGGTGCGGGCTTTGAAGTTCTATTTGTCTATTACTCAGAGTTTTCGGAAGTCGGATTCTCTGTTTGTGATTCCAGCAGGTCGTCGACGTGGGCAACGAGCTTCCAAGGATTCTATAGCTCGTTGGATTCGGTTGGCCATTTTAGAGGCTTACCGACTTAAGGGCGAACCTTGCCCGATTAAGATTCGAGCTCACTCCACGAGGGCTGTGGGTTCATCGTGGGCTTTTCATCAAGGAGCCTCAGCAGCTCAGCTCTGCCGGGCGGCGACCTGGTGCTCCGTCCACACATTTACGAAATTTTATAAGGTGGACGTCAGTGCTTCCGCTGATGCGGCCTTAGGACGTAGGGTCCTGCAGGCGGCTGTAGTTTAAAGTTCTTGTGAACTTGTAGTTAGCGCTAGTTGCGCATTTATTTAGGTTGTTGGGTATCTGCCTCTGTTGGTTTTTTCTTGCCCACCCTTATTTTTGGACTGCTTTGGGACGTCCCACTAGTAATGACTAGTGTGTCTTCCTTCCTTCATCTGCTGCTGAAACACGGATTTTGGTAAGAACTTACCTGTAAAATCCTTTTCAGCGAAGAAGGAAGGGAGACACACATCCCTCCCATGGCAGAAGTGTGTTGTTGTGTTTTCAGATGCGGCGTGACCCTTCTCTGATAGCGATTATCTGGGCTGAGGTCGGCGCGCTAAGGCTCTTTTCCAGCATTGCCAGCTCATCGCAGTGGTCAGGTTCAGTGAGTAGTACCTGGGACTGTGTGTTTTTTTCGGCTATATGCATAACCTGTCTACTTGTTTTTTTCTCTGAAGTCCTTCAGAAGGGGTTATGTTGCTACGCTGGTGATATTTGCTCTTCCTTAGCTTGTGTACGGACTGGAGAGCTGGAGTAGGAGGAGCCCAAGCTGGAGGGGCCGGTCAACACTCTTTTTAATCTGAGGTGTTCTATCCTATGTGGGCTCCGCCTACCCACTAGTAATGACTAGTGTGTCTCCCTTCCTTCTTCGCTGAAAAGGATTTTACAGGTAAGTTCTTACCAAAATCCGTCTTTTGTGTGGCATAACTCTCTGATTTAAGGGCATAAGAATGTAAATTTTCAAATTTTGGGTCAAATTTCAATATTTTCATAAATATACGCCATTCAGATATATCAAAATTTACCACCATCATGAAGTACAACATGTCACAAAAAAAGTTTCAGAATCGGTGGGATCTGTTGAAGTGTTCCAGAGTTATAACCACATAAAGTGACACTGGTCTACTTAAAAAAAACAAAAAGTTTGGCCTGCTCATGAAGGACAATTAGTGTTCTCACTAAGGGGTTAATTCTAGATGTGCTGCCCTTCTAGGTGAAATGTTCATACCACTGTGTCTGCCTTTGGACATACTGAACATGAAGCTTCCGGGTTGCATCGGATTGCCCAGATTCTTCATGTTCAGTTTGTCTAAAGGCAGAGACAGTGACGACTGCGGTGATTAGGCGCCGGCGTCACGTGTCACAACACCATCACAGCCCAGAGAACAGCGTCGACATGGGAGGGGGGGGTGGGGAGTATAGGCTTTAATAATTTATCGTGGCTGAATATTTAGTTTAACCCCTTAATGACCGAGCCGATTGACTTTAATGACCCAGCAAAAAATTGGCTGAGATCGATGGCGGTCATCATGTCACGTTTGGAGACCCCTGAGGTGCCTAAACGGTGGAAACCCCAAATTCTAACTCCAACATACCCGTAACCCTAATCACAACCCTAAACCTAACTGCAAAGAATGGAAAAAATTAAAAAAAAAAAAATATATATATATATATATATATATATATATATATATATATATATATATATATATATGTTTATCTAACTAATGGGGTGACAAAGGGGGGATTGATTTTACAATTTTTTTTATTTTGTTCTCTGCGATAGGGTCTATCATAGTGATCAAAATGAACCAATAGGAAAAATCTCCTATTGATGCCAGGTACTGGCCAGCAGATCTTGGCGGGCTCACTGCACATGCGACTGCCATTTTCTTCCAGGAAGATGACGTGGTGGGCCGGGTTATGGAGCAGGAGGAACCGGGGGGGAACAAATTTGTCTCTCCCTTGATATACTAAATCATATCAGAGGATAGAAAAATTAATTGAAAATCTGACTTTTTTTTTTTTTTTTTTGTGATCACCGTTATCTGGTGAATTATGGTGACCATGTGACAGGGCACCGTAAAAACTGGCCCTGATAATGTTTTCCAGCGTTTCGGCTACCTCCAGTAGCTGAGTTTTCCTTCCTTGCATTGTATGTGTGTATAGAGTGAGAAGTAACACATTTACAAATTTCAGCTGCAGATGGAAGGGAGGGAGACACAGTACTTCATTACTGATGGGTAGGCGGAGCCCAGACGGGATAGTCACCTCAGATTAAAAGAGTGTGCTAACCGGCCCCTCCAGCTCGGGCTCCTCCTACTCAGCTTACTCAGTTTACAATTTGAGGTCTCAGAGGATGGTCGCTGCTGGAAGCAGCTCCTCAGATTTTATTATTTTATATCGGACAAGAGACTTGGATCACCAAATGTGGTCTAGAGGTCTCAGGGGTCTCAGCGCTGCTGGACTCCCACCTCTCCCTTGGCGGATCTGTATTACCCTGAGGGTGGTCCCTGCAGAAACCTGCCGGCCCGGGGGGATGAGGATGGCTTCCCTGGCGGGGACGCACACCCCGCTCAGGGGTCACTGCGATCTCCGCCTTGGGGGGAAGCATGGGCACGCGCCAGAAACCCCTGGGGGTCCCTGTGGCGCATAACGGGGTGAGTACTCCACATGTTTATCAGTGTGTTGAGTGATTCACCGGCTGCTGTGGCAGCCGCTGGTACAGTTTCATGTGGTGATTTTGTGTATTTTGTCCGCAGGTGGATGCCTGCAGGACGGGGATCGCGGTACCGGAGAAGGGGAGTCCCGCGTTTTTTTTTTTGAAGGCGGGGGGCGTGGCTTCGCGTCTCCCGGGCAGGAAGCGCTCTCTGAGCGCGCTTTCCTGCTTCCTTCTCTTCCGGCTGCCTCCTCAGTGCGGCGGCCATTACAGCGCACCGGGCTCCTCTTCCTCTCTGCTCTCCTGCACAAGTGAAGAACACAGCACCGCAAAACTGTGAGTCGTTTCTGCCCAATCGGGGCAGAAGCTTAAAGAATCTTTTTCTCTCCCCCGTAGCGCAGGTTGCCACACGCTGAGTTTAGCGACGCTATTTGGGTCGCTGGAGGTCTTTGCGATACAAAATTGATCGCAAATATTTAGCGATTTAAGTGTGGTATTTTTTTGAGACGTTTTTTCTGTCTCTGCCTGCTGCCTCATTGAGGCTCCTGGAACTCGCACATCTGTCACTTGAATACAGGTTGTGAAGAGTTTTGTGATTTTAACCCCTTATCAAGCGGTTAAATCTTAATGGTGGCTGGGGTAACCTTTTTTCTTTAAGAGTTAACCCTTCAGCGTCTGGTTAAAAGGTTTTTTTCCTAAAACCACATTTTTTCGTGTTACTATCAGTGTAACCTGTCATTGTACTGAGTAAGACATGTCAGATCAGGGCACAGGTGCGGATCATCATCCAGCTCCGTTACGAGATCAGTCTCGCATATCTGACACACAGACCTCGACATCGAGTGCAGCGGTCGGAGGACCCAGTGACGCAAAAATGGAGGCTCTCACTCGTTCGATTGATAGCCTGTCTAACCTTATAGGTTGTTGGGTGTCAGCCAAACCCCTCATAGCAGGAAGCGTCATAGGCCGGTGTCTTTTCGCTCGTATAGCGACTCAGAGAGTTCTGACGTGGAGGGTTCCCCTTTAAGTTCAGAGGGGATATCCGAATCGGATAGAGAGGATCGGCAAATGCACTCTGCTTTTTGCTCGGGTCGTGTAGAGGCTTTAATTGAGGCAATGAGGGAGGCGTTACAGTTACAGGAGGATGTAACTACTCGCCCTGGTAAGTCGGCCAGGATGTTCCAGGAGTCGCATAAGTCAGTCGCGACTTTGCCATCGATGATTGAGTTCAACCAGGCAGTGGAGAAGGAGCGTCTGTGCCCAGACAAGCGTTTTCAGGGGACTCGTCTTTTGGAGTCACTGTATCCGTGTACTACGGAATCTAATGATTGTTGGATTCAGTCTCCCGAGGTGGATGTCTCCTTATCTCAGCTTAGCAAATCTTCTTTGCTACCTATTAAAGGGAAGGCGAGTTTGCAGGACCCGCTAGACAGAAGAGCAGAGTCAGCGGCAAAGTCCATTTATGAAGCCACGGGTTATGGCTTCAGAGCAATGTTAGGCTCCATGTGTGTTTATAAAGCTGCCCTGGTCTGGTTGGGCCGTTTACGGAGGAAATGTGAACCTCAAGTACCTGAGGTGGATGGACTGTTTGAATTGTTAGAAAGTGCCTTACAATATGGACATGATGCAAACCTGGACACGGTGTCACTGCTGTCCAGGGCTCAATCCTCGGCAGTCTCAGTCAGGAGGGCACTGTGGCTTAGACAGTGGACCGGTGATGCGGTTTCTAAACATGGTTTGCTAGCCTTAGCTTACAAAGGCGGTCAGTTATTTGGATCTGACCTTACGGAACTGATTGCCAAAGCAAAGGCAAGGGAGACAGCTTACCACAGCGAAGGACTGTGGCTTCTACGTCTGGCAGGCCTGGTACCAATAGTGGTCGACGGTCCTTTCGTTCCAGGGGACGATTCGGTCAGCCCTCATGGGGGTCGGGGCGTCCCTCTTTTTCGGGAAAAAAGACAAATCAGAAATCCCGCGCTCCCTGGAAACAGAGTTTCCGTCAAGATAAAAGGGAATCTGACAAAAAGCCCACTAAGGCAGATTGACGCCAGGGTCCCGCTCGAGGGCTCTCGAGTGGGGGGTCGCCTGCTCCAATTCAAATTGACTTGAGTTTCCCGTGTCCCAGACTCCTGGGTGACGCGGGTTGTGTCAGCAGGCTATTTCATAGAGTTTTCTTCCCGACCCCCGAACAGTTATTGCCAGTCTCGCATGCCATCAGAGCCGGGCTATGTGCCGCTTTACTGCAGGAAGTCGAGTTTCTTCTGCAGAAGGGTGTGGTGGTTCCGGTTCCACCAGAAGACAGGGGAAGAGGTTTTTATTCCAACCTCTTTGTAGTCCCCAAAAAGGAGGGAAAGTTTCGCCCCGTCCTGGATCTCAAAAGGTTGAATCGGCATGTCCACGCCCGAAGGTTTCGCATGGAGTCGCTTCACTCCATAGTGGCAGCATTGTCACAGAACGATTTTTTGGTGTCAATCGACATACGCGACGCCTATTTGCACGTTCCAATCGGAGGGGCTCACCAGCGTTATCTTCGCTTTGCCATAGGTCAGGATCATTACCAGTTTGTGGCTCTACCATTCGGTTTGGCCTCGGCACCCAGAGTCTTTACAAAGATTCTGGCACCTCTCATGGCTATACTTCGAAGGCAGGGAGTCACGATCCTCCCCTATCTGGACGATCTTTTGATTGTGGCATCCTCGAAGGAGGAGGCGGTGACGGCTCGCAATCTATCCCTTCAGTTCCTGGAGGACTTCGGGTGGCTGGTCAATTGGGAGAAGTCGTCTCTGGAACCGTCACAATCAATCCTGTTTCTGGGGATGAATTTCAACACAGTACGAGCAGTGGTGTCTCTTCCTCCAGACAAGCAAGCATGTCTTATCCGACATACGCAGGTGATGAGGTCTTCAGTGACAATGTCTCTTCGAAGATCTATGCGTCTTCTGGGGTTGATGGTGGCTTCAATGGAGGCTCTTCCGTTTGCCCAGTTTCATTCCAGGGCGCTCCAAGGGTTCATTCTAAATCGCTGGGATCGGTCGCAGACCTCACTGGATTGCAGTGTGGTTATCTCCCGCAAGGTACGAGAGTCTCTGGGATGGTGGATCCGTTCGACAGAATTGTCTCGGGGGAAGTCCTTTCTTCCTCTGAAGTGGTCAGTCATAACCACCGATGCCAGCCTGACAGTGCCCCCTGACGAAGGAGCTTTATCCGAAACGTGCGTCGGGGCACGTTTGCACTCACCTGGTGTTCCCTGCGTGTGCCGGTTACCATTTGGAGGTAATGTCCTCTGATGCATACACATCCAGCTAGAATGCTTTTGCTGGATATGACTTAATCCCACATGGTTGTGTGGAATATCCTTAGGCACCGGTGGTTCATGATGGGCACAATCTGTTGCTATGTAGGTGGATTTCCAACATATAGTATTTATGTCTATTCAAAATTGAGATAGTTTCCCTATTGGATACAAGGTTGCCACAATCCTGTGGTATATGTGCGGCAATTTTATTGTCCCACATATGTCGGTATGATATATATATATACTTCTCATACAAATTTGATTGTGTGATCGCGTTTCTTAAACTATGGATATGTATCCTTGATTTTGACACATTTGATGTCTCTATCTAGTTACATGTATGACATATATAGTGTCCGATATACTGGCAAAGTGTATATATATATATCTCCTATATAAAATTGGATTTTGTGTGACCGCCTTTACCATTGCTCTGATTAATATGTGCCCCTTACCATCCAACCACCATTAGGGGACCCAGGTGGATGTAATTAGTGGTAGATGTCCTGGATTGATATCATACCGTTCTAGTTGTTCATTTATCTAGTACACCTGTCCGTCTATACACATGTAATTAAATAAATAAATTTTGATATATTTTTTCTACATTACAATTGGATCTGTTGTCGTTTCTTTGGTGTCCAACCTATCTGCTTCTATGTATAATTCAGCGATAGATCCGTTATTTTCCTACAAGCAGCATTTAATATAATATATTATACATTATATTACAGCAATGCTACATATATTAATGCTGTTCATGGTTTTGTGTCATATTCTTACACATTGGATTTGGTGCGGGCTTTGAAATTCTACTTGAATGTTACTCAAGGATTTCGGAAATCAGACTCTGTTTGTTATTCCAGCAGGTCGTCGACGTGGTCAGCGAGCTTCCAAGGATTCTATAGCTCGCTGGATTCGGTCGGCCATTTTGGAGGCTTACCGACTTAAGGGCGAACCTTGCCCGATTAAACTTCGAGCTCACTCCACGAGGGCTGTGGGCTCATCGTGGGCCTTTCATCAAGGGGCCTCGGCGGCTCAGCTCTGCCGGGCGGCGACCTGGCGCTCCGTTCACACTTTTACAAAATTTTATAAGGTGGACGTTAGTGCTTCCGCTGATGCAGCCTTGGGACGTAGGGTCCTGCAGGCAGCGGTAGTTTAAGAGTCTAGTTAACTTGTTTGGCGCCTGTTGCGCTTTTATTCAGGTTGTTGGGTTTCTGCCTATTTTGGTTTTGTTTCCCACCCTAATGTTTTGAACTGCTTTGGGACGTCCCATCAGTAATGAAGTACTGTGTCTCCCTCCCTTCCATCTGCAGCTGAAAGACGGATTTTGGTAAGAACTTACCTGTAAAATCCTTTTCAGCGAAGGAAGGGAGGGAGACACAGATCCCTCCCATGGCAGAAGTGTGTTGTTAATTTACAGAAGCAGCGTGGCCCTTCTCTGATAGCGATTTCTGGGCTGAGGTCGACGCACTACGGCTCTGTTCCAGCATTGCCAGCTCATCGCAGTGGTCAGGTTCCGTGAGTAGTACCTGGAACTGTGTGGTTTTTTGCCTATCTGCATGCATAACCTGTATTCTTGTGGTTTTTTTTTTGTCTCTGAAGTTCTTCAGAAGGGGTTATGTTGCTCCGCTGGTGATATTGCTCTTCCTTAAGCTTGTGTACAACTGAGTAAGCTGAGTAGGAGGAGCCCGAGCTGGAGGGGCCGGTCAGCACACTCTTTTAATCTGAGGTGACTATCCCGTCTGGGCTCCGCCTACCCATCAGTAATGAAGTACTGTGTCTCCCTCCCTTCCTTCGCTGAAAAGGATTTTACAGGTAAGTTCTTACCAAAATCCGTCTTTTGTTATCCCAATTTATACGTTATTTGCACTAGCTTTTGCAAGTCCAGTCCTCTTAGAGTGTAGTCCTTATGGACCAGACTAACATAGCACAAACTGTTTGCTTTTTAGCATGTAAAATTTACCTAATCCTTCCAAAAACCATGCAGAGGACTAGGGGGCACTCATGAAGGGTGTCAGAAAGGAGATTCCGGCAGCTAAATAGGAAAGGGTTATTTACAGTTAGAGCAGTCAGACTGTGGAATGCCCGACCACAGGAGGTAGTAATGGCAGACACCATAACAGCTTTTATAAAAGGGCTGGATGCTTTCCTCACTACACATAACATTGTGTGATATAGTTAAATTAGTGACAAAATGTAAAATTGGTGGAGAAAGGCTGAACTTGATGAACCTGGGTGTTTTTCAACCTATGTAACTGTGTATACATTTTTTATCTTCCCAGGTTGTAAAGGAGTAACTGATGAGTCCTTGCTGTACTTGCGGAGAGCACCCAACCTGGCACTTATTGATCTTCGAGGCTGCAAACAAGTGACACGGGGAGCCTGTGAGGGCTTCATCTCAGACCTGTCTGTGAGCACCTTGTACTGTATGTCAGATGACAAGCTTATCCAGAGGATCAGCTAGGATGGGGTGCATGCTGGAGGTTTGATGCAGGCGGATTCTATTGTGTTGGAGGATGCACGATGTCAATCACCACCTCCTCATCGGTCTCCAGCTCCCTGGCCTCCCTCTCATGCTGACTGAAACAAGGAGCAATAATTGGCGATTTAACATCCCGCCCTCATATGCCTATGGTGGGGCAATCATAAGGTGCAAAGACGTGGGCTATATCTGAAACGGGTATTTAAACAGCTGTGGCAGCCTTGATGGGGTCAGTCACTTTTTGGGCTGAAATCAAGACCTTTAGGACTGAATCTCCATTGTCATAGAGAAAAGGAAAACTTTGTATGTTTTCTTTGTTTTTTTTTATGTTTTGCCTCCTTAGTACATAATAACTCTTCGCCAGACAGTTTAATGGAAAAGACACCTGAGGAGTGAGCAGGAAGCTCAGATTTGTTTTCCCCCCTTCATGATTTGCTGATAATTTTTTTTTTTTTACTATTTAATGCCTTTCCCCTGTTGAGCATTAAATTTGTCAGTAAGGTTTATTTTTCTGGGCGCTTGGGGTAGAGTGTGTGAGTGCGAGAGTGGGACAGCTGCTTTTTGCTAAATTGTAATTGAGTTAATATTATATTTTTTTTATTTTTTAACTTAAAATTTTGGTTTGTTGCTTTTATTTTGTATCCACTCCCTCTCTTTTGAGAATATGTGTGCAGAAGTGCACGCAGCAATGCATTACCGAAATTCCACACACACTGGGCAGCCGTTTTGTGCATATATACAGAAATATATATAAATATATACAGAAGCTGTTGTGCGCACACACATGGAGTAATGTGTGCGCCAGCTGCTCCCTTCCCCAGCCCGGGACTAGATTGTATAAAAAGAGCCTGGATAATATTTTTCTCTGCGGGAGCGGTCTCGCTTTCCCTTTTTTGTTTCTTTTGCAATAAAAAAGAAAAAAGAATCAAGAATGTGGTCTGTGTGGTTTGTACTTAGTTCTTATCATGATGGTTCATATTATGGAATTTAACCAATTAAAAAGTTAAATTAATCGGGGAGGTATCTTACTTGCTCTCTGTTTCATAAGGCCAGTGTTAGAATTGTACTTCTTATTATGGTGCAGGTTTGTCAATCTACTGTTCAATTTTTTCTAAACTGGCCTAAAGTTCAATGATGCTCAGTAGTGTGTGGCCTCCATGTGCTTCAAGATGTTCTCCTGAGGGATCTTCTCCCAGAACTGGATTAAAGACAGTCGTGAACAGACCTGGACAGTCTGTGGTGCAACATGGCGTTGGGGATGGTATGAGACATGATGTTCCATATGTGCTCGATCGGATTCAGGACTGGTGAACGGGCAGGCCAGTTCATAGCATCAATGCCTTCATCATGCAAGAACTGATGACACACAGCCACATGAGGCCTAGCATTGTCATGCATCAGAAGGAACCCATGGCCAACCGCACCTGCATATTGTCTCACAATGGACGTGAGGATCTCATTCTGGTACCAATTGGCAGTCAGGATACCTCTGGCTAGCACATGGAGGGCTGTGCGACCCTCCAAAGAAATGCCTCCCTACACCATTACTGACCGTTACCACATCGGTCATGCTGGAGAATGTTGCAGGCAGCAGAATGTTCTCCATGGTGTCTCTAGGCTATGTCACATGTGCTCAGTGTGAACCTTCTCTCATCCATGAAGAGCACAGGGCCCCAGTGTTAGTGTTGAATTTGCCAATCTTGGTTTTCTCTGGCAAATGCCAATCGCCCTGCGCAGCTTTGGGCTGTATTCATAACAGCCACTTATGGACTTCTGGTCCTCATACTACCCTCAGGGAGTTTTTCTGACAGTTTGAGCAGACACATGGATGTTAGTGGCCAGCTAGCGATCATTTTACAGGGCTCTGGCAGTGCTCCTCTTTCTTCTTGCACAAAGGAGGAAGTAGCGGTCCTGCTGCTGGGTTGTTGCTCTCCTACAGCCTACTCAACGTCTCTCGGTGTACTGGCCTGTCTCCTGGTATCTGCTCCATGCTCTGGACACAGTGCTGACAGAATCAGCTACCCGTCTTGCCACAGCTCGCATTTATGTGCCATCCTTTATAAGCTGCACTACCTGAGCAACTTCTGTGGATTGTACAGTAGACACGGACTCATGCTACTATACCGCTAGGGGTGAGAGCAATGACAAAATGCAAAAGTGACCAAAACAACAGCCAAAGAGGATGATAACAGAGAAGTGGTCACCACCTGCAGACTCACTCCTTTATAGGCGCTATCTTGCTAATTGCCTATCATTTCTACATGTTGTCTGTTCCATTTGCACAACAGCAGAAGAAATTGATTCACAGTTGGTGTTGCTTCATAACTGGAGAGGTTGATTTCACAGAAGTGTGATTTGACTTGGAGTTGCATTGTGTTGTTTAAGTGTTCCTTTTATTTTTTTGAGTGGTGTGTGTATACACACAGAATAACTCGAGAATTACACCCAGTATACAAGACAGGAGGAGTGGTACCGTGCAGTGTATATATACAGGATGGGAGGAGTGGTACTGTGCAGTGTGTATATATACAGGACTGGAGGAGTGGTGCTGTACAGTGTAGTGTATATATACAGGACGGGAGGAGTGGTACTGTGTAGTATATATACAGGACGGGAGGAGTGGTACTGTGCAGTATATATACAGGACGGGAGGAGTGGTACTGTGCAGTGTAGTATATATACAGGACGGGAGGAGTGGTACTGTGCAATGTAGTATATATATAAATAAAACTTCCTCACCCCCAATGGGGGTGGTCTTTGTTGTTCTTTCTCTTTCTTGGGTTCTCTACCAGAGGCCTGGGAGTTTGAGGGTTCTGCGAAGGATTTTAGCTGTTCCTAGCATTGAGCTTTTCTGTACAGAGAGCTCAGATGTTGCTCCTGTGTTCTGTTGTAGCCATTCTTCCAATTTAGGGGTCACTGCTCCAAGTGCTCCTATCACCACTGAAATCACTGCTGCCTTAACCTTCCACATCTTCTCCAGTTCTCCTTTGAGGCCCTGGTTTTTCTCCAGCTTCTCATATTCCTTCTTTCTGATGTTGCTGTCGCTTGGCACTGCCACATCTATTATCATTGCTGTCTTCTGATCCTTGTCTACTATGACAATGTCTGGTTGGTTAGCCAACACCTGCTTATCCGTCTGGATCTTGAAGTCCCACAGGATTTTAGCCCTTTCATTCTCCACCACTTTCTCTGGGGTTTCCCACCTGGACTTAAGGGGACTTAGCCAATAGCTGTGCAGATGTTCCGGTATACGATTCCCGCTACTTGGTTGTGGCGTTCGGTATATGCTGTTCCTGCTTGCATTTTGCATCCTGTCACTATGTGTTGGACCGTTTCTGAGGTTTCTTTGCATAGTCTGCACCTTGGGTCTTGTGTGGTAGATTCCTTCTTCTGTGGATCTGGTACTTAGTGCTTGTTCTTGTGCCGCTATGATTAGTGCCTCGGTGCTGTCTCGGAGTCCAGCTTTCTCCAGCCATTGGTAGGATTTCTCCATGTCAGCCACCTCCATTATCTGTTGATGTACATCCCATGCAGCGGCTTGTCTTGCCATGGTGCTTCATGTTCCTGTTCTTCCTTCCAGATCTGTTGTTGTTCCTGCCTTAGGCTTTCTCTCAGCATCTCATCTTTTGGCGCCATTCTTCTAATGTATTCCTGGATACTCCTTGTTTCATCCGTGATGGTGTCTTGGATGCTTATCAAGCCTCGACCACCCTTTTCTGTTGGTATACAATATTTGGGTGCTATACTTAGGGTGGAGACCTCCATGCATTGTGAGGAGTTTTCATGTCTTCACATCTGCAGCTTCCATCTCTTCTTTTGGCCAGCACACTATGCCAGCAGGGTATCTGATAACTGGCAGGGCATATGTATTAATGGCACAAATCTTATTCTTCCCATTGAGCTGGCTCTTCAGGACCTGTCGTACCCTTTGATGGTATTTGGATGTTGCTGCTTTCCTTGTCTCCTCATCATGGTTACCGTATCCCTGCGGGATGCCGAGGTACTTGTAGTATGTGTGTACATCTGCTATGTGCCCTGCTGGTAATTCCACTCCATCGGTCTTGACTACCTTGCCTCTCTTTTTTACCAACCGGCCGCACTTCTCCAGTCCGAAGGACATTCCGATGTTTTTGCTGTAGATCCTTGTCAGGTGGATGAGTGAATCAATGTCTTGTTAATTTTTCGCATACTACTTGATGTCATCCATGTAGAGGAGGTGGCTGATGGTGCTTCCACTCTTGAACTTTTATCCATAGCCAGACTCTGTAATTATCTGACTGAGGGGGTTCAAGCCTATGCAGAACAGCAATGGGGACAGTGCATCACCTTGGTATATGCCGCATTTGATGGATACTTGTGCTACCGTAGTTGTCTTGAGTTGACTTCTAATCTTGTTTCCATAGCCCCATTGAGTTTCTGAGGAAGGTTCTTAATTTCCTGTTGTAGAGAGCCAAGCATTCACAGATCCATGTGTGTGGCATAGAGTCATAGGCTTTCCTGTAGTCAATCCAGGCTGTGCTGAGATTGGTCTGTCTGGATCTTGAGTCTTGTGCGACTGCTCTATCTAGTAGGAGCTGGTGCTTAGAGCCTATACAGGTCCTTCTCAAAAAATTAGCATATAGTGCTAAATTTCATTATTTTCCATAATGTAATGATTACAATTAAACTCATATATTTTAGATTCATTACACACCAACTGAAATTTGTCAGGTCTTTTATTGTTTTTAATACTGATGATTTTGGCATACAACTCCTGATAACACAAAAAACCTGTCTCAAAAATTAACATATTTCAACCGTCCAATAAAATAAGTGTTTTTTAAAAAACAAACAAAAAAAAACCATGAAATAATAAAGTTCAGTTATGCACTCAATACTTGGTCGGGAATTCCTTTTGCAGAAATGACTGCTTCAATGCGGCGTGGCATGGAGGCAATCAGCCTGTGACACTGCTGAGGTGTTATGGAGGCCCAGGATGCTTCGATAGCGGCCTTAAGCTCATCCAGAGTGTTGGGTCTTGCGTCTCTCAACTTTCTCTTCACAATATCCCACAGATTCTCTATGGGGATCAGGTCAGGAGAGTTGGCAGGCCAATTGAGCACAGTAATACCATGGTCAGTAAACATTTACCAGTGGTTTTGGCACTGTGAGCAGGTGCCAGGTCGTGCTGAAAAATGAAATCTTCATCTCCATAAAGTATTTCAGCCGATGGAAGCATGAAGTGCTCCAAAATCTCCTGATAGCTAGCTGCATTGACCCTGCCCTTGATGAAACACAGTGGACCAACACCAGCAGCTGACATGGCACCCCACACCATCACTGACTGTGGGTACTTGACACTGGACTTCAGGCATTTTGGCATTTCCTTCTCCCCAGTCTTCCTCCAGACTCTGGCACCTTGATTTCCGAATGACATGCAAAATTTGCTTTCATCAGAAAAAAGTACTTGGGACCACTTAGCAACAGTCCAGTGCTGCTTCTCTGTAGCCCAGGTCAGGCGCTTCTGCCGCTGTTTATGGTTCAAAAGTGGCTTTACCTGGGGAATGCGGCACCTGTAGCCCATTTCCTGCACACGCCTGTGCACGGTGGCTCTGGATGTTTCTACACCAGACTCAGTCCACTGCTTCCTCAGGTCCCCCAAGGTCTGGAATCGGTCCTTCTCCACAATCTTCCTCAGGGTTCGGTCACCTCTTCTCGTTGTACAGCGTTTTCTGCCACATTGTTTCCTTCCAACAGACTTCCCATTGAGGTGCCTTGATACAGCACTCTGGGAACAGCCTATTTGTTGAGAAATTTCTTTCTGGGTCTTACCCTCTTGCTTGAGGGTGTCAATGATGGCCTTCTTGACATCAGTCAGGTCGCTAGTCTTACCCATGATGGGGGTTTTGAGTAATGAACCAGGCAGGGGGTTTTTAAAAGCCTCAGGAATCTTTTGCATGTGTTTAGAGTTAATTAGTTGATTCAGAAGATTAGGGTAATAGGTCGTTTAGAGAACCTTTTCTTGATATGCTAATTTTTTGAGACAGGTTTTTTGGGTTATCAGGAGTTGTATGCCAAAATCATCAGTATTAAAACAATAAAAGACCTGACAAATTTCAGTTGGTGTGTAATGAATCTAAAATATATGAAAGTTTAATTGTAATCATTACATTATGGAAAATAATGAAATTTAGCACTATATGCTAATTTTTGAGAAGGACCTGTGTGTGTGTATATATATATATATATATATATATATATATATATATATTATATATATTATATATATATAATATATATATTTTTCAGCTGCAGATGAAGGAAGGGAGACAGTCATTACTAGTGGGTAGGCGGAGCCCACATAGGATAAACACACCTCAGATTAAAAAAGTGTTGACCGGCCCCTCCAGCTATATAGGGCTCCTCCTACTCCAGCTCTCCAGTCTAAAATTTGAGGTTCACAGAGGATAGTCGCTGCTGGAAGCAGCTCCTCAGAAGATTTTTTTATTTTAGTCGGACAGAGACTTGGACCGCCAATGGTCTAGAGGTCTCAGGGGTCTCAGCGCTGCTGGACTCCCACCTCTCCCTTGGCGGATCTGTATTACCCTGTAAGGTGGTCCCTGCAGAACCCTGCCGGCCTGGGGATGAGGATTGCTTCCCTGGCGGGGACGCAAACCGCGCTTCTGGGGTCACTGCGTTCCCCGCCCTGGGGGGAAGCTACGGGCACAGCGCCACAAATCTCTGAGGGGTCCCTGTGGCGCTCAGCTGGGTGAGTACTCCACATTTTAATGTGTTTGAGTGCTTCAGCGGCCGCTGCGGCAGCCGCTGCTACATGTATCAGTGTGGTGATTGTGTACTTTTGTCCGCAGGTGGATGCCTGCAGGACATGGGAGCGGAGTGAATCACGCGCTTTTTTTGAAACCGGCGGGGGGCGTGGCTTCGCGCTCTCCCATTTTTTCATAGGCAGGAAGCGCTCTTAGCGCGCGCTTTATCCTGCCTTTTTCCTTCCGGCTTCTCTCCTCTAGCGCGGCGGCCATTACGACGGCCTCCTCGGGCTCCTCACTCTCCGCTCTCCCCGACCGACCGAAAGGAGACACTACACCACGGCCAGCTGGGTGAGTCGCCTCTACCTGTCAGGGCAGAAGCTTGACCCCCTCAGCGCAGGACAAGGTATATGTCACACGGAACGCTCCCGCTACGATCACAATAGCGACGCATAATTTTGCGATCGTTTTTCTTTTGTGATCGTTTTTTTATGTCGCTAGTAGCTTCCACGGTGGGCGATCTCATTGACGACGCATAAGTGGTTAGCGATCTCTTTAGCGACTTTGGTATTGCGATATACAAATCAGCGCAATATGTTAGCGATCTCGTTGACGTTCTTGTTTAATGTGGCATACTTTTGAACACTGTCCTGCAGCTGTTACCTCATAAGAGGCACCTGCGGCTCGCACACCCTTTTCATTAAACAAGGGTTGTGGAGAGTCTGCGACATTAACCCCTTCTTTGGCGGTTAACCCTTTATTAGGAGACAAAAGCTGGGGTAGCTCTCTATTTAAGAGCTTTAACCCTTCAGCGTTCATTTTGCCTTTGAAAACCACACTGTTCTGGTTGCTGACAGGTTTTTACCTGCCATATACTGTGTGAGGGCATGTCGGATCAGGGTCCAGAAGCGGACCGTCTCCCAGATCCGCTACAGGATCAGTCTCGCGTATCTGACACGCAGACCTCGACGGCGTCAAGCGCAGTGGTCAGAGGTTACAGTGAGGCCAAAATGGATGCCCTCGCTCGTTCTATTGATGGCCTGTCTGACCTTCTAGGTTATTGGGTGTCAGCTAGATCCTCTCATGGTAGGAAGCGACACAGGCCGGTGCCATCTTTCTCGCGTAGCGACTCAGAGTTTCTGATATGGAGGGCTCCCCTCCAAGCTCGGATGGTGAGATATCCGATTCGGGTAAGGAGGATCGGCAGGGACAATCTGCCTCTCTTTTGAGCCGTACAGAGGCTTTTATTGGAGCCATGAGGGAGGCGTTACAGTTACCGGAGGAGGTAACTAGACGTCCTGGTAAGTCGGCCCGGATGTTTCAGGAGTCGCATAGGTCGCGATCAGCCTTACCATCTCTGGATGAGCTTAATGAGGCAGTGGAGAAGGAACGCCTGTGTCCAGATAAACGTTTTCAGGGGACACGGTTTTTTGAGACGCTGTATCCGTTGTACTACGGAGTTGAGTGCTAATTGGATTCCTTCTCCTGAAGTGGATGTCCCTTTATCCCAGCTTAGCAAATCCTCATTACTTCCTGTTAAAAGGAAGGCGAGTCTGCAGGATCCGCTGGACAGAAAAAACGGAGATGGCAAAATCCATCTACGAGGCCGCGGTCATGGATTCAGAGCTGTGCTAGGATCCATGTGTGCTTGTAAAGCCTCCTTGAGCTGGTTAGACCGTCTACGGACGGCGTGGCAAGATGGATCCCCACTATCCAAGGTAGAGGGGCTTTTCAAGTCATTGGAGGATGCAGCTCGATATGGCAGTGATGCAGGTTTGGATACTGCCTCCATGCTGTCCAGGGCACAATCCTCGGCGATCACAGTCAGGAGAGCTCTGTGGCTTAGACAGTGGACCGGAGACGCGGTTTCCAAGCAAGGTTTGCTTTCTTTAGCTTACAAAGGTGGTCAGCTATTTGGATCTGACCTCACTGAGCTGATTGCCAAAGCAAAGGCAAAAGAAACGGCTTACCGCAACGAAGAGCTGTGGCCTCTGCGTCTGGCAGGCATAGTGCCGGTGGTAGTCGGCGGTCCTTTCGGTCCAGGAGACGGTTTGGTCAGCCCTCTTGGGATCGGGTCGTCCCTCTTTTTCGGGAAAAAAGGGGCGCTCAGAAATCTCGCACTCCCTGGAAACAGAGCTTCCGCCAAGACAAGCGGGAAGCTGACAAAAAGCCCGCTAAGGCGGACTGACACCAGGGTCTCACTCGAGGGCTCTCGAGTGGGAGGTCGCCTGCTCCAATTCAAGCCGACTTGGGCTTCCCGCGTGTCGGACACCTGGGTGACGCGGGTTGTGTCGGCAGGCTACTTCATAGAGTTTTCTTTCTCGACCCCCAGACAGTTTTTGCCAATCCCGCATTCCGTCAGAGCCCGGGCTAATTGCCGCTCTACTGCGGGAGGTCGATTCCCTTCTACAGAAAGGTGTGGTGGTACCAGTTCCACCGGAGGACCAAGGAAGAGGTTTTTATTCCAACCTCTTTGTAGTCCCCAAAAAGGACAAATTTCGTCCCATTCTGGATCTCAAAAGATTGAATCGACATGTCCGCACCCGAAAATTCCGCATGGAGTCACTTCGCTCATTGTGGCGGCCATGTCGCAGAACGATTTTTTTGGTGTCAATCGACATTTGCGACGCTTATTTGCATGTCCCCATCGGAAGGGCCCACCAACGCTTCCTGCGTTTTGCCATAGGTCAGGACCATTATCAGTTTGTGGCCCTGCCATTCGTCTGGCCTCAGCACCCAGTGTTTTTACAAAAAATTCTGCTCCTCTCATGGCGATTCTGCGGAGTCAGGGGGTTACGATTCTTCCCTATCTGGATGACCTTTCGATTGTGGCATCCTCAAAGGAGGAGGCGGGTGACGGCTCGCGATTTATCCCTTCAGCTCCTGGAGGACTTCGGGTGGCTGATCAATTGGGAGAAGTCGTCCCTGAACCGTCGCAGTCAATCCTTTTTTAGGAATGCAGTTCGACTCGGTACGACCAGTTTGGGGTCTCTGCCCTCAGACAAGCAAGCGAGTTCTTTCTTCACCATGTGCAGGGGATAAAGGTCTGCAACAGCAATGTCCCTTCGAAGGTGTATGCGCCTTCTGGGTTTGATGGTGGCGTCATGGAAGCATTTCTGTTTGCCCAATTTCATTCCAGGGCTCTCCAAATGCTCATCTTGAACCGTTGGGATCGATCACGGTTTTCACTGGATTGCAGTATCATCATCTCCCACAGGTGAGAGAGTCGCTAGAATGGTGGTTATGTCCAAGCGTTATCCCTGGGGAAGTCCTTCCTTCTCCGAGGTGGGTCGATCATAACCACCGATGCCAGCCTGACGGGCTGGGGGGGCGTCTGGAACGGTCTCTGGATTCAGGGAGTATGGTCGTTGGAAGAGTCTGTCCTGCCGATCAACATCCTGGATTGAGGGAATTTTTCTTTGCCTCCAACACTGGACGGTCCCTTTAAGCGGTCTACAGTCCGACTGCAGACAGAACAACGCGACGGCGGTCGCGTAATATCAACCATCAAGGTGGAACGAGGAGCTTCAGGCTCATGTGGAAGTGTCTCGAATCCTGGTATGGGCGAGGCAGGTGCCAGCCATTCTGCGATTACAATTCCAGGAGTTCAGAATATCACAGCGGACTTCCTGAGTCGCGGTAAAGATGGATCCCGGAGAATGGAGTCTTCATCCGGAAATTTTTTGCACTGCTGTGCTCCCTTTGGGAAACTCCCAAGTGGATGTGATGGCATCCAGGTTCAATGCCAAGTTACCGACATTCATGTCTAGGTACAAGGACTCGAAGGCTGTGGCGGCGGATGCTCTGGTGGCTCCTTGGGACCATTTCGAGCTAATTTATGTGTTCCCGCCGATATCATTACTTCTCGGTTTTGCGTCGGATCAGACTGGAGAGAGTCCCGGCTATGTTGATAGCCCCAATTGGCCATGGAGGACGTGGTTCTCGACACTGGTGTCACTTCTGGCAGCGCCTCCACTTCCACTCCCTCTTCGCCCGGGGGGGGCCTGTTAACCCAAGGGCCCTTCGTCACCCCGGACCTGAAGTCTCTGCATTTGACGGCGTGGCTTTGAGACCGAAATCTTGACCCGTCAGGTTTTTCAGCGAAGTCATTGCCACTCTGCGAGCTGTCAGAGGCCGGCTACCACTAGAATTTATCATAAGACTTGGGAAGCCTCTTTTTCGTGGTGTTCGGTTCTTCTAGGAACCGAGGAGTTTTTCCATTCCCAATTTGTTGGCCTTTTTGCAGTACGGGCTGGACAGGGGTTTGGCAGTTAGCACTCTGAAGGGGCAAGTTTCTGCTCTGTCCTTGCTATTTCGGAAGGCTATCGCTTCGCGTAGGGACGTACGTTCCTTTTTTCACGGAGTAACCGTCAGTTTCGCCGCGGGAAGGCGCCTGTTGTTCTCCCTGGCGGCTTAATCTTGTCTTGGAGGCTCTTCAACATGGGCCTTTTGAGCCTATGGGTTCTGTTAGCCTTTCTTTGCTTTCTTGGAAGGTTGCCTTCTTAGTGGCGGTCACTTCTTTGAGAAGGGTTTCTGAGTTGGCGGCTCTCTCTTGCTCGCCTCCTTTTCTGGAGTTTCTCCCAGATCGCGTAGTGCTTCGCACACGGGGCGACTTTCTACCTAAAGTAGTGTCACAGTTTCATGTTAACCAGGATATTGTGTTGCCCTCGCTCTGTCCGGAGCCAAGGAATGCGAAAGAACGAGCCTTGCACACATTGGATTTGATGCGGGCTTTAAAAGTTCTATTTGTCTATTACTCAAAGTTTTCGGAAGTCTGATTCTCTGTTTTGATTCCAGCAGGTCGTCGACGTGGGCAACGGACTTCCAAGGATTCTATAGCTCGTTGGATTCGGTCGCCATTTAAGGTTCGACTTAAAGGGCGAACCTTTCCCCCATTAAGATTCGAGCCACCCACAAGGGCTGTGGGTTCTCGTGGGCTTTTTATCAAGGAGCCTCGGAGTCACTTGCCGGGCGGCGCCTGGCGCTCCGTCCCACATTTCGAAATTTTTAAGGTGGAGTCGTGCTTCCGCTGATGGGCTTTGGAGTAGGGTCCGCAGGCGGCGTATTTAAATTCTTGTGAAACTTGTAGTTGCGAAGTTCGCATTTATTTTGGTTGTTGGGTATCTGCCTTTTTGTTTTTTTTGCCCACCCTTATTTTGGACTGCTTTGGGACCCCACTAGTAATGACTGGTCTCCCCTCCTTATCGCAGTGAAACACGGATTTTGGTAAGAACTTACCTGTGAAATCCTTTTAGCGAAGAAGGAAGGGAGACACACATCCCTCCCCCTTGGCAGAAGTGTGTTGTTGGTTTTCAACGGGTGACCTTTCTGATAGCGATTATCTGGGCTGAGGCGGCCGCTAACTCTTTCCAGCATTGCCAGTCATCGCAGTGGTCAGGTTCGTGAGTAGTACTGGACGTGGGTGTTTCGGCTTATCATAACTGTCTTCTTGTTTTTTCTCTGAAAGTCCTTCAGAAGGGGTTATGTTTCTCGTGGTGAATTTGCTCTTCCTTAAGTTGGGTCACTGGAGAGCTGGGTAGGAGGAGCCCTTATAGTGGAGGGGCCGGTAACACTTTTTTAATCTGAGGTGTGTTTATCCTATGTGGGCTCCCCTACCCACAGTAAGACTGTGTCTCCCTTCCTTCTTTGCTGAAAAGGATTTTAAGGTTAAGTTCTTACCGTTTTTTTTTTTTTTTTTTCACAGAATAATACAGATATTAATTAGGCTGAGCGAACGTCCCGTTTAACGTGTTGTCCAAGAGCTTGGGTGTTATCCGGTATTTGGGGATGCTAATAATATATTTGGGGTCCCTTGGCTGCATATTTTGCGGTATTAAACTACAGAGACACGTATTGCAGTGGTTAACCACAATCCCTGCATGTTGGCTATCTTAACAGCCGCAATATGCGCCGGTGGACGCGGACATATTATTCGAGCAGACCAATTACTGGATAGTCAAATAAAAAAAAAAAAAATGGAACACATTCCAGCCAGCTCACCAATAGGAGGATGCCGGAGGGAAATCCAAACATGGACTTGAATTTGGCAGACGGGAAAAAACGGGACTCCAGCTTCCATAAAATGAATGAAACTTTATTTGTGTAATTACCATAAAACCTCCTGGTTCAAGAAGGATGCCTACAGCATGGGCAATAGGAGCGTTTCGACCTAGATACGGTCTTTGTCACCTAATAACATGTCTAAGTTCTTCAAAAATAGGATAGTTCAACCAATCCAATCGATAATTCAATCACTGTTAAAAACAGGGTATTCCCTATATTAACTATTTAATCACACTCAAATAGGCATGAAACAAAAAAAAAACATTAAACAAAACCATTATTGAACTATGTTGTTAAGACAAATATATGAAAACAAACTAAAAGGGTTTTAAAAAATATCATTTCTTTTATTTAATCCTTTGGGATTTTGTATCAAGATTAGGTAAGTGCACACGTTCAGGAATTTTGGTTTTTTTGCGGAAAAAACGCATCAAAAAGATGTATTAAGCTCCTATCATTTAGAATGAAATTCCGCAATTTTTGTGCACTGATGCGTTTTTTTCCGCAAAAAAAAAACGCAACGGGAAAATCTAGCAGCATGTCCATTAATTTTGCGGAATTCTAGCGTTTTTTCCCGCTTTATTATTGACCAGAAAGTTCAGGAAAAATCGCGGTAAACGCGTCAAATCCGCGCAAAAAAAAAAAACACCAAAAACCGGCGTCTTTGCCGCGAAAAAAGTCCGGTTTTTGCTCAAATATTCTGCAAAAGGGTCACTTGCAAAAAGACTAGAAGGCTTTCGGTCAGCAACGATCTTTTCCTATCGCCACCTCTCTTTGTGTTAAAACATTTCAATACCTAAAGCACATATTTTAATTTACCTTTATGACAATTAATAAAAGTTTGGATGCCATAGAAACATTTTTAGTTTCACAATTTTTTTTTTTTTAATCTCTCAGATGTTCTGAAATTTGACTTTTAATTTTCTGTGCCACCTTACATAGATTAAATTGCATTCATTGCAAAAATTTGGTAATAAATTTGTGGTGTTACAATTAATAAAAATTTTTTATTAAACACTTGGTTTTATTTTTCGTTTTTTGGGTTTTAGGTTGGGGCTAATTCACACATACCACATCTACTTTGACCGCACTGAAAAAACCTTTCATTTTAACCAATTTAGTGTCAGCGCTTTGTTGCAAAGGGCCTGGAGAAATGAACACCCAGATTAGGAGCTTTCCTTCACAATATTAACCCCGGTTGGAGTATTTTTTCCAATGTTTCGTCCCATATAAAATGGGATATATTTTTGAATAATTCTTTTTATTTCATAGAATTGGGAACTAAATTGAATGCTAAAAAAATGTTTTTGATCCTCTTTATTTGTTCCCAAATATTTATTTTTATTTTTATTGGGCTGCAATAGTTCTTTCTATAACGTTTTAATGTATATTGCGGCTCTCTCAATGGTCCTAATGGATAGCCCCTATTTTTTAATTTATTTCTCTACAATTCCAAATTCTTTTTGAACAGTCTTTTTCCTGGAACAATTTCTTTTGTGCCTTATAAACTCTCCCCCGGGATAGATTAATCGTGGGTAGGGGCCATTTGCATGCAGAATCGTATTACCTTTGATGGGGGTTTTGGGAAAAAGTACCTGAATGATGGAATGCCCTTTCACCCCGCAAATTCAGACAAGGAAAGAAATGTTATTCCTGTTGCAACATATGTAATTTGTATTCATTTCATTGTCATTGAATATCTGACAAATTCAGGTAGATAGATTCACTGCTTCCCAAATAATAAGGATCATCAATGAATCTACCAACCACTTCAGAAATTTGGAAAAAAAGGATTATTTTCTTGTAAATAAAAACTTAAATCCAGGATCCAGGTTAATTTGCAAAGAAGGCAGTATTTTGCTCCCATAGGGACTCCTGATTTTTGGAGAAATGCCCCATCAAGGTGAAGAAATTATGTTGTTGAGAAAAAAAAATGACATTTGTAGATAATTGGTTTTTGAGTGTAATGCTATGATTTTTAGAAAATATTCCAATGTTCATAGCCAAATTTAGGAATACTGGGTTATAAAGGACCACATCACAGCTTAACCAAATATTTTTATCAGTCCAGTTTTATTAGCTAATGCATTTAACACATCTTTGAATCTTTGAGATGTCTGGTAATTTCATTCTACGTTGGAAAGCAGGGAATCAGCCCACTCACCAAAATGTTCCACGACCCTATGCCCGAGATAAGGTCTCAAGGGGGGTATTCCAGTGTTTTTTGGACTTTGGGAAGTCCATAAATTATGGGTATAAGGATTAGTTATACAGATAATTGCCTTTTTTTTTATTTACTCCATTGTCAATCCCTCCTGTATGATTTTTTTGTACTTTTTGTCAACCCCTTAGAAAAATAATGGTTAGTTTCTCATAAACTTTTTGTCACTAACTTTTTTGCATTTTTTTACATAACTGAGTATTGAGTACTACCAAATTCCACCCCCTTTTCATTTTTTTGACTATGATGTTAGACATTTTCTTTAATTCTTTCGTGCTTTATTGTTTTAAAGGCAGATTTTTCTGTACTTATTATTAAATTTTTTTTTTAACGATTTTAATTTCCCTTTCTATCACGATGAAATTTATCTACCTCAGTTTGCCTGTATGGGGTAAAATAGGATTTTTTTTCAAGCTTTGACGATTGATGTCATATACAACACCTTCTTCACTTTTTTTACTCGAATTTGCAAGTTAATCAATGCCATTGCTCAGGATAGCTCAGACCATGGAACCATTTGTTTCCCACTGAAGGAAATTGGGAAAATTCCTCCTCACTAAAAAAATGTTTTTTAAATGTGAGTTTCTAAAAAAAAGTGTGGAAAAAAATAAAATCAGTGTCGGGGCGAAACGAGACCTTGGACAATTTGTCAATAAGTCTTTTGAAAGGGCCTGAGAAAAAAGATTTAAAAAAATTAAGACTTATCTTTACTCTTTGTTTCTTCTTCTTGAATCTGGTCAC
>JARQOD010000003.1:270417875-270439528 GCA_033576555.1 Oophaga sylvatica | reverse complement strand
ATCTTCTCCTCTTCGTGTCCAAACCGCAAATATCCATTCCCTCCATAATGAAAGAATTCGACAGGTTCGGATTTTTGAGCAATTTCAAAGTCAACTATTCAAAGACAGAGGCCCTAAATGTTTCGTTGCCGCAGAGAGAGGTTGAACATGCAATAAGCAACTTTCCATTCAAATGGAAATCGGAAGCCATAAAATATCTAGGAGTGCTTATCACCCCTGACTTGTCAAAGCTGTTCGTACTTAATTATCAATCCCTATTGGACCGCACGCATAGGGATCTCTTGAACTATGGTAAACTGCTGCTGTCGTGGTTTGGGAAAATGAATGCTGTAAAAAAGGACATCTTGCCCTGTTTTCTGTATATTTTTCAAACCATCCCCATCTCTCCTCCCTGTAGTTTTTTTAGTGCATTACGAACATCTCTGACCTGATTTATATGGGGCAAAACTCGCCCAAGGATAGGCATGCAGATTCTAAATTACCTTAAATTGGATGGGGGAGCTGGATTCCCGAATTTTAAAAAATACTTTCAGGCCTCTGTTTTAGGCCGTCTCATAGACGCATTTTCACGCATCGACAAAACAGTGGGTACACATTGAATAGGCAGGGGTGGATGTGTCGCTCAAACATCTTCCCTGGCTTATTGCCTCGGACGCCTTAATGGTAGAAGGGCTGTCAGATATGACAGGGGAACAATCAAAATTTGGCATGCAATCAGGAAGAACTGGTGTCTTCCGAACACAATTAGCCAGTTCGCTCCCCTTTTTTCTAACCCATCCTTCCCTGCTGGACACAGGCCGGGATCTTTTTTAGGCTGGAGGGCAGTGGATGATACCCGATTGCGCAGGTGCTAGAGGACGGCAGATTGCCGGACTTCATTACACTGCAGGAGAGGTCACCATGTAGGAAGTTGTTGTGGATGGAATATCTGCAGCTACAGTCCTTCCTGTCTTCACAGGGATCGGCATCTCTGTCACAATATGTACTATCTCCTTTTGAAGGATTATTTCTAAACGAGTCTCCTCCAAATCATAAAGTATCCTTGCTCTATAATTATCTTGTTGGGAAGAGCCCCTCAGAGAAGTTGCATTACCAGCATTTGTGGGAACGGGAACTGGGAACAGTTATCCCTGATAAAGATTGGGAAGAGGATTTCTGTTTACACACAAAATGTCAGCCGCTTGTTATGCGCAAGAGGAAAATGTAAAAATTATGGCTCGATGGTACCAATACCCTGTAAAGCTGCATGCTATGTTCCCTGCAACATCCGACAATTGCTGGCGCTGTGGAGAAGAGAGGGGCACAATGCTCCACATATGGTGGGAGTGCAATAAGATAATGCCATTTTGGGAGAAGATATTTTCGAATTATAAATTGATAACTGGAAATGGGGTGGTGGGCAGCCCGGAGATTGCACTGCTCTCTATCCTGCCTATGTCAATCCAATATCAGAAAAAAGATATTTTGCATTTCTGCCTAACAGCAGCCCGCACAATAATTCCACGACACTGGAAACAACCCAAGTTCCCTCCATCCTGGAATGGTACCAGGAAATGGTTAACATATGCAGAATGGAAGAGCTGTCTGCTGACTATAACGACCATGCTGACAGATTTAGGGAAATTTGGAGTGTGTGGATTATGTTTCAGGACTCACCAGAGTTTCATAAGCTGTTTGAATGAAAGGCTGGCGGCCTGGCGGGGTGGATCCGGATTGGTGCTGGGGACTGGCCGGGGAGTTAGGGAGCGGCCCCGTACATACCCCCGCTCGCTTAGGGGATTGGGCCCCCCTCTCCATCCGTGTTTTTCAACCCCACTTTCTTCCCTCCATCCCCCTCCCTATTCTTTCCCCCCCTTTCTTTTTCTTTTATTGTGTGTGTTTTATTTAGTATGTACGTCTTGTATATGTCCTATTGATACATAGATCCGTTAGGGGTCTTTAAGGTTTATATTTTTTTATGAGTTCTAATAACAGTCTACAAGTTGCAGCTTCTTCTAAATTATTTCATGTATATTAGAAAAAGTGGATTGTACAGTCCACCATGTTTGCATATTGTGTACTGCTTTGGTTAATGTATAACTATATATTGAGTTGTATTTCTTTCTTTGAAAACAATAAAAAGAGATTAAAATAAAACTTTATTGGTATTGTATTGCTCATCCATAGAGTATTATGCCTTCTTGGGTATATTTCGGTGGTATCTAACCCTCAAAAAAATTGTTCAAAATTTTTTCGGAATTATATTGCTCATCCATAGAGTATTACATGTTCTTGGGTAGATATTGAAGGTATCTAACCCTCAAAACATGTCAATTTTTTTCGCCGTTATATTGCCCATCCATACAGTATTATGTGTACGTCTTCTCTGGTACAGTGGTATATATAACACTACAAAAAAGTAGTGAGAAATTTGTCTAGATTCAATCACTCATCCATACGTGCTTTCTGTTACATTTCGGTGGGCGCACGCATCACAGAAAGCAAAGCATCACAGAAGATAAGCATCGTGTAAACGGCAGTTATCCATGGCAAGGAATTAACCTTCATCTTCTCTTCTCTCTTCACACAGGTATGCAATGCATTCATTGGAAGCAAACAGCTGAATGATACAATCCCCACCACTGCTATCTGTCTTGTATGCCGCAATATATATTAATGGTATGCACTCCATACTTCTGCTTGCTGCCACTGCTTTACCATCTTGCAACATAGTTTAATGTGTCTGGTAATGCTTTGGTATAATTCATTTTTGCACTGTGTTTAAAATACTTACTGCTTCATATCCTGTGACTTGGGCCTCTCTAGATCTTATCAGGTGGAAGGTGCTAAAGCATATAGATGTTGCCAGGTTGCCTTTGATGATCTAACCACCCCCTGGTGTGCTGGCCCAAGCTGCCAAATTATCCCAAAGCAGCTCCCACAATCCCACTCTCCTAACCCTGTAGTGTGGGCTATATATTTAGGAGTAGTCTAAGGGGCGCACGCAGTGAGGAGGCACACGCATCACAGAAAGCAAAGCATCACAGAAGATAAGCATCGTGTAAACGGCAGTTATCCATGGCAGTTAATCAGGGCTGGAATCAGGTAGCCCACACTTTGCTTTCTTTTTATTTATGTACTTTACCTCTATCCTCCTGTGTTCCCTTGCCATCCACATTCACTGCCCCATCCCCCCTCCATCACGACTCATACACATCAGCCCTCCATACTTCCCTCTCCCATGTACAGCTCCCATGCACTCCTCACCCTCCTGAGAAACCTCAGCCCATCTTGCCCAAACCCATCACAGAAAAAACCTACTTACAACTCCAACAACTACCTGCTCTTTATCTTCCTTCTCCTACTGATTTCAGGGGACATCTCCCCCAACCCTGGTCCACCATCCCCCAACCTCAATCCCTACCCTACCTCATATCGAAAGCATAATAATCTTATTAATATTACTTGCACTCCCTCATCTCCTTCTTTCAATTGTGCCCTCTGGAATCCACGGTCTGCATGCAACAAACTATCCTTCCTGCACAACTACTTTCTGAACAACTCTCTTCATCTGTTGGCACTCACTGAAACCTGGATTCAGGATTCTGACACGGTCTCCCCTGCTGCCATTTCCTATGATGGCTTACAGTTCTCCCATTCACCGAGACCCACAAACAGACATGGTGGTGGAGTTGGCATACTCCTGTCCCCACAATGCACTTTCCAGGTCATCCCCCAATTCCATCACTCTCATTCCCTTCTTTTGAGGTCCACACCATCAGGCTCTTTCGTCCCCTCTCCCTCATAGTAGCGGTCATATATCGGCCCCCAGGCTCGCCCACCCAGTTCCTTGACTACTTCTCAGCCTGGCTGCCGCACTTCATGTCCTCAGAACTACCAACCCTTATCCTTGGAGACTTCAACATCCCCATTAACAGCCCTACTTCCACATCTGCATCTCAGCTTCTAAACTCTAACCACTTCTCTAGGCCTCTCACAGCTTTCAACCTCTGAGATGCACAATGATGGTAACACCCTTGACCTGGTCTTTGTCCGCCTGTTCAATCTCCCACCTAAATAACTCACCGCTTCCACTCTCTGACCACAACATTCTCTCCTTCACCCTCACAAATCCTCGACCACCCCAGCGCACACCTACCTACTACACATTCAGAAATCTACAAGCCATTAACCCTCAGACACTTTCAGACTCCCTACACTCATTGCTGTCCCCAATCTCCTCTTTTTCTTGTCCTGATCTGGCTGTTCATCACTACAATGACACTCTTAGAAGCACCCTTGACCAAGTAGCACCGCTCACCCTTAGAACTTCCAAACACACAGTAAAACAGCCCTGGCTCACATTGCAAACTCAACTTCTTCAGCGATGCTCTAGGAGTGCTGAACGCCTTTGGAGAAAAACCCGCACACCAGAAGACTTCATCCACTTTAAATTCATGTTAAGAACTTATAATGCTGCCCTTCAGCTCGCCAAACAGACCTACTTCACCACCCTGATCTCCTCACTAGCCAACAACTCCAAGAAACTTTTTGACACTTTTCACTCCCTCCTCAGGCCAAAAGCACAAGCCCCTATCACAGACATTTGTGCTGAAGACCTGGCCTCCCACTGTATAGAAAAAATAGATACTATCCGTCAGGAAATCTGCTCTCAATCACCAAGTGCTGTGACCCCCATCCCTCTCTGCATTTCCCCTGGCTCAATTTCCACATTTGATCCCATCACAGAAGAAGAAGTCTCCAGACTCCTCTCTTCCTCTCGTCCGACTACATGCACTACCGAACCCATTCCCTCACACCTCCTCCAGTCTCTCTCTCCAGTTGTCACAACTCACCTAACTACAATCTTTAATCTCTCACTCTCCTCTGGCATTTTCCCATCCTCCTTCAAACACTCCATCATTACTCCACTACTAAAGAAACCTGCTCTCAACCCTTCCTGCACAAACAACTACAGACTGGTCTCCAATCTCCCCTTCATCTCTAAACTTTTGGAGCGCCTAGTCTACTCCCGCCACACCCGTTACCTCTCCACTCACTCCCTCCTAGACCCTTCACAGTCCGGCTTCCGACCCCTACATTCGACTGAAACTGCACTCATCAAAGTGACCAATGACCTTCTGACAGCAAAACGTAAGGGTGACCACTCTCTGCTCATTCTTCTCGACCTTTCTGCAGCTTTCGACACGGTTGACCACCGTCTCCTACTGTCTAGGCTCCAGTCACTAGGTATTAAGGACACTGTTCACTCTTGGTTCTCCTCCTATCTTTCTGACCACTCCTTCAGTGTTTCGTTCTCTGGCTCCACGTCATCTCCTCTTCCTCTCACTGTCGGTGTACCCCAGGGCTCAGTCCTTGGCCCCCTTCTCTTCTCTCTCTACACGGCCCCAATTGGACAGACCATCAGCAGATTTGGCTTTCAGTACCATCTTTATGCTGATGACACACAACTATACACGTCATCCCCCGAACTTACCCCCGCTGTTCTACAGAACGCCAGTGACTGTCTGTCCGCAGTCTCCAACATCATGTCCGCTCTCTATCAGAAACTTAACCTCTCCAAAACTGAACTTCTTCTGCTCCCGCCGTCTACTAACCTCCCTAAATCTGACATTTCCCTCTCCGTGGGTGGCACCATAATAACAGGCTCGCTGTCTGGGTGTTATGTTTGACACCAATCTCTTCTTCACCTCCCATATACAATCTCTTGCCCGCTCTTGCCGCCTACACCTAAAGAACATCTCTAGAATCCGCCCTTTTCTCACCATGGAAACAACAAAAACCCTCACTGTAGCATTGATCCACTCCCGCCTGGACTACTGCAACGCTCTATTACTTGGCCTCCCCATTACTCGACTATCCCCTCTCCAGTCTATCCTTAATGCAGCAGCCAGGGTCATCTATCTGGCTAATTGCTACTCGGACACGTCCGCTCTTCGCCAGTCCTTACACTGGCTGCCCATTCATTATAGGATCCAATTCAAAGTACTGGTTCTCATCCACAAAGCTCTCCACAGTGCAGCACCCCCATACATCTCCTCCCTCATTTCTATCGGCCTAACCGACAGCTGCGCTCTGCAAACGACTTTCGACTAACCTCTGCACTAATCCATACCTCCCACTCCCGACTCCAAGACTTCTCCCGCGCTGCGCCAATCCTCTGGAAAGCTCTACCCCAAGAAATTAGGACTATCCACAATTTGCATGGTTTCAGGTGCTCTCTCAAAACACATCTGTTCAGAGCGGCCTATCACATTCACTAATCAAAGTCATTCTATGTGTAAGTGTGTGTGTGTAGCCCATTCACTATCTCCATCCATCCCTCACTCCCTCAAGATGGCTGGACCATCATTGTAAATGCACCATTGTATATACACACCTGTACTTTATATCTCCCCCACCTCATTGTAGATTGTAAGCTCTCACGAGCAGGGTCGTCTTATTTTGCTTTAATTATTGTATTGTGAACGTTGTTACTTATGACTTGTGTTTTGAAACTGTTAAACTGTAAAGCGCTGCGGAATATGATGGCGCTATATAAAGATTATTATTATTATTATTATTTCGGTGTTATATAAAACTCCAAAAAAATTGAAAAAATTGTTATTGATTCAATTTTTGAATATATACAGTACAGACCAAAAGTTTGGACACATCTTCTCATTTAAAGATTTTTCTGTATTTTCATGACTATGAAAATTGTACATTCACACTGAAGGCATCAAAACTATGAATTAACACATGTGGAATTATATACATAACAAAAAAGCGTGTAACAACTGAAATTATTTTCTATATTCTAGGTTCTTCAAAGTAGCTACCTTTTGCTTTGATGACTGCTTTGCACACTCTTGGCATTCTCTTGATGAGCTTCAAGAGATAGTCATCGGGAATAGTTTTCACTTCACAGGTGTGCCCTGTTAGGTTTAATAAGTGGGATTTCTGGCCTTATAAATGGGGTTGGGACCATCAGTTGCGTTGTGCAGAAGTCTGGTGGATACACAGCTGATAGTCCTACTGAATAGACTGTTAGAATTTGTATTATGGCAAGAAAAAAGCAGCTAAGTAAAGAAAAACGAGTGGCCATCATTACTTTAAGAAATGAAGGTCAGTCAGTCTGAAAAATTGGGAAAACTTTGAAAGTGTCCCCAAGTGCAGTTGCAAAAACCATCAAGCGCTACAAAGAAACTGGCTCACATGAGGACCGCCCCAGGAAAGGAAGACCAAAAAGTCACCTCTGCTTCTGAGGATAAGTTTATCCGAGTCACCAGCCTCAGAAATCGCAGGTTAACAGCAGCTCAGATGAGAGACCAGGTCAATGCCACACAGAGTTCTAGCAGCAGACACATCTCTACAACAACTGTTAAGAGGAGACTTTGTGCAGGGCCTTCATGGTAAAACAGCTGCTAGGAAACCACTGCTAAGGACAGGCAACAAGCAGAAGAGACTTGTTTGGGCTAAAGAACACAAGGAATGGACTTTAGACCAGTGGAAATCTGTGCTTTGGTCTGATGAGTCCAAATTTGAGATCTTTGGTTCCAACCACTGTGTCTTTGTGCGATGCAGAAAAGGTGAACGGATGGACTCTACATGCCTGGTTCCCACCGTGAAGCATGGAGGAGGAGGTGTGATGGTGTGGGGGTGCTGTGCTGGTGACACTGCTGGGGATTTATTCAAAATTCAAGGCATACTGAACCAGCATGGCTACCACAGCATCTTGCAGCGGCATGCTATTCCATCCGGTTTTTCGTTTAGTTGGACCATCATTTATTTTTCAAAAGGATAATGACCCCAAACACACCTCCAGTCTGTGTAAAGGCTATTTGACCAAGAAGGAGAGTGATGGGGTGCTACGCCAGATGACCTGGCCTCCACAGTCACCAGACCTGAACCTAATCGAGATGGTTTGGGGTGAGCTGGACCGCAGAGTGAAGGCAAAAGGGCCAACAAGTGCTAAGCATCTCTGGGAACTCCTTTAAGATTGTTGGAAGATCATTTCCGGTGACTACCTCTTGAAGCTCATCAAGAGAATGCCAAGAGTGTGCAAAGCAGTCATCAAGGCAAAAGGTGGCTACTTTGAAGAACCTAGAATATAAGACATATTCTCAGTTGTTACACACTTTTTTGTTAAGTATATAATTCCACATGTGTTAATTCATAGTTTTGATGCCTTCAGTGTGAATTTACAATTTTCATGAAAATACAGAAAAATCTTTAAATGAGAAAGTGTGTCCAAACTTTTGGTCTGTATGGATTCAGTGATTCATCCATACACTGTAGTATGGTTCTTGTTACATTTTGCTATTATATTAAACTCACAAAAAAACTTCCAAAACTTTTTATGGATTCAATGATTCATCCATACAGTGTAATGCTGTTCTTGTTACATTTTGCTGGTATAGTAAACTCTAAAAAAGCATCCAAGAATGTTTAAGAATTAAATGATTCATGTATACAATTTAACCTTCTTTTTGTGTAAAATTACGTTGGGTTAAAATTTGTAAAAACGCTTGGCCTGGTACAGTTCACAAAATATTTTTGGTCAAAAAATTGACAATTGTCATATATCCTGTAGAACCTGCTTTGTGTGAAATTTTGTTGGTTTGAAATCAAAAACAAAATTGGCCTGCT
Source organism: Oophaga sylvatica (assembly GCA_033576555.1). NCBI lineage: Eukaryota > Metazoa > Chordata > Amphibia > Anura > Dendrobatidae > Oophaga > Oophaga sylvatica. Next base: position 270,430,897 of record JARQOD010000003.1, on the reverse strand, counting down.
GCAGGTGTACACTTTCTTAATATTTTATTGAGGCCGTCCAGTTGTTGCCTTCAAGGTTGTATAGATGACCCTGCTTGTAAGTTTTGGCAGGCTTTGCACTGTGCAGAACTTTTATGAGTGTAAGAGTACAACTATACTTTGCTCACAATATTTGAATGAGGCACTACAGTTGGAGCCTTCAAGGGTGTATGGATGACTCCGCTTGTAATTTTTGTAAGGTTTTGCACTTAGTGCATAGCCTTTATGAGTCTAAAAGTATCAGCACATGACAATTTGTACAGAATGTGCCTGAGCTACTTGTTTGGCAGCTCAGCAGCAATCATGTAGCGACACACCCGCGATCCTGATCGTTGTTGGGATCGCTGGTGTGTCACTATGTGTGACGGGGCCCTAACATAGATAAGGTTGATTACATGTAAGTACCCACAATGATTATGAAGGTTAAGATTAGATCCCTTAAAAAAAACAGGTAATTTGATGATGAGAGCTTGAAGGAGCTCATCGACCCATGCGTTGAAACCTTTATTCAAAGAATCAATGTCTGAAATTATGAGGCCTAATGGTGGAGGAAATTCATGTTTGCGTGTTTTGGGTAATCCATGAAAGATGGGTGTAATGGGATAATCCTTGAATAGAATTTTTTTTTTACCCACAATGTAATACCATCCTCCAAAACTTGCATTAAGGGCTCATTCACACTGGGGAGTAGCCAGCGTATGACTCGGCACTGCTCCATAGTATAACATCCCTCGTCCGACTAGCATCTTTTGTTTAGCCTAGATTGCCCTCATTACAATCCGCCTATGATCGGACTGCACTCAGATGTCATCCAAGTGCAGTTTGATATACGCCGGAGTTCAGGGCAGGATCTCAGGATTCCAAAGGATAGTACGAAGGGTTTATTTAATACTGACATCACCATCGGTAGTTTTAGGAATGTTTCTAGTTGATGTAATGTTAATAGTGCATTTTGTTCAGGAAATGAAAGATTTGAAAAGGCATTTTCATGAAAAGAAAAATCATTTGTGGGAGACACATCAGTTGTTTCCTTTATGCAATTGGTGAAAATTTTTTTTTAACCGTTAGAAATAGTAAAAACCTATATACATTGAGAATAATTTGGAAAAGGTCAAAGGTCAGGCTGTAAAGTGCTGGAGGGGAGATATGTGTCACTACACTTAATAGCGTCAGTGATAGAAAACCAGAGTTTTATTTTCAAAAAAACTAAGTGCCATAAGGGGTTAAGCTAATTTTCATAATAGACTGGCTTGTACAGTCATGGCCAAAAGTTTTGAGAATGACACAAATATTAATTTTTACCAAGTCTACTGCTTCACTTTTTCTAATGGCAATTTGCATATACTCCAGAATGTTATAAAGAGTGATCAGCTTAACAGCAATTACTTGCAAAGTCAATATTTGGCTAGAAAATGAACTTTATCCCCCAAAACACATTTCAATATCATTGCAGCCCTGCCTTAAAAGGACCAGCTAACCTCTTTTCAGTGATTGCTCCATTAACACAGGTGTGGGTGTTGATGAGGACATGGCTGGAGATCAATCTGTCATGATTAAGAATGACACCACTGGACACTTTAAAAGGAGGCTGGTGCTTGGCATCATTGTTTCTCTTCTGTTAACCATGGTTATCTCTAAAGAAACACGTGCAGTCATCATTGCAATGCACGAAAATGGCCTAACAGGGAAGAGTATCGCAGCTAGAAAGATTGCACCTCAGTCAACAATCTATCGCATCATCAAGAACTTCAAGGAGAGAGGTTCCATTGTTGCCAAAAAGGCTCCAGGGCGCACAAGAAAGACCAGCAAGCGCCAGGACCATCTCTTAAAAGTGTTTCAGCTGCGGGATCGGGCTACCAGCAGTGCAGAGCTTGCTCAGGAATGGCAGCAGGCAGGTGTGAGTGCATCTGCACGCACTGTGAGGCGGAGACTCTTGGAGCAAGGCCTGGTCTCAAGGAGGGCAGCAAAGAAGCCACTTCTCTCCAGAAAAAACATCATGGACAGACTGATATTCTACAAAAGGTACAGGCAGTGGACTGCTGAGGACTGGGGTAAAGTTATTTTCTCTGATGAATCCCCTTTTCGATTGTTTGGGACATCAGGAAAACGCCTCATTTGGAGAAGACAAGGTGAGCACTACCACCAGTCTTGTCTCATGCCAACTGTTAAGCATCCTGAAACCATTCATGTGTGGGGTTGCTTCTCAGCCAAGGGAATCGGCTCTCTCAGTCTTGCCTAAAAACACAGCCATGAATAAAGAATGGTACCAGAATGTCCTCCAAGAGCAACTTCTCCCAACCCTCCAAGAGCAGTTTGGCGATCAACAATGCCTTTTCCAGCATGATGGAGCACCTTGCCATAAAGCAAAGGTGATAACTAAATGGCTCAGGGAACAAAACATAGAGATTTTGGGTCCATGGCCTGGAAACTCCCCAGATCTTAATCCCTTAGAACTTGTGGTCAATCATCAAGAGACGGATGGACAAACAAAAACCTAAAAATTCTGACAAAATGAAAGCATTGATTGTGCAAGAATGGACTGCTATCAGTCAGGATTTGGTCCAGAAGTTGATTGAGAGCATGCCAGGGAGAATTGCAGAGGTCCTGAAGAAGAAGGGTCAACACTGCAAATATTGACTTGCTGCATTAACTCATTCTAACTGTCAATATAAGCTTTTGTTACTCATATGTTTGCAATTATATTTCTGTCTGTGATAAAAACATCTGTCAAACACACACATAAAAACCAGAGGGCAGCAGATCATGTGAAAATATAATATTTGTGTCATTCTCAAAACTTTTGGCCATGACTGTATGTGGAGATCCATAGAGTGGGTGGCAGGATGTCCACCTTATTTAGACCCCAGGGTGTGGTCTGGTGCTTAAACAGCGGGGCTCAAGAGGTAGTCTTGCTTCAGCAGGGCTGGAGACAATATCTCCAGTGGTTTGAGTCCCTAGGAGGAAAGACCGAACCTGTGTTGCTCAAGAGTGGGCAGCTCCCTGCAAATGTATGGACTGTGTACAGCATTTTTGTTTTCTTTGTTGTTTTCCTGTTTTTGCCTGAAGGGCTGTGTTTTACTTTTCTCTTCTTGTTGGTTTATACCGCTATTTAATAAAACAACAGAAGATTTAAAGAGACAGTATTCCTGTTTTCTACCTCCATGTACCACTGAGTGAGTTGAACTGCCACACTGTGTACAAAATTAGGACCCTTGGCAAGACCATGGACCTGTTCCACTATTAGAATAGTTGGGGTTAATACAAGAAATGGGTCAGTTTTTCTTTCCATTTGAGATTACTTTTTAATGTGTCTACATTATTTTACCAGTGCATATGTTTATAATCCCTCCTTTCTCATCAGTGCACCCCTTAGTGTGTGTGTGCACATGTCACACCCGCCAGGTTTTCAGGGTTCAGCCACTTCAGGAATACATTGGCTGCTGCTTTCCTGAAGAGGCTTCGCCGACGTCTATGCAGCTTCACTGTTTTCACTCTATACTTTCAAACACACTTTTGTATCACTTTTTCAAATAGATTTAGGGTGGAATTTGCCTGAAATAGATGCAGTGTGCACACATCCTTACTCTTCAGAGATTCAACAGCATCACAGGTAAGTGTTGTAAGCAATAATGTATCTGGAGCGTTAGATGTCACCTTCAGGTTTCATCATTTGTAAAAGTGAACTCTGCTTTGTGCTTTTATATACACTGTGTTCCAAATTATTATGCAAAAATTGTTTAGGAGTGATAAGGTAAGAATTTTTTTGTTTGTCAGTTAAACTCATTGATGGTGATGTGTGTCAGGGCTCTTTATATCACTGTAAGCAATTGCAGACACCTGTGCTAATTAGTTTGGCAGGTGTGTCCAATGAAAGGCAAGACTACTTAAGAACGCTGTCCCACATTATTAAGCAGCCTACATTTTCTGCCAAAATGGGAAAGAAAAAGGATGTGTCGGCTGCTGAGAAGCAACAAATTGTGGAGTGTTTAGGTCAAGGCATGACTACAATCAACATTGCCAAGACACTTCATCATGATCATCGCACAATCAAGAAGTATGTAGCTGATTCACAGTACACACGTGTGCGTGCTGATAAGGGAAAATTGAGGACTCTTTCCTACAGGCAATTACCTCAGGTTAAAAGAGCAGCGGCAAAAAAGCCTTGTCATAGCAGCAGACAAGTTTTTGAAGCTGCTGGTGCCTCCAACATCCCCGAACAACAAGATGCAGGGTCCTTCAGAGGTTTGCAGCTGTGCGTAAGCCATCCTGTCGACCTCCTCTATACACTGCACACAAGCAGAAACGGCTCCAGTGGGCCAAACAATACATGAAGACTGACTTCAAAACTGTTTTGTTCACCGATGAGTGCCGTGCAACGCTCGATGGTCCAGATGGATGGAGTGGAGGATGGCTGGTTGATGGACACCCATGCAAACACGGCTACGGCGCCAACAAGGAGGAGGTGGAGTAATGTTTTGGGCTGGAATGATGGGGAGAGAGATTGTCGGCCCCTTTAGGATTCCTGAAGGGGTAAAGATGAACTCCATAGTGTATGTTGAGTTTCTCAAACAGCACTTCCTGCCATGGTTCAAGAAGAAGAACCGTGCATTCCGCAGCAAGATCATTTTCAAGCATGATAATGCACCGTCTCATGCTGCACATAACACATCTGCATCTCTGACTGCTATGGGCATAAAAGGGGACAAACTTATGGTGTGGCCCCCATGCTCCCCTGACCTCAACCCCATTGAGAACCTCTGGAGCATCATCAAAAGGAGTGTCTATGATGGCGGGAGGCAGTTCACATCTAAGCAACAGCTCTGGGAGGGTATTCTGTCCTCATGCAAAACAATTGAAGCAGAAACCATCCAAAACCTGACAAATTCAATGGACGAGAGAGTTCAGAAGCTCCTTTCGAACAAGGGGTCCTATGTGCAAATGTAACATCACCTAAAATAAAGTTTTGAGTTGAAAACTGTTTGATTTCAGTTTGTAAGAACCTGCTAATGCTTATAATTTCAAAAATGACCATTTTTTTGTTCTTTATTAAAATGCAAAGGTAGAAAACTCTACTGTGCATAATAATTTGGAACATGCATTTTGAGTGCAGTTTGAGTGTTTTATTTTTTTAAAAATCTACTGTTATCATAGGCAGTTTGTACAAAAACCTTTCAATTGTACTCTAATAGTTATTTGACTGGAAAATTACAATGACTGCAATTCATATAGGTAATTTGGGAAAATCTGAGAAAATATTATTTGCATAATAATTTGGAACACAGTGTAGTCCAGAACTCCTTTGTGGCTTTTATTATTCATACAATCTACAGTATTGAGACTATATATGTGACAAGTACTGTATGCAGACTTGTCGTCTATTGTTTAACACCAGTAGTCATAAAAGAACAAGGGCAGCATGGTGGCTCATTGGTCGGCAGAGTAAGTTGGCTCAGTGGTTAGCACTGAGGTTGTGGACTCAATCCCACCAAGGATAACATCTGCAAGGAGTTTGAATGGCCTCCCTATTTTTGCATGGGTTTCCTCCAACTCCAAAGACATACTGATAGGGAATTTAGACTGTGAGCCCCAGTAAGAACAGTGATGAAAATGGCTGTAAAGTGCTGTAGCATTAATGCCGCTATTTAAATGAGTAAAATAAGACAAAATGTGCTTAAATAACCTTTATATGAAATATAAAATGATTTACATGGATTTAAAATAAAAGTAAAATATATTTTCTTCTGATTTCCAATGCAAACAAGTGACTGGATCTCAACGTGACCTCCTTTATTCTGTGGTGAGAACGCAATGTGCTATCACAAGTAGGAGGGTTGTGTATACAATAACCTATGATTTACACGTTAATTGAAATCCCTTTCGTTAGGAAGCTGATCAGAGACATTATCCAGAGATCGGAGAATATTCAGTGTCTAGAAAACTGTATACTACACGATATGTTTAGAATATAGGTGGCTGGTGGTGATGTTCTCAAACATTCACTTGCTATGGTGGGCTTTAGGCATTAGGTAGCACTCACACTGGCAATGCACTTTGGGTCATCAATATCATATGTCTGGACAACACTTTTAAAGGGATTGCTCCCATCTGCAATATTTATGACATAACTTTTCCTATGAGACCCGCATCCATCTTAACATTGGGGTACCAAGCACATGCTGCAGGAATGGAGAGGTGGTAATGGCAGGACAACTCTCTATTCATTTCTATGAAAACTGTTGATGTAACACTCATAAAATGGAGTATTATTTGCTCTTAAAGGGTTCTTACAAAGTGTCATGGAGGCCTGTAATGGCATTCATCTCTACAGTCACTGCTTACAGATATGCTCACTTCCAAGGGCAGGACCTATAAGCAGATCATATTTTCATGGGCACACAATGAATAATAATCCCCAATGTGAATGTACAGCAGGTAAGCGGGCTGCTTGGAATAGGACCGAAACCAGAAAACACCTTTGATTAATAGTAACGTGATTTTAAAGGTAAATCCAAGAAAATAAAGCAAATGTTGCCTGTTTACTAGTTGTATATGTACTCCAACATTCATTATTACCAGCCATTCTAGGAATGTCTAAACCGTATCATGGCACATTGATCGATTATTAATCCTTAATGCTGGAGCAATACAGGTCATTCACGCAGCCATGTGATTTCAAGTAGGTGTCCATCAAGTCATTTCAGATGGCGTATGAATTCCACAAGCTGAAAGGACATAGAAAGGGTCAGAGAGAAAATACTAACTGTAACATTAATAGAATAGAATATTATTATACACATCGGCCATTATATTAATTACAGTTTAGACAATGAAAGAGATGCCGTATTGAGCTATGTGGTGGAGTAGTGCTGAAGAAGAGTCCTCCAACTGAACTGGAAACATAAGCCACTGAAGCACCTATGGCTCGGGTCCAGGGATCCACTTTGCTACAACCAGAGAGCCTTAGGGCATCAATCTTTGGTTTTCCAGCTTCTGGGTAACTCTATTTCCCAGCATGTCTTGATATATTCCACCTTGTAAGGTCAACAATTGACTACCAAAACGTGTGGACCAGAGGCAATAATACTGATACAGAGGCAATCACACAAGTAAGGGACAATGTGGTACTAGTGAATAAACTAACGTTGCAAGATTGAAGGAAGCCATATTTCACAGGAGCAGGACCAAGAGCCCGGACTAGTTGATGGCTGGGAACGTTGAAAGGTGAGTAATCTTTATTTGAGTGGCTTCATTTTTTTTTTTAGGGGGAAGATGTACCATATTTTTCGGATTATAAGACGCTCCGGATTATAAAACGGACCCCAACTTTTGAGGCGAAAAACAGGAATTTTTTTTTTTAATAAGATGGTGGTGCTTCTTATAATCCATGCGTCTTATTGCTTACCGGGGGTGGTGGCTGTGGTGAAGTGGGGTTCCAGGGTTGCTGCTGGAAGATGCAGGAGTGGGGTGATGCTGCAGGCCGCAGGCTGGGAGGAGCGGATGTTCCGATGTGCGGTGCACCGCTGCAGGTGTCCCCGGCGCTGCTGTGGGTGTCTCTGGCGGTGCTGCGAGGGTCTCCGGTGCTGTGGGGCGCTCTGCCGACATTTTGTGAAAGGCCAGAGCCCCCGCAGTTGAATGGTTTCCCATGAGGTGGACTCCGGGAAAATGTCCGCCAGGGGCGGCTCATGCGCAGATGGAGATTTCGGCACCAAGATCTCTGGAGATGAGATCTCAGTGCTGAAATCTCATCTCCCGAGACCTTGGTGCCGAGATCTCCATCTGCGCCGCCCCTGGCGGCCATTTTCCTGGAGTCCACCGCATGGGAAACCATGCAAATGCGGGGGCTCTGGCCTTTCACAAAATGTCGGCAGCCCTCCCTGCAGCATTGAACATCGCCGGAGACCCCCGCAGCAGTGTCGGGCACTCGCAGCACCGCTGAAGACCCTCGCAGCACAGCCGGACACCCCCTCATCCCAGACTGCGGCCTGCAGCAAAGATACCGGTAAAGTATATACGCTTTATAAGACGCACCCCCATTTCCCCCAAAATTTAGGGGAAAAAAAGTGCATCTTCTAATCCGAAAAATACGGTATTTATGTTTTCATAGGGTGGCAAACCAGTTTATATACTATCCTGGAGGGTGAGAGAGGACCACAAAAGATTGGATCATTTATAGAAATAAATAATTACATTCAATACATTTTTTTAGACACAAAATAAATATAATATTGGAACCCTAAAATTAGTTTATTTGGCTGTGAAATAATACTTTCCACCACGTGCAATACCACAAACACACTAATTCTATATATTTGTAGTTCAAGCTTTGAATTCTCAGCTTCCACATGTAGAGGAGGACAGTCTTTGGTTGGCAGCTAAGTTGGGAAAAGAGGAACTAGGAATCTGTTGGTTTGGAGCAGCTCATGGACCCCTCCTGTAGTTAAGTTTCTGGGTACATTTCTACAGTAATATACTATAATCAAAGTCATGAGTGACTCACTTGAACTGGTACTGAGAATCAGTGTGATGGGCCAGCAGGATGTCTTTTATGTTCTTTGAAGGTGCCAATCCCAGCTCATCTGCTCTCTGCCACCGCTCCAAACGTGTGATGCCTGAAGCCAAAAACCCCACCCAAGAAGTATAAAAACATTATGAATATAAAAGAGACACAATGAATACAATAGACAACAACACACACCCTGATATTATACCTGTACAGGGTCCAAATCGCCAGTCCAGATCAAACTGGATAAGCTCATCTAAGGGTGATAATACCGGAATTACAGCCACTGCGGGGCAGAAATAAATGGAGACACAGTGGTTATTATCATTTATTAGGCCATAGGATCACTGACTCAAGAGTGATATAACTTTTATACTTAAAAAAAAAACCAGGCTTATGAAAGTATGCATGTTTTTAAAAGGCGACTCCTCAATGAGTGACAGTTGTCTAATAGCTGTCACCAGTGAATGACAGTTAGTCACTGGAGAACAGTTCACGACTGTCGGAAGCTCCCTTATTGACACAACTTCCAACTAACAGATGTCCAATAAGTGCCAGCTCCTCATACAGTTAGTCATGGAGAACAGTTCACGACTGTCGGAGCTCCTTATGACACAACTTCCACTAACAGATGTCCAATAAGTGCCAGCTCTCATGATGCTGGAAATGGTTTTATTTATCAGTTCCTATTTATGTCTGAAGTTGGTTTCTTATTCAGCAGTCTTTAAATCAATTAATAAGTAAAAATGATCATAATACTAAAATAGAATTCAGTGAGATGCCCAGAGGTGAACACACGAGAAAGCAATACAAAAAATATACAACTTGCACAAGCATAGGCATCAAATGAGGCAACCAAGGAAGTCCTTCAGAGGATTAAATGACTTTGGGCCACTGATCTAAAATTGCAAACACACCGAAGGCGGTGTCCTGCATGAGAATCAGTTCACTCCACGCTGGCTGTTACACTCGGTCCCCGTGCTGGCTCTGCTCTCCGTTCTGGTCACTTACCTTCTGCTCCCTCTGCTTCCCAGCGTCCTGCTTCCTCTCCCAGCTCCTGTTACGCTGCCAGCAGGCCTCCAGAAAGAATACTTAGGACGCGAGGCCATCTCCACCCTCTCTCTTAAAGGGGCAGCGTGCATTTTTTGAAAATGTCAATCAACCAATGGCAACGCACTGATTACTGTATCTGGCCACTCCACCATAGGGGGAGTGCCGGAGCAACGTGTTTCTATCATTGCTACATCCGGTTCTGACTCTGATCTGCCTGCGCTGCGTTAGAAGTCTCTGTGCTTCGCTCATTCTATTTGTCTCCACAGATCATTGGGATCCTGCATCCGGCTATCTCTGACATTCTCGGCTATCACTGGCGCAAGTGTCATCCCGTTCCGCCATCAGCCATCCGTGTCCATTGACTGTGACAAGGTTACTGGAACCAGTCTGAACCAGGACCTTCCTCATCTACGTTTAACCCTCCTCTGTTTCTGCTATCTTATCTGTTACCCCTTTTGGTCCCTCTGGGACAGCTGCCACGTGTCCGTGGTCTAACTGGAGGTAGCACCTGTGTCCTCCGGGTATTCCATTCTGGTCCTGTTCGAGGGGCCTGCGTTTGGCATTACAACCTTCTGACTCTTGGACCCCGCTCCGGCTCTAGTTGACACACCTGGACCTGGGTGTTTATAAATCTTCAGTCTGCTGCAGAGTTGCCTGTGATATTCACATTTTTCCCTTGTGAAGGCTTGGAGCTATAGCAGTCGGCTAACTTCCTCTCTGGAGCTGTTTGAAGATGTTTGGTGTTACCTCTATGAGTTTGCTCAAGCTACGTTCATTCCCCTTGTCTGTCTACCTTTTTGTCTTTAGTTTACAGTGGGGACTGACCAGTGCACATCCCACCCCCTTCCTATCTTGGGCTTGGCTCTAGGGAGATACAGAGCTTAGGCTTCCTGCTCGGCGATTGGTGAGGAAACAATTTAAGGATGGTAGGGCAAATAGGGCGCTATTAGATCTGCCTAGGGGTCTCCACTCACCCTTTCCCTAGTGTCTGGGCTTCCTTCTCCTAATCATTTCGTGTTGCACTTAGCCTTCCCACACTGTGTGTGAGTGACATTTGGTCATTAAGATGAGAAGACAGCCACTTTTCACAGATTCAAATAAGTAACTGGTATTTTTAAAGAGTTCAATGACAAAACATATTCTGACCATAAGATATGGTGTCAATGTGTGCAGATGGACATTTTTTTACTGATTTGAATAAACCAGTGAATTTAAAGGATTAAATAACTTTGGGCCACTGATCTCATACTGAAAACACAGAATAGAACTCAGTGCACACTGGGATACTCAAACAAAGCCTCATTAGGGGGCAGAGGCTGCGGTCACTGCCACAGTCTTTCCCCTCCCTGAAAAGACATATCATCAGTGACCTTTGTTTCAGGGGCGGGGCTAGTCCGTGCTCCTTCACTATGCTATATGCACAATGACAGTGCGCACTCTTGCCAGATCAGATCAGTAGTATAGAGCAGGCAACAGAGCGCACTGTCAGACCCAAAGACCTTAAAAGTTGATAATACTCTTTCATAGTAGTTATTCTCCAGCAAGATACATAAACAAATTGGATCTCTGCAATATTATTGAGAACATTAATTTTTTTCTGAGGAAGATGATAATTTATGGCTAAATCACTTCTATACAGAGATAACATTTAATCTGGTCACAAGAAAAGAATACAGACCACAGGGAGATACCACATAGTATGTTCAAAATGGATGTGAAGACCCTGGACCTTAGGCAAAAGGGGCTCATGGGAATATTGGGCCTGTTTAAATTATTGCACTATAAAGTGGCATGTAAACATGTGGGCACGCCTGGTCAAAATTACTGGTATTGTGAGCAAGCAAGTTGAAGATTAAATGATCTCTAAAAGGTCTATAAGTTAAAGATGACATATTTTCTTTATATATAGTTTTTTTCTAAAATACATTGTCATTTTTTACATTTTAAAAATTACAAAAAGGAAAATGGGTCGATGCAAACATTTAGGTCCCTTGAAGATTTGTGTGCTCAGATAATTTTAACCAAGGTTTCAGACCTTAATTAGTCTGTTAGGGTTATGGATTTTTCACCATCATCATTAGGAAAGGCAAGGTAATGCAAATTTCATAGCTTTATAAAAACCCAGCCTCCTCTAACCTTATGCCAAAAAACAGCATCCATGGGTTTTCTAAGCAGCTGCCTAAAGGGTATGCCACACTAGACAGCGTCGCTAACGAGATCGCTAAAAAAACGTCACTATTTAGCGATCCCGTTAGCGACGTTGTTGTGTGCGGCATCTAGCGACGACGTGGCCCCTGCTGAGATCCTGCTGTGATCTCGTTCGTCGCTGACATCGTTCCGGACCCTATTTTTATCGTCGGCGTCCCGCTGGTAAGTATATATCGCTGAGTGTGGCACCTTTTTTTTAGCGATTTAGCGGTATTTTGTACCGCTAAAGTCGTTAAGGAGATCGCTAACCGCGATAGCGTCCTTAACAACATCGCTAAATTTGGCCGCCACTAGCGATATTGAAACGATCCCGCTAGCGATCGCATTAGTATGCGTCGTTATCGTGATCGCTAGCGGGATCGTGTAGTGTGGCAGTACCTTAACACTGAAGTTACCTAGCACTCTGAAAATGATGGAGGCCCACAAAGCAGGATAAGGCTATAAGAAGATAGAAAGCTTTTTCAAGTTGCCCTTTCTTCAGTTCAAGATGTAATTAAGAAATGACAGTGAACAGGAACAGTGGAGGTCAAGATACAGTCTGGAAGACCAAGCAAAATTTAAATGGCAGCTTAAGGAGAGGGGGGATTTTTGAAGGCGTCCAAGTGCCCTTAGTCATAGGATATGTCAGAAATAAACCAAGTGAACTATTTATAAAGCTCTAAGCCAATTACAACAGAGATACATTATATATATATATATATATATATATATATATATATATATATATAAAAACTGAGCTGTTTAATAGAAGCTGTGCGGTCATTGGTTGCTATGAGCAACAGTTTTCTCACTCCACGACAACACCTCAGCTGACACTGACCGGGTGGGAGAAATCTAGCATCCCTGGGAACATAAGCTCCCAGCCATTGTCTGCCCCCCAGACAGGAGCAGAGAGCACATGACAGAATTGAATCACCCGCTCCCGTGCTCATATCCCCATCACACATCATCCATCCCATAGGCACATCTTCCCTCTTAAAGGGATCTCCGATTTGGAAGTCAGGGCAAATCCATCCTGCGCTTTGGTTTTGATCCCAGGCCTCTCTTAAAGGGATCCCCGGTATGGAAGTTAGGGCCATTCCACTAAGCGCTCTGGTTCTGACCCCAGGCCTCTCTTAAAATGATCTCTGATATGGAAGTTAGGGTAAATCCCTCAGCACTCTGATTCTCACCCCAGGCTTCTATTAAAGGGATCATTGGTATGGAAGTCAAGGCAAATCCATCCAGCGATTTGGTTGTGACA
>JARQOD010000003.1:270361370-270417775 GCA_033576555.1 Oophaga sylvatica | reverse complement strand
CTAGTTATGCTTTTGGTCTGAGTACCGCCCCAGCCACTTTCCAACACTTGGTGAATGGCATCTTCAGGGATCTCCTAGATACATTCGTGGTAATTTATTTGGATGATATTCTAATTTTTTCTAACTCCACAGAGGAACATCATGGACATGTGAGAATGGTCTCGGAACGTCTAAGACAAAATCATCTTTACATCAAACTTGAAAAGTGTGAATTCCATAGGACCGAAATTCAATTTCTGGGGTATGTACTGTCTACACAAGGAATTAGTATGGATGGAAGCAAAACCCAAGCCATCAAGGATTGGCCAAGTCCTAGAAATGTGAAGGAGGTACAGCGCTTCATCGGGTTTGCCAACTTCTATAGACGTTTCATTAGAAATTTCTCTGAGGTAGTGTCACCTATCACTCAACTTACCCGGAAAGAGTCTAGGTTTTCCTGGACTCCCAAAGCCCAGGAAGCATTTTCCCGTCTAAAAGATAAATTTTACCACTGCACCTATCCTAGTACATCCCAACCCCGAGCTTGCCTTCATAATAGAGGTGGATGCTTCAGACTGTGCCGTTGGAGCTATACTCTCTCAGAGAACAGGTGAGAAGAATGTCTTGCATCCCTGTGCCTTCTTTTCCCAGCAGTTGTCTTCGGCTGAGAGGAACTACGATGTGGGCAATAGAGAGTTGTTGGCCATTATTGCCGCCTTCAAAGAATGGAGACACCTTCTTCAGGGAGCTGCACAGCAAATAGTCGTCCTGACAGACCATCGTAACCTTGAGTTTATCAGGTCGGCTAAGTGCCTGACTCCTCGCCAGGCTCGCTGGAATCTTTTCTTAAACCAATTTAATTTTATCATCTCTTATAGACCAGGATCGCGCAATGGAAAGGCTGATGCACTCTCTAGGATTTACTCAGCAGAGACACGTCCAATTACTCCTCCTAAGACTATTCTTCCTGACTCTAGATTCCTAGGAGTAATTCATAATCAAGACCTACTTAAGGACATAAAGGAAGCATACCATGCGGATTCCTTTTTGGCACAACCCCCAAGGGACGTAAGTCTTGTCTTTAAGAATGGTGTGTGGATTCAGGGACAACGTCTGTATATTCCTGAAACAGTCAGATTAAGAGTATTGCAACTCATTCACGATTCCAAGATAGCTGGGCATAGAGGAATTCTAAAGACACAGGAATTTCTTTCTCGTTTCTTTTGGTGGCCCACTTGCAGAAAGGATGTTTTGAATTATGTCACTTCATGTGAGGTCTGTGCAAGATGCAAAACACCTCGCTCCTCACCAACTGGTCTGTTACAGCCTCTTCCCACCCCGTCCCGCCCGTGGGGATCCATTTCTATGGACTTCATTGTGGAGTTACCAACCTCTCAGGGGAAGAACACCATTCTAGTGGTGGTTGACCGTCTAACAAAGGCAGCTCATTTTATCCCTTGTGTCGGCTTACCACTGCAAAACAGACATCAGATTTGATGATTAAAGATGTGTTTCGCTTACATGGAGTACCGGATGAGGTTATTTCGGATCGAGGGGTGCAATTCACTTCTAGGTTTTGGCAAAATTTCTGTGCAGCATTGGACATTAAAGTAAACCTTTCTTCTGCTTTTCATCCCCAGACTAATGGACAGACCGAACGAACCAATCAAACCCTGGAGCAGTATCTCCGCTGCTTTATCTGCCACCTACAGGATGATTGGGTGGATCTACTTCCATTAGCTGAGTTCTCGTATAACAACTCTCAGAGTGCCTCCACTAAACAGTCTCCTTTTTACTCTAATCTAGGTTATCATCCTAACATTCTACCACGATTTCCCATAGAAACGCCTTTACCAGCAGTGGCTGAAAGAATCACGTCTTTACAGAAGAATATGGATCTTCTAAAGGAAAATCTGGAATCGGCTCAAGAAAGGTACAAGAAAGCAGCAGATAAATTTCGTAAACCTGCACCAGCTTTCAAGGTAGGAGACTTGGTCTGGCTGTCAACCAGAAATCTTAAGTTAAGGATTCCATCGTCTAAGTTGGGACATAAGTACATTGGACCCTATAAAATCAGTAAAATTATAAGTGCCGTTGCTTGTCGTCTTCAACTGCCCAGAACTATGAGAATCCACCCTGTCTTTCATGTATCCCTACTAAAGGCTGCGACACCCAATACGTTTCCTGGACGTTCCTCTCCTTGCCCTGACCCAGTGCTAGTCGATGGTCAGGAAGAATTTGTGGTGGAAAGGATTTTAGATTCCAGGTTGTATAGAAATCAGTTACAATATCTGATTAAATGGCAGGGCTACCCAGTGGAGGACAAACTCATGGGAACCGGTCAATAACGTTAATGCTCCTCGCTTGCTCCGTAAGTTTCATCAGAGGTACCCACACAAGCCTGGTCTGAGGTCATCCGGAGGTTGTCCTTAAAGGGGGGAGTAATGTAAGGTTCTGTGTACATGTTCCTGAAACTCAGTTTGTTCGTCAGCCATTTTACTTTCTGTCTTGCTGCAGCTGTCTTGCCCTCAGTCGGAATGGAGTTTCCAGCTTGCATGTTCCCGCCTGATTCTCTCCTTTGCTTCTTGAGCAGCCAAGGCTGAGCAGTCGGTGCTTCAGAGTCTAGCCTGCAGTGAACCTGTGACTTGACTCCTGTAAGCTTTGGACCTTGTACTCCAGCTATTCCTACTGAGGAACTCTGAAGCACTTGTGGACTCTGAACCCTGCTCTTTGAAAGACCCACGTTTGCATGGACTTACGGTAACAGAGAAGAAGATCCTGAATCTGTATTGGAGAGTGATTGCTGAGCTTGGATTACTCTGGCCTGCTGTGTCTCCTGTTTCTGTGTCTGCAAACTGTGTGACTATTTCTGCCAACTTGTATGAAGTAATACAGGACTTTTCTATATCAAACCTGTGACTCCTGTGTTTTCATCGCACCCAAGCACAAGACGCTATATGAACTGTACTACATACATTACAATATCTGTATGCATATCTGTATAGCTGGAGCTCGTGACAATAGTCACATTGCGATCACAATGGCGTCGCATATCTGTATGGTTGGGGCTCGAGAATCTTCACCTTGCAATCACAATGGCTTTGCATATCTGTATGCATATCTGTATAGCTGGAGCTCGTGACAATAGTCACATTGCGATCACAATGGCGTCGCATATCTGTATGGTTGGGGCTCGAGAATCTTCACCTTGCAATCACGATGGCTTTGCATATCTGTATGCATATCTGTATAGCTGGAGCTCGTGACAAGTCACATTGCGATCACAATGGCGTCGCATATCTGTGAATAGCTGTGATTCCCTGGTGAATGTTGACCTTTACCTCCCAAGAATTTTCAAATATATTTATAACAATTTTTTAATCTTTCATATATGACTAAAATATATATATTATATATTTAAACTTTATATATGCAGCTGTGGTGTATTATCTGTTATATTTAATTATAATGTTTGAACGCTAGTGAGACCATAGGCCCTTAAAATAATTGTAAATATTTGAAACTTTTTTATTTATTTTTTTAACAATTAACTCCTATGACTGATGGTACTCCCATGACCCGTGTGTGACAAGTAGACACAATGTAAAACAAAAAATAGACAACAAAAAAGCCTTTGAAAAGATTTTAAAAACTGCAGCTGCTGGTAACATGTCTCTTTGCCATCCCCATTACTCCCTCCCCACATCTCACCCATCATTAGCCCTTCTCCCATATAATTGAGATAATAATAATTGAATAAAAACACGAATGCATTTTTAAAATAAAAATTTTTTATTATAAAAACATTGTTAAAAAAAGTCAAAAGTCAAACATTATCAAAATCAAACTAGACCTGATGCTGCCAACTCACTGCACCAGGCCCATTAAAGTAATGGCAGTACTTGTCTCGGCCGGCCTTCGCATCGTCCTTGCTCCTGCCTTGATTGACAGGTTGAAGGCCTGCAATAGCGGGATCATTGTCACGCCATTCTCCGAGCACCACGTCACCATTGCTGTCCGAGTCCATGAAGCCTGGCGGACTGTAAGTACCAGCATCGCGTTTGCGTAGAAAATTGTGCAGCACACAACAGGCCAACACCACAGAATCTATCGATTCCAGCTTCATATTGATTGGAGTGTGGAAAACCCTGAAGCGGTTGGCCATTATGCCGAAGGCATTCTCCACAACGCGCCGTGCCCTAGACAGTCTGTAATTAAAAATCCGCCTTTCCCCTGTCAAAGTCTTTTGTGGATATGGTTTCACAAGATGCGCATGAAGGGGGAAGGCTTCATCGCCCACAAACACAAAGTTTAGGTTGGCGGTGGTGTCCATGTTGGTTGGCAAGTTAAGTTTAATATTAAACAACCGTTCACCAAAAGTAGTGTGCTCCAAAACGCCACCGTCAGAAACCCTTCCATTAATGCCAACATTAACGTCAATAAATTCATAATTGGCATTAACAAGGGCCATGAGGATCGTGCTGAAGTAGCCCTTGTAGTTATGAAAAAAGGATCCGCTTTTGGCTGGTTGCGTGATCCGCACATGTTTGCCATCCAAGGCACCACCACAGTTTGGGAACTGCCAATTCCTTTCAAAATCAGAGGCAATAATTTGCCATTCCGCCACTGATTTGGGAAAAGGCATGTAGCTCCGTAAACTGCGGACGATGGCGTTGCATGTCTCCGGAATTAGTTCTCCAAGCAGCGACCGAGAAATTGCAGCAGAAAATTGCAAATCCTTCATTGAACGTCCGGTTGCCAGAAATCGCAGCGTTACTGCCAAACGTTCCTCTGCTGAAACAGCTGCACGCATCCGGGTATCCTGCCGTTCAATGAGTGGCCTCACAGCTTCCAGTAGGAGCTTGAATGAATCCTCCGACATCCGTAGATAATTCCGGAAATCCTGCGGATTCTTCTCCTGCAACTCCCTCACTAGATGCATGTGGGAGAATTTGGACCTCTGCTCCAGCCATTCTCTGGTCCACATGCGACGCTTTCGCTTGGAGCGCCTCTCTTCCACCCATGCCTCTTCTTGACGATCTGCCTCCATTGATAGTGCAACTGCCACAATCACACGCTCCGCGGTGGACAGGTTCATTATGTGCAACCTGTACGGTAAAGAAGAGAAAAGTTAATTACTAATTAATTACTATTAATAAAGTGTTTAAACAAAATAAAATAAAGAATAGAATAAAAAATATATTAAAAAAAATTTAACTTTTCAGTTAACATTTAATATACAGTTTACAAATGTCTAAAATGGTGGGGGGTGTAAAATATATAAAGCAGACGAAAACAAAAAAAAAATAAGGTCAGGGGTGTAAAATATATAAAGCAGACGAAAAAAAAAAAAAAAAATAAGGTCTGCGGTGTAAAATAAATAAAGCAGACGAACAACAAAAAAACAAAAAAGGTTAAAAAACATTATCAAACAACATCACAAACAATATGTACCTTGAATCCAAATATCCCGAAGATCCAAAACCAAATGGGGATGGATGGTGCTCTAGCGACTCAGACAGGATCGCAAAAACCCACCACTGCGCCACAAACAGGATCGCAAAACTCCGACACACGATACTATCCTCGCAACAACGCAAAAAGAGACCCATAAAGTGCTCTGGAAACAATGGATGGGGGCGCAGTTATTAAAGCTGAGGTGATGTTGTGGTCACCAATCGGAGCTGAAGGGCGTTAACGAAAGAAAACAAAGTCCCGCCTGCGCCGCTGACTAATGCGTCGTCAACGAGGTCGCACATCGTTCACAAAAGGTGCCAAACACAGCGATTCAGGCTCACCAGCAGGACGCCAACGATCAAAATACGGTCCAGAACTCTAGTGAACGATCAACGAGATCACAGCAGGGGCCACGTCGTTGCTACATGCCACACACAACGACGTCGCTAACGAGATCGCTAAATAGTGACGTATTTTAGCGATCTCGTTAGCGATCTTGTTTAGTGTGGCATACCCTTTAGAGTTTAGACCATCATTTGTGTTGCAACAGGACAATGACCCAAAATACCTCCAGGCTGCATAAGGCCTATGTAACCAATAAGGAGAGGGATGGAGTGCTGTATCAGATGGCACGGTCTCCACAATCACCAGAACTCAACCCAACGGAGATAGTTTTGGATGAGTTGGACCGCAAAGTGAAGTCAAAGCATCCAACAAGTGCTTAGCACAACTGGGAACTCCTTTAAGATTGTTGAGAGCCATTCCTGTCTGATAAAACTGACTTACAAAACGCCAAGGGAGTGTAAAGTCATCATCAGAGTAAAAGGGTAAATTCAGGAATCGAAGGTTTAACAAATATACTGTTTTTTTTCACACTTTTTTTTTTACTTCTTATTTCCATACATACTCATTCATAATTTTGCTGCCTTCAGTGTGAACCTACAAGGTGCACATTCCAATAAGAACAAGGTAAACTATTGCATGAACAGGTGTGTCCAAACTTTTGACTGGTACTGTATATATAAAGCTGTCTGTATATCTATGAGAGAAGATGCATGTATGACTTATGTTTTGGTTTAGAATATGTTATCCCATAAAAGTCTATAGACCATTCAAAGTAGTCTTGTGGCAAAAAAGGTTTCTCCAGAGCCAAGCACGGCAGCAAGGGCCAGCACTCGACAAGCAGAGTCTAAAAGCGATATACACTTGTACTGATATTTAATAAGTATGTGGCCTTCAACGGTGACAGGAGATCATAGTGATGCTGTCCTTGAGCCTGTCTCATTTTAAAGCTAAAGTTTTATCCATTGTGGTAACACTTTGCATTAAGAAAAAAATTAGGCAAAACGTAAAAATAATCATTGTATAAAAATAATCTCCCTAGATATTTACTGTCCACATCTTCATGTTCAAAGACAAAGAACTGTATTTATTAAAGTTCTTCTGGTGTCTCCCCTACGTTACTCTGCCGAGTGATCCTGGCTTTGCGGGTAAGGTGTTCTGCCTCTTGCAGGCGTTTGCTGACAAGTGCGGCCCCTTGAAGCTCAGATACAGACTGAGACTTAACAGCATACCCTGTCCGAGGTGACTCAGATTGTGGAGCTCCAAGCTTCTTTTTGCGTCTGGATCGCCGGCGGGCAGATGATGATGTACTATGTGAGGCTGGGGAAGAAGGACCGCTACTTCCAAATACCTGTAAATATGTACAATTTTGGAAAAATTTAGTATTGGGATATACATTTTTGTGCATTTTATACCACATCAGCTTACATGAAGATATTTCTACACTGCATTATTACATTTTTAGGCTCAACATTCTGTGCTGGTTTTGTATAGTGTAAAGTGAAGCAGCACAATATAGGAACAAAAACCCTGATTCCAGAAAGGTATCACTTAGTTTACTGAATGTCTGAATCTACTGCTAATAAAACACTGATTGCATTGAAACAGCAAAACTCAGCGGTGTAAAGTACACATCAATGAAATAAGGGTCTCTTCTCCTACATTATGGTGCAAAAACCTGCTGACAGATTCCCTTTAATAGTGAACACAACTAGGTTATTCTGATACAGAGTTTAGAAACATCCCCTTGGGAAAGGCCAAAAAAATCAGCACTGGATAAAACCGTCCATATCTCTGAAAGTATATGATGGAAAAATAAAAAATGTATTAGGCACACAGCGGGAATAATATAAAAGCTCTAGTGTCGCACAGGAAGGTCCTGATGAAGAGGACTGTCATGGTCTGGTGCAATCAAGTATTTGAAGATCACACAAGACACTGGCTTACTTCACTAGTATGACTGATGCAGGAGTGAAGAAGAAAGTAAGTTTCTGCAAACTGAACCGGTTGTGCCAGGGACTGACAGTCTTCTTCATCAGGACTTTCCACCGCTCCGGTGAATAATGGCACTTGCACTAGATCTCAGGCAGCAGAGGCAAGACACTGAAAAAAGTGACCTGTCCATCACTGACAGGCAGCAGGTGGGAGAATAGGGAAGAGAAGTAGCACAACTGGAAGTGAAGTGGCCACCCACTGGCTCATTTGCTTAACAATTCAACAATAAAATATCTCCAAAATGGAAATTCAGATTTTTGAAATAAAAGTGCGGATGTAAACAGCCTTACAGTGCCATTACGTAGATGGCATTAGTTTGGAGTATAAAAATCTTATGACAGCTCTGAGGTACAGTGTACTATGATAGTGAAAGAATAGTCTGAGATGTAAGTGTGATGGAAAGCGCCAAATTTAATGTATACATGCCTCATCAAGAGATGGGTTCTCCTCCCGCAATTCAGAACTCTTTTGGCTTGGATCTGTTGAGGTCAATCCACCTTCCTTGACTCCTGCGTCTTGGTGCTCTGCTTCACATAAAGGCTCTTCCTGGTATATAAAGCTTCCCTCTCCCGCCAATAAACTCTCGTCCACAGAAGATACACTGTCAAACTGATCTGACCCACTTTCCCGGCTCTCAGAGACAGTGTTCAGCTTCTCCAGGTGTCTACCATCTTCACACGTGGTATGCTCCTCTGGTGCAGTTTCTGAAGCCTCCATCTCACTGATGGATCTCATGAGAGCTCGCAAGTTCATCTTCCTCGGTCTATTAATAAGTGATGTCTCAGAAGACCCAGGAAGGGCTTTTGGAAGACTTGGTAGTTGTGGGGATGCTGGTGCGGAGCTGAGATGCCAAAGATAACTGTGTCTTTGTTTACTACAGGAAAAAAAAAAGATGATACTGAGAATTAAATCAAAGAATATTCATCATGACAATTAAAGGTGTTGTCCCACAAACAATTGTAGATTTTAATCAATAGATCGTGGAATATTAAACAGTTCTTCAATTAGACAAAGAAGTAGCTGGAAGAGTCCCCGCTGTGGTACCAGTATAATGTATTCACTTCTGCTCCCTCCCCTTGCCAGAAGCTATCTAGTATCATCTGCAGCGCCTCTACAAGGCCAGACACATTCACTACACATTATACACCATGGGGACATTTATAAGATTATCTCAGATTAGGAACATTTTTTTAAACACATCCAGTTGTGGAACTTCTTAATATTCCGTGATCGATTGATTAAAATTTATTTTTTTTGTTTGTGGGATAACCACTTTAAATTATGGCGTTCTAATGGTTACGGACAAGTCTGAATACAAGTTTTGGTGCGATACGTAGGGCACTAACATAATAGGTTATTAAAGGGAAGCCTTCATTAACAAATGCTATTGTTTATATCAGGTTTTTGTGCTACATGTATTTTTTAAAAAAACAAAAATGAGCATTCTTTAGTTTTCAGCAAGGCTCCTTAGCAGCAGAGTCAGGATTACAATGACGGGTAACACCTCTATACACAGGTGATCGCACAGGATCCACCATTCGCAACATTAGATGTCACAGCCCTGCTCCACTCCCTTAACCATACCTTTGTACAGGCTCATTAAAAACTTCAATACAAAACATAGGGTCGGACTCAGATCATTATGGCTATGGCTAAAAAAAATGTACCAAAAAAAAGATTTAAGCAAATTTTCATATGATAGCTATCCTTTAGCGCCAAGCTAAGAGACTGGCGGTACAGCAAAGAATGCACCAGGTATATGGTACGATTACAGGTTTCCTGTTATCTGTTGTAAATGTACAAATTTGCAACCAAGCACTGATTAGGTGCACTTAAAGGGGCAGCACATTGCTGAACATCTCTTTACGTGTGTCTCCAAAGTACTGTATAAAATAATAAAAAAAAAAGCATGCTTTTAATATTTAGAAAAGACAGGTGCTTGGCCCATGCTCCAGTGTCACTATGTACAGGGCTGGGGAGTTAGATCAGGCAGCACTCCATACCGACCCCAATGAGGAGAGAGGTGGAGTATTGTAATTGTGGGGCGCAAAGGTGCACCGAGCTCTTGGCCATGAAGGTGCACTGAAGCTCCCTCATATACATACGTATAATACATACGTAGTAAAACGGTTTTTCAATAAAACACATTCAATAAAATCTGCAGTATGATTTTTAAAGAGACAATCGCCCTGATTCATCAAAGTGTATTCACCAGAAATTTTGCGACTTTTCTTTGCCATTTTTCTAGCAAATATTATCTGATGCACAATACTCGCCTTGCTCCTAGGATGCCCTGGTATGTCTGAAGCTGTCGCAGAAATCCAGCATTTGGTTGCACAATGCTTCTTCTCTCCTTAACGTGTTTTAAAGCTTCTTCGAAGGTCCACTCATACTCCTTCATGGCATAAGCTATAACCGTGGAGGCTGATCGAGAGACGCCCATCTTACAGTGAACAAGGACACAGGTGCCTTTTCGTCTGCAGCAGCAAAAGAAAAAGATCGTTTTAGATATGGCACAGAGCAGCAGTGGAAGCAAGGCCTGGCATCACTGAAATGTATTAAGAAAAAAAAACCACACACTACTGCAAGTCACTACCACATGAGTCTGCTGGGTAAATCAGAGAGAGCAGCAATTCTTACAGTCTTTAATATAGTAGGTACAGATGTCCTCACAGACTTGCACTTATCAGGACAAATCTTATAGCTCACTATAATAAACTCTAAGGCAGTCATCTGACCCTATTGCATGCTGAATGTCATCATTCAGCTGCAAATATATATATTTATACACACATATATATAGGTGCTTCTCACAAAATTATAATATCATCAAAAAGTTATTTTATTTCAGTTCTTCAATACAAAAAGTGAAACTCATATTATATTATATAGAGTCATTACAAACAGAGTGATCTATTTCAAGTGTTTATTTATGTTAATGTTGATTATGGATTACAGACAATGAAAACCCAGAACTCATTATCTCAGTAAATTAGAATAATTAACAAAAAACACCTGCAAACGCTAATTAAGCATTTAAATAGGTCCCTTAGTCTGTTTCAGTAGGCTCCACAATCATGGGGAAGACTGCTGACTTGACAGATGTCCAGAAGGCTGTCATTGTCACACTCCACAAGGAGGGTAAGCCACAAAAGGTCATTGCTAAAGAAGCTGGCTGTTCACAGAGTGCTGTATCCAAGCATATTAATGGGAAGTTGAGTGGAAGGAAAAAGTGTGGTAGAGAAAGGTGAACAAAGCAACTGGGATAACCGCAGAATTGAAAGGATTGTTAAGAAAAGGCCATTCAAATCATTCAAACATTTGGGGGAGATTCACAAGGAGTGGACTGCTGCTGGAGTCATTGCTTCAAGAGCCACCACACACAGATGTATCCAGGACATGGGCTACAAGTGTCGCTTTCCTTGTGTCAAGCCACTCATGAACAATAGACAACACCAGAAATGTCTTACCTGGGCCAAGGAGAAAAAGAACTGGACTGTTGCTCAGTGGTCCAAGGTGTTGTTTTCAGAAAAATTTTGCATTTCATTTGGAAATCAATGTCCCAGAGTCTGAAGGAAGAGCGTTTTTTTAAGCTTTTTGTAGATGGAAATTTCATTCTCCAGCAGGACTTGGCACCTGTCCACACTGCCAAAAGTATCAATAGCTGGCTTAAAAACAACAGTATCGCTGTGCTTGATTGACCAGAAAACTCGCCTGACCTTAACCCCCATATAGAATCTATGGGGTATTGTGAAGAGGAAGATGGGAGACACCTGACCCAACAATGCAGACGAGCTGAAGGCTGCTATCAAAGCAACCTGGGCTTCATAACACCTCAGCAGTGCCACAGGCTGATCACCTCCATGCCACGCCGCATTGATGCAGTAACTGATGCAAACAGAGCCGACCAAGTATTCAGTGCATTTACTGAATATACATTTCAGTAGGCCAACATTTCAGATTTTAAAATCATTTTTCAAGCTGGTATTATGAAGTATTGTAATTTACTGAGATAATGACTTTTGGGTTTTCATTGGCTGTAATCCATAATCATCAACATTAACAGAAATAAACACTTGAAATAGATCACTCTGTAATGACTCTATATAATTTACAAGTTTAACTTTTTTTAATTTATTTTTAAATTACATATGTAATGCCAGATAAAGTCTAAAAATATATGTTTTTCTGTTTTACTAATACCAGCTCTGCCTATTGGTGCTTCCCTCTCTTTTACAGTTTAATTCCTGGTTGTGAGATGGGTCATGCTAAAAGCCTAAGGGATGCCTGTCAAAACTTCTTAAATGGAATCTGTCAGCATCATTCCTCTCCCCTCCCAAACTATCTATATGTGCATGTAGCCGTTTCAAAGACAAATCCAGCAATATTTTTACATGGTTAGTCCATTCCTTAGTATAGGACAAATGAATGGATAAACAAATGAGGCTTTAGGACTATGGTAGATTTTAAACCTTTGCCACTCCAGCTCTATTCCCTACCCAGAAGTGCCTCTTTCTGCTTGGCTGAAAGACTCTATGATGTGAGACTTCAGACAAAAGAGCTCTAAGTCAAGCATCAGGAGGCAGGGGATAGAGGTGGAGTGACAGAGGCTTCAGATCTATTATGGTCCTTCAGCCTCATTTGCATATCAATATAAGCACTGAATTCTCAGTAACAAGGAACAGGCCAGACATGTAATGGTACTGCTGGACTTATCTTTGACA
This sequence comes from Oophaga sylvatica, assembly GCA_033576555.1. Taxonomy (NCBI): domain Eukaryota; kingdom Metazoa; phylum Chordata; class Amphibia; order Anura; family Dendrobatidae; genus Oophaga; species Oophaga sylvatica. Next base: position 270,405,278 of record JARQOD010000003.1, on the reverse strand, counting down.
AAGCTATATGTGCATATAAATAGTGTGAGGGTTGAAATCTTGCTGACAGGTTCTCTTTAGGATGGCCCTACACATCATGTTCTCTAATGTGTATTGGGCCCAACCCTAATTCTCTCCGACAGGTGATGTTAGAGGAAAGAGAAAAACAAGCTTTTTGAAATTTAACACCTGATCCTTTTATTCCCTTTTAAGCCTTCACAAAAGGTTTATTTCAGTTGCTTATTCCACGCTATCTATGGTATTTAGCAAATAACAAAATGTACTATTCATGCAAAATTATGGGATAAATTATGAGAATAATGACAATGAACATCACAAAAATGATAAGAAAAAAACATAACAAAAAAAGCACCAGCACAGCAAGAACAAGGTCAAACCCTGTGGATGAGCGGCAGGGAAGGCAGTAGACAAGAACTGATCCCAGGACAGGAAGGCGTCATTGTCAGGAAAGCAGGATGCAGGAAGGGTGGACAGGAATATTGCAGCGTGGTAGCCATGGCTTCCCAGATAGGAAGCATGGTAGATATAGCCAATTACACTACAGCAGTGATGGGAATGTCCAATCAGAACTGAGAAAGTGAAGAACAAAAAGAGCAACCTGAGATTACTGGGTACCATCATAATAGATCACCATCGCTGATGTTCACTTATAGTAGACAACATACAGCCACCAAAATTCAATCAATCAGATTACATGCTACAAATATTGTGAGCACAGTCCAGCCAGTGAATGGAGCCAGTTTTCAACTCCGCCCTCATACAGGGGCATAGTTATAGCGGGCGCATTACTTTTTATTTGGCGTCACGCATGCGCGTTTCTTTATGTGGCTCCTCATCTAGCTGTGCAGATTGGGACATCCAGGGAGAGCTTTGTTTTCAGACAAACGCATGCATTCATAGGAAGTGGCCGAGGGCAAGCAATGTTAGACATCGAATGATAGTGAAGTGGCAGCAGAGGTCTGCTAGCAACGGAAATGCGACACTTTTTACATTTGGGAACCAGTTTGTCCTGCGACTATGAAATCTTGTATAAAAGTCTTGCCAATTAATAACATTCAGGTACACAAAGACTACTAATGGGTTAATTGGTCATCTCTACAGCAGTTTTCTAGCAACAACAAGTTAGATATATTTTTGCACAACCTAAGATGGAGCAACAATTTAGCAACTTTTCGCAATATCCTGCCGTGACACTTTTCCCAACAGGGGTTAGTGGCCAAACAGTGACTTAAAATCATTTACAGCAGAAGTGACAACAGATCATGAAATGGAAAAAAAATCTAGAGATTGGCAAAATAAAATAAAAAAATAGATGTAGCACAATAAACTGAATTACACAATAGGTCATTCTCTGATGATACATCCATTTTAACAAGGTACAATACTAAGCAGTACTCCAGAATACGGCTTCATATTGGTTGTAGCTCTATTACTCTATAATAGGAAGCTGAAGTCCTTGTCTACACAGGGGATTGGGAGTTCTGGATCTGAAAACAGAGCTCAGACTGTTAACGACATACAATTCTGGAATTATTTAAAGAGGTTAATCGGAAAATCCCATTAAAAGGGTTGTCCACTACTTAGACAACCCTTTCTCGATCAGCACATTTGCCCCCAGTAAAATAACACTTATACTCACCTCTGCTGCCATTCCAGTGGTGTTGGCACTCGCTGTCCTGGGGCTCAAGTGACATTGTCACATGAGCCCTGCACCCAATCAGCGTTGGCTTCACTTCCCCCCCTTCTGACTTATCAGACATTAAGAGGAAGTGAGTGACCAGCTGTAGCTCTGACTTCCTCTTGATATCTGATCCATCGGAAGGCAGGGAGATGGAAGCCAGCCCTGATTATGTCATATGAGCCTTGCATCTAATCAGTGTTGGCTTCCATCTCCCCGCCTTTGGACAGATCAGCTATCAAGAAGAAGTCAGAGCTGCAGCTGGTCGCTCACTTACGCTTAATGTTTGATACGTCCAAAGGGGAAGGGGGAAAGTGAAGTCAGCTCTTAAGGCAAAAAATAGTTATTTTGGTGTTGTTAAAGTCTGACTGTGGGAATCCCACTCCACTGCTAGGATCCCACTTCCCCATTATACCATTCTTTTTTTCTTTTTCTGCTTCATTTGTAGATCTTTGAGCATGATTGTAAATATTTGTATCACTCATAGAACAGTCATGTAAACCACAGGTTTATAGCTCTTGTCTACTGTCAGCTTCTTAAGGATGAACTATTGTTGTGTCAGACAGCAGTTCTGGCCCTAAAGGGATTGTCCAGAGTGACAACACATAAATTTAAAGATGAGTGGCGCTGATGATGATGGGTCGGCAAATAGCTGAAATCTGTCAATCGTGCACATGTCCTGGCAGCTGAAAGTGGACAACGTCAACCATTACAAAGGGATTTTCTGCCTTGAACCTCTTAAAGACACAGTCTTTTTCATTTTTTGCCTTTAATTTTTTTCCTCCCTGTCTTCAAAGACCCATACCTTTTCATCTTTTCATCTACATAGGGCTTGTATGAGAGCTTCTTTTTTGCCACATAAGCTTTAGTTCTAAATGTCACCATTCATTTTACCATATAATGTACTGAGAAATAGGAAAGGAATTCCAAATGTGGTGAAATAATGAAAACGGGGCACTTCTGTTATTGCAAATCAGTAATTACGGCAATACCCAACATGCATAGATTTTTGCTATTTCAGTAATGTAAACAAATTCTAAACCTTGTAAAAAAATTGGGTTTGTGTTAACATTTTTTGAGATCCATAACGTCTATTTTTTCCATCAATAGAGCCATAGGTTTTGCATACAAAGCAGTAGATTTCATTGTCATCAGTTTGGGGTACCTACCACATTTTGATCACAATCAAATATGCAATTTTTGGCTGGCAATAATTTTTTTCTTTAAAATTTTTTATTTTTATTTTGAAAGATTGTACTTTTATGGAAGTTTTGACATCAAATGATTACTTTAAACCAAGTAAAAGGTGATTTTAATTTTTATGGGTTGTTTTTTTTTTTAATATATTTTTAAAAACCTGTTTCTACTTTTCACTTTTTTTTAGTACCCCTAGGGAACTTGACCCTGCAATCATCCAGTTGCTTGTCCTATATATGAAATATAGTATAATATATGCTGTAGGTTGTAGTTTCAGTCTCCTATGAAGATCAGCTACAAGCTGGTCGTCACACGCATACCAGCATGGTAGGCATGGGGGCCTTCAGCAGATCCCCAGATTTCAAGGCAAACCATCAGCACCCCACGATCATGTCGCAGGAGGACAGATGAAAGGTTGCCGAGCAGTGATTGACATCAGCATTTAACAACAAAGATCAGAGATAATAAACTCACAGAAAATTATTTGTGCCAAAAGGCTGGGAGCATGTTGTTACTAAGAATAGTTTGTGATACCCCATATGGTTTTAAATGGATAAATAGTAATTGAATTGTAAACTCCTTTAATATATTGAATATCAAAAATATTTAAATATCAAAATTTTATTCTATAAAACACAAAATGTAACAGATTTAATTAATTACAAGGAAAAAAAACCTTGTATACAACCTAGGACCTGAGTATACAAAAAAAACCTGGAAGTAATATCCATGCTACCGTAATCCTAATCAAGAATTATCATATATTCAATCACAAAAATGGTTAAACAGCGATCACCAGTTAGTAACATTTTATAGAAGGAATAATGGTGAAAAGCAAATGCAAAGTTTTATCTTTTTGATGTGGAACAGATTTAATACACAAAAAAGTATATACCATTAGCCTGGGTGACTGCTTAACCACGTTGTGCAAGTTGATGTCCCACAGGACCTGGCTCAATCCCTGGACCATTATTGTAGTAGACACTATATCCTATGGCAGTGGAATTGTTTCTAATTATACACATCAAATAGATTAGACATTGCATTTAGTATTCACCATTATTCTTTCTGTAAAATGTTACTAATTGGTGATCGCTCTTATACCATTTCTCTGAATTAAATATATGATAATTCTTGATTAGGATTAGCTTGGGGATTACTTCCAGATACTGTGACTACATATAGGTTTTTTGTACACTCAGGTCCTAGGTTTTCATATTAGGTTTACGTCCTTGTTGTAATTATTGAAATAATTCTTGTGTTTTGTTTTTATAAAATGAAATTTTGATATTTTTATAAATGTATAGTACTCCATTTTTTTTGTTTAAAGATTACTGTTATAGGCAGATGCTGGCTGTGTAAAACAGTTGACACCTGCCTTGTATGGCATGGGCTTAGCTCCTTAGCCCATGCCATACATCTGCTCTATGATGTAATGGTATGTCTAGAGGCGGCAAGGGATTAAGTTTAGTCTATCCACTGCTGCCCACGTAATGAGTACAGCGAGTGACCAGTGCAGCCAATCACTAAGCGCTGTGGCTTTGTAGACCATATTGGCATGACTCTTGAACCTAGTGATTGCTTGACTGCAGCAATCATGTGCTGTAGTTGCGACTTCACAGATGTAATCATGTCATCAAACGCTGGGGGCAACAGCAGACAGACATTGATGGCGAGGCAGTGGATAAGTAAAGCTGATTTTCTTATTTTTACTCAACGCAAGCCTAAGGCCAAAACCCCCCCAAAAATAACTTTTATGTTGACCATACTGATTAGACAAAATTAGTTTGAACCCACAGATTTCAGAAGAATCTGATTAATGTTTATGGGGCTATCAAGACTCACCACTGTCGACACACTTGCAGTCATTTAATAAATATGTAAAGAAAAAAACTAGTAAATGACATGGCCAGGATTAGGCAACCCTGTACAACCACCTCCTCCAACGGTTACTTGTAGCCATCTGTGATGCTCTTGCATCTGTCTGATGGTAGTTACTGCCACTTGAATATTTGCAGGGTTCCTTTTCCCAGTAGTTTTTATCTCTTGTCAGGATTTTCAGCTGGACTAAGATCAGTACTTATTGCTGGCCAGTTTAAAACTATCCATTTTCCTGCTGAACTGTCAGGGTTAAAATATATTTTTGTACTTATATATAATGTTTTTTGTACTTTATATGTGATGCTTATGTGCTAGCTTCCATTTTGTATATTCAAACTATAAGCTTTCCTTGCTACGTGGCATTTAGTTAGAGACCCATCTCTGGAGTACGTAACTGGATCCTGAATTCCAAGAAGATTGCATCAGCCAAAAGTTACATCATTCGGGAGCTGAGCTGAGCTGAAGGAACAGTGGAACCAATCCAGACGGCAGTATACTAACATATCCATATATGGCTATACTGTTTCTCTTTAGGTGCCCCTCGCTCCACCCTGATATGTATACTATATAACTTTGTGCTTGTAATAATAAAGAGAGCTCTTGCTGAGAAAGCTACGTGCCAGAGCATGCTTTAAGATTGAACCAGCCTGATTGTCTGACTCATCTTATAACTGGTACCACATGCTCATAATCTAATTCGAAGTGACTGAAGGACGAGTGGTTTGTCGATACGACCCCAACAATTGGCGCTGGCAACGTGGGGCAGTGGATCGTCCGCCCGTCCGGACCCGTCCTGAGGACTTTGCGGTGGTGCCCGCGGTGACTGAGTGCGAGGACTGATCACCCTCCATCGAACACGTAAGTTGAGATCATATATTTTATATGTGTCCCACTTGCCTGTGTGCGTCAGTCATTGTTGGCTTTGCTGTACTGTCCAAATTGGGTCTGGGTGGGTGACCGGTTGAGTGGTGAGACCGAAGGCGATCCCACGCCACGAACCAGCAAGTGAGACCGAGTGACGTCGCATGTCTGCGCGTACTTGGGTTAACACCACTTCCTCCTCCTCCGGTCACTGTACCTTTATGTAGATAGATGTCTCCCGTGACTGTTAGAATAAAGTTGGGACAAATTTTAGATTTTTGAAGTGTTGAGTGGGGTAAAAGATGCACATGATAATCTTTTTAGAGATAGATTGAGTAGGACTCTCTGTCTTATCAGTGGCGAATTGAGGAGGTCTTTTCGTCTGAGAAGTGACAAATTGAGGAGTACTCTTTGTCTAACCCGGGAAGTCTCATTAGGAGAAGCCCAGGTGTCAGCATATCGAGGGGGACTCTGTGCTGTGTAGAGTGTTACGATGAGCTGTGCTGTAAAGTTATCACCCACGGTTAGCGAAGGGATAGATTGAGGAGGACTCTCTGTCTTATCAGTGTATTGAGGAGGGATCTACGCTGACGGGTGGTGACCTGCCAGCGGCATCGGTGGTCTAAGTCGCGACAGACCATTGCACTTTGTTAAATCATGATGCGTATGTTTAAATCTGAAAGACCTCACAAGTTAGAGGGTGGTGCTGTGGGAATCTATAAGTTAATGAAGTGCGGGAGGGCAAGAAGGCTGTTACAAATGTGAAAAGGTTATATAAGATGATGGATTTGCCTACTACAGGCAGATTTCAGCCTTCAGTGTGGAAGGATTATGTAGCACAAAAGAAGGAAAGTTATGTGATGAGGGACTCCTGTATCAAGCACAGGCACATCTCAAAGTAGCAAATGATTTGAAAGTTCAGGACTGAAAGGAAGTAAATGATGTAGGAGGTTCAGAAGGTGCTAAGCCTTTGTTCGGATATATATAAAATGCTCTGCATGTGATCTTGTTGATGTAACTAAAATGGCCGCTATATCCTTTATGCCCGTCATGGTTCCAAGTTCTCCAAGCCCTCAGCCACCGCCCTATAATGGCACCGATCTCAGAACAAAGGGAGGTTGGACTTGTAGTGCATGTGGTGAACAGAATCCGCCCTGGGCGGAGACCTGCCGTGTCTGTGGGGCGGGTCGCCCCTGGTGTAATGCCCAGCCCAATGCCCCTCCCATTCCCAACAGTGGGACGCCCCCAGACAACGCCCTTTCCACTTTCCCCAGCAGCCATCTTGGGACACCCAGAACCACCCAGTCAGGCCTATACCCCCCCCCCTATATCCCCTCCTGACACCTTCCGGCACCTACTACCAACCACCCGGACAGCCGAAAAAGGTTTTAGTTCCCGTCGCTGAGACCCCTGTCCCAGGACTCGGTCCTTCAACCCCTGCTTCTATTCCTAATCCGGAAGCTACTGCATTACCTCTTTTCCCCAATTGAAACCAATGATAAAGTAGTAAAATTTGTGATTGCTTTGTCTAAAGAGTTGACTAACACCCACTCTACAGTGTCTGCTTCTCTCCCAGAATTTACAAGTGACACAGTGCACGATTTCTTGCCTGGTGACCTTGGTGTACGTGAAAAAAATTTATGAGAAGAGACTGTCTCCAGTCCAGATTTGAGGGTCCCTACACTGTGGTCCTGTCCACCCCTACTGCCCGAAGCTCGAGGGCAAGAGCACCTGGATTCACGCCTCCCACTGCAAGAAGGACAAGATTAATCAGCAGTCATGAAGTTTCTGATATACATATCCTTTTGAGCTATATCCTGATCTCAGTAGTGCCAGCATGCCACCTTCTGGGTTAATACTACAACCCCTGTGGTTATCTTTAAGTTCGTTTCTATCAAATATTACTGTGATAAAATGATTCAAGGATCAACGCACCAGACTTAAGTACTGCCACACTACCAATCCCGCTAGCGATCTCGTTAGCGTCGCATACTAATGAATCGCTAGCGGATTGTTTTTATATCGCTAGTAGCTACCTAACTTAGCGATGTCGTTAAGACGCTATCGCGTTAAGCGATCTCCTTAAGACTTAGCGGTACAAAGTACGCTAAATCGCTAGAAAAGGTGCTACACTTAGCGATTATACTTACCCAGCGGGAGCGCGACGATAAATAGGGTCCGGAACGATTCAGCGACGAGCGAGATCACAGCAGAGCTCGTCGCTGGCAGATGCGCACAGAACAACATCGCTAACGGGATCGCTAATAGTGACGTTTTTAGGATCCGTTAGCGATGTTGTTCAGTGTGGCATACCCTTTAGGGGAAAGGGACATTTTATCTCAGTGTCACCCGCTCAGGGAATAAAAACTGTTATGATTGGTCAGATGTGGGATAGAAAACAGAAGAAGGAAATTGGCAGATGAAGCTAGATACAATAGATTGATAGATGAGACATACAAGTGTTATATTTGTAGGAACGGATCTGAGAATGCAGAAGTCAGTGACAGCAAGCAGAGATATAAGGGAGGGGGAAGTGCTGGTAGCAGCGAGATGGTATTTTGCTTTAGACCAAGGTCACTCTACAGATAAGCAAACTGCAGGCTGAGGGAGAGAGGACACACAAACTACGCAGTGGTTTGACCAGCCCCTCCCGTCGGGTATTCGTGAGGATGCACAGGGTTTTAGTCAAATTTGTTGAATATGTTTTTGGAATAGACACAATACATAAGAATCGAAGGGCTAGGCATGTGAATAGAAGGTACAGCAAGTTAATTTGAACGGACCAGGAAGTGATGTGTTGTCACAATTGCAAGCACATATTGAGTATCATCCTGATGGAACTGTCACTATGACACCAGGACTGAAGCAGAGCACTCTTTGTAAAATCATGTTGCTAGACGTTGCTAGTACAGAGGACACAAATGAATTTCCTTCAATGTTAGAAGGTGTGATACCGTATGATTTCTGGGCTTCAGATAAAACAGATGTGGGCAGATTAAGGGTGCAGCCAGTCATGGTCAAATTAAAGCCAGGTGCAATTCTGCCCCAACAAAGACAGTATCCTCTTAATTCAGCTCAAGAGACGGCTATTGCTCAGCAGATGTGGTCTACTGGTAACAAGGGATATTTTAGTTAAAACCTAGCCCCCACCTTCGGCATCTCTGCAGCTAAGAGTAAGGTTCCTTATCAATGGCCTTGACAGTACAAATTCCAACCTTCAGCTTCCCCCTTCGGCTACGAGATTTAACCCTCTATGTATTGGCTGGTACAATATATATATATACACTTTTGTTCCAGATATCTCAGGATGCTGCTTAGTTTACAGTTATTGATTTTGCCAATGTTATTTTTATAATATGTTGATGATTTACTGATTTGTGCCCCCTCCAGGAAACAGTGTCGTACTGCAACAATATTACTTATGTTGTTTCTGTACCAAGCTGGTTGTAAAGCGTTAAAGGATAAACTGCAATTTTGTAAATCTTCAGTTATCTTTTTGGAATATTGTATTATACCGGGGGAACGACATCTGACCAGCGCTCGCAAACAAGCTGTACAGAATTTTCCTATTCCTGTTAATGTTGCCGCTCTTAGGACATTTCTTGGACTGATTTTCTACTGCAGGCAGTGGATTCATGCTGTATCAATCCTCATGCAGCCTCTCTATGACTGTATCACCATTGTGCTTTTTAAACTAACTCCTGAAGGTATAGACTGTTTTTATTTTCTCAAAAACAGGATTGTGGCAGCTCCAGCGCTAGGAACCCTCAACTATGAACTACCATTCACCCTGTATCTCCACGAACAGCAGGGACGCGCGGCAGGAGTATTGACTCAGTTACATGGTGACAATCAAAGGCCAGTGGCCTGTTTCAGTGGAAGACTAGATGCAGTGGCTAGAGTGCTCCTTCCTGTGTACGGGCAGTACATGCTGTAGGACTATTGCTCCACAAATCGTCAGACATTGTTCTTGATCACCCACTTACAGTACTTACACCTCATGGTGTATATATCATACTGAACCAGGTGCAACCGGCACACCTTTCAGCTGCACGTCACCTTCGATTGCAATGTGCACTTTTAATGTCTCCAAATGTTTCTTTGCAGAGATGTACCACACTTAATCCTGCCACATTGTTGCCTCTCTCGGATCTAGGGGGGAGGTCAGGTACGGTATTGTACAAAGAAGATCCAAGAGAGGAGATTCCTTATGATTATGTTCAGTTTATGGCACAGGAAACAGCAGGCCTACCCACAGTGTTTAAAACTGAAAGACGTAATGTTGATTTTGAATCTTTTGTAGATGGATCTCGCCACCAAGATGACTCAGGTACCTTCCACACCAGGTATGCCATCGTCTCCCTGAATGCAGTGATCAAAGCAGAACCAATGCTCCCACATCAGTCGGCCCAGGAGGCTGAATTTAAGGCTCTGACCGAGGCCTGTAAGATAGCTGAAGGTAGAATTGTTAACATCTACACAGATTCTAGATACGCATTCGGTATAGCTCATGATTTGGGTCCAATTTGGAAGTCTAGAGGATTCCTGATGGCAGCAGGACATCCCATTAAAAATGCTGACGCAGTCCAGCAGTTAATTGATGCATTACAATTACCAAAAGAAGTAGCTGTCATAAAAGTTAAAGCACATACCAGACGCACTGATCAGGTGAGTAAAGGAAACGCAATGGCCGATGCAGCAGCAAAAACAGCAGCCAGTAGACCACTCCAAGGCGTAACGATGCACCAGGTAAGCGCTCCCAAAAATCCCTTTGTGTCGGAGGATGCCTTATCCCAGATGCAGGCTCAGGTGCGCCAGGAGGAAGTAGAAAAGTGGGAAAAAGAAGGTGCATGTCTGAATGAAGCAAATGGGGTATGGGGAAGAGGGATGCGTCGATGCCTTCCAAGGGTGTTGTACCCTGCGGTCGCCCAGATGTTACATGGGTCAACCCACCAGTCCAAAACTGCTGTGATGAGCGTGATGCAGAAGCATTGGATAGCACCAGGCTTTTCCACCTGTATAGAAGGTTTGATCCAGGGATGCATGGTATGTGCTACACATAATCAGAGAAGGGTAGTCAAGACACCACCCAAACACGCCCCTCGGCCCCTCTATTCTTTCCAGAGACTGCAGATTGATTATATTCGGCTGCCAAAATCAGGGTCATGGGAGTGTTGGTGTGTTTTTGATTTATTCTCAGGTTGGCCGGAGGCTTTCCCGATTGCCAAGGCTACGGCTGCGGCAACCGCAAAGAAGCTGCTTGCGGAGGTGGTGTGCAGGTGTGGAGTACCAGAGGTGATCGAAAGTGACAGAGGTACACATTTCACAGGTGAAATAATAAATGAAGTCTTGACAGCTCTGGGAATTTAACAAGTTTTCCACACCCTATATTATCCACAAAGCAGTGGAAAAGTAGAAGGACTAAATGGGACATTGAAGTTAAAAATCCAAAAGGCCATGTCCAAAACAGGGAAATCTTGGCCTGAATGTTTACCATTAGCCCTATACTCAGTAAGGTACACTCCAAATAGAAAAACTGGACTTTCTCTTATAAAGTACTATTTGGCAAAGTGCCTAGTTTAGGATGTTTCTTTTCCCAAGCACTGGAAATGAGTAACCATGTATTAAGCTCATATGTAAGGGATTTGCATAAAAGACTCAAGAAAGTATATGATAATGTTTTCAGTTCTCTTCCAGATCCGAACCTGGATCCTGGGAGTCTGCAGTCTGGAGACTGGGTAGTCATTAAAAGACACGTGAGAAAGAGTCTGGATCTGAGAATATAGCTCCACTGATATCCAGAAAGAGAAGGAGTCTGGGTCAGCTGCACACCGGTTATGCTGAGGATCCCAAAGTTTATATAGATCCCATAGGTGTTCCTAGGGGGGTCCCAGACGAATACAAAGCTCAGAATCAGATCCTGGCGGGTTTCCGTTCTCTCATCCCAACTGTGCAGATCAATTACAATGTAGATTGGATAAATTATATATGCTACACCGAGCAAAGATTTATCAATTTTAGTCAAGATGCTTTCCAGAGTATAGTTGAGAAACTGGGCCCAAAACAAAAGAATGACTCTTCAAAATAGACTGGCCATTGACATGATTCTAGCTGAAAAAGGTGGGGTCTGTGGGATGATAGGGGAAGAATGCTGTACCTATATCCCTCAGAATTCTGGAGTTAATGGTAAAACCATGGCGGCCCTTACGAAAATTAAAAACCTGGCCCAGGAGGTAAAGGAAAATACAGGGGTAGATACCTCTTTCTTCTCAAGTTGGTTGGGAGGTCTTAAGGGATTCCTCCAGCAGGCCTGCTTAGTAATTGGAGGACTCTGGGCTGGCTAGTGTCCTGTGTTGTGTAGTACTCTTATACAGAAAAGCTATCACCAGCGCGGCTCCCATGTCAGGTACTTTCGTACACCAGGAAACCATATCCCTGTTATATAATGATGCAAGTAAAGAAGACATGGAAAAATATATTCCCTCGGATAAGCCCGACAAGACCTCCTATGGAAAAGTTCAACTAAGAGATTTAGTTTAGGGACAGGTTGTGAGAACTCCATGTGTCTGCTAAAGTAGGGACTTGTTTGTCTGGGGGCGTCCTACCAGGGGACAGCTTCTAAGATAAATAAGTGAAGAAATCCACCTCCCTCCCCCAACACATGGACAGTCTCAAAGGCCACCCCTGCAAGGGAAAGCTTAGTGTTTAGGGGGGATTGTCAGGGTTAAAATATATTTTTGTACTTATATATAATGTTTTTTGTACTTTTATATGTGATGCTTATGTGCTAGCTTCCATTTTGTATATTCAAACTATAAGCTTTCCTTGCTACGTGGCATTTAGTTAGAGACCCATCTCTGGAGTACGTAACTGGATCCTGAATTCCAAGAAGATTGCATCAACCAAAAGTTACATCATTCGGGAGCTGAGCTGAGCTGAAGGAACAGTGGAACCAATCCAGACGGCAGTATACTATACATATCCATATATGGCTATACTGTTTCTCTTTAGGTGCCCCTCGCTCCACCCTGATATGTATACTATATAACTTTGTGCTTGTAATAATAAAGAGAGCTCTTGCTGAGAAAGCTACGTGCCAGAGCATGCTTTAAGATTGAACCAGCCTGATTGTCTGACTCATCTTATAACTGGTACCACATGCTCATAATCTAATTCGAAGTGACTGAAGGACGAGTGGTTTGTCGATACGACCCCGACAGAACCATTCTTATGTACTTTTGGATGTGTGCTTTGGGTCATCCTATTATATGGCCCGTTTTTGTTTGACTCAAAAACCAGTTTTCTTACACTTGGGAGCACATTTCACTTTAAATGCTCTGACAATCCTCCCACTTGTTTCATTGCTCCTGTAACATGTTCTGGGTCTCCAGGATTCTCCATCACGTTTTACCGTGGGTACGAATAACTTTTCTTTAGGCTTCGATTTGTCATCTATAAAACAGAACACTGCTATGCATTCTCAAAAAGCCATTTGGTTTTATTTGCCCTTAGAACAGTTTCCCAAAAGGATTGTCGTTCATCTATGCAACTCTTGACAATGTTCAGTCATTCTGTTTTTGTGCCTTTTTTTAAAGCAGCTAGGCCATTAGTGGCCTTTTCCCATAGTGCTCTGCTTTGTTCAGTGTGCGACATATGATACGAGTTGAGAACATCACTCTAGATCAGCAGTTCCCAAACTCCAGTCCTCATGGCCCCAAACAAATCATGTTTAGAGTTGAGCGAATATGTTTGGAATCGGTCGTCAAATCTGAATTTGCCACAGTCGTGCCATATTGGTACCCTATTCGTGCTGAATTTATGTTTGACGATCGTTTCCGAACATATTCGCTCATTTCTACTCCCAGTGACTTCAATCATGTTCGGCTGTGTTTGGCAAATATTACCAACACAATATTCACCACAGATCATAATCGGAACCGAATTTTGAAAAATTCGCTAAACTCTAGTCAAGTTTTCAGCATTTCCTTAGTAATTGCGCAGGTGATGGAATTATTATGAAGGCAACAGAAACTGCCGCAGATTCTCTCACCTGTGCAATATTAAGGAAATCCTGAAAACATCATGTGCTGAGGAGCTGTGAGGACGGGTTTGGGAAACACTGCTCTAGCTGTATCCAGCTTTGGACGTTGTATGAAGGTTTTTTGCCACAATTCAACCAACTTTCTTGAGGTTTTCTCATCAATTTCAATCTTTTCATGAAGTCCTGAAAGGTCTTAGGGTGCGTGCCCACGATCAGTAATTGCTGCGGTTTTGACGCTGCGTATTTATACAGCATCAAAACCGCAGTGGCCAGATTTTACAGCATAGTAAATGGGCTTTTTAGAAATCCCATATCCACTATGCGTGTATGTGCACTTGCGGATCACCCGCAGACACTGACACGTGGCACGTCTTAGACTTTTTCATAAGTAGGAAACTAGTTAAGAAATTTTGAACTGTTGAAATCAGGAAGCCAAAATTTTGGAGACAGTCTTTTACCATTTAGGCTGCTTGTACTTGGTGACAACATTTTAGTCTGTTCAGACAGCTCAATTTTACCATAGTGAACAAAGAACAGAAAATAAAATTAGCCTTTGTAAGCATTAAAGCCACCATTCATAAGCGAATTAAACTCGTGAACACTTATGTAGATGTTCTGCACTTTTTTCGACTGGGCTGGGCTACGCTCCCTTAGGCTATGGAAACCGCCCTTTGCTGTGCTCCACATCGGGTTTTACAAGTTGATTGGCATACTGGAAATCTCCCAAGGCGCTTTCTAAGGCCCAGTTGGACATATCCATGTAAGTGAATGTTAAGTCCATACTGTGTTTAGCTGCTGTTTTTTCAGATTCTGTTAATAGCAAGCCTCTTCGGTTGCTCCTATCACCACAGACTTCTGTGATTAACACCCATGGCTCCACAAGAATAACTTGTTAACCCATTATTTGCAGTAAACAATATCAACTGACATTTAGAGACTAATCGTTAAACAGCATTTATCTTTGCAAACTTCTGTGATTAATACAAACCATCAGACCTGCTGGTTAACCCACCACTAGTTCTCTGTAAGTTAAACCATTGTTTGCTAAGAGCATCGCAAACTATTATTGGAAACTGTTCACATGAAGCCATTTCTGTCACGTACCCCTGTGTGCTGCTTCTGTCCTGCCTTTATCCACCTGCCCTTGTGGCTCTGTGGCTTCCAGCTTGTACTGCTTTGCTGTTTGTCTTCTGTCCAGCATAAACAGCTGTCCAGGTCCTACTGTTCCATGTGCCTTCCAGCCTGCAGTGCCAACACTCTGTGTCCATGTGTCTACCTTGAGCTGTGGCTTCATGAATCTACCTCATTAGGATTACCATGTGCCGTGTGTAGCACCATTCTTTATAAGACTGTCGGGAGTACCGCACACAGCTTTTTCCAGCGGTGCCATAGAGAGTGAATGCTGCGGCGGTGCATATGCCAGGCCACCATTTGGACTTCAGCCAATGTAAGTTAGCACTTATTCAATGGATAGATGAAAACGTCTAAAGATGGGAATAATCCTTACAGTTTGTCAACAGCAATAACGATCAATGATGCAACTACTTCTCAAAATGAACTCCCAATCATCTGAATGACTATGGCAGGTATATTGGGTACATTTTGGTTAAGAGATATTAATCAACTGGCCTTGGATTGTACCTACGGCTTAATCCTACCTGGCACTGGAGATGAAACTGTGCGTCTCCTTCCAATACTGCAGCAGGTTTGTGCTCTCTTCATCCAAAACACGAATGTTTAAGTAACTAAATGTCTCAGGAAAGAAGTTATCAATTTCACGGGTAACATTTAGTATGTGTGAGACCCTGAGGAGAAAAGACAAAATGGTATCTTGTGTTAACACACTATCAGGTACAATGCTTTTAAAAAGTATTTGCCCCTCCCTCAAACTTCTATTTTTGCAGCATTCTAGATTGGTCACATTAACCTATTTTTTGGTTTTGTGACATATCTGACACTTCAATCTTTCAAACAACTACAGCAAGTACTAGATCTTATATACCGTATATACCTTATTTCGCTGGTCCCAACAGCTCATGGAAATATTAAAGCACGCAAGATGAAGGGCACAGCTAGATTTCATTGCTCATGAAGATGTAATAAAGGAGGAGGTGGTATGATATCAAAACCTTGACTATTGAAGCATTATTGGTTCTCTATGACAAATATATACATATTGTTCAAACCATTGGAGCCCTTAGGGCATTGGCAATGGTGCCTCAGCCAAAAAAAAAAAAAGACGACTCTTAATCTCCACAGGGCCCATAACCTATGGAATAATATGCCCCTGATTGCATTTACATGCTTCAGATCTTCCAAATAATTTTAATGTAATGGAAAGACAACAAGAGTAAATACAATGGAGTTTTTATAAGATTATTCCATTTATTGAAGAAAACAAAAATGTATTCAAGCACTATATCACCCATGTGAAAACATAACTGGCCCCTTAAACCTAATAACAGATCGCTCTTCTCAGCTGTAACTGCAATTAAATGTTTGCAATAACTTGGGATGAGTCTTACATACAGTACCAGTCAAAAGTTTGGACGCACCAGACGATGAAGTAAAACCACTAAGGTGGAAACAAGGATTAAAAAAAACACATGAAAAACCAGACTGTGTGTTAAATCTTAGGTTACAGCTTTACACCTCCTTGGCATGGTCTCAAGTAGCTTCATCAGGTAGTCAACCAGAATGGCTTCAAATGAATAGGTATACCTCGTCAAAAGTTCATTTTTTATATCACTGGCCTCCAGAAAGTGTTTGTGACTAACAGGAGTACTTTGCATACAGGTCATGTTGGTACATAGTCCCACACAATGCTGAGCCCTATTCAACAACTGTTTAAAGCTAGAATACGGCAAGAACAACTAAATAATGAAAAATGACTGTCCATCATTACTTGAAGACATGTAGATCAGGCAATCTAGAAAATTGCTGGAAACTTGAAGGTATCCTCATGAAAACCAACAATAGCTATGATGAAACTGGCTCTCAGGAGGACTGGGCCAGGTAATGAAGAGCAAAAAAATCACCTGTGCGACAGAGGACAAGTACAACCAGTCTCAGGAAATACAAACTGCCAGCACCTCAGATAATAGCTCTCATAGATGATTCACTGACATAAAAATCAATTGTCCAGAGGAGACTGTGAGAAGCAGGTCTCTATGGCTGAATTCCTGCAAAGAAGCTACTAATGGATATTTAATCATTGTGGTCTGATTAGACAAACTTTGAGATTTTTGTAAGATGCAGAAAATGGAGTAGATGGTTTCTACATTTGTGGTGCCCACCATAGAGAAAGGAGGGGGAGGTGTGATGTGATCGGGGGCTTAGATAACGGCATAAGATAGGCAAGAAATATATTCACATGCTTTAAAAGGTTATTATGGATGTCTCATGGGTTTTATTTCAGAGCCAATTTTTGGCCTAGTAAACAGGTTCTAGTGTAATGTGCGCATTTTTAATAATTTTATATGATCTAGATTTTTGTGCTTGCTTCATAATAAAGATTGATATTGGTAAAATTTAGAAATTGCAACTGATCTTTTGTATTTGTCTTTCCTTTTTTGTCACTACATATGTTTTACATCTATTTGGTAAGCACTTAATTTATATACAGGTGGTGTCTGCTTTATTGGATTTTTTTGCTTTTACACATCCAAAGCAAATTTAGGCTATGTTCACATGAGCGTTTGTGTGTGCAGAGTATCATCTGCATACGCAAACGCATGCCAAAACGCATGCAAACATGCAAAAACTGATTACAGCACCTGGACATATTGAACGCATGCGCATAAATAACACAAACGCAGCATTTTTAGCTGCATCAGCAAACACGACTCAAAAAACCGCTGCTTGAGCATGCGTTTTTGCATGCGTTTGTGTTATTTATGCGCATGCGTTCGATATTTCTAGGTGCCGTTCCTGGACATGTGCAGTCTGAAGTCTGCATGCACGTCGAACGCATCCATGCGCATGTCCTTGCGTACCAATGCGTTCCCATACAGTAATGCGTTTTTTTTTACGCACTCATCCGCATGCGCATGACTGCGCGTATTTGACAGATTTTTGACGCTTCAAAAAAATGCAACATGTTGTATTCGCTGGACACCGCGAAACGACGCATGCGTATACGAAGGCATGCGAACGCATGTCCCTGCGTACACCATGTTAAAGATATGTACGCATGTCGCATGTAGATCTATGCGGATCAAACGCTGCGCGTACAGACGTGAATGTGAAACCAGTCTTACACAGAATAACTACAACAGCATTTGGCAATGACATGCCATCATTTGTGTTGCAACAGGACAATGACCCAAAGTACACCTCCTAGCTGTGTAAAGGTTATATGACCAAGGAGGAGAGAGAGGGAGTGTTGCGACAGATGACATGGCCTCCACAATCACTTAGCCACATCCCAACTGGGATAAGCTTGGCTGCAGAGTGAAGGCAAAGTGTTCAGCACCACTGGGAACTCATTCAAGACTAATGGAAAGCCATTCCAGGTAGCTGACAAAGCTGCATGAGGAAATTCCAAGGGGGTGAAAATCTGTCATCAGAGAATACTTTGAGGAAATAAAGTTTTAACATATATTCTGGTTTGTTTCACTTGTGTTTATTTACCCTTTGCTTTCATATGTGTTCCTTCATGGTTTTTCTACCTTCATTCTGAATCTACAATGTGCACATTCCAAAAGGAACAAGGCCAAATTCTTGACTGGTACTGTATTTGTGGAGGAACTTCCACGTACCGTAATCCCTGCGCTTTGGACGGAGCGGAAACCCCGCCCCGCCCAAAGTGCCGCCCCCTTCGATGGAGCGTCGCCGCAAGGTAAATAAACATGCTGCAGTCTAAAAAGACGCGCCGCATGTCAAGTTTAGCGGGTGTGTCACCCACGTAATTGGATGCATAGTGGAGACGGGATTTCATAAACTCCCCTCCACTATGCTGGAACATCTGGCCGCTGCGGATTAAACGCTGTGGTAGGACACAGCGTTCGATCCGCAGCTAATACTGAATGTTTCCACTACATAGAAACATACCCTTAGAGAATTGTTTTCTTTTGGCTATGTTGGAAAGTTTTTTAGAATGTACTGCGTGTCTTAACAGGATAAAACTAGGAGGAAAAAGAAAGCACAATAGGGTTTTATCTAAGGGAGATGTGGGTCTGTAAATAAGGTGATTCTAACATGATTTAGTTGTGTATACACAACATTTCCATCACTTATACATCCAGCTGCCGCAGGTCCAACGGGTCATCAGACCGGGAAAACACAGATGAGGAAGATTTGTGGATAATCTGTGCTGCTGCTGGTTATCCTATATAACAGATCCAAGTCTAAACTGAAAGTATATGCATTTTCTTTCTTATTCAGTCAATGCGTTTCGAAGAACTACAGACTTCTTCATCATGACAAGAAAAGGATAGTGCACAACACAATGCAGTTACATTTATAGTGATGAAAGTTCAAATGTTGGCGACAAATAGACACATGACGGACACCTGATATGTCAAAGTTCATCAGGAAAAAAGGGAATGAATGTTTTTTTACAAGTTGGTAGTATAGACTTGAAATATAGAAAATAATATACTAACTATTGACATCTGTGTGGTATTCGCAGGTACGCGGGATGCAGTAATGAGTCAGAGACGGAGCAAGCTTTAACTATAAATTTATAAGGGGAGTTTTTGTATGGAAAACAGGCAGAAAATTGATTCTCCACGCAGGGAAACCGAACACAAACACAATATAGCAAACTGACAAATGCTTGGCGAGTGTCAGGGTCTATAGGGCTGCGATATGGCCGTCCAATGCCCTCAGGTAATAAACCATGGTTACAGAGTGTCACTTAGCTTCTCGGACGTTCTGAGGAGCTGTGATCTGGTTGTAGTTCGTCTGTTGTCGCAGCTGCTGGGCCCAGCCGATGAACAGCTGACGTAAGCCTCGAGCTTTCCCACGCTCAGGCACAGATGGGGCACAACACGCTCTGGAGAAATCCTCCGGCGTAGAGTTCTCCCTCCAAGAGGCGGGATGGGGGCAGCTGTCGGGTAGGCCACAACCGCGGACTGGAGCGGGACCCTAGCGACCACAGGCGATGGGACACAGGCCGCAGCACACAATTTATAGCCCTATGGGATCACTTAAAACTTTATTTTCCACTCACATCCCTCATATTCCAGACACCGCTTTATTAGGCAGCCAATTATTCACCCCAGGTTTGGTGGTATCTTCTTTAAGGTGTGGTGTGATAGGGGTTTACATTGCATTAGAAACGTCTTATATCGTTTTGGAGGTATGAGCTTTAACTTTAAAGCCATTCACAAGATGCTCACGTCCAAAATCCTTTGATATAATCAAAAAGGTCATTTGATTCAAATTTTTAAATGTCCAAATGTGAACCTTCCCACATGCACCACCTTTGAGATATGTGCAAATCAAACAAATCAACAGTATATATCCAACATATGTGTTTAACAGCAAGGTAAGAGCTGAGGTCTGATTGCTGCTGTTAACCATTTACTCACTGCAGTCAATTTCTGACAGCAGCATTTAAATGGAGTAGTTGCAGGTTAAAATGCCAGCGAAGGGCTGCTAAAGTCTTCTATTGCTGACATCCTGGTACTCATGTGAAGCTTTTCACTATATACTGCACATTTATTTAGTTAATGAGGTTGAAAAAAGACAAAATGTTCATCAAGTTCAACCGAGGAATGGGAAATGACAAAGGGAATATGGGAAATGACAAAGGGAATAGGCACATGTACAACCACAATGTATGACTCAGTCCACCCCAAAAAAGATTATCTTTCCCTCCAGACCCACTTGTCGATCACCTGGACGAAACAGAAAAATAAATGTTGTATTGCAGTATATAGTATATAGAAATCAGATGAAAAAATAAAATAAAGTAAAAATTTTGTTTAAAAAAAAAAAAAAAAAGCTTTTTTCTTCAAGGAGCCACCAGCTTTCAGTCATGCAGGCGCAGCTATAGTCAACTTTCACAGGTGATGCAGTGCATCAGAGCAGAGCTGGTTGTCAGGGCGTGCTTGCAGCTGACACTCTCCATGCTGTGAGCGGTGACTGTAATTGCTCTGGGCAAGCCTGTATAACTTAAAGCCAGCAACTCCCGGGAAAAATAAATTTAATTTTTTACAGGGTGCTGAATTTTTAGTACAGCAGCCGGGCACTTTCATAACGCAGTTACCAGTGGTGTACATAGACATCTCATTGTAACACGTCAACCTCCTGGAATGTGCAGGCTTTTTTTTTTTTTAAATAATGCTATTGTTTATTCCCGCCTCCTCTTCCTGGCAGCCAGTTTGGCCGGTGACAAAGCATGATTTTTCAAACATGACACGCAACTTTGTGGTAATAACTCTGGAATGCATCTACATATTCTAGTGATTTTGAGAATTTTTTTGTGACACATTGTACTTAATGTTAATGGTATATTTAGTTTGATACATTTTGCTTTTTTTATGAAAATATCTGAAATTTGAACTAAATGTGCAATTTTTAGTCTTTCAATGCTTCTATCCTTACATCACATCGTCCTACTACACAGACTAGATAATAAACAACATTTCCCATATGTCGACTTTACGTCAGCATAATTTTTCAAATATTCTTTTATTTTTTTAGGATGTTACAAGGGTTCACATTTAGAAGCAATTTGCAAAACTTAAAAATCCTATGTTTTACGACATATTAAGTTTTTAAGTGACTTCAAGGATCTACATGTTGGAAAATCCCCGGAAGTGATAACATTTTAAAAACTGCACCTGTCAAAAGTGTTCAAAACTGCTGTTAAGAAATGTGTTAACTATTCAGGTGTTTTACAGAAATTAACACAAAGTGGAATGAAATAAAAATTTAAAAAAAAATTTCTACCAAGATATTGCTTTAGCATCAAATTTTTCATTTTCATAAGGGGTAATAGGACAAAATGAACCCTATAATATGTGACAATTTTTTTTCCCCCCAAACACAGCAGCATTCTCAATAGTTAAAAGCTGATGTTTGGGCAAAGGCCAGCTCTCAGAAAGAAAGGAGCTCTATTTGATTTTTGGTGTGAAAATTTGGTGTCACCAGCAAAGCACCCCCACACCATCACACCACCTCCTCCATGCTTCACGGTGGGAACCAGGCATGTAGAGTCCATCCGTTCACCTTTTCTGCGTGCAAAGCAGTAATAAAAGCAAAAAGGTTTCTACTTTGAAGAACCTAGAATATAAGACATATTTTCAGTTGCTTCACACTTTTTTGTTAAGTATATAATTCCACATGTGTTAATTCATAGTTTTGATGCCTTCAGTGTGATTCTACAATTTTCATAGTCATGAAAATACAGAAAAATCACTGAATGAGAAGGTGTGTCCAAACTTTTGGTCTGTACTGTATATTCCATGCACTGGAATAAGGAGGTGCATATACCATACACTCACGGTTAGTTTCCCGATTACTGGCCTGTTAGTGCAAACAGCCTGCGGCCTCCTCAAATATTCGTCGGGCAATTATGTAATTGTCCAGACGATATTTGGCAGCAGAGAGAGCTGTTCACTTTAAATATCACAGCGGGTGGTTGTCGTGACCTTCCCGGCATTTGATATTGTGAACAATTAAAATCTTGACATTATGTTACTCAAAATAGTTAATAAATAACATTTCCCACATGTCTACTTTACATCTGCATAATTTTTTAAACATTTTTTTTTTGGTTAGGAAGTTAAAAGGGTTAAAAGTTGACCAGCGATTTCTAATTTTTCCAACAAAATTTACAAAGTCATTTTATTAGGCACCACATCATATCTGAAGTGACTTTCAGGGGCGTACATGACAGAAAAAGCCCAAATGTGACACCATTCTAAAAATAGCACCTCTTAAAGTACCTAAAACTACATTCAATAAGTTTTTTAACCCTTCCAGGGCTTCACAGAAACTAAAGTAATGTGGAAGGAAAAAATTAACATTTAACTTTTTTCACAAACTTTTACTCTAGCTTCAAATTAGTTATTTTCACAAGTGTAACAGGAGAAAATTGACCCCAAATTTTTTTGTGCAATTTCTCCTGAGTATGCAGATACACCATTTGTGGAGGAAAACTGCTGTTTGGGCGCACGGCAGCGCTCAGGAAGGAAAGACACGTTTTGGAATCTAATACAACAAAAACAGAAATTTTGCACTAGAGAAGTGGGGATACTATATACCAGATAGTGACAGAAGAGTATATACTTTTTATAATAAGTTAACCACTATATATATATAAATGTGTAATATAAGTCCAAATACCTCTTATAATATATATTGTTGTGTTTCGGTAGCTGAGAAGAAATTGCAAAAAATAGCAAATGCAGTAATACACCAGAGAGGCTGGAACCTATTGGATTGCAGTAACCTAAACTAACCGCCACACTAGAAGTAGCCGTGGAGTGTACCTACGGTGATCCTAGACGCCTCGTCACAGCCGGAGAGATAACTACACCTAAAAGCAGAAAGATGAAAGCTATCTGCCCCGGAGCAGAGTCCCCAAAGAAATAGGAAGCCCCCAAACATGTAATGGCGGATAGACAAGAAGAAAACACGGACGCAGACAGAAAATAGAATAAGCAAACACTGGGGCACAATCTGTCTCGATAGTAAAGTATAGGAAAGAATTCTGACTGCAATCCAACAAAACCCTGACAAAAATACCAACACTTCTGATTAACAAAAAACCTGAGATCACACGATCTCAACCACCTAAATCAGATCCCTGGTGTAACAAACCGCAATTCAGCAAACAAAAAGTGACAAAGGAACAAAGCAAAAGTGCCAACACAAACTGAGCACAATTGCAGCGCAAGACCCCCAAAAGGGGACAGGCTGCAGTCCACTGCAAGCAGCAAACCAGCAGTGAAAATCCAACAGAGGAAAAAAAAAAACAGCAAACACTTATCTGAATGAGAGCAGGGAAGCGAGCTGTGCTCCAAGCAAGACCAGGAGAAACAATTGATTACCGGCAAGTCTGCTGGGAGTTCAGATCACTTATATCAGACCATTCGGATCCAGCTGAAAGCCATTCTGCAATTAGTTCATTACCCTCAGCAACCACAGGAGGGAGCCCCAGCTCCGAAGTCGCCTCCAGCGTATTCACAACAGTACCCCCCCCCCTTAAGGAGGGGTCACCGAACCCTCACCTGTGCAACCAGGCCGATTAGGATGAGCTCGATGATAGGCACGGATCAGTCTCCCAGCATGGATGTCCGAAGCAAACACCCAAGAATTGTCCTCCTGACCATAACCTCTCCACTTAACCAAATACTGGAGTTTCCATCTAGCAAAACGAGAATCCAATATTTTCTCAACCACATACTCCAAATTGCCCTCAACCAAAACAGGGTCGGGAGGCGCAGCCATAGGAACCACTGGCTCGACAAACCTCTTCAATAAGGACTTGTGGAACACGTTATGGATCTTAAATGTCCCTGGAAGAAGCAAACGGAAGGAAACCGGATCAATAATTTCCATGATCTTATAAGGTCCAATGAACCTTGGCTTAAATTTTGGAGATGCAACCTTCATAGGGATATTCCTTGAGGACAACCAAACCAAATCCCCCACTTTAAAACGAGGACCATCAGTCCTATGCCGGTTGGAAAATCGCTGGGCCTTCTCCTGAGAGAGAGAGACAACCTCTCCACCACCTGGTCCCAAATCTGCTGCATACGCTGCACAATAGAGTCAACCCCCGGACAGACAGAAGCCTCCGCCTGTCCTGAAGAAAATCGAGGGTGAAACCCAGAATTGCAGAAAAATGGAGACATCAAGGCGGCAGAGCTAGCTCTATTATTAAGAGAAAACTCAGCAAAAAGGCAAAAAAGAGACCTAGTCATCTTGATCAGCAGACACAAAACATCTCAAATAAGTCTCCAAGGTCTGGTTTGTTCTCTCGGTTTGTCCATTGGTCTGAGGGTGAAATGCAGAGGAGAAAGACAACTGAATACTAAGTTTAGAACAAAATGTCCTCCAAAATCTGGAAACAAACTGGACTCCTCTGTCAGACACAATGTTCTCCGGAATGCCATGTAACCGAACCACGTGCTGAAAGAACAAAGGCACCAGTTCGGAGGTGGAAGGCAACTTAGGTAATGGCACAAGATGTATCATCTTGGAAAACCTATCACAGATTACCCAAATAACGGTCATTCTCTGAGAGACAGGAAGGTCGGAAATAAAATCCATAGAAATATGGGCCATGGCCTCTTGGGTACAGGTAATGGCATTACCAAACCACTAGAACGAGAGCAAGGCTTGGAACGAGAGCAAGTCCCACAGGACTGCACAAAGTCCCTGACGTCACGAGACAAAGTAGACCACCAAAAGGAGCGACTTACTAAGTCTCTGGTACCAAAAATCCCGGTATGACCAGCCAATGAGGAACAATGAATCTCAGACATCACATTGGAACCCTTTTTGGTCAAATCAGTCAATGGTTTAACAATACCGGAGAAATTACCAATAAATTTACAATAAAAATTGACAAAACCCAAAAATCTCTGAAAAGCCTTCAATGAAGTAGGTTGAACCTTGACCAGGTCCATTTCAATAACAGACGGAGACAAAATGAATCCCAGAAATGAGACCTTCTGTACGCCAAAAAGACACTTTGATCCCTTCACATACAGTGCATTCTCTCTCAAAATCTGGAACACAGTCCAAACATGTTTCACATGAGAGTCCCAGTCATTGGAAAAAATCA
Source organism: Oophaga sylvatica (assembly GCA_033576555.1). Classification (NCBI taxonomy): domain Eukaryota; kingdom Metazoa; phylum Chordata; class Amphibia; order Anura; family Dendrobatidae; genus Oophaga; species Oophaga sylvatica. The sequence goes on along the minus strand of JARQOD010000003.1, from coordinate 270,379,871 downwards.
AGATATCATCCAAATAAACAATCAGAAATGTATCCACAAAATCCCTGAAAATATCATTCATGAAGGATTGGAAGACGGAAGGGGCATTAGTAAGCCCAAAAGGCATCACTAGGTACTCAAAATGCTCCTCTGGGGTATTAAACGCCGTCTTCCATTCATCCCCGTGCTTAATGCGAATGAGGATATACGCCCCCCTGAGGTCAAGCTTGGTAAACCAACTAGCACTTTTCACTCTGGAAAATAGGTCAGAAATCACAGGTAACGGATATTGATATTTAACAGTGATCTTATTCAGGAGGCGATAATCAATACACAGCCTCAATGAACCATCCTTTTTGGCCACAAAGAAAAAACCGGCGCCCAAGGGTGAAGAGGATGGTCTGATATGACCCTTCTCCAATGACTACTTGATATAAGATCGCATAGCATCGTGTTCAGGTACAGACAAATTAAAATGGCGACCTCTAGGAAATTTACCACCAGGCACTAACTCAATAGCGCAATCATAGCTCCTGTGAGGTGGTAAGGATGCAGATTTACTTTCACAAAAACACATCAGAAAAATCAGTCAAAAAGTCAGGGACATCCTGAGACTGGGGAGAGGCAGAAAAAACAAGAGTGTCAGTATTAACACATTGGCAGCCCCAACTGGTCACAGACACAGATTTCCAATCCAAAACAGGATTAGGAGTCTGTAACCAAGGGAAACCCAGTACAATAATGTCATGCAGATTATGCAACACCAGAAATTTGCAATTCTCCTGATGATCTGGTTCAACCCTCATTATCACCTGAGTAGCAAACTGGGGTTTATTCTCCGCCAAAGGGGTAGAATCAATGCCCAGTAAAGGAATAGACTTCCACAGGGGTATCATGGGAAACCCACAACGTTTGGCAAAGTCAAAATCCATCAGGTTAATAGCTGCTCCTGAATCAACAAAAGCCTGAGCCGAAAATGTGGACAGGGAGCAAATCAGGGTAACAGTCAACAGAAATTTAGTCTGAACACTACCAAAGACAACCGAGCGCGCAAAACGTCTTCCCCGCTTAGGGCAGACGGAAATAGCATGGGAAGCGTCACCACAGTAGAAACATAACCCATTGCGCTTACGAAACTCATGACGCTGAGCCCCAGAAGTCACTCCATCACACTGCATGGGCTCAGGAGCTGGCTCACAAGGCAACACTATCTCACGCATACCTCTGTGCTCCCGCAAACGTCTGTCAATTTGAATACCAAAGACATAGAATCATTGAGACCAGAGGGAACAGGAAATCCCACCATGACGTCCTTTACATTTTCTGACAGACCCTTACGAAAAAGGGCTGCCAAAGCATCATCATTCCATTTGGTCAGGACTGCCCATTTTTGAAATTTCTGACAGTACAGCTCAGCAGCTTCATGACCCTGATTCAATGCCAACAAGGTCTTTTCAGCTTGATCAGTGATATTAGGTTCCTTGTACAATAACCCTAGAGCTTGAAAAAATACATCAACATAATTCAAAACAGGATCCCCAGGTGTCAGGGAAAAAGCCCAATCATGAGGGTCGCCGTGCAACAGAGAGATGACAATTTGAACCTGCTGTGCTGCGTTCCCTGAGAACTTTGGCTTTAAGGCAAAAAAAAAACTTACAGTTATTTTTGAAATTCAGAAATTTAGACCGATCCCCCAAAAATAAATCTGGCATGGGGATCCTATGTTCCACAACTGGCAACCTAGCAAGATAGGCAGCAATACTCCGAACCTCAGTGGCAAGCTGCTCCACACGGCCAGACAACTGTGCAAACTCCATTGAGAGGAAAAAAAAAATCCTCCTAAGCACCCAGAGAAAAAGAGGGAAAAAATGCAACAAACAGAAAAAAAAATTTCTGACAACTCCCTTTTTTCTTTTACTATTTTTCCCTTCTGATGAGTACCATATAATTTTCAGTTTGGCCGGTAATACTGTTGCGTTTCGGTAGCTGAGGAGAAATTGCAAAAAATAGCAAAAGCAGTAATACACCAGAAAGGCTGGAACCTATTGGATTGCAGTAACCTAAACTAACCGCCACACTAGAAGTAGCCGTGGAGCGTACCTACGGTGATCCTAGACGCCTCGTCACAGCCGAAGAGATAACTACACCTAAAGGCAGAAAGATGAAAGCTATCTGCCCCGGAGCAGAGTCCCCAAAGAAATAGGAAGCCCCCAAACATGTAACGGTGGTTAGACAAGAAGAAAACACGGACGCAGACAGAAAATAGAATGAGCAAACGCTGGGGCACAATTTGTCTAGATAGAAAAGTATAGGAAAGAATTCTGACTGCAATCCAACAAAACCCTGACAAAAATACCAACACTTCTGATTAACAAAAAACCTGAGATCACACGATTTCAACCACCTAAATCAGATCCCTGGTGTAACAAACCGCAATTCAGCAAACAAAAAGTGACAAAGGAACAAAGCAAAAGTGCCAACACAAACTGAGCACAATTGCAGCGCAAGACCCCCAAAAGGGGACAGGCTGCAGTCCACTGCAAGCAGCAAACCAGCAGTGAAAATCCAACAGAGGAAAAAAAAAACAGCAAACACTTATCTGAATGAGAGCAGGGAAGCGAGCTGTGCTCCAAGCAAGACCAGGTGGAACAATTGATTACCGGCAAGGCTGCTGGGAGTTCAGGTCACTTTTACCAGACCATTCGAATCCAGCTGAAAGCCATTCTGCTATTAGTTCATTACCCTCAGCAACCACCGGAGGGAGCCCAGCTCTAAAGTCGCCTCCAGCATATTCACAACAATATATGTCCGTGGTTAGATAAATAAAACCCTCTTGTCCATAAATCCTGATAGCGATCCACAAAGAAGCAGTGTTCGGAAGAATGTATCCACTATAAATAAAAGTTCCTCTGACCAAATGTGTAGAAATTCCTCTGGCCAAAACTGTGCATAGCTATGGGGGTATATCCTATCCCCCTAGTTGGCAGGTCCTGATGGTGTCCGAAGAAGGAGTATTTACGTGGCTTGAATAAATGAAAAAATACAAAACTGGCAGAAGGGAAGATCTCCTCTGATAGGGGCACCATCCCGGCCGGTGGCGGAAGCCCAAATATTATGCCGCGTTGCAGAGACTGTCAGCGTCGTCACAGTCAGTGAATCATAGCCAGCAAGGTGCAGACAAGCTGCAGGACCTTGCGTGACGTCACTGTCACGTGTCAGAGACACGTGACCGGCTATGGAGCGCACAAGAGACCAATATCCTACGTGTTTCAGAATGCTTCTGATTCCTTCGTCAGGGATGGTCCTGTGCACCACATATGTGCTTTATATATTCTCCCAGAGATCCGCTTGTCCTCCTGTATTGAGGCAGGTGATCATAAGTTTTTTACATGGCGGACATTTTTTGCAGGGAAAAAAAAACTGAAGGGAGATGTTGTGGATATGAGGTGCCAGAAGCTAAAAGTTTGGGAACAGTTGGAGCTAACATATTGCCTAGGTTATTCGCTTTTCTGTAAATAAAGAGTGGCTGCTCCGGTAGCCTTTCCCCAATAATTTTATCCTCCTTTAGGATACCCCAATGTTTTAATACAATTTTTCTCAAAATCTAAGTGTTGGCATTGTATTGTGTAATGATGGGGATCTCTTCGGTGATTCTATTGTTATTCACTCTTTCTTTTGGTATGATTCGTTGTTCTCGTGGCACCTGTTCCACCAATTTTCTCGTTTGTAATAACATTTCCCTATTATATCCTCTCTGTTGGAATTGTTCAGTCAAAAAATTGGCTTCTTTATTAAAATCGTCAAAATTTGAACAATTCCTATGGGCCCTGATAAACTGACTTTGAGGAACATTCAAAAGCCAACTAGGAAGGTGGCAACTGTCCAGAGAAATATAATTATTAGAGTCGGTGGGTTTGTGGTAAATTTGGGTCTGAATCTTAGGGTGAGTTTCCACGGTCAGGAAACGCTGCGTGTTTGGCGCTGTGCGCTGGCGCAGCGCCAAACACGCAGCGTCCAGATGTTACAGCATAGTGGAGGGGATTTAAACAAATCCCGTCTCCACTATGCGTAACAATACGCAGGTGGCAAACCTGCGTAAACGGACATGCGGCGCGTCTTTTCAGACCGCAGCATGTCCTCGCGTATTGCGGCGACGGTGCGTCGCCGCAACATAATTAACACAGGGCTATGTAGCCCTGCGCTCTTTCCGGAGGTGTTCCGGAGGTGTCCTGAACACCTCCGGAAAGAGCGCGCGTCAGAAAGGGGGCGGGGCTTAGACGGAGCGGAATTTCCGCTCCGTCAAAAGCGCTATGGTTCCGGACCGTGGAACCATAGCCTTATTGTTCTCAACAAAAATATTTAAAATCTAAAAAATTAACCTCTCGTACACTGGTGGTGGATGTGAAATTTAAAAAATATTGATTTTTATTAAGCTCACTGATAAAATCTGCTAATAATTTAGGACCACCAGACCAGATAAAAATAATGTCATCAATAAAACGTTGCCAAAGCACCATGTTTGCCCTCAGCTCGCCGTTGGGGTAAATGGTCTCTTCCTCCCATTTCCCAACATATAGATTCGCGTAACTACGTTTTGGAATCTAGACCTTGATGGAATGGTCTGCGGGTGTCATGTTGAGTTTGGAGAGCCCTGATGTGCCTAAACAGTGAAAAAAAAACACAAGTTACCTCATTTTGGATACTCCACCCCTCAAGGATTTTATCAAGGGGTACAGTAAGCATTTTGAACCTACAGGTACTACACAGAATTTGAGAACATTAGGTCGTCATACTGAAAATTTTAATTTTTTTCACGAAAATGTCTTAGCCCCAAATTTGTAATTTTCACAATGGATAATAGGAGAAAACAGACCTCATAATTTGTTGCGCAATTTGTCCCAAACGCGACGATACCCCATATGTAGTCAAAAACTTCTGCTTGGGCACATGGCAGGACTAGGAAAGGAAAGAGCGCTATTTGCCTGGGATAGATTGTGAATGACATGTCACATTTGACGAGCCTCCGACATGATAAAACAGCAGAAACCCCCCCAAAAGTGACACCATTTTGGAAACTAGACTCCTCAAGGAATTCATGAAGGGGTGTAGCGAGTATTTTTGAACCCATAGGTACCGTACCTCACAGAATTTTATAACATTGAGATGTGGAAATATGACATTTTACTCACAACAGCAGAAAAACCCTAAAAGTGACCCCAGTGTAGAAACTGCACATCTCAATAAATTCATCTATGGCTGCAATGACTATTTTGCAACATCTAAGCCAGTTTTTTTTCTGGAGAATTGCAAATCTGCCAGTCTAGTAACCATACATTGTGTTCCAATTCAGTATAGAGCTCCCATATATCGTAGTGACCCATACATTGTGCCCAGCTTGTGCGTCTGGCAATACGCCCCCGTAAATAGTTAAGTGCCTTCTCTTCATTAAAACAATGTCAAACATGTCGCCGCTTACTGTGGTTTAGACACAGGCACTCAGATGGAGGGGAACATTTGGCATTGGGAGCGCACAATTCACTGGATTTTATTTGAAGGGCCGGGAGCCATGTCGATTTCCCAGAGTCTTTGTTCTACCAGTAATGTGGGAACCCCCTATAGTTGTAGTGACAGATGACGGACCTGAGTGGGGGCTGGTTTTGTATGGGATAAATTAGGGGTTTTATTAGTAACATTTTCTGGTACATAACATTTTTGTATCACTTCAAGTATAAGGCTATAATCTCATTCTTGTGTTCCACGCTGAGCACTTGTCGAGGTTTCCATGTAAATCCCACATAAGGTGTTTAAGACGAAACCCCCGACGGAATCACACACCATAATGAGGCAGATGGAGACAATTTGAAGTCCGTTTGGCATCTGCTCCAGTGGTGTCCAATTGTTTAGGTGTGCACAAATCTGTGGTCGTTCTCACTTGTGCGCTAAAAAGACACCTAAAATGATGGGACACCGTCGGAACACAATCCAGTCCAAAGTGACTCCATTTGCCTCATAAGTGAGAGGTTCCATCCAGAGTTTTGTTTGAATCGCGGTTTTGCTGAGCCTTGTTCCAATTTTTGGGAGGTAGAATGAACAAAAAGACAGCAGTACAAGAATAATTCTTACTTTTATTTTTGCGCAGTTTATCATGCGGTATAAGTGATATGGCGGATTTATTTTTCGGGTCGGTGCAATTACAGCGATACCAGATTTATAATAGTTTTTTTTTTAGGTTTTGCTACTATCATACAGTAAAAAAGCTTTTTTATAAAAATTAGGTTTTTTTCATCGCTATATTCTGAGAGCTATAACTTTTTCAATTTTTGTCGAACAGAGTTGTATGAGGGCTTATATTTTGCGGGACGAGTTGCAGATTTTTTTTGTACCATTTTGGAGTATATAATATTTTTTATTGCATTTTATTCAGATTTTTCAGACACAGAATGAACAAACACCAGCAATTTAGTTATTTGTTTTGAATCATTCACTAAGCAGTAAGGCCCCTTTCACACATGTTTTTTGCCATCAGTCACAATCCGTAGGCTCGACGGATCGGTCGCAGATTGTGAAAAACTGATGTGATGATTCGTTTTTTCAACGAATTCGACGAAAAAAAGGATCCGTTGCATCAGTTTTTTCATCCGTTTCTTCCGTTTTTCAACGGATCTGATTTTTTTTTTTTTTTTTTTTTTTAAAACGCCCACTGGGAGGTTCCCAAACATTATTGGCTACTGAAAACCTATATATACAGTGTTTCTACACCCCATCTTTGACAGGTTGTAGAGCAAGTGGCAAAAATGGAAGGTGTGATTGCGAACATTGTGAAGATCTATGTGGATTTTACTTTTGAGGCGAACCGTTTGGAAGCGATCATTCTTGAAAAGGAGCGAGAAAGACAGCGCATAAGGCGTATGCGCCGGCGTTGCTTTTGGATCCACCTAATCACTGCACTGAGAACGACACGTGGGGTGTGTTCTACGTTGTATATGGAGTTGAGAGGAAACCCCGAGACGCTTTTTAACTATGTTCGGATGAAAGCGGAAAACTTTGATATTTTGGTTGCACGTGTTGGAGACCTCATCCGTAGAAATGACACATATTGCCACTTCTCAATTTACCGGCGGAGCGTTTGATTGTTACTCTTCGGTAAGCCATTTTTATTGTATCGCCTCCTGTTACAGCAGACTTATAACTAATGTTGTTGCTGGTAGTTTGTAGTAATTATTGCCTTGCCTGTTCAACAGATTACTCGCAACTGGCGAATCCCTTTCCTCACTTCATTTCCAACTCCAACTCGGGATTTCCACCATATCGGGGATTGTAAAACACACCTGCAGCGCATTGTGGGACTGTTTACTTGAGGAATATATCCCACATCCCACAACAGAGAGTGGCTGGACATTGCTGAAAACGTTCAAAAGATTTGTCAGTTTCCCAATTGCTTGGGTAAAGTGGACGGGAAGCATATTTGGATCATCAAACCAGCTGCATCTGGCTCTGAATATTTTAATTAGAAGAAATATTTCTCCATCGTGCTTATGGCCATTGCAGACGCACAATACAAGTTCATAACGGTCGATATTGGGGCCTATGGCCGCTCCAGTGACTCTCAAGTATTTAAATTGTCTGCAATGGGGCGTCATTTATATGGAAACAGCTTCCAATTCCCCCACCAAGACCGCTTCCTGAAACCTCTGGGCCACCAATGCCGTTTGTATGTGTTGAAGATGAAGAGTTCCAACACTCGCAACACCTGCTGAAGCCATACGCAAGTAGTGGCTTGACGCCAACGAAAAGAGTGTTTAATTATCGCATAACACAAGCGCGAAGAATGGTTGAGTGTGCTTTTGGCATTCTCACATCCAAATGGCGAGTTCTGTTTACCGCTATTAATCTGAAGACTCAGACTGTGGATGAGGTGGTGAAAGCTTGTGTGGTCCTGCAAAATTTCCTAATATGCAAGGAACAGGTTGCCATGGATGACAATTTAGGAGAAACCTCCTTGTATGATTATCAGAATATTACTTTTCGAAGTCCTGTGGCAGTTTCAAGAATGAGGGACAAATTTGAGGAGTACTTTATTTCACCTCAAGGAAGAGTAGAATGGTAGGATGAGACGGTTTGATATCTTTGTCTTTTGATATAATGTATGTTGGAGTACCAAACTTACTGCAGTATTTGTGATTACACCATGAATTTTTTTTATTAACCAAAGTTTTGTACCTTGTTACCCCAAGTATTGTACCTTGTTACCCAAAGTATTGCACCTTCTTACCCAAAGTATTGCACCTTATCATTAAATAAATGAAAGACAATAAAGCTCTTTATAAAAAAAAATATATTTCTATTTATTCAATAATTATAAATTAATATAGCTTGGGGTGGAGATAGTACTGGAGGGGCTGACAGATTGGACCACTTCGACAGTGGGAGTATGGAGAGCGGATTGTGGTGGTGACAGATCGGAAAGTAAAACAGAAGGTGAAAAGGTGGAGAAACCAAGAGGATGGGTGGACAAAAATCCGGGAGTAGGGATGGGATTTGGTAAGGTTTGAGGGATGAAGTGGAGGGATTGGGAGACAGAAGAGGTGGTGGTGGAGAAGAGGGTTGTGTTTGGGGCATGATGGGTGTGGAAGGTGACTGGTGGTAGTGGGCAGGGAGTACAGGTTGGGCAGAGAGTGGAGGCACAGATGCTGTGGTTGGGAACTTGTATGGGGCAGGAAGCTGGTACGGGCCAGGAAGCTAGTATTGTACAGGAGGGGGAGGAGGGACAGTAACTGGAGGGGGGGGCAGATGCGGGAGGAACTACCGGGGCGGGTGGAGAGGCTTGGGAGCTAACCCACGCTAGAGCAAACTGGCAGGCTTTCATTACGTGCATCTGCTGGTCAGGAGATAGCTTGTCTATGCGCTCGACTACTAATTGGAAAAAGGAACGATTGGGCTATTTACTTGCATCTAAATGCATTCTATCCAGACGCATGCTCAATTCAAGCATGCTGTTGTGCATGAGGTTGAATCCAGCACTCATTTACTCGGACAACAGTTTCATTGAGATCTGGAAGGATGCAAGAACTCGGGCACATAGTTCTTTTCCTGACCCCTCTGGCGCTGAACCCAAAGGTGTTCTACAGGTTGCAGCAGTGTCAGAGGGATGGGGTAAAGGAAAAGCTACCTCGTCACCAGCAGCTTCATGTAACGAAGTCTGCTAAGATGCTCCAACGCTGGTGGATGGGACCGAGGGACCAGATGTGAGGGAAGACAGGGTGCAGATGGGTCGGGTCTGTCAAAGTGGTCCCCGGTGGCGGACTTCTGTGGGATCGCTCCAGAAGGGTTCAACTCTGCAGGCTCCCGAGTGCTGCAGACGGTGCTGTGGTACAAAGAAAAAAAAATGTAATAAATATATTGCTATTGCTTGTCCCTGGCTGAAACAAAAAAAAAAAAAAAAGGTTACGCATGTAAACATTATTACTTATTAAATGCTGTGTTGAATATTTACCTTCGGCTCCCAATAGTCGACCGGAGGAACGACAGGGCTCTAGCATACTTAAACTTCGAGCTCCTGCGTCCTCCCGATCCACTCGGGGCCTGCATCTCTTTGTTGAACTCCCTCTTGAAGCGATCCCTGAGTGACCGCTACCGCCTGATAACTCTGTCCCCTGTAAAATGAAAGCACAAATTGGTTAGTATATAACATATTACATGCTGCAACATAACTTACTGAACTGTGAATACTTACACGCTTGATTCTGGGCCCGAGCATCAAGGACCTCCCAATCTTCCTCCCAGAGCCGACGGGTCACAATAACTTCAGCCTTGCGGCGGTCCCCCATGTTCAACAGCGGCTCCTGCTCTCGGACTAGATCGATAAGGAGGTCAATGTCTAGACCTGCCCCCTCACTGTCAGAGTCAGGAGCACACTGTGAAGTCTGTTAAAAAAGACAAAAAAACAAAAACACTACACTGAAATGATCCGCTTGAAGATTAAAAATACAAAAACCAAAAAAAAAAAAAAAGGTATTTACTCTCTGGTGACCGCCCCGACGCTCACGCCGACAACCCTGGGAAGCGCTTTGAGGACCTCTACGTCGAGCCCCAGAATCGGAAGACTATAAAAAAAAAAAGAAAAGAAGAAAAACATTATGTGCTTGGATGTAGTCTTATGTGTTGTGTGAACTGTGATGATCTGTTTCTGCGATGTATGTTAAGAAACTTACACTCTGCGAGCCCGCTCCGGGTCTTTCTCCACCCCGTCCGTCTCCTTCTGGAAGCACCTCTGATGCTGCAGCTTCCTGTTAAACAAGAATTAATGCATATAGGGTTATATGTGTGTACAAAAAAATGTTAACATCACAAAAATAAAAAAATATTTACCTCAGTTCGCTGACGATGTGAGGGAGGACTCCCAGAAAACATACTGAGAATGGCTGGCCTGGCTGTGTGGATGGTAGGCCTGGCTGTGTGGTTGGTAGGCCTGGCTGTGTGGTTGGTAAACCTGGCTGTGTGGATGGTAGGCCTGGCTCTGTCACTGGTAGGCCTGGCTCTGTCGCTGGTAGACCTGGCTCTGTCGCTGGTAGACCTGGCTGTGTTGGGCTGGCTGGACTCCCACTGGCTTGCTTGCTGGGAGATGGATGATTGAAGCCCTACCTAGCAGGTTTATACACCTTTCCTAATTGGGGGCTGGCTAATTGGATCCTAAATAAATCGGAGTTTAAAAAAAAACGGAATCCGGTGCCCATAGGCTTCCATTCGAGCAAACGACGGACGGCGAATAAATCAATAAATAGGCATATGGTCTAAGAGGCTTGCAGGATGAAACAATGTTCCACCATTATTAAATGGGAGCTACAAGCATTTACTAAAAACACATCATGACAGCTAGCAGAACCCTTTCAAAGGGAACCTGTCATTCCCCTTATCCAGCCCTTTCTGAATTCAGTGGTCAGCCAACAGGGAGTTCATGCGATGGAGTGTTTGAGAACTGACAAGTTTAACTGTACGAAAGACGGCCTGTCCAATGATATGCAGTCTTCCCCACCTCGAGAAGCTGAATGACAGATTTCTCCCTATGCCCAGTAATATTTGTCATGTCACATGTCAAGAGGAGAGGTCATGTAATGTATATCACTCCACTAGCTGCAGTAACATGCAAGTTCTCAAAAAAGATTTAAGTGACAGGTCAATGAGGGAAGTATAACCTGACAGACTCCCTTTAGGTAAAGCGGTCAATAGACAGATGTCGTGACAAACGGGAATACTCATTGAATCCCTGCTGAGTTACTGATAGCTGTAGGATACAAGAGAAAGATCATATATATCTCAAACAGGGCTGCGTTCACACCTGGTGGCAGCATTGTGTGGTTTTTCTTGCAATTTCAGCAAAAACACAATGTTTTGCCGTGATCTTCCAAGACTTTCCAGCATGTAAATACAGCCTTAGAGCATATTTTAATCTCCTGTGAGCCATGATGAGCACTCCTGGTGGTCTGTTACCAGAACCTACGTTGTCTGATCATCAGTGGCATCAGCATAAATATCAGCCTCTGTATGCCATCATTTAGTCTTCAAAGATAGGGCTCTACAGTCATGGCCAAAAGTTTTGAGAATGACACAAATATTAATTTTTACAAAGTCTACTGCTTCATTTTTTCTAATGGCAATTTGCATATACTCCAGAATGTTATAAAGAGTGATCAGCTTAACAGCAATTACTTGCAAAGTCAATATTTGGCTAGAAAATGAACTTTATCCCCCAAAACACATTTCAACATCATTGCAGCCCTGCCTTAAAAGGACCAGCTAACCTCTTTTAAGTGATTGCTCCATTAACACAGGTGTGGGTGTTGATGAGGACATGGCTGGAGATCAATCTGTCATGATTAAGCAAGAATGACACCACTGGACACTTTAAAAGGAGGCTGGTGCTTGGCATCATTGTTTCTCTTCTGTTAACCATGGTTATCTCTAAAGAAACACGTGCAGTCATCATTGCAATGCACAAAAATGGCCTAACAGGGAAGAGTATCGCAGCTAGAAAGATTGCACCTCAGTCAACAATCTATCGCATCATCAAGAACTTCAAGGAGAGAGGTTCCATTGTTGCCAAAAAGGCTCCAGGGCCCCCAAGAAAGACCAGCAAGCGCCAGGACCGTCTCTTAAAAGTGTTTCAGCTGCGGGATCGGGCTACCAGCAGTGCAGAGCTTGCTCAGGAATGGCAGCAGGCAGGTGTGAGTGCATCTGCATGCACTGTGAGGCAGAGACTCTTGGAGCAAGGCCTGGTCTCAAGGAGGGCAGCAAAGAAGCCACTTCTCTCCAGAAAAAACATCATGGACAGACTGATATTCTGCAAAAGGTACAGGCAGTGGTCTTGTCTCATGCCAACTGTTAAGCATCCTGAAACCATTCATGTGTGGGGTTGCTTCTCAGCCAAGGGAATCGGCTCTCTCACAGTCTTGCCTAAAAACACAGCCATGAATAAAGAATGCTACCAGAATGACCTCCAAGAGCAACTTCTCCCAACCCTCCAAGAGTAGTTTGGCGATCAACAATGCCTTTTCCAGCATGATGGAGCACCTTGCCATAAAGCAAAGGTGATAACTAAATGGCTCAGGGAACAAAACATAGAGATTTTGGGTCCATGGCCTGGAAACTCCCCTGATCTTAATCCATTGAGAACTTGTGGTCAATCATCAAGAGATGGGTGGACAAACAAAAACCTAAAAATTCTGACAAAATGAAAGCATTGATTGTGCAAGAATGGACTGCTATCAGTCAGGATTTGGTCCAGAAGTTGATTGAGAGCATGACAGGGAGAATTGCAGAGGTCCTGAAGAAGAAGGGTCAACACTGCAAATATTGACTTGCTGCATTAACTCATACTAACTGTCAATATAAGCTTTTGTTACTCATATGTTTGCAATTATTATATTTCTGTCTGTGATAAAAACATCTGTCAAACACACATAAAAACCAGAGGGCAGCAGATCATGTGAAAATATAATATTTGTGTCATTCTCAAAACTTTTGGCCATGACTGTACAACAACAAAGGGGCACATGGCATTTATGGTAAAATTGCAGCACCCCCATAAATTACATGTGATAACAATGTTTCCCTATCAGAACACTTTCGAAATTCTTGTGATTATACCAAGTCTCCCACAACTTTTTGCTTTTAGCTAATACTGAGATTGCTTACAAGTGGCAGTAATACTGCAATTTTAATTAAAATAATGAGCTGCTGCCTTAATGGTGTACCCCATATTGTTGCTCATCATCTAGAGAGAATGCATGTGCATTTATTGAGAAAAATAGGGTAGAAACGTACTTGTTTTTCTGAAGTTCTTCTAAATTTGAAGCATTCCACTCCGAGCCCTAAAACAGAATGGAGAAGGTTAAATTAATGAATGGAAGAAAATGACTGCATACATACCCAAGAGCAGCAGCTATAAGAAAATAGAAAATCTAGCAACAATACATCTTATAACTAGTTCCATATTACTTCTGACTTTGAAACAGTCCAGTGTTCTACTATCTGATCTCACAAAATATCAGAAACTTAGTCAGTCATTCTAACTAATTTTTCATAAATAAATAGCCCAAGCAAATATACGAATTGTTGATTGTTGTAATATACCTTAATACAGAAGTACAATACTGTAACTAAAGTTTTAGGCAGCAGTACAAAAAAATGCTGCAGAGTAAGAATGCTTTCAAAAATAGAATATCAACACTACCAGGAATCCTTGTTTTTCTTTACTCTGAAGATTGAAGATACGGTAGTTCTTAATGACATTGGTTATATTTTTGGGGTCATTGTCATACTGTAGAGTAAATTTGGAGCCAATCAGACTTTTCCATAATGGTATTGCTTGATGGATAAGTATCTAGCTGTATTTCTGAGCACTGAGGACAGCATCAAACCTAATCACATCAACTTCATTTGATGAAATGCAGCCCCCAAACTTGCAAAGAGCCTCCACCATGCTTCGTCGTTGCCGGAAGACACTTAGTATGGTCGCCCTTTGGGTTCGCTCAGATCTGCGTGAGTCCATGGTGAGAAAAACACGTCTGACACTCCAATTTTTCTGGTTGAGAATCTATGCTACTTTATATACGTTGATAAGGGCGTACCCTACAGCCAAATATTTCACATTTTGGGTAATCAGTCCAGTGCACTTGACATTTTTCTGCACCCCAGTTCCTATGTTTCCTTTTATAGGCGTTGTTTCTATGTTGAAAGTCTGGCTTTTTGGCTACAATTGTTCCATTAAGAAGTACAGTATATACTCGAGTATAAGCCGACCCGAGTATAAACCGACCCCCTAATTTTGCCAAGAAAAAACTGGGAAAACGTATCGACTCGAGTATAAGCCTAGGGTGGAAAATGAGGCAGCTACTGGTAAATTTCAAAAATAAAAATAGATACCAATAAAAGTTAAATTAAAGTAGGTTAAATGTTTTTGAATAGCCATATTGAATCAGGAGCCCCATATGCTGGTCCATAGATTATGCCCCATATGCTGCTCCATATATTATGCCCCATATGCTGCCCCATGTATTATGCTTCACAAGATGCTCCATAGATTATGCCCCATATGCTTCCCCATGTATTATGCCCCACAAGATACTCCATAGATTGTGCACCATATGCTGCCCCATGTATTATGCCCCACAAGATGCTCCATAGATTGTGCCCCATATGCTGCCCCATGTATTATGCCCCACAAGATGCTCCAAAGATTGTGCCCTATATGCTGCCCCATGTATTATGCCCCACAAGATGCTCCATAGATTGTGCCCTATATGCTGCCCCATGTATTATGCCCCACAAGAAGCTCCATAGATTATGCCCCATATGCTGCCCATGTATTATGCCCCACAAGATGCTCCATAGATTGTGCCCCATATGCTGCCCCATGTATTATGCCCCACAAGATGCTCCATAGATTGTGCCCCATATTCTGCCCCATATATTATGCCCCACAAGATGCTCCATAGATTGTGCCCCACATTCTGCCCCATGTATTATGCCCCACAAGATGCTCCATAGATTGTGCCCCATATGCTGCCCCATGTATCATGCCCCATAAGATGCTCCATAGATTGTGCCCCATATTCTGCCCCATGTATTATGCCCCACAAGATGCTCCATAGGTTGTGCCCCATATGCTGCCCCATGTATTATGCCCCACAAGATGCTCCATAGATTATGCCGCCATATGATAGTATAGGTCCCTTATGCTGCCGCTGCAAATTAAAAAAATAAAAAATGACATACTCACCTCTCGTCGCTGGGGGCCAGGTGCTGGTGTCCTGAGCAGGCGGGGACACCGGCGCGCTATTGGGGACAGGTGCCGGTGTCACCGCTCGCTCAGGGCCCCGGCACCTGAGATATTCACCAGTCTCCGGTCCACCGTTGCGCGCCGCTGTCTTCCGGGTCTTCCGGCAGTGAATGCTCAGGCACAGGGCGCGGCAAGCACTAACCACGTCATCGCGCCCTCTGACTTGAACATTCACAGCTAGAGGACGGGAGGACAGGTGAATATCGCTTATACTCACCCCTCCTGGAGCGTCTCTGCAACCCTGCTCTTCTCACACGGTCTCCGGCAGTTATGCCTAACTTCAGCGGTCGCGTGGTACCGCTCATTAAAGTCATCAATATGTGCATATTCATGACTTTAATGAGAGGTACCACGTGACCACTGAACACAGGCGCCGGAGACCGTGGGAGAAGAGCAGGGGGGCTGCAGAGACCGCGCCAGGAGGGGGTGAGTATATAGGACAGCTGTGCTTCCCCTCCCCGCCGATGACTCGAGTGTAAGCTGAGAGGGGGACTTTCAGCCCTAAAAAATGGGCTGAAAATCTCTGCTTATACTCGAGTATATATGGTAGTTGAATGTAGCTAGCTACCTCTAGATTCTGCCAGTTCGGAGCTGATGGCACTGCTTAACATCTTCATATTTAGAAGGGAAATAAGAATGATTTGTCCTTCATCTTCTGCACCAAGTTTGCTTCGCCAACCACCGCGTCTACGGTTCTTAATGTTGCCATTTCTTAATCATTTTTGAAAAGAGCTTTAACAGCACATCTTGAAACCCCAAACTGCTTTGAAATCGCTGCTTGGGCGAGACCTTAGTGATGCAACATAACTACCTTGTGTCTTGTTTCTTTAGTCCTACCATATTTTATGACCGGTGACAGAAAAATTTATTCCACATCCTCAACCTTGTAGCAGAGTTTTCTCCCCCAGTTTTAAGACTCCTACGCAGCTGTTTCTTTCAGTTAATGACTGTGTTTCAACCTACTGTATATATGAAAATAATCATTATCACATGTTTGGTACAATTGGCTATTCATACACTGGACTATAATTTTATAAAATCCACTAGATGGTGGCCCGATTCTAACGCATCGGGTATTCTAGAATATGTATGTAGTTTATTTATGCATGGCTCTGCTCCCACCCTCCCATCCTTGTATGCATGGCTCCTCTCCCCCCTCCCTCCTTGTATGCATGGCTCCGCTCCACCCTCCCATCCTGTATACATGGCTCCCCTGTCCCATCCTGTATGCATGGCTCCGCTCCCCCCCCCATCCTTGCATGCACGGCTCCGATTCCCCCGTCCCATCCTTGTATGCATGGCTCCCCTGTCCCATCTTGTATGCATGGCTGGGCTCACCCGTCCTCCCCCATCATACTTACCCTGACACTGTCGCTGCTTGTCCCTGCATCTCTATCTCGGCGCGTCAGCTTCTTCCTGTGCGGTGCGGTCACGTGGTAGCGCTCATTAAGATCATGAATATGGACGCCACACCTATGGTAGTGGAGTTGCGTCCATATTCATGACCTTAATGAGCGGTACTATGTGACTGCACCGCACAGGAAGAAGCAGACGCACCGGGACAGGGATGCAGGGACGGAAGTTGAGTATGTACGTGGAGGCTGCGGCTGGGGTTTACATGGAGGCCGCCGGTCGGGGGTACTTCCTCTGCGAGCAGCCGAGAGATGACCGGCTGGCGCAAGTCCTCTCCCGGCTGTGTCGCCGCTGACCTCCATGCGGCAGGAGATGACCGGCGGCTACCGTCGGGAGATCTCCCAACGATAGCGGTGGCATGCGTGGTTCAAATCCTGCACAAATTCGCGGACGGACTGCGCCTGTCGCTGATTGGTTGCGTCCGGCCGGGCGCAACCAATCAGCGACGCGGGATTTCCGTTACAGACAGACAGAATTAGCCGATTATATAGTAGACTAAATGGTGGCCTGATTCTAACGCATCGGGTATTCTAGAATATGTATGTAGTTTATTTATGCATGGCTCCGCTCCCACCCTCCCATCCTTATATGCATGGCTCCGCTCCCACCCTACATACATGGCTCCACTCCCACCCTCCCATCCTATATACATGGCTCCGCTCCCACCCTGCCATCCTATATACATGGCTCCGCTCCCACCCTCCCATCCTGTATACACGGCTCCGCTCCCACCCTCCCATCCTGTATACACGGCTCCGCTCCCACCCTCCCATCCTGTATACATGGCTCCACTCCACCCTCCCATCCTATATACACGGCTCCGCTCCCACCCTCCCATCCTATATACTCGGCTCCGCTCCCACCCTCCCATCCTATATACTCGGCTCCGCTCCCACCCTCCCATCCTATATACACGGCTCCGCTCCCACCCTCCCATTCTATACACAAGGCTCCGCTCCCACCCTCCCCTCCTGTATACACGGCTCCGCTCCCACCCTCCCATCCTGTATACATGGCTCCGCTCCCACCCTCCCATCCTTGTATACATGGCTCCACTCCCACCCTCCAATCCTATATACATGGCTCTGCTCCACCCTCCAATTCTATATACATGGCTCCGCTCCCACCCTGTATACATGGCTCCACTCCCACCCTCCGCTGGGCTCCCCCCATCATACTTACCCTCCTCGCTCCGTCGCTTCACGTCCCTGCATCTCTATCCCCGCTCGTCAGCTTCTTCCTCTGTGGTGCTGTCACGTGGTACCACTCATTAAGGTCATGAATATGGATGCCACGCCTATGGGAGTGGAGTCGCATCCATATTCATGACCTTAATGAGCGGTACTACGTGACCGCACCGCACAGGATAGAAGCAGACGCGCCGTGACAGGGATGCAGGGACAGAAGGAAGGTGAGTATGTACTGGAGATAACCCGCGGCTACCGTGGGGATATCAGCCGGGCACGACCAAACAGCGACGCAGGATTTCCGTTACAGACGGAAGTGAAAAGTTAGACAATTATATAGTAGATGCTTTGTGTAAGTATACCTAGAAGAATTCATGCTGCTTCAAAAGGAGTGGTCACACCAAATATTTTTTTAACTATTCCTTTTGATCATTCAATTCACATCTTGTTAATTGATAAAAAAAAACTATTAACACTTCTGTTTTAAAGCATTCTTAATTTGCACCATTGTTTCCACACCTCCCTAAAACTTTCTGCACAGTACTATATACTTCTTTCTCCACTTATGAATAACTTCTTCTCCTC
>JARQOD010000003.1:270321154-270361270 GCA_033576555.1 Oophaga sylvatica | reverse complement strand
AATGTTTCTGGAACAATATATTACCATATTTTTTACGGTGATGGGTATGAGCCCTTTAAAATAGCAAGGCCAGAATAGACTTTGCCAAAAAACATACAATGAAGCCAGCCCAGATCTGAAAGAACATTCTTTGGACAGATGAAACCAAGATCAACCTATACCAGAATGATGGGAAGAAGAAATTATGGAGAAGGCTCGGAACGGCTCATGATCCAAAGCACATCACATTCTCTGTAAAACATGGTGGAGACACTGTGATGGCATGGGCATGCATGACTTCCAATGACATTGGGACACTAGTATTTATTGATGATATGACTGAAGACAGAAGCAGATTCAACCAAATGCAGAAAGGTTGATTGGACAGTGCTTCACAGTACAGATAGACAATGACCCAAAACATACTGAGAAAGCATCCCACAACAAGGCATCTGAAATGAGGCATACAAGTAGGACTTTTCCAGCTGCCTATAACCTGTATGCCCATATTAAAAGTTTAGATAGGTCAAATGGGGTGACATACTTCGCTTAATGACCGCAGATATGCATAAAAACAACAGCCATTAAGGGGCCTTATTCCCTCATTGCTGTTTTAAAACGGCGATCGGGAATAAGGGTATAGCGCCCCAACGTCAAACCCTTGAGAACCCAATCAGTGCCTGTTTTTCTGGTCCCCGATCATGTAAAGAAAAAAGTATGCCAGCTAATAAAAAGATTTATCTCTCTTCTGAAATTATATACATGTATGGGGGGAGAGAGAAGAAGGTCCCCAATCACCCCCCCCCGGTCCTGCGCAATCACCTAGCACCGTCTCGGTCTCTGCAACTTCCTGCAAAAAAATTGCGGGCGACATGACAGGTGTCCTCAAGATTGTCAGCGGCACAGCAGAATCTATCACAGTGATCAAAAGTCAATAATTAGTATGTCAACCCCAAAGTCAGGTTAAATTTTTTTTATTTTATAATTTTTATTTCTTTCATGCTGTGCCATTAGGGTTGGGGTTGAGGTTAGGATAGGGTTAGGTTTGGAGTTACGCTATGGTTAGGCATTGGGGTTAGGGTTTTTTCAAAAGTAAAAAATTAAAAAAAAAATGATGACGATATGACGACTAATGCTGAGTGCAAGTGCTCGCTACTTGAGATTGCACTGGAGTCACTCGAGCACCAGCGATACTTGGAGCATACCTGAATACCCCGATGCAAACTCGAGTAGCGAGCACTTGTGCTCAACACTAATTATGACAATATTCAATATGGCGACCTAAAGTCATCAAATTCTGTGTAGTATATTTGGGTTAAAAATCCTAATTATACCCCTGGATAAAAACCTTGAGGGGTGTAGCTTTCAAAATGGGGTCAGCTGCGGGGGGTTTCCACTGTTTAGGCACATTAGGTGCTTTCCAAACGCCACATGGCATCCGCTCTCTCCATCCATTTTTTAATTCAAAAAGTCAACCAGTGCTCCTTCCCATCCTTGCGCCCAAATAGTAGTTTTCCCTCAAATATATTGTATTGGTGTACTCAGGAGAAATTGCACAACAAAGTTTGGGGTCCATTTTCTCCTGTTACCCTTCTGAACATAAAAAGAAAAAGTAAAATGTTAATTTGTTTTCCTTCCATTTTCCATTAATTCCTGTGAAGAACTTGAAGGGTTAATAAACTTCTTGAATGTGGTTTTGAGGATTTTGAGGGGAGCAGTTTTTAGAATGGCGTTACTTTTGGGTATTTTCTGTCATATAGGCCCCCCCAAAGTCTCTTCAAATATGATGTGGTCCCTAAAACAAAAGGTTTTAGAAAATTGAAAAATTGCTGGTCAACTTTTAATCCTTCTAACTTCCTAACAAAAAAAAAATTATGTTTCAAAAATTGTACTGATGTAAAGTGGACATGTGGGAAATGTTATTTATTATTTATTTTGTGTGGTATAACTATCTGATTAAAGGGCATAAAAATGTAAAGTTTGAAATTTGCTAAATTTTCAAATTTTTGGTCAAATTTTCGATATTTTCCCAAATAAACGTAAATCATAGTGGCCAACGTTTACCACTAACATGAAGTACAATATGTCACAAAAAACAATCTTAAAATCAGTTGAAGCGTTCCGGAATGATTACCACACAAAGTGAAACCAGTCAGATTTCCAAAAATTGGGTTGGTCATTAAGGTCAAGCAACAACTGAAGTCAGCTTCACTAAATGACTGGTAAAGCATCACAAAGAAGGAAACCCAGCGTTTGGTGGCATCTGTGGCTTCCAGACGTCAGGCAGTCACTGCCTGCAAACTATTCTCTACAAAGTTTTAAAAATGAATATTTTGTTTAAGGTAAAGTTAATTTTTCCAATTACCTCTGAGCCCCTGAAATGTGGAGGCTTTGTAGAAAAAGGATTGCAATTTCTAAACATTTAACAGGATATTTTTGTTCAACTTCTTTAATTAAACCTGAAAGTCTACACTTCAATTGCATCTCAGTTGTTTCACTGTAAATATAAAAAATCTAAGAGCTCAAATAACAAAGATTAGATGCAGAAATATTTGGACAGTGACCAAACTGTAAATATACTCCAAAAAAAGTATATATCATTATGTTTCAGCCATGACAGCCAAAAAAAGATAGAAACCCTATACCAACGGCAAGCCAAAAGAAGGTACGAGTGAGAGTAGAGATACATTTGGTGGGTGTACCAAATGTATCTCTACTCTCACTCGTACCACCACCAACATTTTCAGGTCACCGTAGGCAAAATACTATCGCTCTGAAAATATAATCAAACTAAACTGTGATTTACGGTACGTGCATATTTTCCATTATACTATGCTAAAACGACTGAACCATTATTGTGTCTTCTCAAATTGATATACTCTCATTATCAATTTAAATACCACGTGTATATACTTTATTTAGCATTTGTCATGCAATTCTCAATTTAACTTGATCATTTATTTCTGTATAGTCACTGATGAAGGTCTTTCGGGACCGAAACGTTTGGCATCACTGACAACAATAAATATAATCACACTTTCTCCAAGTTGAGTGCCGGGTTTTATTATATACTATTTGGATTGGGAACCTACTCTGGCACCTCTTAACATTGCGGTGCACACGCTACATTTATAAATAATGCAGTGGATCTTTGACTTCCTGTTCATGTTCAATTTTACAGAAGGCAGGGACAGTGACGTGACGCCAGCGTTGATTGGGCGCCGGAGTCACATGTCACAACAACAGCATGTGAGCCCTAGGGAGAGCATGTGCCAATACCGTGGGAATGGTGCAGTAAAAGCTTTATTCTATAGGGGCCAAGCGTGGGGTATGACAAGAAGTTGACCAAGTAGTGGACAACGTCTTTAATGAACTGCGATGCACAATTTTTGGCACAGATCACATGCAGGGTGTGTTTCACAGCTAGCATCTACCTCTACCTCTAACTACAAAAAATGGGAGCTAGCTCCAATCTCTGGTGTTAAACCATTTAGATGTAGCTGTAAATGAATGACTGCGGAATGTAAATTGCTTGTGATCATGGGCAGTCATAGAATCATAGAATGGTAGAGTTGGAAGGGACCTCCTGGGCCATCTGGTCCAACCCCCTGCTCAAAGCAGGATTCACAATCATCCCAGACAGATGTCTGTCCAGCCTCTGTTGATTGGTTACCATAGCCCCTGGGGGTCCACTGTAGATCCCCATAGCTGCTATCATAATCCTATGAAGCCAAGCCCCAGGCTGTGCTTCAAAAGAGAACATAGTTTCCATTATACACTGTAAAGCAACAGCATAGCAGTATTTAGTATGAACAATCAAACAATAAGTAAAACTTATTGTTTGAAAACTGTAAAAAAGGAAAAGTTTTCCCCATTCAAAATTAAAAAGGAAAAACAAGCACTTTCACCGCATTCCTAAAAATCAGATCAACATATAAAATTATTTAACCCTCTAAAGACCAGGGATTGTTTTGTTTTTGCACTTTAGTTTTTTCCTTGCTTTCTTTGTTTTCCATCAACATAGAAGTGTAAGGGCATGTTCTCTGTGGGACAAGTTGTAGTTTTGAATATAACCATTCATATTACAATATAACCATATACAGGAAACAAAAAAATGTCCTCAAACAGAAAAAAAAAATTGTAATAAAATGGCGAAAAAAATGCAATTCTGCTATTATTGTTTGGGGTTTTTTTTTCCGGCGTTCTTTGTACAGTAAAAAACCTGCAAACATGATTGCTCAGGTTAATCTGATTATAGCACTATCAAACATGCATCTTTTTTTTTTCTATTTAAGCAATTAAAAAAAATATATATATATGGGTAACATTTTTATCTTTCTGTTAATGGGACCGAGTTAGGGTTTTTTTTGTATGGTGAGCGGACTTTTTTATTGAAACACTGACAGTGGCATTTAAATTGTTAACAGCCATGGCAGGAACTATGTGCAAGCGGTGGTTGCTATGGCCCTCTCACACTAGGATTTTTCCTATGGGTTTATGTCCAAAACCTATCACAAAATGGAATTCGGGCGTATGAAATGACGGGAACATTGAAAATGATGATGCAGACGATGTCAGCATGCATTCTGTCGTGAATCATTTTTGGCAGTATACGCTTATTGGAGGAAGGCATAAAGATACAGTAGACTATGTCTAGCTGCCTGCTTCCAATATGTGTATATGGACGAATATGATACACAGCAATGCACACGGTGACTCAGTCTGCATCATTATAGCCAATGGCCCAGTAGGCGCGTATGCCCGAATTCAGTTTTCCAAGGGGGCTGGACTTAAGCCCCAATGGGGCCACTAGATATAAGAGCAAATGCAATGTGAAGGTGCCCTTAGAGATAGATTCTGGCTATATAACAGGGGTGGGGAATCTTTTTTCGGCCCCCTGAGGAAGGAACTTCCGAAACGCGCGTTGGGGTGGGCGGGAGACGCTGTAACACCCGGTATGTATTGTGACGATTTCATAGCGTTGGTATTTGATATATTATCATAGGATCAGCACAATGTACATTATGTTATGGGTAGACTAGATGTTGTGTTAGAATCTGCACATGCTGTTAACACATTGATGCCTGTATTCATATATGCCTGCTACTTATATTATTCATTGTTCTTCCGGATGTTGCAGCTATTCTCTGCTGCCTGGGTTCATGCGGATTATGTGTGTTACATTTTAGCCCTCTTGTTTTCCCTTTTACCTTGTTCTATTTTGATATGTAACAATAAAGTATTTTTTGCTTTATTCATGTTGACATTGCACTGATTTTTTCCTGTGGTCTGTTATCTTTGATATTTTCAGTGTGTCAGATACATTATCCTATAATGACTAGTGATATAATAGTATGATATCTATATGTTATCTTGTATGATGATTTATTACACTAGTCGTACGTGTTTTTCATGCTATTGTCTGCTTCCAATATGTGTATATGGACGAATATGATACACAGCAATGCACACGGTGACTCAGTCTGCATCATTATAGCCAATGGCCCAGTAGGCGCGTATGCCCGAATTCAGTTTTCCAAGGGGGCTGGACTTAAGCCCCAATGGGGCCACTAGATATAAGAGCAAATGCAATGTGAAGGTGCCCTTAGAGATAGATTCTGGCTATATAACAGGGGTGGGGAATTTTTTTTCGGCCAAGGGCCAGATATTTATACCATCCTTCGGGGGCCGTACAAACTCTGCCCACAAAATACATCCTGACTCTGGCACTGGTGTCAGGACGTAATCTTTCATTGCATGCCCGTCAGTGTTCAGTAGTGAACACTGTGTGTGTGTGCTAACAGAGCAAGAAGAAATTAATGAGCTGCTGGCAATCAAAATACAGCTCCCTGCCCAAAAATGATGCCCCATGATACAATGAAGTGAAAAAAAAAAACTGTAAAATGAAAGCGAAAAATATTTCACAAAAATCATTGGGAAAACCTCCAAAAAAAGCGGTGGAGGCCAAAACCATTTGAAAGACACTCCGAAAACGACTCAAAAACAATCCACAAAAGACACTGAAAAAAAACAACAAAATTTAGCAGGTTTGCCCAAGTTTAAAAGATGCTGCGTGCACATACCTCAAGTTTGCTACTGACCTGTAAAATCATACCGACAGATCATTTTCACCAATAACGAAGGCCATAAAAACACAATCCCAAATCGATGGGAGAATTGCATGTTTTTTTTCACCATTTTACCACACTTGGATTTTTTTCCCCTTGTCTTTTAGTACATTAGTAAAGTTAAAGGTGTCATTCAAAAACCACAACTCGTCCTACAAATGAAAAAAAAAACAACCAAAAAACCCACAACGTTCATATGGCTATGCCCATGAAAAAATAAAAAAAAAAGTAATGAATGACACTCGGAAGAAGAGGAGGAAAAAATAAACTTAAAATTTCCCATTCACGAAAAGGTTAAGATAAGGCCATAACTGGTTTTCTCTAAGGCCATTTTAGGCCCCAACTAGTTTTATCCATTTTAGGCCATGTGCACACGATGGAGTATGGCGAGTTTTTTTCCCCCCAGTATTTGTAAGCCAAAACCAGGAGTGGGTGATAAATACAGAAGTGGTGACGTGTTTTCTATTATACTTTTCTTCTGATTGTTCCACTCCTGGTTTTGGCTTACAAATACTCAGGTAAAATACTGACCAAATACTGATAGTGTGCATGTGGCCTAAGGCCACGACTTCTACTTATCTACTTACAGACATGGCCAGATTACCACTCCAACTTAAGGCTGGGTCTCACATAGCGATACACCAGCGATCCGACAACGATCAGATCGCTGGTGTATCGCTATATTATCGCTGCTGAGCTGCCAAACAGCAGCTCAGCAGCGATCAGCACAAGGACACTGCGGGTAACATCGCTAGTTACCCGCAGATACCTTGGATACCAGCGCCCTGATGCAGGGAGCTGGTAACCAAGGTACACAGCGGGTTTCCAGCGCTGCGCGGTGCCTGGAAACCCACTGTGTACCTTGGTTACCAGCTCCCTGCATCAGGGAGCTGGTATCCAAGGTACACAGCGGGTTTCTAGGCACAGCCCCGCGCCTGGAAACCCGCTGTGTACCTTGGTTACCAGAGGATCGCTGGTCTCCCGCCTGTCACACGCAGCGATGCGTGCCTATCAGCGGGAGACCAGCGATCAAAAAAATGTCCAGACATTTCAGCGACGATCAGCGATACCCGGCAGGGGGGCTGATCGTCGCTGAATATCACACACAGCGATATCGCTGGTGAGCTCGCTGCTGCGTCACAAAACTAGTGACTCAGCAGCGATCTCGATAGCGATATCGCTATGTGAGACGGGGGCTTTAGAGCATTGATAGGAACTATGTTGGTTTTACCGGAGTATGTACATCCTAGAGTATAACCTAAGGCCACAGTGAAACATCTGTTGTACTTGTCCCTGTGCGGTTTGTTTGTTGTTCTTTTCTGAGATCACAAGGACCCATTGCTTTTTATTGATCCATATAGTACACACACCAGTTGGATCAGTGTGTCTAGTCCATGAGACTCAGAGCATGTCCTTTTTTCATCTCCGCCTCAGTCATTAAAGGCTATAGGGATCCATCATAAATTGGATGAATCGCAGAAATCATCCCTTTTCTACTTCAGTGTTCCTTTCGTGTTTCTATTTTTCACTGACCCATTTTTAAGAGACAATGGATAAAAAAAAAATTAAGACAGTTTACTGATGATATAAAAAAAGAGGCGTTTTGTAACTCAACGTAAAATTATTCTCGTAGCCTTCATTGGGGGAAATAGAAAACAAGGGTGAAGTCTGCTGCCACCTGATGGCCGACACTAATAATACACCTTAAAAAGTTGGCTCCTCCCCAGCAGGCTACACTTTGAGAAAGTAGTAGAAAAAGCAAAACACAAGTGCGTGCTTATGAAGATTCTCCGGTGCTGGAAGCAGACCGTCATGGGACTGCAAGTATGCAACATGCATATTTCAGGCCGCATTCCGAATAGACATGAACAGGCTCGCTCAATGCTGGTGAACTGAGTGAGGTCAGACACGTGTAATTGGAATGTGGTCAGAAGTATGCATATCGCATCTTGCTGCCTGCACCGGAGAATCCTGACAGTGTGCACTACGCATGCGGTGAGGATTCACAAGTCTACAGTTACATAGAGAGCCTGCAGACTTTTGTGCCAAACCTTGACAACTCTTATGCATGAAGCATCAGGTCAAGTAAGAGGCGGCATACCCAGGTTACTGGACTACTAGCAGAGAGTTATGTCCCACAGGTCAACCCAAATTACATATTCACTACAGTCCATGCTTGTGGCCACTGAGTCTACCGATATGTTCCATGTTCATGGCTCTCAAGCCGCATGTTCCAAACTACTCTTTCCAAGGTAGAGGAAACCACTGAAGGAGGAAGTGCCTGCATTTTCATTTACTCAAGGCTTACTGTCCAGCTGTGTTGCAGGACTTCCTCTCTCTCAGTGCTGCTTGTCATGGGTGAAGGAAGAAAAACTTTAGGGTATGTGCAGACGTTCAGTATTGGCAGCGTTTTGGACGCAGCACATGTCCACTGCGTCCAAAGAGTTCCCGGCTTTTGAATGCAGGTGATTCCGCATGTGTTCATTGAACCGTGCGGAATCACAGCGTCCTATACATTGTATGGGTGAGATCTGGAAAGACGCGCCACATGTCCATCTCCGTGGGTGATCCGCAGGCATCCTTGCACACATGGTGGACACGGGATTTCTTTTAATACCATACACTATGCTGTAACATCTGGACGCTGCGTGTTGGACTGTAAGGATGTACACAGCGTCCAACCCGCAGCGTTTACCGACCGGGGAACGTACCTTTAAACATATGGTTGGATTGGAATCCATAACTAGACCCCAAATTAAAATGTAACTTATTTAACTGATATTAAAAAGAACTAACAACATGTAAGACACACAAAACAATAACATTGGAAAATCTTGGGACTATCCCTACTCTATGTCCTTTCCCTATTTCCTGCTTTATAGTGGAGGTTGGCACCCTTGGTAAGCGATAGTGGTGCCCCAGCTCCTCGGCGGATGTCCCTTATTTCCCTAGTGTACCCTTCTTTAGATATTATAAACATGGAAAGGCAGCAAAAATGGTTAACCACGTACCAGAACTTATAATAGATCAAATAAAGACCATTATACCGATATTTTAGCCAATATTTCTAGACCTTGATCCCTTTTGATCATACAAATTCTTTAGGAATCCATAACTCCCAGTTTCGTGAACATATCACTAAACATACACTATTTTTTGAGGTTAAAGTTGAACCCAGGCAAAATTGAAGCTTAGCAAGAAGATGGATCCAAAGCCATGAAGCAATGAGGAGCATTCAATCAACAGGTTTCATAGATTCTGAATAAGAAGCTGATAGACTACAGAAAACACATTTATTACTGGTTGGTCCTTGAGGAGTGGTTGGATCAGTGGTGGATAACATAGTGCATTCCAGAAACTACCCACTTGAACATGATCATCTCTTTTCATATTTCCTGTTTTCCTAGGTAGATAAAGGACACAGAAGGCATACAGAGCCCAGCAGCTGACATTAGTCAGCTAGACAATTATTTGCCACTATGTCCCAATGTGCAATTCTCGATGTGTTTGAAATAGGTCCGAGTCTAACAAATCCTGGGGGATTGTGCAACAACTTGGTCAACATATTTTGTGTATTGTGTCGTGACTAAAGATAAGGCAAACTGGTAAATATTATTAGAAAGTCTTACCCATCATGAGCAAAGTCCACTCCAAGTAGAATGGTCTGTTCTTCTGTAGATCTATCAATGGAGGAAACCACAACCAGATATCTAGTTAGACATGACCGGATGGGCTCCAGACGAACCGCCTGTTGGGAAAAGATAACCACAGCACTTAGAGTTACTAAAATGGTAATGAAACAAAGAATTATGTCTACCATTAAAAAAATGCCTCCAAAACTGAAAATTAAGCTTTATGGCATTTACCAAGACTATAGTGTCTACATAAATGAGATAAAACGAATAATCATGGTCAAAATGCTCTCTGTAAATTTCAGTAAACTCCACAGCAGATCTAGTAACAAAAGGGTACACAGTTGACAGTGGAGCACTGCCTGCATTTATTTCTTGCACAGATGGCAGAATATGCAAGCTCTTACTAGCAACATACCAGGGATAGGCAGAATTAGATCTGACAGCATATTAGGTCAGATTTACCATAATAAGTGTGCTTCAACTTTGAAGATGCATATAAAGAAGTTTGACACATTTTGGGGCAAATTACCACATTTAGTGTAAGAGAATGACCAGCCATAACATACTAAACATTCATATACATGGGGGCAGTGACACTATTGGTCACACCTTAGAAAAGGGATCCCTGCCACTGCAGGGCCATGTGCAGGGCTGGCTCCAGGTTTTCGTGAGCCCCGGGCGAAAGAGTTTCGGTGGGCCCCTTTAACACATACCACAATTCATGATGCTCCGATACGGCAGAGAAATATAGGTACAGTACAATGCCAAATACTTCACTTCTATTACATGAGTGATATCTATTATAAATTCTACAATAGCTCAGAAACCGGACAGTATAGTCCTCCATACAGTATTATGGGCACCACATAGCGCTCCATACAAAATAATGAGCCCCATGTATTGCTCCATACAGAATAATGAGCCCCATATATTGCTCCATAAAGAATAATGAGTCCCATATATGATGCTCCACAGAATAATGGGCCCAATATAATGCTTCATACAGTATAATGAGCCACATATATTGCTCCATACAAAATAATGAGCACCATATATTGCTCTATACAGTACGCAGGGCAGCACATAGTGCTCCATACAGAATAATGAACCCCATAAATTGCTTCATACAGTATTATGGGCATCACATAGTGCGCCATACAGAATAATGAGTCCCATATATGATGCTTCATACAGATTAATGGGCCCAATATAATGCTTCATACAGTATAATAACATATATAATCCCACATATTTATATTTAGAAAGACCCAGATGGGTTATACTGTGATACCTCATCTGGCTATATTAAACCAGCTCAAAAAGTATGGAGAACAGGAGAAAAAAAGAGCTATAAGGCATTTATATTTAATCATAAAAATAGAAAATTTTTATTAGTAACAACATTAATATCAATAATAGTACAATACATCAGGTGACAATTGCAAACAAGAACCACCTCACATAATACTCAATTGCCTCAGGAAGGAGGAAGCAACACGTTGGCGTTGTGAAACGCACGTCGGGGCGTTTATTTATCTCCCCACATATTCTCCTTTGCCTTAGTGATTTGGTAAGATTATCTCTATAACATCTATAATGTATTTTACTTTCATCATGTTACTTTCACAATGTGTTATATGAGAAATGGACACTCTTGAGTCTGCTTATATCTGACACTTGCCATTGTTATTACAGCCTTTTCTTGTGATTGGTGACATGTAGTGGAGATATGGACATTATTGAGACTGCTCTTATTTGACACTTGTCACTTTTACTGTAGCGCTGCATGTGGTTATATACCTGTAATTAAACACAAACCATTTCAAGCTAGATTCGGTACTATTACCCTTGCAGTCTCTCATATGTCCATAATGTGAGTTTACTGATCCCATACACATGTATTACTCACGGAGCAGTCTTTACTGATATGGCTATACACTCATTCGTCATAGGCTCAGTAATATCATTTATATGGTGATTATATATTTATAAACGTGAGTTTGCTGTGATCTGCTGCATATTGATATGTGTCCATAACTGATATAAACCACTTTAATTACCGTATATACCCATGTATAAGCCGAGATTTTCAGCCCATTTTTTAGGGCTGAAAGTCCCCGCTCTACCGGTCATATATCGCAGGGGTACATATTACCCCGGGGCGTTCTGCAGCCCCCCTGCTTCTCCCACGAACTCCGGCTCCTTCCTGCAGCTGTCACATGGCACCGCTCATTAAAGTCATGAATATGCACATATTCATGACTTTAATGAGCGGTAGCACGTGACCGCTGCAGGACTGAAGCGCTGCGGAGAGCGCCGGGAGAAGAGGAGACACTGCAGGGACGCGCGGCGGAGGGGTGAGTATAGCGATATTTACCTGTCCCTCGGTCCACAGCAGCGCACTAATCCCTTGGTCCGACTCCTCTGTGTGTAAATGATCAGGCAGAGGGCGCGATGACGTCGTTAGTGCGCGCCCCGCCCCCTGCCAGATCATTTACACACAGAGGAGTCGGACCGAGGGAGCAGTGCGCTGCTGTGGACCGACGGACAGGTAAATATCTCAGGTGCCGGGGTCCTGAGCGAGCGGTGACACCCCCGCCTGCTCAGGACACCGGCACCTGGCCCCCAGCGACGAGAGGTGAGTATGTCATTTTTTTTTTTTTTGCAGCAGCAGCAATATGAGGCCTAATACTATGGGGCATAATTGTGCAGAATATGGGGCATAATATGGAGCATATGGGGGCATAATATGGAGCATATGGGGGCAAAAGCTGTGGAACATATGGGGCATAATCTGGAGCATATGGGGGCATAATATGGAGCATATGGGGGCATAAGCTGTGGAACATATGGGGCATAATCTGGAGCATATGGGGGCATAATATGGAGCATATGGGGGCAAAAGCTGTGGAACATATGGGGCATAATCTGGAGCATATGGGGGCATAATATGGAGCATATGGGGGCATAAGCTGTGGAACATATGGGGCATAATCTGGAGCATATGGGGGCATAAGCTGTGGAACATATGGGGCATAATCCTGGGGAATGGCATATGGGGGCATAATCTGTGGATCATACGGGGGCATAATCTGTTGAATATATGGGGGCATAATCTGGAGCATATGGGGGCATAATCTGTGGAGCATATTGGGCATAATCTGTGGAGCATATAGGGGCATAATCTGTGGAGCATCATATGGGGCATAATCATTTTTCACCCTAGGCTTATACACGAGTCAATACGTTTTCCCAGTTTTTTTGTGGCAAAATTAGGGGGGTCGGTTATACGCGGGTCGGCTTATACATGAGTATATACGGTAGACTTGCAGTCTTGCAGTCTTTTTATGTCTATAATGTGAGTACAGAATGGGCTTCATATAATGCTCCATACAGAATAGGCCCTATATGTGCTCCATATATAATGAACCCCATATGATGCTCTGGTATATGATGGGCCCCATATATGATGCTCCAGTGTATGATGAGCCCCATATAATGTTCCATATTTAATGGGCCACATATATAATACTCCATATATAATGAACTCCATGTGATGCTTCATATATAATGGGCCCCATATGATGAGCCATATATAATGGGCCCCATATGATGCTCCAGTATATGATGGGCCCCATGGATGCTGCTCCAGTGTTTGATGGGCCTATATAATGCTTGATATATAATGGACCCCATATGATGCTCCAGTATATAATGATCCACATATACAATGCTCCAGTGTGTAATGGGCATTTATGATGTTCTAGTATATAATGGACCCCATATATGATGTTCCAGTGTATAATGAGCCCTGTATATGATGCTCCAGTGTATGATGTGCCCCATTTATAATGCTTCAGTGTATGATGGGCCCCATATGTAATTCTCCAGTGTATAATGCTCCCCATATATTGCTCCAAACATTTAAAAAAAAATGAAATACCTCTCCTCGCTGGGCACTGCTCTACTCTGGACTCTTCAGCATCATCATCTTCCAGCTCTCTGCACTGTGACTGTTCAGGCAAAGTGTGCACAGACGTGACATCATCGCGCCCTATTACCTGAATGTCACTGTCAGGAAACGCGGATGACATCACAGCGGTGGAGAAGGGAGAGGTAAGTATTGCAAGTGCTGGGGCCCTGAGCAAGCGGGGGGGTCCACTTGTGGGCGCCGGCACTGGCACAGGGCCCCTCATAGTACGACGGTGTCTCTGACGGCGAGTGGGCCCCCCGTCTGCTCAGGGTCCCGGCACTAGCCTGGGTGTGCCAGGTGCTGACGCCGGCCCTGGCCATGTGATTTACTCTTTTTGTCCCACTTATTCCATTTGCAACTCCCCTGATGAAACTCCTCCATTGGGGAGGAAACGCGTAGGAGATCTAATTCATACATCAGTGGTGGGTGACCCATAGCAGTATACACTTGGGGACTATCCTTGTGAGGACAGGAACAATGCAGGGGCACAACATGGAATGAAAGAAAGCCCTCCCCCCCTACATCTGGATTTCGTCTTTCCTGTTCCTGTCCGATGCAAAGCTACTATAGTGAACTTCTGATACAGTGGTGAGGCCAAACCATTTTTACTGAGCACTGGTATGCACGAGCATTTTATATATGTGGTATTATAGTTTTGTGTCATTTTTTTGTCTTGAGTGGTTTATTTAAGACTATCCAATAAAGGTTATATTTTATTATTTACGGGAAACTCTCCTAGCTATATTCCTATATATTGAATTGATATAGAAACCAAGACCATGGAACTTGCTGCGTTATAAAGAGTTATGCGAGCAGGCTGGAAGCAGTGATGACATTAACTATAAGGAAATGAAGTGGAAAAACCTATTAATGTTGTCACGTTGCGTCAATGTATGCTTTGTTCTAAAATACACATCTCTCTCCGCAGTATGAGGTTATCATTTATACGTCCTTTGCCGCAACATGTAGCTTTCTTTGTCAAAACCATGTATAAAAAGCCCCTGATACTGTTGTTCAGGACCGCACCAAGGCCACACTGTAGCCAGATATCTCAGCGTTGCTTTGCTTGTCTAAGACACCTGTGAGTGTCTGTGTGCTTGAATACTGCCTTCTGAGAACTGATCTGCTGCGCATCTCTGAATAAATTTCAGCCTCTGCTTCAAAGGAGAATTGTCTACAGTGTCTTCTCGACTCTTCCAGCTCTCTGTAAGGACTTTCTTACACTAGTTTCAGACTTGTTTACTACGGATTTTAAACACTATTTGAAGAGTGAAAGTCCCATGGTTAAATCAGAAGAGTCCTGATTTAAGATGCACTTACAATGTGCCCAAAAATTGGTCAGTAAAACTTAAGACAAAAAATGTTTAGAGATGTGCCAAATGTATCATCCAACATTAGCTATATATATAGTAGAGCAGTCGCGCAAGACTCAAGATCCAGAAAGGCCAATCTCAGCACAGCCTGGATTGACTACAGGACTCAATGCCACACACGTGGATCTGTGAATGCTTGGCTGAAGTTAAGAACCTTCCTCAGAAACTCAATGTGGCTATGGAAAACAACATTAGAAGTCAACTCCAGACAACTGGCACAAGTATCCATCAAATGCGGCATATACCAAGGTGATGCACTGTCCCCATTGCTGTTCTGCATAGGCTTGAACACCCTCAGCCAGATAATTACAGAGTCTGGCTATGGATACAAGTTCAAGAGTGGAAGCACCATCAGCCACCTCCTCTACATGGATGACATCAAGCTGTATGCGAAAAACGAACGAAACATCGATTCACTGATCCACCTGCCAAAGATCTACAGCGAAGACATCGGGATGTTCTTCGGACTGGAGAAGTGCGGCCGGTTGGTAATAAAGAGAGGCAAGGTAGTAAAGACCGATGAAGTGGAATTACCAGCAGGGCACGTAGCAGATGTACAGACATGCTACAAGTACCTGGGCATCCCACAGGGCTACGGTAACCATGATGAGGAGACAAGGAAAGCAGCAACATCCAAATACCATCAAAGGGTAAGACAGGTCCTGAAGAGCCAGCTCAATGGGAAGAATAAAATCCGCGCCATTAATACATATGCCCTGCCAGTTATCAGATACCCTGCTGGCATAGTGTGCTGGCCAAAAGAAGAGATGTAAGTTGCAGATGTGAAGACACGAAAGCTCCTCACAATGCATGGAGGTCTCCACCCTAAGTCTAGCACCCAAAGATTGTATACCAACAGAAAGGAGGGTGGTCGAAGCTTGATAAGCATCCACGCCACCATCATGGATTAAACAAGAAGTATCCAGGAATACATCAGAAAAATGGCACCAAAAGATGAGATGCTGAGAGAAAGCCTAAGGCAGCAACAACATATCTGGAAGGAAGAACAGGAACATGAAGCACCATGGCAAGATAAGCCTCTGCATGGGATGTACCAACAACAGATAATGGAGGTGGCTGACATGGAGAAATCCTACCAATGGCTGGAGAAAGCTGGACTCTGAGACAGCAAAGAGGCACTAATCATAGCGGCACAAGAGCTAGCACTAAGTACCAGATCCATAGAAGCAGGAATATACCACACAAATCAAGACCCAAGGTGCAGATTATGCAAAGAAACCTCAGAAACGGTCCAAAATGCAAGCAGGAACAGCATATACCGAACGCCACAACCAAGTAGCGGGAATCGTATACAGGAACAACTGCACAGCATATGGGCTAAGTCCTCCTAAGTCCAGGTGGGAGACCCCAGAGAAAGTGGTGGAGAATGAAAGGGCTAAAATCCTGTGGGAATTCAAGATCCAAATGGATAAGCAGGTGTTGGCTAACCAACCAGACATTGTCATAGTAGACCAGGAACAGAAGACAGCAATGATAATAGATGTGGCAGTGCAAAGCGACAGCAACATCAGAAAGAAGGAATATGAGAAGCTGGAGAAATACCAGGGCCTCAAAGGAGAACTGGAGAACATGTGGAAGGTGAAGGTAACAGTGATTCCAGTGGTGATAGGAGCACTTGCAGCAGTGACCCCAAAGTTGGAAGAATGGCTACAACAGATCCCAGGAGCAACATCTGAGCTCTCTGTCCAGAAAAGCGCAATGCTGGGAACATCTAAGATCCTGCGCAGAACCCTCAAATTCCCAAGCCTCTGGTAGAGTACCCGAGAATGAGAAAGGACAACAAAGACCACCCCAGTGAGGGTAAGAAGGAATTATATATATATATATATATATATATATATATATATATATATATACACACACAGCTCAAAAAAATAAAGGAAACATTTAAACAACAGAATATAACTCCAAGTGAATCAAACTTGTGAAATCAAACTGTCCACTTAGGAAGCAACACTGATTGACAATCAATTTCACATGCTGTTGTGCAAATGGAATAGACAACAGATGGAAATTATTGGCAATTATCAAGACACACTCAATAAAGGAGCGATTCTGCAGGTGGGGACCACAGACCACATCTCAGTACCAATGCTTTCTGGCTGAAATTTTAGTCACTTTTGAATGTTGGTTGTGCTTTCACACTCGTGGTAGCATGAGACTGTCTCTACAACCCACACAAGTGGCTCAGGTAGTGCAGTTCATCCAGGATGGCACATCAATGCGAGCTGTGGCAAGAAGGTTTGCTGTGTTTGTCGGCGTAGTGTCCAGAGGCTGGAGTCGCAACCAGGAGACAGGCCAATACACCAGGAGACGTGGATGGGGCCGTAGGAGGGCAACAACCCAGCAGCAGGATTGCTACCTCTGCCTTTGCGATTGAAGGAATAGAAGGAGCACTGCCAGAGCCCTGAAAAATTACCTCCAGCAGGCCACAAATGTGCATGTGTCTGCACAAACGGTTAGAAACTGACTCCATGAGGATGGTCTGAGTGCCCGATGTCCACAGATGGGGGCTGTGCTCACAGCCCAACACCGTGTAGGACGCTTGGCATTTGTCACAGAACACCAGGATTGGCAAATTCGCCACTGGTGCCCTGTGCTATTCACAGATGAAAGCAGGTTCACAATGAGCACATGTGAGAGACGTGACAGAGTCTGGAGACGCCGTGGAGAGCGATCTGCTGCATGCAACATCCTTCAGCATGACCGGTTTGGCAGTGGGTCTGTAATGGTGTGGAGTTGCATTTCTTTGGAGGGCTGCACAGCCCTCCATGTGCTCACCGGAGGTAGCTTGACTGTACCGAGATGAGATCCTCAGACTCCTTGTGAGACCATATGCTGGTGCAGTTGGCTCTGGGTTCCTCCTAAGGCAGGACAATGCCAGACCTCATGTGGCTGGAGTGTGTCAGCAGTTCCTGCAAGATGAAGGCATTGAAGCTAAGGACTGGCCCGCCCATTCCCCAGACCTGAATTCAATTGAGCACATCTGGGACATCATGTCTCGCTCCATCCATCAACGTCACGTTGCACCACAGACTGACCAGGAGTTGGCGGATGCTTTAGTTCAGGTCTGGGAGGAGATCCCTCAGGAGACCATCTGCTGCCTCATCAGGAGCATGCTCACGCATTGTAGGGAGGTCATACAGGCACAGGGATGTCATACAGGCACGTGGAGGCCACACACACTACTGAGCATCATTTTGACTTGTTTTAAGGACATTACATTTTATTTTGTGGGTGACTCCAAATCCAGGCTTACATTGGTTAATAAATTTGATTTCCATTGATGATTTTTGTGTGATTTTGTTGTCAGCACATTCACCTTTGTACAGAACAAAGTATTCAATGAGAATATTTCATTCATTTAGATCTAGGATTTGCTATTTGAGTGTACCCTTTACTTTTTTGAGCAGTGTGTATATATATATTATATATACACACACAGTACAGACCAAAAGTTTGGACACACCTTCTCTTTCGAAGATTTTTCTTTATTTTCATGACTATGAAAATTGTAGAATCACACCGAAGGCATCAAAACCATGAATTAACACATGTGGAATTATACATTACACTTTACAAAAAAGTGTGAAACAACTGAAAATATGTCTTATATTCTAGGTTCCTCAAAGTAGCCACCTTTTGCTTTGATTACTGCTTTGCACGCAGAAAAGGTGAACGGATGGACTCTACATGCCTAGTTCCCACCGTGAAGCATGGAGGAGGTGGTGTGATGGTGTGGGGTGCTTTGCTGGTGACACTGTTGGGGATTTATTCAAAATTGAAGCGGTGAGCGGTCCAGCTCATCTCAAACCATCTCAATTAGGTTCAGGTCTGGTGACTGTGGAGGCCAGGTCATCAGGTGTAGCACCCCAACACTCTCCTTCTTGGTCAAATAGCCCTTACACAGCCTGGAGGTGTGTTTGGGTTCATTGTCCTGTTAAAAAAGAAATGATGGTCCAACTAAACGCAAACCGGATGGAATAGCATGCTGCTGCAAGATGCTGTGGTAGCCATGCTGGTTCACTATGCCTTCAATTTTGAATAAATCCCCAACAGTGTCACCAGCAAAGCACCCCCACACCATCACACCTCCTCCTCCATGCTTCACGGTGGGAACCAGGCATGTAGAGTCCATCCGTTCACCTTTTCTGCGTGCAAAGCAGTAATCAAAGCAAAAGGTGGCTACTTTGAAGAATCTAGAATACAAGACATATTTTCAGTAATTCATAGTTTTGATGCCTTCAGTGTGATTCCACAATTGTCATAGTCATGAAAATACAGAAAAATCATTGAATGAGGTGTGTCCAAACTTTTGGTCTGTACTATATACAGTATATATATATATATATATATATATATATATATTTTTTTTTTTTAATAGACTACCTGGTATATGGTAACAGCAAATTTGGAGACATATTATGCTCATGTAAATGAGCAATACGTAGCTGTAGTATGATACCCACAAATCCTTCAGTGCCCCATTTTACCTAGGTTTGACCGTTTGCCTCTACTTTATCAGAAGGAATACATAATTTTTATTTTGCTAAAAATAATTATTAAAATCATATTTGTGGAGCTAAAAGAATTAATTTTCAGGCAGAAGAACTTCATAATAACACATCAACATATGAAAAACCATAGACTGGCAAACAGCAGCATGAAAATCCTTTTTGTCAGTTTTATGGCAGGCTATTAGTGACATTTTAGATTTTCCGAAACACCGAATTGAAGTTTAGGAAAATTTCCCTGCTTTTCCCTCTTTCAAAATCTGTTCTGTATGTGTCTTCTATATTATTTATCACAGGGGTCGACAAAGTTGTTCAGAAACTAGGAGCCAGCCAAAAAATTTAGGAGCCAGAATTATTTTTTCATTTCATCATCATCGTCTCCTCATCAACATCATTGACTCTTCAACATCATTGCCTCCCATCATCATCATGGCCTCCCCATCATCATCAATGCCTGCCATCATCATCATTGCCTCCTCATCATATCATCGTCTCCCATCATCATCATCGCCTCCCCATCATCAATGCCTGCCCATCATCATCGTCTCCCCATCATCATCATCGCCTCCCATCATCATCAATTCCTCCCCATCATCAATGCCTCCCCATCATCAATGCCTCCCCATCATCATCAATGCCTCCCCATTATCATCAATGTCTCCCCATCATGAACAATGCCTCACCATTATCATTAATGCCTCCCCATCAATGCCTCCCCATTATCATCATGCATCACATCAATGCCTCCCCTTCATCAATCTCATCAATGCCTCCCCATTATCATCAATGCCTCCCCATTATCATCAATGCCTCCCCATTATCATCAATGCCTCCCCATCATCATCAATGCCTCCCTATTGTCATCAATGCCTCCCCATCATCATCAATGTCTCCCCATCATCATCAATGCCTCCCCATTATCATCAATGTCTCCCCATCATCATCAATGCCTCCCCATTATCATCAATGCCTCCCCATTATCATCAATGCCTGCCCATCATCATCATTGCTTCCCCATCATCAATGCCTCCCCATCATCAATGCCTCCCCATCATCAATGCCTCCCCATCATCATCATGCCTCCCCATCATCATCATGCCTCCCCATTGTCATCAATGCCTCCCCATTATCATCAATGCCTCCCGATTATCATCAATGCCTCCCCATTATCATCAATGCCTCCCCATTATCATCAATGCCTCCCCATTATCATCAATGCCTCCCCATTGTCATCAATGCCTCCCATTGTCATCAATGCCTCCCCATTATCATCAATGCCTCCCCATTGTCATCAATGCCTCCCCATTGTCATCAATGCCTCCCCATTGTCATCAATGCCTCCCATTTCAATCTCATCATCACTGCCCTCCCCCCTCACACATGCAGCACACGCACACACACACACATCTCACCAGTCCGGTGTCCGCGCTCTCTGCCACAGCCGGCCGCTGAATGATAACGTCATTCAGCGGCGCTGCTGTGAAAGGAAGCGCCGGCGCCCCCTGGATCCCGGAGCTGCGGCAGCGGAGGCACGGGAGAGGTAAGTATTGTGCCAGCTGCTGCCGGGGCCCTGAGCAGGCGGGGGCGGAGGCGGGTGGCGGCGCTGACACCGCTCTCCTCCGCTAACAGGCGCTGGGGTGCCCGACGGCGAGTGGGCCCCCCGCCTGCTCAGGGCCCCGACAAACCCGGGCGCCAGGCATGATTTTCTAGGCGCCACTGGCGACCGGGTTTGTCGAACCCTGATTTATCAAGAAGCAATACTGTAAATATGGTTGCGTGTATTTGACAACACCTTTCCTGGATGAACTTGAACAGCAGCAGCCAAGGTCCCCACTTACCTTACACACGACACGAAGCAAAGAAGATCTGTTCCGGCGGCTGAACTTTGGTTCCTCTGTGAACGCACACCTCTAAACCTAGGTCATGTACACCCAGCTTCTGAGACGCAATGAAGTGTGGGCAAGAAAGTCATGCGCATGTACGAGATTTGAAGGGAGCAGGTGCTCTGGCAAACCATTTTTCCCACTCCCACGGGGGTGTGATAACATGCTGGGTGAGACTACTAGTCTGGGGAATCAAACGCCCCATCAACTAGTCAAAAGTAAATTTGCTTATAAAAAAACGGAGTGCTAAAAGACTTTTTTTAAACATATGTTTATGTGTCTAACAGTATCAAATGCTTGTTCGGCAGGGAGTTTATAAAGTAATATACAAATGCTGGTGTGTTGGAGTGCATGGGTGATCTGTCAGATTCTCTTTTATTCCTTCCCGACATAGGACATATTGGTGCGTCATAAGTCAAGTTAAGTTCTCTATTGCAGGCTCAGGAACTGTGCCAGCATCTGTCCCGGCAGATGACGGCTTTGTTATTCAGCAATTATCTGCCTGTAACAGCGCGCATACAGAGAAGCGCTGTACATGGCTATTAAACTATTACAATTACATGCCACTGTACATCTGTGACAGCGGTATTTACAGAGCGCGACCCTTGAGGCACATTGTTCTGACAGCCAATCAGCACCTGCAATCATGTTGACAGCTGTACGTCTGTTGAAGACCCCCGTGCCTGTCGATACTCCTATGAAAGTCAGTCTGTGGCCATCATTTATAGGAGACTAGGAGATTTTTCCTTTGCACAATTATAGTAGGGCTATAGTTACACGTTGCTGCATTTTTTTTGGCAGTAAAGAAATCTCATAGCCTTTGATGGTACTGTAAAATGCAGCTTAAAATTTGCATTAAAAAAGCAGCAAAAAATTTTTTTTTAGCAAAAACGCTAAGTGTGGGTTCCTTTTATAAAGACCTATATAAAAATGCGGAACCTCACTCCTCCTTTAGAAACACTCCTAGAGAAGGTCAAATGGCCCTCTTTCACAGAACAAAAGCTTATACTGAATAAACCTCTCTCTTTGAAAGAGGTCACAGATGTCTGCCAAGCCTTTGCTGGTTTGATTTTATAGGGGGACCATGTCAATTTTTTTCTGGGGTTCCCCTGAAAACTAGTCAGGAAAGGCTAAGCAAGCATCTGTGATCTGACATTAATAGACTGGGAATCTTTATGGCTATTGGCTCCTTCCCAGAAATATAACATCAGCCCTCAGCCATCAGCTTTCCCTCTGCTGGTTATAAAAATTACGAGGGAGCCCACAGAACTTTCTTTTAAATTTTTTTTAAAAAATAAACAGATATTGCATTTCACGCAGATTTCACACAGTTGCAGTTTTGTTACAGCATACGTAGGGAAATGATGTTAATGCTCCTACATAGGCGTGTGTGTGTTGTGTGTGTGTGTGTGTGTGTGTGTGTGTGTGTGTCTTATTTAACTCTTTATGTACCGTTTTATTAATGAGGGTATCTGGCTGACACCTGTTCATTACTAAATCTCAGACTTGGTGTACATATATATATATATATATATATATATATATATATATATACACACACACATACATACATACATACACACACACACACATATACACACACCGTGTATACTCGAGAATAAGCCGTGGCACCTACTTTTGCCATGGAAAACTGGGTAACCTTATTGACTCGAGTACAAGCCAGGTATGTATTGTCCCCTAATCCCTGTCCTGGTATGCATGGCTCCCCCGTCCCTGTCATTGTATGCATGCCTCCCCTGTCCTGGTATGCATGCCTCCCCTGTCCTGGTATGCATGCCTCCCCTGTCCCATTTCGACCCTGAATATATGGCTCCATATCCCCTATCCCTGTTTGCATGTTTCCTATTGAAAAAAAACAAACATCCTACTCACATACCTGCGCGCTCTGGGTGCTGGCATTGCATCTAGTTCCGGCAGCCGGCGCCTGCAGCTCTTCCTGCCGAGCGGTCACATGGCCTGGCTCATTAAGGTAATAAATATGTGCTCCACGAGGTAATAAATTAATAAATATGCGCTCCACGCCTATGGGAGTGGAGAGCAGTGCATATTCATTACCTTAATGTATATGCAGCAATAGCATTACTCCGTCCCAGGTGCATTACTCTACATTTATCTACTGTAAAGTCATTTGCTAAGTGTTTGCCCATTCAGACATCTTATTCAGATCGTTTTGCAATATTGTAATGTGAAGGTCAGATTTCAATATCCTACGTAGTTTGGCGTTGTCTGCAAAAACTGACAGTTTAACCTCAATCCCATCCACAAGGTCATTAATAAAGAAATTAAAAAGAATTGGTCGTAGCACAGATCCTTGTGGTCCCCACTGTGATTATATGCCATTTAGAGAATGTACCATTTACGACTAATACTGGTAATATTGTGGTATTGCTGCATATAATAAAAGTGATCAGGCGATCAAAGGTTCAAGTCCACTAGACTACACACTACAAAATACATTAAAAATGAAAAAAAGTAAACAAAAAAAGTTCAATCTTTCAAATATAAAATAAATTAACCCAATTTGTAAACTCTGTAATGAAAAAAAAAAAAACACACGCCAGAACTGTGCTTTTACGGCCAAAGCAACACCGAAAAATGCCATAAGAAGTTATCAAAATATCGTATCTACCACTAAATGTTATCAATAAAAGCGTCCGCTCTGATCACAACAAAAAGTGCTCTAAAGCCGCATCAACCGAAAATTTAAATCCTTACAGGTCTTAGAAATAGCAACTTTTTTCCTTAATTTCTTTTCATCATTTAAATTAAAAAAGAAAAAAAACTCTGCATGTTTGATATAGCCATAATCACACTGACCAGGTAATTTTTACCATATAATAAACAAATAAACTAAAAACAAAACCACAAAAAACTATTCGGAATTGTTTTGTTTTTTTTCACAATTTCACCCCACTTGGATTTTTTTTCCCCATTTTCCAGTACATCACTTGAAAGGGGAGTAAAAAATGAAAGTGCAAAAACGGAAATCGTCATGTCAGGAAGGAGTTGTGCCATAAGGTATCATCCATTTTCAGAACAGATATTAAGTTGCTAATTGCTGAGGGTCCCAAAATTCAAGTGAAATGGGAACTTGGGTTCCCTGCTTGGTTAGTCCCATATATTAGGAATGGTGTGGACCACTGCTCCATTCAAAAAGGGGATTCGGCAATACCAATTGTCATGACTATTGGGAAAGATTGTTTAAATTTAGGTTTTTGTGATACATGCATTTTTTAAAGCTTTTGACTGTTCATTTTTTCTTATCATGATAATTATTGAAACAATAAATAGTTATTTTTTAAATTTTTTTTACACTGGCCCAATAAGCGCATAGCTCTACAGTGTCCTCAGACACATGGTGGGCGCAGGTTTCATGAAATCACATCCACTCTGCTTGGCCAGCTAAAAGACAACAGAGTTTCTGTGCAAAA
Organism: Oophaga sylvatica; assembly: GCA_033576555.1. Lineage (NCBI taxonomy): Eukaryota > Metazoa > Chordata > Amphibia > Anura > Dendrobatidae > Oophaga > Oophaga sylvatica. The sequence continues at coordinate 270,336,312 of JARQOD010000003.1, read as the reverse complement.
AAAAAAAAAAGCAGCAGAAAAACGTAGCATTTACGTTACATGTGAACACAACCTACATTTCCAAGCAAAGTGGATGTGGTTTCATGAAAACTTCTGCCCTCCGTACTTCTAAAGACAATGTTTGGCTGTGCACCATTGGTGTGTTTTTGCTCTATAAGCTTCTATGTGAAGCCTGAAAAAAATAGGATCCACGTACGTTAAAAAATAAACAGAAAAACAGCTGTTGCATTTTTAAATGCAGAATCAAAGCTTTCTGTACTATTAAAAACACATTAAAAATGCAGCTTCACAAAAAAACATATAAAAGCGGGGGAAACCACAAAATAAATGCAGCAAATACGCAATAATCAGATAAGATTGCTATTGAGTGGTATGGTGTGGTAACTTGCAGCAGAAATAGATTTTTTTGTAATTCTCTATTTCATTTTTTTTAGTAATCTTGTAGGAAAACGAAAACATTTTCTTACCGTATATACTCGTGTATAAGCCGAGATTTTCAGCACATTTTTTTGTGCTGAAAATGCCCCCTCGGCTTATACACGAGTCATTGTGCAGAAACCAGTGGGGGAGGAGGTGCAGCGGCAGGAGCCGGTGCCTGGGACACATACTCACCCTCCTGTGCAATAGCTGAACGTCCCCTGCAATCCTCCGTTGTCCCGGCTTCCTGCAGCTCTCCTGTGCTGAGCGGTCACATGGTACCGCTCATTAAGGTCATGAATATGGACGCAACTCCTCTCCCATAGGCGTGGCGTCCATATTCATGACCTTAATGAGCGGTACTACGTGACCGCTCAGCACAGGAGAGCTGAAGGAAGCTGGGACAACGGAGGATGCAGGGGATGTTCAGCACTTGCACAGGAGGGTGAGTATGATGGAGAAGGATGGGGGAGCACGGAGGAGGACGGAGGGAGCATGGCTGAGGATGGGGGGGCACAGAGGAGAATGGAGCAGGATGGCGGAGCACAGAGGAGCACGGAGCAGGATGGCGGAGCACAGAGGAGCACGGAGCAGGACCGGTGGAGCACAGAGCAGATGGAGGAGCACGGAGCAGGACCGGGAGAGAACAACTGTTTGCTTTGCAGAATTGTAAGAACATTGATGAGAACCTGATACCAATGGCAGACCTCTCGGATTTTCAAAGAGGCCAAATTGTTGGTGCTGGTATGGCAGGCGCTATTGTAACCGAAAGTGCCCGAATGCTTGGCGTGCCATGAGGTACTGTCTCCAAAGTAATGACTGCGTTTGAAAGAGAAGGAAAAACGTCCGCAGCAAAGCACAGGTCCGGCCGAAAGTCGAAGTTGACTGAGAAAGAGACCGTTGGACTCTAAAGCGAATTGTGAGAGAGGATCGCAAGACCACGGCTCCGAAAATCACTGCTGAGCTCAATGAACACCTACAGAACCCAGTTTCCACGAAAACTGTTCGTCGGGAGCTGAACAAATCTGGATTCCACAGAAGGGTGAAGACCAGGTCTAATGTGTGTCCGTCTGTGTGGGTGGCTGAGGAGGACCACTGGGTAAGTCCAAAGGATGTAGTAAGGGCCAGGAGTTTGGAAGCTGCCGACTGGTGGGTGTCAATGGGGATGTTGAAGTCACCCATGATGATGGTGGGAATGTCAGCAGAGAGAAAGTAAAGGAGCCATGTAGAGAATTGGTCCATGAAGATAGTGGTTGGGCCTGGAGGGATAATACTTCTTGAATGTGGTTTTGAACACCTAGAGCGGTGCAGTTTTTAGAATGGTGTCACTTTTGTTTATTTTCTGTCATATAGACAGCTCAGTCACTTCAAATGTGATGTGGTCGCTAAAAAAAAAATTGTTTTGTAAATTTTGTTGTGAAAATGAGAAGTCGCTGGTCAACTTTTAACCCTTCTAACTTCCTAACAAAAAAAAAATGTTTCCAAAATTGTGCTGATGTAAACTAGAAATATGAGAAATATTTATTAACTATTTTGTGTGACATAACTCTCTGGTTTAAGGGTACAAAAAGTTAAACTTTGAAAATTGCAAAATTTTCTAAATTTTTGCCAAATTTCTGCTTTGTTTCATAAATAATCGCAAGTCATATCGAAGGAATTTCACCACTATCATAAAGTACAATATGTCACAAAACAATCTCAGAATCAGTGGGATCCATTGAAGCGTTCCAGAGTTATAACCTCATAAAGTGACAGTGGTCAGAATTGTAAAATTTGGCTTGGTCATTAAGGGTAAAATTGGCTTGTTCACTAAGGGGTTAATTAATGCAAGTGTGTGCAGAGTTTCCAGCCCTGCCCCCAGTAGTAAGAGCTATGGAGCAATGAATACCAAGAGAGAAAAGAGTGATTGGAAGTCTGGATACAGTGCCTCTGAATCTGAGATCATTGGTGGGAGCTATGATACTATCAGAGTATTACAATGATCAGTAACACTTCTAATAAGATGCACCAATTACAATAGGCGATGTCACATCTGACCCTGCTCTCCCTCCCTTCATTAGGACCTTTGCACACTCATTAGACACTTCAAAACATACGGATTTTTGTGTTACTCACCGTAAAATCCTTTTCTCCGAGACGCTCATTGGGGACACAGGACTGTGGGTGTATGCTACTGCCGCTAGGAGGCTGACACTAAGTAAACATAAAAAAGGTTAGCTCCTCCTCCGCCGTATACACCTCAGCACTGGCCGCAGGCAAACCCAGTTTAGTGCAAAAAGCAGTAGGAGGCTAAAACAAAAAAAATCAGTGTTAATACAGGTACAATATATCCAGAAGTAAATCTACTGATATAGACCCAAACAAAACAAAATTAGCTTAGAAAGCAAAGCCATCCGGCTATAAGGGAGGGTGCTGTGTCCCCCAATGAGCGTCTCGGAGAAAAGGATTTTACGGTGAGTAACACAAAAATCCGTATTTCTCCTTCGTCTCATTGGGGGACACAGGACTGTGGGACGTCCCAAAGCAGTCCACTTGGGTGGGAAACTGACTCCACAGTGCAATTATACATAGGCATTGCTCATAGGTGCGCTACCGCGCCCTGAAGAATCCTTCTACCCAGGCTAGCATCCGCTGACGCCTGAGTATGGACATTATAATGCTTTGAAAAAGTATGCAAACTGGACCAGGTTGCCGCCTTACAAACCTGTTCCGCCGAAGCCTGATGCCGAAGAGCCCAGGAAGCACCCACTGCTCTGGTGGAGTGAGCCCTGATTCCTGCGGGAACCACCGCGCCTCTGATGCGGTAGGCCTCTTGAATGGTTACCCGTATCCATCTAGCTAAAGTTGACCTAGACGCAGCGAGTCCCTTCCTGCGACCCTCAGGGAGGATAAACAGCGTGTCCGTCTGCCTAAAGGATGCCGTTCGAGATACATATCTCCTGAGTGCTCTCACCAGATCCAGCGTATGGAGAGCCTTCTCCACTCGGTGCGTCGGAGCTGGGCAAAATGAGGGCAAAACAATGTCCTCATTGATGTGAAATGAGGACACGACCTTAGGCAAAAAAGGGGGTGCTGGCCTAAGCACTACCTTATCACGGTGGAAAAGTAAGTACGGAGCTCGGCAGGATAGTGCTGCCAGCTCCGAAACCCGCCTTATGGATGTTATGGCCACTAAAAATACCACCTTCCAGGAAAGGTATGTCAGGGAAACCTCCTGAAGAGGCTCAAAAGGAGATTCTTGCAGAACTCCCAGAACCAGATTGAGATCCCAAACATCTAAGGGAGCCTTGTAGGGGGGCACTATATGGACAACCCCTGAATAAAGGTCTTGACCTGTAAATTAGATGCGATCCTTCGCTGAAAAAGAACCGACAAGGCCGAAATTTGACGCCTAAGAGTACTTGGAGCTAAACCTGAATCTAAGCCTGCTTGGAGAAAAGACAGAATGTTGGGGATTGAAAAATGAAGTGGGGAATAACCATGTTCCCTGCACCATGCAAAAAAGACCTTCCAAGTACCATGGTAGATACGAGCCGAGGTGGGTTTTCTGGCGCTAGCCATTGTGGCGGCGACCTTTTTGGAGAATCCAGCTCTAGTCAGAATCCAAGATTCAACGGCCAGGCCGTCAAACACAGGACCGCTAAGTTCTGGTGGTAAACTGGGCCCTGGGAGAGAAGATCCACGCGTTCTGGCAGACGCCAGGGTGCGTCGCTGAGCAGTTTTACCAGCTCTGCGTACCATGAGCGACGCGGCCAATCCGGAGCGATCAATATCGCTGGTACCCCCTCTAACCTGATCTTCCTGATCACCCTTGGGAGTAGAGCCATTGGTGGAAACAAGTACAGAAGATGAAACTGATTCCATGGTAGAACCAGGGCATCCACTGCAATTGCCTGCGGATCTCGGTACCGGGAGACAAAGTTGGGCACCTTGGCATTTATCCTGGAGGCCATCAGGTCCACATCTGGGGTTCCCCAACGTAGGCATATCTGCTGGAATACCTCGGATGTAGCGACCATTCCCCTGACGCTATCCCCTGACGGCTGAGAAAATCCGCTGCCCAGTTCTCCTCGCCTGGAATGTGGACCGCTGATATCACAGAGTGATTTCTTTCTGCCCAGGATAGAATGTGTCCTACCTCGCGCATGGCTGCCCTGCTGCGGGTACCCCCCTGATGATTTATGTATGCCACCGCTGTGGCATTGTCCGACTGTATTCGGACAGGGCGGCCCGCCAAATGATGGTGAAAACGCCTCAGAGCCAGCCGAACAGCTCGGATCTCCAAAATATTGATTGGGAGGTTCGCTTCCTGCCGACACCAAGTCCCCTGAGCTGTATAGTGACGAAACACTGCTCCCATCCGAGAAGGCTGGCGTCCGTTGTGACTATCAGCCAATGGACTGGAGGAAAATATCGCCCCTGGCGAAGAGTGATGTCCCTTGTCCACCACGAAAGCGTCTGTCTGACCTGCCGGGACAGACGGCACTGAAAATTGAGCGAGTAAGGGCTCCCGTTCCAAACTGCCAAGAGAGCATGCTGAAGGGAGCGGAGATGGAACTGGGCAAATGGAATGGCTTCTATCGCTGCCACCATCCTTCCTAGGACCCTCATACAAAACCGGATGGTGTGAGGTATTGGCTGGCGAAGGATCCGTACCTCCTGACGGAGAACTAGAGCCTTCTCTTGAGGAAGAGTTATCAACCCTTGAGCAGTGTTGAAAATCATTCCTAAAAAGGTGATCCTTTGAGATGGCACGGGAGACGATTTCTTTAGATTCACCAGCCACCCCAGGCGAGCAAGGGTGTCTAGCGTAATGCTGACACTCTTCTCGCAAGCCTGATAGGACGGACCCTTGATGAGGAGATCGTCCAAATATGGCAAAATGACTATCCCCCGGGAGTGCAGAATGGACACAACGGCAGCCATAACCTTTGTGAACACCCTGGGGGCTGTGGCTAGTCCGAACGGCAAAGCTGTGAACTGGAAGTGAAGGCTGCCGATGGCAAACCGAAGAAACCTCTGATGAGGAGGAAATATGGGGATGTGAAGATAGGCATCCTGAATGTCTATTGATGCTAGAAATTCCTCCTTTTCCATGGCCGCAATAACCGATCGTAGAGACTCCATTCGAAACCGTCGAATTCTGACAAATTGATTCAGTCGTTTTAGATCCAAAATGGGTCTGACAGAGCCGTCCTTCTTGGGTACTATGAACAGATTGGAGTAAAACCCCTGACCCCTTTCGACCTCTGGAACAGGAACAATGACCCCGCTGCGCCGAAGCGATTCGACCGCCTTGAATAAGGCGTGAACACGGGATTCTTTTTTGGGAAGGCGTGAAAGAAAAAATCGATTTGACGGACGATTGATGAATTCTATTTTGTACCCCGAGGAAACTAACTCCCTGACCCACTTGTCGTGAGTAATTGATAGCCAAGCGGGGCGAAACCAGAGTAAGCGGCCGCCTACTCTGGATAAATTGACCGGATTCTGCCTCCAGTCATTTATCCGAAAATCTTTGGGATTTAGACCCTCTAGATCTTGGCTGTTGAGATCGCATTCTTCCCAAAGGGTTGGTCTTGTAGGAGACTTGGCGATCTCTGGCCTGATTAGGTCGACCTGAGCCGCTGGAGGTGGCTGGCGCGGTCCAACCTGGGTTACGAAAGGCCCTAAAGCGAGGCTGAAGCTGTCGGCGAAAAGGCTGTCTAATCCTCTGCTGAGGAAGGAAACTGCTCTTTCCTCCTGTCGCATCAGATATTAGCTGATCCAACTTCTCGCCAAATAATCGGCCGCTCTGATAGGGTAAGGACGTAAGTGATTTCTTTGAGGTTGAATCCGCTCGCCAAGTCCTCAACCACAAAGCTCTCCTGATAGCAATCGCATTAGCTGCAGCTAATGCCGCGCAATTTGCCGCATCCATAGAAGCGTTAATTAAAAAATCACCTGCAAGAGCTATCTGATTGGAGATTTCCGTTACCTCAGAAGGCACCTCTATACCGTGAAGGGCTCTATTTAGAGACTCCGACCAAGATATCATGGCCTTAGCAACCCAAGTCGCTGCAAAAGAAGGAGAGAGTGCAGAGCCTGATGCCTCAAACACTGAGCGGGCCAAACTTTCAACCAGACGATCCGTTGGATCCTTGATCGAGGAACCATTAGGAAGGGAGAGAAGCGTTTTAGACGCTAAACGCGATACAGGAGGATCGACTGTAGGAGATTCTGCCCACACCTTTAGAAGTTCGGGAGCAAAAGGATATCTGGTATTAAGGGCTTTTTGTCCTGCAAAGCGCTTGTCCGGTTTTTCTCGGTGGCGCTGCACCAGCTCCTCAAACTCAGGATGAGCACCAAAAACCTTATGAGTTTGTCTGGCTCGTTTGAAAGACACCTTATGACCAGAGGCCAAGGTGGATTCATCCTCTATCCCCAGGGATTGATTGACAGCTTCAATCAGACTGTCAATTGTCTCCTGACAATACGGTGCCTCTAGATTGAGAGACCCTTCAGAATCAGAATCTGAATACTGATCACTTGCCTCCAAAGGAGAGGGAGAGCGAGAAACTGAGCTAAAAGATGCCGAGGCCCCGGACGGCATAGGCGACGCAGTATGGGTTCGCTTCCCATGCGTCTGCCTGGTAAGAGCGCGGCCCCTGCAGGCCGGAGGTTCCTGAGGCGTAATAAAGCCGGGTGAACCACTGTCCCTGCTCCTATCGGGAGCTTGAAGGGACTCAATTGCTCTGGTTAATGACGCCACAGATTGAGAAAGAGACAAGGCCCATTCCGGAGGACCTGACGCACTAGGCTCGGTTATAGGTAAGGACTCCTGAGCCCGTTCGGAGTCACAGGCTTCGCAGACCCGATTAGTCTGGGCGTGCGGAAAAGGGGATCTACAGGCAATGCATGCAGTATAAAACACCGTGTGGGTCTTAGCCCTTCTGGACATACTGGATCTGTCACAGATTTCTCCTGTCAGAATAATTTGGATGTGGCGGTGCGGGTAGTAGCGGTGCGGAGCGCAGCAAAAAAAACGGAGCAACCAGGCTGGAGGTAGTAGCACTTACCCCAGTCCTGTTCCCCGAACGTCCTTGAACGATTTTCCACCTCACTTGCTGGACCGTGTGGCGTAAAAAAGGAAGATGGAAGCTCCAGACTTCCAAAAAACGCGCTCCCCTTTCAGGGAGGCGTTCCTAAATAGCCGAACCCTAGGGGGAGGGGTCGCGGGGCGCGGCCTAGCGCCGGCAGAAGCCGGGGACCTAATTTCCAGCCGCGGCCTAGTCTCCGGCCGAAGCCGGGGGCTAAATTTCAGGCCGCGGCCTAGCGCTGGCCGAAGCCGCGGCCTAAATTTTCGGCGGCGCCCACTCGGGATCAGGGGGGCGGGCCCGCCGGAAGTGCCGCTGCTGGGGAGGAGCCCGAGAACGCGCCCATCTCTGGAACGCCGAATTACCCCCACACTGCCTGACCCTCGGCAGAAACCGGGGGCCAGATCCCAGCCCGCGGCCCAGCGCCGGCACGAAGCCGGGATGTAAATTTTTGGAGGCGGCCGCCCCTGTGTCGGAGAGCAGGCTGCCGGATACAGGGGGAGGGGTATGGGGAACTCAGCCCATGGACTTGCCCGCTTTTGCTTTGAAGCTGCTCCACACCAGACCGCTCTGCCTTTTGCTCCTCTTCCGACCGAGATCCTGATTAAAAGGTGGGTTCCCGGCCTGATCCACTGGAGCATATGTAGTCCAAAAAAAAAAAAAGATCCCAGCGTCTCTCAGCCGCAGTGGTTAGAGAGGGGCTTCCCAGAAAAAAAAGGGGGTGAGGATGGTGCAGGCACCCTAACTCCATCACCCCTTCAGGGGGTGAGGAGAGGGACCATCCGCCTCCTTGCAGCACCGCGGTCTTGCCTTGGTGGTGCAGTGGGGGCCGCACGGACTATTTACTGCCTCTGTACAGCCTAGGGTTTCGATACCTTAGGGTGGTCAGGGCTGAGTCCGGCATTAGTGTCCCACGTCGCGGGAGAGGATACGTGGAGGCTTTACTCCACGTGCTCGCCCGTTGATGTTTTGGGGAGATCGGACCCTTTCAATAGGGTCCGTCGCCCCTGTCAATCTTCGTGGGAAAATAGAGAAAAAAAAAAAAAAAAAAATGGTCTGGAAGGAACCAGACGTGTGCCTCCAACAGACACTAAGCATGAACTGGGTTTGCCTGCGGCCAGTGCTGAGGTGTATACGGCGGAGGAGGAGCTAACCTTTTTTATGTTTACTTAGTGTCAGCCTCCTAGCGGCAGTTAGCATACACCCACAGTCCTGTGTCCCCCAATGAGACGAAGGAGAAAAAAGCTATGGTCAGGATCCGACCATTGTGGCTATGCGCATTGAAAATTTAAGTTAAAAAAAAAATTAAACATAAAAACCTGGTTTTAAGAATAGGTCATTTTCTGATGGCACATTCCCTTTAAAGGGAATCTGTCAGCAGGTTGTTGCTGTTTAATCTGAGAGCATGATGTAGGAGGAGAGAGCCCGATTACAGAGATGTGTCATTTACTAGGCTATATGCTGCAGTAGCAATACAACCAATGCTTTATCAGCAAGAGATCACCACTAAAAAGGACTAGGTCTCACGTGCAGACCAATCAGGCTAGTCTGTATAAACATGACCCCAATACTTATTGGTAGCTTGCTCACTCACAATGCACAAATGTAAACAGCAAGCTGCCAATCAGTGGTGTGAGTGGGGTTATACAGGGCTCAACATTCTAACCACTGTGTTACTGCTCGGGTTCGGCACCCCTAACATCAGGTGCTTTCCATGCTGTCATCTGTAAGAAACACCGGCGGCTCTGATCGGTGGTAAGATCAGATCAGAGATCTGCAGTTCATCTGATAGCTACAACCCCTGGCAAAAATTATGTAATCACCGGCCTGGGAGGATGTTCATTCAGTTGTTTTATTTTGTTGAAAAAAGCAGAGCACTGACATGGCACAAAACTGAAGTCATTTCAAATGGCAACTTTCAGGCTTTAAGAAACAATAAAAGAAATCAAGAACAAATAATGTTGTAGTCAGTAATGGTTATTTTTTTAACCAAGCATAGTGGAAAAATTATGGAATCTCGCTGTAAATTTTCATTCCCAAAACTAACACCTGCATCAGATTAGATCTGCTTGTTAGTCTGCATCTAAAAAGGAGTGATCACACCTTGGAGAGCAGTTGCATCAACTGGACTGACATGAATCATGGCTTCAACACGAGAGATGTCAATTGAAACAAAGGAGAGGATTATCAAACTCTTACAAGAAAGTAAATCATCACGCAATGTTGCAAAAGATGTTGGTTGTTTACAGTCTGCTGTGTCTCAAAATCTGGACCAAATACAAACAACATAGGAAGGTTCTTAAAGGCAAACATACTGGTAGACCAAGGAAGACATAAAAGCGTCAAGATCGAAAACTTAAAGCAATATGTCTCGAAAACAGGAAATGCACAACAAAACAAATGAACGAATGGGTGGAAACTGGAGTCAACGTCTGTGACCGAACTGTAAGAAACCGCCTAAAGGAAATGGGATTTACATACAGAAAAGCTAAACAAAAGCCATCATTAACACCTAAACAGAAAAAAAACAAGGTTACAATGGGCTAAGGAAAAGCAATCGTGGACTGTGGATGACTGGATGAAAGTCATATTCAATGATGAATCACGAATCTGCATTGGGCGAGGTGATGATGCTGGAACTTTTATTTGGTGCCGTTCCAATGAGATTTATAAAGATGACTGCCTGAAAAGAACATGCAAATTTCCACAGTCAATGATGATATGGGGCTGCATGTCAGGTAAAGGCACTGGGGAGATGGCTGTCATTACATCTTCAATAAATGCACAGGTTTATGTTGATATTTTCTTACTTTTCTTATCACATCAATTGAAAGGATGTTTGGGGACGATTAAATCATTTTTCAAGATGATAATGCATCCTGCCATAGAGCAAAAACTGCGAAAACATTCCTTTAAAAAAGACACATAAGGTCAATGTCATGGCCTGCAAATAGTCCAGATCTCAATTCAATTGAAAATCTTTGGTGGAAGTTGAAGAAAATGGTCCATGACAAGGCTCCAACCTGCAAAGCTGATCTGGCAACAGCAATCAGAAAGTTGGAGATAGACTGATGAAGAGTACTGTTTGACACTCATTAAGTCCATGCCTCAGAGACGCAAAGCTGTTGTAAAAGCCAGAGGTAGTGCAACAAAATATTAGTGATGTGTGAGTGTTTTTTTTTTTTCATGATTCCATCATTTTTTCCCTCAGAATTGAGTGACTCCATAATTTATCCCCTATACTTGGTTAAAAAAAAATAACCATTACTGACTACCACATTATTTGTTCTTGATTTCTTTTTAGCGTTTCTTAAAGCCAGAAAGTTGCTATTTGAAATTACTTCAGTCTTGTGCCATGTCTGTGATCTGTTTTTTTTCAACAAAATAAACAAACTGAATGAACATCCTCCAAGGCCGGTGATTACATAATTTTTGCCAGGGGTTGTAGCAGCTGTGACTGGAGTTAAAAAGAAAAATAAATGCTTAGCTCCGGGTCACAGAGACATTGGCTGATGTGAGTACTACTCCCATCGGCCTACTCCTGCTGTCACTAATAACAGCGAGAGCAGGTGCAGCTGACGGGAGTATTCATCAGCCGGAGCCTGCACTATAAATAATAATTTAAAAAAAAAATTATATGTAATAAGGATCTACCAATCAAAAAATGAGGTGTATACAGCAAGGTAGAAGTGCAGGCTTAAAATATAACTTTTAATAATTGCCTTTAAAAAAACGAGAATTTCGTTCAATAATAACAAAAAGCAACAAAATGTATCCTAACCACCAGTGACTTGTGAGAAAACAAAATAGAATTAATTAAAACCGTCAGTAAAGCAGACTGACTTAATCATAAGTTAGATAGGGATAGATCTATCTGGACACTATCCACAAAATATCAATGACTGTATGTGCTTATTTCCTCTCATATATTGCACATCAATAATATGGAACAGTCTTACCACATGTCGATATCCACCGTGTACTCGTAGCTGGGGGAGGCCTTTTTAAGCATAATGCCATACATTACCCCAAACCAGGTGGATACATGTGAACCAAGGACTGACAATCTCCCAACGCGTTTCTCTGGCTAGATCATCAGGGGAGAGTTATGCCATTTTTGTCAGCTGTTATGGTGTCTGTCACCCGCAGCGCCTGTGTGGACTGTTGGACGGGTGCGCGTATCTGAACCACGTGCGTTCTTAAATAGGACGCTAAAACGGTCATATAGTGACGTCAGATCCTGTGCGTTCTCATTCGCAACGTAATATCCTGTGCGTTCTCATTCGCGACGTAATATCCTGTGCGTTCTCATTCGCAACGTAATATCCTGTGCGCTCTCAATCGCAACGTAATATCCTGTGTGTTTCTCATTCGCAACGTAATATCCTGTGCGTTCTTATTAGCAACGTCATATCCTGTGTGTTCTCATTCATGACGTAATATCCTAAGCGCTCGTTATCTGGAACGCATATTTGGAACGCAGACTATCATGCCGGTGCACATAAATAAATTAACATAGAGAGAGATGAGATGACGTCATATCATAGGCGCCTTTCATATTGACGTGTCTCAAATGCCTCCACATCCGAGAAATTCAATTAGAACACGAATTAATCAGTAGGTGCACACTAAATCAAATGACATGATAATTTCAGAATAGAACGCTGAGATAACGTCATATCCTACACATTCTTTATAGTGACGTGATCTCTTATGCGCTCTTTAGTTGAGACGCTTGAATGGAACGCAAATTAACAGGTGTATATAATGGATCACATGAGTTCTGAAAAATTGTCATAATTATGCGTCCCACATGGTGACGCAATATCTCATGCGCTCCCAAATGGATAGCAGATAGAATCATAAATTCAAATATATTCATGTGATTCATCTATGGGCGTCACATTGTAGATATAATGCCAATAATGTATTTAACGATAATACCATCCCGTTTTTAAAGAAGTTTTTCATAGCTGATCCCAAAAATTTCTTTTAGAAAATGTAATCTCTATGAGATCGGCAACTACACAAGGTATGATGGTAAGAATTGGATAAACTCCATAATTATTGACTCAAAATAAATTGATAGAGTCAAAGGAGAATGAAACAATAAACTTAAATCTCTTAGGATTTAAAAGATTCCTTGTCATGGAATTGGCGGTGATCTGAGTTCAAAGCATCATCATTGACAAAAAAGATGTGATAGAGGACATTGGAGATAGGTAAAAAGAGGGGAAACAATAACATCACAAAATGGGCTAAATATCCCTATCAGACCTAGTAAAAACCTACCTAACCGTGGAGGTTGGCACCCTAAGAAGAACAATTTTTTGGCGCCCCCACTCCTCGACGGCTGACCCTGTTTCTCCCTATCACACCCTATTCTAAGCCTAGAATAAGTGTGGAAACAGAGATTACATCAATAGTAAAGGGATACATGGAAGAGGAAGAGGGAAAAGAGGGGAGGCTGAATATGGGAGACGAGAATCTCAGAGTTTGGAATCTCAGAATCTCAGAAACTTGGAAACAGACATATCGTCTACTGACACGGATCTGTCTGATTCCGAAACTCGCTCTAGGAATTCTAGAGGTAAACAGAGAGGAAGAGGTAATCAGAGAGGGCGCCCTGGTGACAGATTGGATAGTTCACGTTTTTTAGACCAGGGCTATTACCTGAGGAACAGACCAGGAGTCAGCAATTGACTAATACTGAAACCTCGCAAGTAATCAATATCTCATCAAGACCTCTTACAGATAATGAGGTGCAGGTTTTGAGTAGAGGGTTAAGTTTTGTACCAACTTCAGACTTTCAGACATTTGAGAGTATTAAAGATCTTCACCTTTTTGTTAGAAAGCTAAAGTGGAAAAAACACTTCATAAGGGAAGACAAACGGACTAGTCAAGATTTAAGTGTCCCAGAATCATTATTACCAGACATTAGACTACTATATGGTCTGGCTGACCCTATCCCTGAACTTACAGGCGAGGGCCCTTTCACCCAACTTAAGCCTAAAAGTATCAAGATGCCTCCACCATCGGGTGATAAGTCCACCATTGATGTATTTTTAGAGGTAGTAACAAAGGATTTAGAAGGCTTGAACACTAAGGCCAATAAATGCTTTAATTTATCCAAAAATGAAATGGAGGCTTTAAAATGTCTAGAAAAGGATCCCAATATCGTGATAAAACCTTCAGATAAGGGTGGGAATACGGTTGTTATGAACTTGTTGGATTATCGGGAGATGTGTCAAAAGATTTTGAAAGACACAGTTTTTTATGAGAAATTACCAAACAACCCAATGAATGAATCTCTCCATCAATTAAAAGAGATCTTGGATAGAGGTATGGGAAAGAATTTAATTGATAAAAACGAATATGATTATCTTTTTCCGAGGTTCACTGTAACAGCAACCTTTTACTGTCTTCCTAAAATTCATAAAGGTCTGTCTCCCCTAAAGGGAAGACCAATAGTCTCAGGGATAGACAATCTGACACACCATATTGGGATATATCTAGACATCATTTTGAAACCTTTTGTTGTCTCATTAAATTCATATACAAAAGACACAACAGACTTATTGAGAAAACTGGATGGGTTGAACATTGAGACAGGGTCCATTCTTGTCAGCATTGATGTAGAGGCATTATATTCCTCCATCAATTCATGCTAATGGCCTAGAAGCGGTAGGATTCTATCTAAAAAGGAGGGGCCAACAATGCAGTGATCACAACACCTTTGTGCTCAAACTGCTGGAATTCTCTTTGACCAAAACCTTTTTTCTTTTTGACAATGCGTTGTACCACCAGCTCAGGGGCAAGGCGATGGGGAATCCATGTGCCCCATCCTACGCTAATCTGCTCCTGGGCTGGTGGGAAGAGACTATTGTCTTTAGCGACATATATCAACAGGAATGTGAAAGGATAAGTTTTTGGGCAAGATATATTGACGATGTATTCATGATTTGGAATGGGACCATTCCTGAACTAGAGACTTTTGTGGCCAAATTGAATGTCAACCAATTGGGACTCTCTTTCACCTTTGAACATCATATGTCTGAACTGCCCTTTCTGGATATATACATCAAAAAAATGGAAAATGGGTATATAGAAACTAAGACCTTCAGAAAACCCACGTCAACGAATGCCCTATTGAGATGGGAAAGTCACCACCCAACTCCCCTAAAGAAAGGCATCCCAAAGGGACAATACATGAGGATGCGAAAGAATTGCTCCTCTGATTGGGGATTATCAACACAGGCAGCAGATTTGGGGACAGCGGGTTTTTTAAATAGGGGATACCCGGATGGGTTTCCAAAGGGAAACAATAATGATAAAAATCCTTGGATAAACGTCCCTATTTAATATCAAACAACCTAAAAAAGAGTCTCCCAACCCGTAGATTTAAACACCACTTTTAATTCTGGAGCAAAGCAGGCCCGCTCGATTCCCCCAGAAAACCTTGGTCCCAAACCCACAGAAAGGAAGAGGACATTGGAGATTTGGTTTGGGGAAAATTTTCCCCCAAATACCTTTTTTTTAAGGGAAAATCCAATTTTGGGGGTAGAGTTGTACACGTCATTTCAATCCCCCCAAAAAAAAAGGGGACATGGCTTACCACAAAATAAAAGGTTTTTTAAAATTTCATTTGGTGTATTGCTTTTTCCG
>JARQOD010000003.1:270293796-270321054 GCA_033576555.1 Oophaga sylvatica | reverse complement strand
ATATAGTATAGTTCCGGTATATATGCAGTATATTACATGTCTAGACCCTCATACACATCCCCCAGCACCCTGCTACCTGATTATATACACACATGTATATAGTATAGTTCCGGTATATATGCAGTATATTACATGTCTAGACCCTCATACACATCCCCCAGCACCCTGCTACCTGTATTACATACACACATGTATGTAGTATAGTTCCGGTATATATGCAGTATATTACATGTCTAGACCCTCATACACATCCCCCAGCACCCTGCTACCTGTATTACATACACACATGTATATAGTATAGTTCCGGTATATATGCAGTATACTACAGTCATGGCCAAAAGTTTTGAGAATGACACAAATATTATATTTTCACATGATCTGCTGTCCTCTGGTTTTTATGTGTGTTTGACAGATGTTTTTATCACAGATAGAAATATAATAATTGCAAACATGAGTAACAAAAGCTTATATTGACAGTTAGAATGAGTTAATGCAGCAAGTCGATATTTGCAGTGTTGACCTTTCTTCTTCAGGACCTCTGCAATTCTCCCTGGCATGCTCTCAATCAACTTCTTGACCAAATCCTGACTGATAGCAGTCCATTCTTGCACAATCAATACTTTAATTTTGTCAGAATTTTTAGGTTTTTGTTTGTCCACCCGTCTCTTGATGATTGACCACAAGTTCTCAATGGGATTAAGATCTGGGGAGTTTCCAGGCCATGGACCCAAAATCTCTATGTTTTGTTCTCTGAGTCATTTAGTTATCACCTTTGCTTTATGGCAAGGTGCTCCATCATGCTGGAAAAGGCATTGTTGATCGCCAAACTGCTCTTGGAGGGTTGGGAGAAGTTGCTCTTGGAGGACATTGTGGTACCATTCTTTATTCATGGCTGTGTTTTTAGGCAAGACTGTGAGAGAGCCGATTCCCTTGGCTGAGACGCAACCCCACACATGAATGGTTTCAGGATGCTTAACATTTGGCATGAGACAAGACTGGTGGTAGCGCTCACCTTGTCTTCTCCGAATGAGGCGTTTTCCTGATGTCCCAAACAATCGAAAAGGGGATTCATCAGAGAAAATAACTTTACCCCAGTCCTCAGCAGTCCACTGCCTGTACCTTTTGCAGAATATCAGTCTGTCCATGATGTTTTTTCTGGAGAGAAGTGGCTTCTTTGCTGCCCTCCTTGAGACCAGGCCTTGCTCCAAGAGTCTCCGCCTCACAGTGCGTGCAGATGCACTCACACCTGCCTGCTGCCATTCCTGAGCAAGCTCTGCACTGCTGGTAGCCCGATCCCGCAGCTGAAACACTTTTAAGAGACGGTCCTGGCGCTTGCTGGTCTTTCTTGGGCGCCCTGAAGCCTTTTTGGCAACAATGGAACCTCTCTCCTTGAAGTTCTTGATGATGCGATAGATTGTTGACTGAGGTGCAATCTTTCTAGCTGCAATACTCTTCCCTGTTAGGCCATTTTTGTGCATTGCAATGATGACTGCACATATTTCTTTAGAGATAACTATGGTTAACAGAAGAAAAATAATGATGCCAAGCACCAGCCTCCTTTTAAAGTGTCCAGTGGTGTCATTCTTACTTAATCATGACAGATTGATCTCCAGCCATGTCCTCATCAACACCCACACCTGTGTTAATGGAGCAATCACTGAAAAGAGGTTAGCTGGTCCTTCTAAGGCAGGGCTGCAATGATGTTGAAATGTGTTTTGGGGATAAAGTTCATTTTCTAGCCAAATATTGACTTTGCAAGTAATTGCTGTTAAGCTGATCACTCTTTATAACATTCTGGAGTATATGCAAATTGCCATTAGAAAAAGTGAAGCAGTAGACTTTGTAAAAATTAATATTTGTGTCATTCTCAAAACTTTTGGCCATGACTGTACACGTCTAGCCCTCATACACATCCCCCAGCACCCTGCTACCTGTATTATATACACACATGTATATAGTATAGTTCCGGTATATATGCAGTATACTACACGTCTAGACCCTCATACACACCCCCAGCACCCTGCTACCTGTATTACATACACACATGTATATAGTATAGTTCCGGTATATATGCAGTATACTACACATCTAGACCCTCATACACATCCCCCAGCACCCTGCTACCTGTATTATATCACACATGTATATAGTATAGTTCCGTATATATGCAGTATACTACACGTCTAGACCCTCATACACATCCCCCAGCACCCTGCTACCTGTATTATATACACACATGTATGTAGTATAGTTCCGGTATATATGCAGTATATTACATGTCTAGACCCTCATACACATCCCCCAGCACCCTGCTACCTGTATTATATACACACATGTATATAGTATAGTTCCGGTATATATGCAGTATACTACACGTCTAGACCCTCATACACATCCCCCAGCACCCTGCTACCTGTATTATATACACACATGTATATAGTATAGTTCCGGTATATATGCAGTATACTACACGTCTAGACCCTCATACACATCCCCCAGCACCCTGCTACCTGTATTATATACACACATGTATGTAGTATAGTTCCGGTATATATGCAGTATATTACATGTCTAGACCCTCATACACATCCCCCAGCACCTGCTACCTGTATTATATACACACATGTATATAGTATAGTTCCGGTATATATGCAGTATATACATGTCTAGACCCTCATACACATCCCCAGCACCCTGCTACCTGTATTATATACACACATGTATGTAGTATAGTTCCGGTATATATGCAGTATATTACATGTCTAGACCCTCATACACATCCCCCAGCACCCTGCTACCTGTATTATATACACACATGTATATAGTATAGTTCCGGTATATATGCAGTATACTACACGTCTAGACCCTCATACACATCCCCAGCACCCTGCTACCTGTATTATATACACACATGTATATAGTATAGTTCCGGTATATATGCAGTATACTACACGTCTAGACCCTCATACACATCCCCCAGCACCCTGCTACCTGTATTATATACACACATGTATATAGTATAGTTCCGGTATATATGCAGTATATTACACATCTAGACCCTCATACACATCCCCCAGCACCCTGCTACCTGTATTATAACACATGTATATAGTATAGTTCCGGTATATATGCAGTAAATTACACATCTAGACCCTCATACACACCCCAGCACCCTGCTACCTGTATTATATACACACATGTATATAGTATAGTTCCGGTATATATGCAGTATATACACGTCTAGACCCTCATACACATCCCCCAGCACCCTGCTACCTGTATTATACACACATGTATATAGTATAGTTCCGGTACATATGCAGTATATACACATCTAGACCCTCATACACACCCCCAGCACCCTGCTACCTGTATTATATACAACATGTATATAGTATAGTTCCGGTATATATGCAGTATACTACACGTCTAGACCCTCATACACATCCCCCAGCACCCTGCTACCTGTATTATATACACACATGTATATAGTATAGTTCCGGTATATATGCAGTATACTACACGTCTAGACCCTCATACACACCCCAGCACCCTGCTACCTGTATTAATACACACATGTATATAGTATAGTTCCGGTATATATGCAGTATACTACACGTCTAGACCCTCATACACATCCCCCAGCACCCTGCTACCTGTATTATATACACACATGTATATAGTATAGTTCCGGTATATATGCAGAACTACACGTCTAGACCCTCATACACATCCCCCAGCACCCTGCTACCTGTATTATACACACATGTATATAGTATAGTTCCGGTATATATGCAGTATACTACACGTCTAGACCCTCATACACATCCCCCAGCACCCTGCTACCTGTATTATATACACACATGTATGTAGTATAGTTCCGGTATATATGCAGTATACTACACGTCTAGACCCTCATACACATCCCCCAGCACCCTGCTACCTGTATTATATACACATGTATATAGTATAGTTCCGGTATATATGCAGTATACTACACGTCTAGACCCTCATACACATCCCCCAGCACCCTGCTACCTGTATTATATACACATGTATTAGTATAGTTCCGGTATATATGCAGTATATTACATGTCTAGACCCTCATACACATCCCCCAGCACCCTGCTACCTGTATTATATACACACATGTATATATGTATAGTTCCGGTATATATGCAGTATACTACACGTCTAGACCCTCATACACACCCCCAGCACCCTGCTACCTGTATTATATACACACATGTATATAGTATAGTTCCGGTATATATGCAGTATACTACACGTCTAGACCCTCATACACATCCCCCAGCACCCTGCTACCTGTATTATATACACATGTATATAGTATAGTTCCGTATATATGCAGTATACTACAGTCTAGACCCTCATACACATCCCCCAGCACCCTGCTACCTGTATTATATACACACATGTATATAGTATAGTAATACATGCAGTATATTACACGATTATATCCTCATTCACATTCTCCCCAGGAACCCCGTGACATGTATAGACACATGCATGCGATATGACGACAGGTATTGGCATTCGCCCTGGTATTACCTGGACAGGTGTGGGGCCGGCCACGTCCTCTAGAGAAGAAAGCTGCAGGGTAACCAGCGCCATGTTGACACCCCCTCCCGGTCTTCGCCAGTCCTGGCCGCCTGTCCCCCCGGACTTTCTTGGTTTTCGGTAGCTTTTACTTTGCCTGCAAAAATCAGGAAGAGAGAGATGGACGGCCCCTTGAAGGAGGAGCCCAGAGTGTGGAGAGGTATGTGAGGGGGAAGAGTGTCTCTGGAGAAAGTGACATGCCCCTACATGGAAGGAAGTGATGCTGTCGCCGGTGACCGGGGTACACGCGTGGGCAGCTCGGTGCTGTACCTGACATACAGCGAGTGCCCAGTCCGTCGTCTGCACGCAAGGTTGGCACTTCGAGATCTGAAAACACAAGGCCGCAGGTGCCGGGTGTGATTGAAATGCCCACTGCAGCTGCTTCAGAACCTCTTTGAGTAGCGGAAGACAGTATACTCAGTATATTTTGCAGCAGTTTTAGGGTATGTTGTGTCTGAATCCTTTTCCCCCTCCTCGATGAGGCTTGATTACTAACCTGCTCGTGTCAGAGAGGTGCTGCAGCAGCTGTGAGGTGTACAGTACCTTCCATCACCTGGAATGTTTCAGATCTTGTCTCCCAGATTCTTCCCATGCAGCTGTGGCAGCGGCAGAGGATTGTATTAACCCTTTCAGGGCACAGCTGGGGTTTCACCTTGGGGTTAAAGCGACCATTTTTCCGTCTCTGTAGCGGTCTCTTGTTTTTGGCGGAACGCTCTGCTTTGTGGGCAGCGTTTTTTCCTTATCGTTTTTGTGCACTATTTCTCTCGTGGCAGTATGTTATTAAATAATATTTCTTTTTTGTGCAGCCGTATTCCGAAAGCCAGCATCAGTAATAAGTAGCTCTGAGCAAGCGTGGTCCGATAAGGTGTTATCTGAGCATGCTCGAGTGCTAGCAGAGTCTGAAGACCCCCGTGACTGTCTTTATGCCACTCCTGTGAAGACGGCATTTAGCTGCGTTCACAGGAGGTCGTGATTTTCTCTATCCATAGCACTGCTGATGTAAAGTAGAAGCGATCAGACGATCGCAGCTTTCAGTTACCTGTGGGGACTATTAAATACAATAAAGAGAAAAATAAAAATACAAAAGTTCAAATCACCCCCTTTTGCCACATTACAAATACAACACCTAAAAAATTACACACATTCGGTATCGCAATGTCCAGAAAAGTCTGATCTTTCAGAACATAAAGTAAATAAGTAAATTAATTGGTAAACTGCATAACGAGAAAATCGAAACGCCTGAATTCTGGGGTTTCTTTTGTTTTTTGCCTTCACAACATTGTAATAACAGGTGATCAGTAAAAATGTCAGCTCAGGGCACTAAAAATAAGATGTCGCCAAGTACTCGGTCCTTTATCCCAGAAAATGTAGGATGTTTCAGGGCTCAGAATATGGTGATACATTTTGTTTTTATTTAATATGGTCACTAAAGAATACCATCTACGACCAGATTGTGCAGAGGTGGGATCAGCCGGACGTAGACTTCTTCACTACCAGGAGAAACAGGAAAGTGAGACAATTCTGTTCACTGGACCCCAGAGAAGGCCCGCTCGCAGTAGATGCCTTCCTGATAAAGTGGGACTTCAGTCTGGCTTACGCCTTTCCCCCCTTTTCCCTGTTGCCTCTAGTGGTGTGGAAAATCAGGAAGGACAAATCAAGAGTGATAGTGATCACCCCCTTTTGGCCCTAGAGGGCATGGTTCTCATGTCTCAGGGCCATGTCGGTGTCCGAACCATGGGTGTTGCCGTAGGTTCCGGATCCCTTGGCCTGGGGCAACTCATAAAGTCCCACGGATTCCGATGATACTCAGATCTACCTCTCTGGCCCAGATGTCACCTCTCTGCTCTCCAAAATCCCGGAGTGTCTATCAGCCATATCCTCTTCTCACGATTCCTCAAACTCAATGTGGACAAATCAGAACTTTCCCATCATCTTTCCCCCATCTCACAATGAGGCTGAAGTTGGTTTCTTATTCGTTCAGTTTCTTATTCGAAGCTGGAGTTGGTTTCTTATTCTGCAAATTTTTAATTTCTGTTATTTATAGGTTTAACAACAAAAAATAAGCATCACAATAAAAAAAAAACAATGCAGTGAGGTGCCTTGATGTGAATACACTTAAAATCAGCGCCAAAAATTATAGAACTGGCACAAAAATGGGCATCAAAGTGGGCACAAGAGGGCGTTAATGAAAGGGTTAAATGAGTTTGCGCCACTATCGCACTGCAGACGTATAGAACAGGGTGCCCCACATTAAAAACAAGTCTCTCCAGTCTGGCCCAAATGGGTTCTGGGCATCAGAATTGGCATCAAAGTGGGCAAACAGCCAATTTTCACAAATTTGAATACGTAACAGATGTTTTTAAGGGGTTAAATGACTTTGGGCCACTGATCTCACACTAAGTATACACAGATAGTGATGCCCTGCATCAAACCCAGTTCCGTCCTACCTAGCCCAAGTGGGTTATAGGCATCAGAATTGGCATCAAAGTGGGCAAAACCAATTTTCACAGATTTGAATAAGTAACAGATGTTTTTCAGGGATTAAATGACTTTGGGCCACTGATCTCACACTAAGAATACACAGATAGTGATGCCCTGCATCAAACCCAGGTCCCTCCTGCCTGGCCCAAATGGGTTCTGGGCATCAGAATTGGCATCAAATTGGGCAAACAGCCAATTTTCACAGATTTGAATAAGTAACAGATGTTTTTAAGGGGTTTAAACAACTTTGGACCACTGATCTCACACTATGAGTACACAGATAGTGATGCCCTGCATCAAACTCAGGTCCCTCCTGCCTGGCCCAAATGGGTTCTTGGCATCAGAATTGGCATCAAAGTGGGCAAACAGCCAATTTTCACAGATTTGAATAACAGATGTTAAGCGGTTAAATTACTTTGGGCCACTGATCTCACACTAAGAATACACAGATAGTGATGCCCCGCATCAAACCCAGGTCCATCCAACCTGGCCCAAATGGGTTCTGGGCATCAGAATTGGCATCAAAGTGGGTAAAGAGCCAATTTTCACAGATTTGAATAAGTAACAGATTTTTTAGGGGTTAAATGACTTTGGGCCACTGATCTCACACTAAGAATACACAGATAGTGATGCCCTGCATCAAACCCAGGTACCTCCAGCCTGGCCCAAATGGGTTCTCGGCATCAGAATTTGCATCAAAGTGGGCACACAGCCAATTTTCACAGATTTGAATAAGTAACAGATGTTTTTCAGGGGTTAAATGACTTTGGGCCACTGATCTCACACTAAGAATACACAGATAGTGATGCCCTGCATCAAACCCAGGTACCTCCAGCCTGGCCCAAATGGGTTCTGGGCATCAGAATTGGCATCATAGTGGGCAAGCAGCCAATTTTTCACAGATTTGAATAAGTAACAGATGTTTTTCAGGGGTTAAATTACTTTGGGCCACTGATCTCACACTAAGAATACACAGATAGTGATGCCCTGCATCAAACCCAGGTCCCTCCTGCCTGGCCCAAATGGGTTCTGGGCATCAGAATTGGCATCAAAGTGGGCAAACAGCCAATTTTCACAGATTTGAATAAGTAACAGATGATTTTAAGGGTTAAATGACCTTGGACCACTGATCTCACACCACCATTACATACACAGTAAGGCTGGAGACACTAGCGATTTAAAAATCGGTCCAACTTTGATGCAGGAGAGTTGGATGAGTGTAATTCAATTGTCATGCGAGTGTCAGGCGTTTTTTATGTGCGTACAATCTGATTTTTCACACCTAGCATCTGATTTACATCCGAATGCAGTGCGATTGTAACATGAGCGTTTACATAGAGAAATGTTCTAAATCAATTATACTGTACATAGTTTTAATACAAAATATTCCTCAAAACATATATACAGTATATATATATTTTAGATAGATAAATTTAAAGCTGGCAAATGATCTGCCGCGCACATTTTAACCACAGAGTGACAGGTTAGATTACAACAGATAGAATTTAGATATACACATAGAATACATGTTTGTGTGTGTGTATATATATATTGTGAGACAGTGAAGGGGTGCGTACTGGACGGGGTGTACATTTCGCCCAGGTTTCTTAGTTGGGTGGCATGAGGAATGTAGGAGTGAAGGCAGGTTGGCAGGGCGACGTTCACTCCACTCCCATCCAGTACAGGCTTGCAGCCCAACCCTGAGTGCACTCAGCTGTCTAATTAAGCAGCCAGAAGTAGGTGGTTGAGCTAGACAGTAGGGGCTCTCAGTCTGAATCTGGATTCAGACACTGCTGGAGTCTCCTGGAAGCCAAGCGCTGGTAATTACAATATCTGTGTTGTTTTGGCCAGGCTGTTAGAGCCTAGACCACGGTAGTGAGGGAACTAACTGTGTCTAGCTAGCAGCCTGCCAGGCTTAGGACTTTGTTTTATGATTTGGTTTATGTTTGTTGCTGTGGATTTCAATAAAACTGGTTGCGGCCAGTTTTCACCAGTACTGCTGTCTGTGCTTGAACTTTTTCTATGCCATTCCGTCTACCCGAGACGGCGATCCCGGAGCTAAACCCCCTGAACTGTCTACAATATCTATAATATAACGCTGGGAGCATCACTCTGAAGCCTTTATAGACTGCGCAGTCTAGCTCCAAACAGAAGACGGCATCCAACGGTTACAGGTAAGAGGAGTGTGTATTGCGCCAGAGATCACGGTACGCGTAGACACTGGATACATACCGCGATCTCCGGCGACATACTTACCTGATCAGGAGGAGAATTGCCGCGGCGTTTCTCTTCTCGCCGGAGACCGGGGCAGGAGTGCGAACGGAATCGCGCATGCGCATAGCGCTATCCGGCGCCATTTTACTGAAGACATATTTTTCAGTGTGTCTTCATTTATATGGCGCCGGACAGCGTGGGCATACGCGTACTCTGGCGCCACACTCCTCCCCTGGCAGAACGGGATAGCGCTGGAGCACAGGGAAGAAAGGTGAGTATATAAATATTTTTTTGGTATGTGTGCAGTTTAATAGGGGTGAAGGGGACCATACATATCAGGATAGGGGGGTGAGAGGTAGCATGCATATCAGTATAGGGGGTGAGGGGACCATGCATATCAGGATAGGGAGTGAGGGGTAGCATGCATACCAGGATAGGGGGGTGAGAGGACCATGCATGCCAGGATTGGGGGGTGAGAGTACCATGCATATCAGGATAGGGGGGTGAGGGGTAGCATGCATACCAGAATAGGGGGTGAGGGGACCATGCATATCAGGATAGGGGGGTGAGGGGACCATGCATTCCAGGATAGGGGAGTGAGGGCACCATGCATTCCAGGATAGGGGGTGAGGGCACCGTGTATTCCAGGAATGGGGAGTGAGGGAACCGTGCAAAACATGATTGGGGGGTGAGGGGACCATGCATACCAGGATAGGGAGGTGAGGGGACCATGCATACCAGGATTGGGGGTGAGGGGACCATGCATACCATGATAGGGATGAGGGGGTACCATGCATACCAAGATTGGGAGGTGAGGGAACCATGAATACCAGGATATGGATGAGCAGGTACCATGCATACCAAGATTGGGGGGTGAGGGTACCATACATACCACTATAGGGATGAAGGAGTACCATGCATACCAGGATAGGGATGAGGGGATACCATGCATACCAGGATTGGGGGGTGAGGGTACAATGCATACCAGGATGAGGAATGGGGTGCCATGCATACCAGGATTGGGTGGGGGTGATGGGTCCATGCATACCAGGACAGGGATGAGGGGTGCGATGCATACCAGGATAGGAGGGGGCAGCACATACCAGGATGGGAGACCATATACCAATAAAATGCCACCCGGGCGTAGAACGGGTTCATAGCTAGTATATATACACTGTTCAAAAAATAAAGGGAACACTCAAATAACACATCCCAGATCTAAGTGAATGAAATATTCTCATTGAATACCTTGTTGTGTACAAAGTTGAATGTGCTGACAACAAAATCACACAAAAATCAATGTAAATCAAATTTTTTTAACCAATGGAGGCCTGGATTTGGAGAGACCCCCAAAATGAAAGTGGAAACAAGTCAAAATGAAAATCAAAACAAGACAAAATGAAAGTGGAAACAAGTCAAAATGATGCTCAGTATTGTGTGTGACCTCCATGTGCCTGTATGACCTCCCTACAATGCCTGGGCATGCTCCTGATGAGGTTGCGGATGTTCTCCTGAGGGATCTCCTCCCAGACCTGGACTAAAGCATCCTTCAACTACTGGACAGTCTGTGGTGTGACGTTGGTGGATAGAGCGAGACATGCTGTCCCAGATGTGATTCAGGTCTGGGGAATGGGCGGGCCAGTCCATAGCTTCAATGCCTTTGTGATGAACGGCGGATGGAGGCACGGGGAATCACGGTTTATGATCCCACCGCTGCCACCAATGTGATGAATAAGGGCACACGGAGGCCCGGGGGAGTCACGGATTATGATCCCACCGCTGCCACCAATGTGTAACGATCTGCAGGGATTTATATTTATGCCACTTTCCAGTTCTGCTTAGGAACTTGCAGCTCTTCGGCGCCCCCCTTACCCTCAGGTCAGTCAGGGAACTGCACCTAGGATAATTAGTCGCCGGACGGGCCGCTTGGACATGTGCTGGCTATTGGGCACGCTGCAGTGAGGGAATTATAGCTACTAGCCGCAGCCAGGCAATACGCTTATAAAACCCGCTCCCTCACTGCCAGCGATACCCCACGTTTTGCTCAGGAATATTCTGCAAACATTCTGCAAAGTGTGCACTTAGCCTAAAAAAGGTTTTACAAAGGGAGACAATTAAAAATATGTACAATGCGGTTACAAAATAAAAGGGGTTAACATAAGAGAGAGTTCAACTTAAAGTTCTTAGATCATTGCAGGCAAGCCATGCGGTTGGGGGATGGGCGACGCATCGCAGTGCCTTACGGTAATGCACTGCATCTGGTTTCCAGGTCAAAATCTGAGGCAAAATTACCTGGCCCTGCCTTATAGCCCTCTGGTTGTGACATCATTAAAGGGTCCTCTGAGTTACCAGGGAACTCCCCTTGTCTCTAAGTTGCAATTTTGGTTCTGAAAACTTATATTACTCATATTTCACAGAGGGTACCTCTTATAGAGACGCACAAGGTATAATTTTACCCATCGCGTCGCTGGCATTCATCCACAACCAAACATGGTGTTTTTAGTTCACACCGTTTAGGAGAAATCCGTTTCTCGGATTCTGTTGGGGCTAGAACTTAGCCAGAACCACTGTAGTGAAGCCTGATATGAGCACGTTGCAGAAATGTCGCTTTTGTCTTGTTATCATAAACTCACAGCATTTTATGACCGAATGAGTAGATTCACATTATTGTCTATGAGAAGTCCTGAGCACATGGGCAGACAAAGCAGCCATGTGGTTTCAGAGTTGCTAAACAGGTTTTCTCAGCTGCTAGGAGGCGGGTGAGGGGGGAAGCTGCTAGCAAGCTAGTACCATTGTAGCAAATGGAAGATTCTGGAATGCCCCGGAAAAGTCATACATGATATTTTCACCTTATTGTTACAGCCTTCATCTTGCAGGAACTGCTGACACACTCCAGCCACATGAGGTCTGGGATTGTCCTGCATTAGGAGGAACCCAGGGCCAACCGCACCAGCATATGGTCTCACAAGGGGTCTGAAGATCTCATCTCGGTACCTAATGGCAGTCAGGATACCTCTGGCGAGCACATGAAGGGCTGTGCGGCCCTCCAAAGAAATGCCACCCCACACCATTACTGACCAACCGCCAAACCATGCTGAAGGATGTTGCAGGCAGCAGATCGCTGTCCACGGCGTCTCCAGACTCTGTCACGTCTGCCACATGTCCTGAGTGTTGTCATGACAGCGCCTGTCATATCTGATGCCGCCCGGTCCCCTTCCCACCTGGCTGCTCCTGCGTCCCGCCGTTCGGGGCTCCGGCGTTGCTCCTGCCCGCCGCTCTGCCTGCCGACCAGCAGGTCCCCTGCGCACTCGCTCGTGCACGCAGGCGCGCAGCCGCCCACTACTTTAACCCTACAGCACCTGACCTGCGGAAGCACTGGCCAGGTAATCAGGTGCTGCCTCGGTTTATCAGGCACCTCGTCCATCATGGAGGCGCCTGATTATAGTGTGTATTTCCTGCTATACTCTGGCTGCTCTTGTGGGTTCTTCCCACTATTCCGTCTGTTACCAGCGTTTCTTGGTCTGCCCTGTTCCGTCCTGTCCCTTTCAGTCCGCTTGGTCCCCACTCCGTCTCGTCACCCTGCCGTGTTCCGCTCAGTCCTGGTCTGTCATACCATCCTGCTCAGTCCCTGTCAGTCCGCTTGGTCCCCACTCCGTCTCGTCACACTGCCGTGTTCCGCTCAGTCCTGGTCTGTCATACCATCCCTCTCTGTCCTGCTCAGTCCCTGTCAGTCCGCTTGGTCCCCACTCCGTCTCGTCACCCTGCCGTGTTACGCTCAGTCCTGGTCTGTTATACCATCCCTCTCTGTGCTGATCAGTCCCTGTCAGTCTCGTTCTACTCCGCTCGGGTTGTTTGCCCCACTCACCAGGTCCGTGTACTCTTCCTGCAGTCCTTTGAGCCGTACCTCCTGGTGCCAGCTGTTGCGGTGTTTGACTCCCTCAGGTTTGCCCCTAACGATCCCTGTATAGGGTTTGGTTCCATCTGGGCCACTCACTCGGGGGAGCTTCGGCATCGCGACCCAGAGGGTCCTCTCTTGGGCGTCTTAGTCCCTCAGTCGTCACAAGTGTGAACCTGCTGCCTGCAACATCCTTCAGCATAACCGGTTTGGCAATGGGTCAGTAATGGTGTGGGGTGGCATTTCTTTGGAGGGCCACACAGCCATTATGGGGATCTAAGGGTGGAATGAAATCAGTAGCCCAAAGTCATTTAACCCCTTAAAAACATCTGTTACTTACTCAAATCTGTGAAAATTTGCTGTTTGCCCACTTCGATGCCAATTCTGATGCCCAGAACCCATTTGGGGCAGGGTATATGTTACCTGAGTTTGATACAGGGCATCACTACCTGTGTATTCTTGATGTGAGATCAGTGGCCCAATGTCTTTTAACCCCCTTAAAACATCTGTTACTTATTCAAATCTGTGAAAATTGGCTGTTTGCCCAATTTGATGCCAATTCTGATGCCCAGAACCCATTTGGGCCAGGCTGGAGAGACTTGTTTGTAATGTGGGGTACCCTATTCTATATGTCTGCAGTGCGATATCAGTGCCCATTTTTGTGCCAGTTCTATAATTTTTGGCGCTGATTTTAAGTGTATTCACATCAGGGCACCTTGCTGCATTGTTTTTTATTTTTGTGATGCTTATTTTTTGTTGGTAAACCTATAAATAACAGAAATTAAACATTTGCCGAATAAGAAACTGACGAATAAGAAACCAACTTCAGCTCCGAATAAGAAACCAACTTCAGCTTCGTCATCTCACAGATCTTCCTTACCTGACCTATCTATAACAATTGACAACATCACTCTTTCCCCTGTACCGGAAGTCCGCTGCCTCGGAGTAACCCTTGACTCTGCCCTGTCCTTCAACCCACACATCCAAGCTCTCTCCACCTCCTCTCGCCTCCAACTCAAAAATATTTCCAGAATCCTTACCTTCCTCAACCCTCAATCTACTAAAATGCTTGTGCACGCCCTCATCATCTCCCGTCTTGACTACTGCAACATCCTTTTCTGTGGCCTCCCTGCTAACACCCTCGCACCTCTCCAGTCCATCCTTAACTCTGCTGCCCGACTAATTCATCTCTCTCCTCGCTACTCCTCCTCTTCTCCCCTCTGCAAATCTCTCCACTGGCTCCCACTCCCTCAGCATATCCAACTCAAATTACTAATACTGACCTACAAGGCCATCTATAACCTGTCTCCTCCATATATCTCTGAACTAATCTTCCGATATCTTACCTCACGTAATCTCCGATCCCCCCAAGACCTCCTTCTCTCCTCCACACTTATTCGCTCCTCACCCAATTGCCTCCAAGACTTCTCCCGAATAGCCCCCATCCTCTGGAATTCTTTGCCCCAACACATCCGGCTATCAACCACACTCTGGTCCTTAAGACGGAACCTGAAAACCCACCTCTTCAGGAAAGCTTACAGCCTGCAATGATCCCCGCTGCCTCCTCACCATCACTGGAGCTGCTGCAACCCCCCAACCTACTGTCTCCTTCCCCACATCCTGTAGAATGTAAGCCCGAAAGGGCAGCATCATCTCTCCCCTCTATATCAGTCTGTGATTGTTGATTTGTTTACTGTAAGATATATCTGTAATTTGTATGTAACCCCTTCTCATGTACAGCACCATGGAATCAATGGCGCTATATAAATAAATATTAATAAATAAATATTAATCTCCTCTCCAGGGCCCAGTCTACCATCCACATGTGGCAGGCCTCCATATTCACATGTAAAGCGCCATGGAATAAATGGCGCTATGATAATAATAAACTGACGGTGTGGAGTTTGAAAGGTCGTTGCTGAGGGACAGAGGCTTTTCTCCAAACTTAATAAATACCCTTCTTAAAAGTAGAAAGGAGATTACAACCAGGATCTATGCTAGGACCAGGAAAAAGTTTTTTACAGAACACAGAATTTAAAGCTGGGAAGAGGATTCCAGTAGCTCAAATCCTGGATTTCCTTCAGAAAGCTCTAGACATGGGTCCTTCCACCAGCACCCTTAAAGGGAATCTGTCACCCCATTTTAGCCATATGAGATAAAGATATCATTGCATAGTGCGTCCCATAACTAATCTATGGGTACCTATAATATCTCCTGACACCCCAGTTTTCATGTAAAAATACCTTTGTAAAGTTCGTCTTCCAGTATGCAAATCCGTGCGGTCCTGTCCGATGGCGTTATTTCCTCCCCCCCGCTCTTCGGCTTCTCTTACGTACGTTCGTCTGTGACTAGCACAGACGGCGTAGTGTTTCCGCGCTTGCACTTTTCAAAATCCCAGAAATGACTGCTTGCCTTGGACGACCTCCTGGGCAAGGAAAGTGAAGGAAAGTAGTTGTGCATGCACTGTAATGATTTTATGCTTTGCCCACTGTTGGGCAAAGCACACTGCGCATGCGCGAGGGGATTTGAAAAGCGCAAGCGCGGCAAGCCGACGTAAAGAAAAAAAGGCGTAGGGTGAGAATGGAGGCGGTAGGGGAATGTGAAGAAACGCCTCCCATCGGACCGGACCGCAGGGATTTGCATACTAGAAAACGAAATTTACAAAGGTATTTTTACATGAAAACTGGAGTGTCAGGAGATATCATAGGTACCCATAGATTAGTTATGGGACACACTATGCAATGATATCTTTATCTCATATGGCTAAAATGGGGTGACAGATTCCCTTTAAGGTGCAAGTATCATCTCTGGGGCCCCTATTTAGCTGCGACGTTGCTAGTAACTACTGGGTTAGCAGGTTTATATACCTCCCTACCATCCCGGATTGAGCAGGACCGTCCCGATTCTAGCCCTCCCACCCGCTGTC
The DNA here is from genome assembly GCA_033576555.1 of Oophaga sylvatica. Classification (NCBI taxonomy): domain Eukaryota; kingdom Metazoa; phylum Chordata; class Amphibia; order Anura; family Dendrobatidae; genus Oophaga; species Oophaga sylvatica. The sequence continues at coordinate 270,304,918 of JARQOD010000003.1, read as the reverse complement.
CCGCTCGGGACGCTATGTTTCCTGCAGTGAGAGAAGCCGCCACGCCCCCCATGCACCCCATCCTCGCCCTCCTGTCTCTCCACCTCAGCCGTTCACATTCAGCAATGACGTCGCTGAGCTGTCCTCCTCTGTGTGCAAAGGACCTGTGATGTGGTCACAGGAGCGGAGGAGTTAGGTGTCACATGATCAGGCTCCTCGGTATGTGTGCAGAACTCTGCTGTGCTGGTTGTCATGGTGCTGGATGAGGGTAAGTGTATGTGTGGGTCAGGAGGGGTTTACAGTGTGGATGTATCAGTGCTGTGTGTGTATGAGGTGTATGGAGCGGAGCCGTTAGTGCAAGGTGTACGGAGCGGAGCCACGTGTGTACGAGGTGTACGGAGTGGAGCCGCATGTGTACGAGGTGTACGGAGCGGAGCCGCGTGTGTACGAGGTGTGCGGAGCCTTGTGTGTACTAGTTGGATGTAGCGGAGCCGTGTGTGTACGAGTTGGATGGAGCGGAGCCGTGTGTCTGCACTGAGCCGAGCCGCGCATGTACGAGGTGCACGGAGCCGAGTCGTGCGTCGTTGTGAATATGCTGGAGGCGGCTTCTGAGCTGGGGCTCCCTCCGGTGGTTGCTGAGGGTAATGTACTGATTAATGAATGGCCTTCAGCTGGCGCTGAATGGTAGGATATAAGTGGCCTGAGTTCCCAGCAGCCTTGCCGGTTATCAATTGTTCCTTCTGGTCTTGCTTGAAGCTCTGCTAGTTTCCTGCTCTCCTTCAGATAAGTGTTTACTGTTTTTTTTTCCTCTGCTTGATTTTCTCTGCTGGTTTGCTGCCTGCAGTGGACTGCAGCCTGTCCCCTTTTGGGGGTCTGGCGCTGCAATTGTGCTCCATTTGTGTCTGCACTTTTGCTTTGCTCTTTTGTTACTTTTATTTGCTGAATAGCGTTTTGTTACACCAGAGATCTGATTTAGGTGGATGAGATCGTGTGATCTCAGGTTTTTTGGCAATCAGAAGTGTTGGTATTTTTGTTAGGGTTTTGTTGGATTGCAGTCAGAATTCTTTCCTGTACTTTTCTGTCATTCTATTTTCTGTCTGTGTCCGTGCTTTTTTTCTTGTCTAACCTCCATTACGTTTGGGGGCTTCCTGTTTTCTTTGGGGATCTGCTCCGGGGCAGATAGCTTTCATCTTTCTGCCTTTAGGTGTAGTAATCTCTCAGGCTGTGACGAGGCATCTAGGATCACCGTAGGAACGCTCAACGGCTACCTCTAGTTTTGTGGTTAGTTCAGGTTCCTGCAATCCAATAGGTTCCAGCCTCTCTGGTGTATTACCGCTTTTGCTATTTTTTACTATTTCTCCTCAGTTACCGAAACATAACAGTATAACCGGCCCAAAAACTGAAAATTGTATGGTACTCACAGAAGGGGAAAATAGTAATAAGGAAACTCTGTTTGTTGCATTTTTTTTTTCCCTCTTCTCTGGGTGCTGAGGAGGAATTTTTTTTTTTTCTCTCAATGGAGTTTGCACAGTTGTCTGGCCGTGTGTTGATAAGCTTGCCACTGAGGTTCGGAGTATTGCTACCTATCTTGCTGGGTTGCCGGTTGTGGAACCTAGGATCCCCATGCCAGATTTGTTTTTGGGGGATCGATCTAAATTTCTGAATTTCAAAAATAACTGTAAGTTGTTTTTAGCCTTAAGGCCTAAGTCCTCAGGGAACGTGGCACAGCAGGTTCAAATTGTCATCTCCTTGCTGCGCGGCGACCCTCAGGATTGGGCTTTTTCCCTGACACCTGGGGATCCTGTTTTGAATGATATTGATGTATTTTTTCAGGCTCTGGGGTTATTGTACGATGAACCTAATGTCACTGATCAAGCTGAAAAGATCTTGTTGGCATTAAATCAGGGTCTTGAAGACACTGAGTTGTACTGTCAGAAATTTCGAAAGTGGGCAGTCCTGACCAAATGGAATGATGATGCTTTGGCAGCCCTTTTTCGAAAGGGTCTGTGAGAAAAAGTAAAGGACGTTATGGTGGGATTCCCTGTTCCCTCTTGTCTCAATGATTCTATGTCTTTGGCTATTCAAATTGACAGACGTTTGCGTGAGCGCAGAGGTATGCGTGAGATAGTGTTGCCTTGTGAGCCAGCTCCTGAGCCCATGCAGTGTGATGGAGTGACTTCTAGGGCTCAGCGTCATGAGTTTCGTAAGCGCAATGGGTTATGTTTCTACTGTGGTGACGCTTCCCATGCTATTTTTGTCTGCCCTAAGCGGGGAAAACATTTTGCACGCTCAGTTGTCTTTGGTAATGTTCAGACTAAATTTCTGTTGACTGTTACCCTGATTTGCTCCCTGTCCACATTTTCTGCTCAGGCTTTTGTTGATTCAGGAGCAGCTATTAACCTGATGGATTTTGACTTTGCAAAACGTTGTGGGTTTCCCATGATACCCCTGCGGAAGTCTATTCCCCTACTGGGCATTGATTCTACGCCTTTGGCGGAGAATAAACCCCAGTTTTCTACTCAGGTGATAATGAGGGTTGAACCAGATCATCAGGAGAGTTGCAAATTTCTGGTGCTGCATAATCTGCATGACATTATTGTACTAGGTTTCCCTTGGTTACAGTCTCATAATCCTGTTTTGGATTGGAAATCTGTGTCTGTGACCAGTTGGGGCTGCCAATGTGTTAATACTGACACTCCTGATTATTCTGCCTCTCCCCAGTCTCAGGATGTCCCTGACTTTTTGACTGATTTTTCTGATGTGTTAGTGAAAGTAAATCTGCATCCTTGCCCCCTCACAGGAGCTATGATTGCGCTATTGAATTAGTGCCTGGTGGTAAATTTCCTAAAGGTCGCCTTTTTTAATTTATCTGTACCTGAACACGATGCTATGCGATCTTATATCAAGGAGTCATTGGAGAAGGGTCATATCAGACCATCCTCTTCACCCTTGGGTGCCGTTTTTTTCTTTGTGGCCAAAAAGGATGGTTCATTGAGGCCGTGTATTGATTATCGCCTCCTGAATAAGATCACTGTTAAATATCAATATCCGTTACCTTTGATTTCTGACCTATTTTCCAGAGTGAAAAGTGCTAGTTGGTTTACCAAGCTTGACCTCAGGGGGGCGTATAACCTTATTCGCATTAAGCACTGGGATGAATGGAAGACGGCGTTTAATACCCCAGAGGGGCATTTTGAGTACCTAGTGATGCCTTTTGGGCTTACTAATGCCCCTTCCATCTTCTAATCCTTCATGAATGATATTTTCAGGGTTTTTGTGGATAAATTTCTGATTGTTTATTTGGATGATATCTTGATTTTTTCCAATGACTGGGACTCATGTGAAACATGTTCGGACTGTGTTCCAGATTTTGAGAGAGAATGCACTGTATGTGAAGGGATCAAAGTGTATTTTTGGCGTACAGAAGATCTCATTTCTGGGATTCATTTTGTCTCCGTCTGTTATTGAAATGGACCCGATCAAGGTTCAGGCCATCTGTGATTGGGTTCAACCTACTTCATTGAAAGCTCTTCAGAGATTTTTGGGTTTTGCCAAATGGTAATTTCTCTGGTATTGTTAAACCATTGAGTGATTTGACCAAAAAGGGTTCCGATGTGGTGAATTGGCCTCCTGAGGCAGTTTCTGCATTTCAGGAACTTAAGCAGAGATTCATTTCTGCTCCTGTTCTACGGCAGCCTGATGTTTCTCTGCCGTTTCAGGTGGAGGTTGATGCCTCTGAGATTGGGGCAGGTGCCGTTTTGTCCCAAAGGGATCCAGAGACCTCTAAGAGTAACCCTTGTGCCTTTTTCTCTCGAAAATTTTCTCCAACTGAACGTAATTATGACATGGGTAATCGGGAGTTATTGGCCATGAAGTGGGCCTTTGAAGAGTGGAGACATTGGCTGGAAGGAGCCAAACATCAGGTGGTGGTCCTCACGGACCATAAGAACCTGGTTTATCTCGAATCAGCCAAGCGACTTAATCCTAGACAGGCCAGGTGGGCCTTGTTTTTCACACGTTTTAATTTTGTGGTTTCTTTTCTTCCTGGCACTAAGAATGTTAAGGCGGATGCCCTCTCGAGGAGTTTCTTTGCAGATTCTCCTGAGTTATCTGATCCTGCTGTTATTTTGAAAGAGGGTGTGGTTCTTTCCGCCATTTCGCCCAATTTGAGACTGGCTCTGGAAGGGTGTCAGGAGGATAAACCTGAGCACTGCCCTGTTGGGAAGTTGTTTGTTCCAGACCAGTGGAAAAAGAGTGTGATGTCTGAGATTCATTGTTCCGCGTTGGCTGGTCATCCCGGGATTTTTGGTACCAGAGACTTGGTGAGTCGCTCCTTTTGGTGTCCTACTTTGTCTCGTGACGTCAGGGACTTTGTGCAGTCCTGTGGGACTTGCTCTAGTTCCAAGCCTTGCTCTCGTTCTAGTGGTTTGTTAATGCCATTACCTGTACCCAAGAGGCCATGGACCCATATTTCTATGGATTTTATTTCTGACCTTCCTGTCTCTTAGAGAATGAATGTTATCTGGGTAATCTGTGATAGGTTTTCCAAGATGATACATCTTGTGCCATTACCTAAGTTGCCTTCCTCCTCCGAGTTGGTGCCTTTGTTCTTTCAGCATGTGGTTCGGTTACATGGCATTCCGGAGAACATTGTGTCTGACAGAGGAGTCCAGTTTGTTTCCAGATTTTGTAGGACATTTTGTTCTAAACTTGGTGTTCAGTTGTCTTTCTCCTCTGCATTTCACCCTCAGACCAATGGACAAACCGAGAGAACAAACTAGACCTTGGAGACTTATTTGAGATGTTTTGTGTCTGCTGATCAAGATGACTGGGTCTCTTTTTTGCCTTTGGCTGAGTTTGCTCTTAATAATAGAGCTAGCTCTACCACCTTGATGTCTCCATTTTTCTGCAATTCTGGGTTTCACCCTCGATTTTCTTCAGGACAGGCGGAGGCTTCTGTCTGTCCAGGGGTTGACTCTATTGTGCAGCGTATGCAGCAGATTTGGGACCAGGTGGTGGAGAGGTTGTCTCTCTCTCAGGAGAAGGCCCAGCGGTTTGCCAACCGGCATAGGACTGTTGGTCTTCGTTTTAAAGTGGGGGACTTGGTTTGGTTGTCCTCAAGGAATATCCCTATGAAGGTTGCATCTCTAAAATTTAAGCCAAGGTTCATTGGACCTTATAAGATCATGGAAATTATTAATCAGGTTTCCTTCCGTTTGCTTCTTCCAGGGACATTTAAGATCCATAATGTGTTCCACAAATCCTTATTGAAGAGGTTTGTCGAACCAGTGGTTCCTATGGCTGCACCTCCCGACCCTGTTTTGGTTGAGGGCAATTTGGAGTATGTGGTTGAGAAGATATTGGATTCTCGTTTTGCTAGACGGAAACTCCAGTATTTGGTTAAGTGGAGAGGTTATGGTCAGGAGGACAATTCTTGGGTGTTTGCTTCGGACATTCATGCTGGGAGACTTATCCATGCCTGTCATCGAGCCCATCCTGATCGGCCTGGTTGCGCAGGTGAGGGTTCGGTGACCCCTCCTCAAGGGGGGGTACTGTTGTGAATATGCTGGAGGCGGCTTCTGAGCTGGGGCTCCCTCCAGTGGTTGCTGAGGGTAATGAACTGATTAATGAATAGCCTTCAGCTGGCGCTGAATGGTAGAATATAAGTGGCCTGAGTTCCCAGCAGCCTTGCCGGTTATCATTTGTTCCTTCTGGTCTTGCATGAAGCTCTGCTAGTTTCCTGCTCTCCTTCAGATAAGTGTTTGCTGTTTTTTTTTCCCTCTGTTTGATTTTCTCTGCTGGTTTGCTGCCTGCAGTGGACTGCAGCCTGTCCCCTTTTGGGGGTCTGGCGCTGCATTTGTGCTCCGTTTGTGTCTGCACTTTTGCTTTGCTCTTTTGTTACTTTTGATTTGCTGAATAGCGTTTTGTTACACCAGAGATCTGATTTAGGTGGATGAGATCCTGTGATCTCAGGTTTTTTGGCAATCAGAAGTGTTGGTATTTTTGTTAGGGTTTTGTTGGATTGCAGTCAGAATTCTTTCCTGTACTTTTGTGGCTTCCTATTTTCTTTGGGGATCTGCTCCGGGGCAGATAGCTTTCATCTTTCTGCCTTTAGGTGTAGTAATCTCTCAGGCTGTGACGAGGCATCTAGGATCACCGTAGGAACGCTCAACGGCTACCTCTAGTTTTGTGGTTAGTTCAGGTTCCTGCAATCCAATAGGTTCCAGCCTCTCTGGTGTATTACCGCTTTTGCTATTTTTTGCTATTTCTCCTCAGTTACCAAAACATAACAGCGTGTGTACGAGGTGCACGGAGCCGAGCCGCGCGTGTACGAGGTTTATGGAGCTTAGCCGTGTGTACGAGGTGGATGTAGCAGTTGTGTGTGTGTGTACGGAGCTGAGCCGCTGAGCTCCGTACACACGGGGCTCCGTGCTTGAGCCGTGTGTACGGAGTGGAGCCTTGTGTGAATGTAGCGGAGCTGCGTGTGTACGAGGTGTACGGAGCAGAACCGCGTGTGTACGAGGTGTATGCTGCAAAGCCGCATGTGTACAAGGTTTACGGATTGGAGTCGTGTGTGTGCAAGGTGTACAAAGCGTGGATGCGTGTGTACAAGGTGTACGAAGTGGAGTCATGTGTATACTGAGTGGAGCCTTGTGTGTGCGAGGTGGACGGAGCGGAGCCGTGTGTGTATGAGGCATACAAAGCGGAACCGTGTGTATATGAGGTGTGCAGAGCCGTGCGTGTACAAGGTGTATGGTGGGGAGCATTCATACCTCCCAACTTTCCTGAATTCAGCTGGACACTCCCGATTTTGAGAGTGTGCCCCGCTGTCCCGGCCGGGAGCTTTTCCCGTGAACACAGGAGTACATGCCGGAGCCCCGAGGAGCACTTTAAAACTCGCACGTGATGTTCCACCAGAACTGACGTGCCGGAACATGACCGGAAATGAGGTAATTTCGGGAGGAGATTGTGACGGAACCATGGAGGCACTTCAGGGAATGCTTCAGATCCATCACCGTGTCCTCCGACAGCGCGGACAGCGGGATCACCTTGGAATCGGGGATGTCGGCGATGTGAGCGGATCATGATATGTCCTGCACCGGGAGGCTCAGGTGGGCACTACAATGGGAGCCGGGCTGCTATAGTATCTTTACAGAATCTTTATTTCTTTCTCTCTCTCTGTTTCTTTCTCTCTTTGTTCTTTCTTTCCCATCTTTCTTTCTTTCCCGTCTTTCTTTCTCTCTGTTCTTTCTTTCTTTCTCTCTGTTCTTTCTTTCCCCTCTTTCTTTCTCTCTGTTCTTTCTTTCTTTCTCTCTGTTTTCTTTCCCCTCTTTCTATCTCTCTTCTCTTTCTATCTGTTCTTTCCTTTCTTTCTTTCTCTCTGTTCTTTCTTTCCCCTCTTTCTTTCTCTCTGTTCTTTCTTTCCCATCTTTGTTTCTTTCCCATCTTTCTGTTCTTTTTCTTTCTTTCTCTGTTCTTTCTTTCCCCTCTTTCTTTCTATCTCTCTGTTCTTACTTTCTTTTCCTTTTCTTTCTCTCTGTTCTTTCTTTCCCCTCTTTCTATCTCTCTTCTCTTTCTATCTGTTCTTTCCTTTCTTTCTTTCTCTCTGTTCTTTCGTTCCCCTCTCTCTTTCTCTCTGTTCTTTCTTTCCCATCTTTGTTTCTTTCCCATCTTTCTGTTCTTTTTCTTTCTTTCTCTGTTCTTTCTTTCCCCTCTTTCTTTCTATCTCTCTGTTCCTACTTTCTTTTCCCTTTCTTTCTTTCTTTCTCTCTGTTCTTTCTTTCCCATCTTTCTTTCTCTCTCTGTTCTTTTTTTTTCTTTCTCTCTGTTCTTTCTTTCCCCTCTTTCTTTCTCTTTCTCTCTGTTCTTTGTTTCTCTCTGTTATTTCTTTCCCCTTTCTTTCTTTCTCTCTGTTCTTTCTTTCCATTCTTTCTCTCTCTCTCCTCTGTTGTTTCTTTCTTTACCCTCTTTCTTTTTTTCTCTCTGTTCTTTTTTTCTGTCCCCTCTTTCTTTCTCTCTGTTCTTTCTCTCTGTTTGTTTCTTTCTCTCTGTTCTTTCCCCGCTTTCTTTTTTTTCTCTCTCTCTGTTCTTTCTTTCTTTCTTTCTCTGTTCTTTCTTTCCCCTCTTTCTTTCTCTGTTCTTTCTTTCTCTGTTCTTTCTTTCTCTGTTCTTTCTTTCTCTTTCTTTCTTTCTCTCTTCTTTCTTTCTCTCTTCTTTCTTTCTCTCTTCTTTCTTTCTCTCTTCTTTCTTTCTCTCTCTGTTCTTTCTTCCCCCTTTCTTTCTTTCTTTCTCTCTCTGTTCTTTCTTTACACTCTCTTTCTCTCTGTTCTTTCTTTCCCCCTCTGTCTTTCTTTCTCTGTTCTTTCTTTCCCCTTTCTTTTTTCTCTTTGTTCTTTTTTTCTGTCCCCTCTTTCTTTCTCTCCTTTCTTTCTCTCTTTTCTTTCTTTCCCATCTTTCTTTCCCGTCTTTCTTTCTTTCTCACTCTGTTCTTTCTTTCCCCTTTTCTTTCTCTCTGTTCTCTTCTTTCCCCTTTCTTTCTTTCTTTCTCTCTGTTCTTTCTTTCTTTGTCTCTCTCTGTTCTTTCTTTCTCTCTCTGTTCTTTCCCATCTTTCTTTCTCTCTTTGTTCTTTTTAGCCCTCTTTCTCCCTCTCTGTTCTTTCTTTCACCTTTCTTTGTTTATTTCTTTCTCTCTACTCTCTGTTCTTTCTTGCTTTCCCCTCTTTCTTTCTCTCTCTCCTTTTTCTCTTGTTTTCTTTTTTCTCTTTGTTCTTTCTTTCATTTACTCAGTACCAGTGTGCCCACAGCACCAGTCACTGTGCCCTCAGTACCAATCAGTGTGATCACCAGTGCTAAATAGGTGTTTGGGGCGTGGACATGGGTGTGACTAGTTGTGAAATGGGTGTGGTCGGGGCTTGGCCTAAAATTTGGCCTTTGTCTCTCTTTCCCGTTTTCAAAAGTTGGAAGGTATGGGTTTTTTTTAACCCCCAAGAGTGGTTTGCACGTTAATGACCGGGACAATTTTACAATTCTGACCACTGGCCCTTTATGAGGTAATAACTCTGGAACGCTTCAACTGATCTTGGTGATTCTGAGACTGTTTTCTTGTGAAATATTGTACTTCATTTTTCAATTTTCAAAATTTGAATTTTTATGACCTGAAAACAAAGAAATATGTCACACAAAATAGTTACTAAAGAACATTTTCCACATGTCTACTTTACCACATGACCAGGTTTGTTGACCAGCGATTTCTCATTTTTACAACACCATTTTGTTTTTTAGGGACCACATCACATTTTAAGTCACTTTGAGGGGTGTATATGATAGAAAATACCCAAAAGTGACACCATTCTAAAAACTGCACCCCTCAAGGTCCTCAAAACCACATTCAAGAAGTTTATTAACCCTTCAGGTGCTTCACAGGAATTTTTGGAATGTTTAACAAAAAAATTAACATTTAACTTTTTTTCACAAAATATTTACTTCAGATCCAAATTTTTTTTATTTTTCCAAGGGTAACAGGAGAAATTGGACCGCAAAAGTTGTTGTACAATTTGTCCCGAGTACGTTGATACCCCATATGTGGGGGGAACCACTGTTTGGGCGCACGGCATAGCTTTGAAGGGAAGGATCGCCGTTTAACTTTTCAATGGAAAATTGGCTGGAATTGAGATCAGACGCCATGTTGCGTTTGGAGAGTCCCTGATGCATCTAAACAGTGGAAACCCCCACAAGTGACACCATTTTGGAAAGTAGACCCCCTAAGGAACTTATCTAGATGTGTTGTCAGCACTTCAAACCCCCAAATGTTTCACAGAAGTTTATAACATAGAGCCGTAAAAATAAAAAAATCATAATTATTCCACAAAAATGATGTTCTCGACCCCCAATTTTTTAAAATTTTCCAAAGGGTAACAGGAGAAATTGGACTATAAAAGTTGTGCAATTTGTCCTGAGTACGCTGATACCCCATATGTGGGGGTAAACCACTGTTTGGACGCATGGAAAAGCTCAGAAGGGAAGGAGCACCGTTTGACTTTTTCAACGCAGAATTGGCTGGACGCCATATCATGTTTGGAGAGCCCCTGATGTGCCTAAACAGTGGAAACCCCCACAAATTACACCGTTTTGGAAACTAGACCCCTCAAGGAACTTATCTAGATGTATGGTGAGCACTTTGAATCCCCAAGGGCTTCACACAAGTTTATAATGTAGAGCCATATAATTAAAGAATCATATTTTTTTCAACAAAAATGATCTTTTGACCCTTAATTTTTATTTTCCCAAGGGAAACAAGACCACAAAAGTTATTGTGCAATTTGTCCTGAGTACGCTGATACCCCATAAGTGGGGTTAAACCACTGTTTTGGCGTATGGCAGAGCACGGAAGGGAAGGAGCGCCATTTGACTTTTTCAAAGCAAAATTGGCTAGAATTGAGATCAGACGCTATGTCGCGTTTGGAGAGCCCCTGATGTGCCTAAACAGTGGAAACCCCCCATTTTGGAAACTAGACCCCCAAAGGAACTTATCTAGATGTGTGGTGAGCACTTTGAACCCCCAAGTGCTTCACAGAAGTTTATAACGCCCGGGCGTGAAAATAAAAAATCATATTGTTTCCACAAACATAATCTTTTAGACCCCAATTTTTTATTTTCCCAAGGGTAACAGGAGAAATTGTGCCCCAAAAGTTGTCCTATTTGTCCTGAGTACGCTGATACATCATATGTGGGAGAAAACTACTGTATGGGCACACGTCGGGGCTCGGAAGGGAATTAGTGATGTTTTAGAATGCAGACTTTGATGGAATGGTCTGCGGGCGTCATGTCGCGTTTGGAGAGCCACTGATGTGCCTAAACAGTGGAAACCCCCCATAACTTCAACCCTAATCTTAACCCTAATGGGAAAATGGAAATAAATACATTTTTTTAATTTTATTTTTTTTCCTAACTAAAGGTGTGGTAAAGGGGGGTTTGAATTACTTTTTATAGCGGGTTTTTATGTTTGGCAGCTGTCACGCTAAAAGACGCTTTTTATTGCAAAAAATAGTTTTTGCATCACCACATTTTGAGAGCTATAAGTTTTCCATATTTTGGCCCACAGAGTCATGTAAGGTCTTATTTTTTGCAGACGAGTTGACGTTTT
>JARQOD010000003.1:270225912-270293696 GCA_033576555.1 Oophaga sylvatica | reverse complement strand
TTCTCACCACGTCTGATTATTGGGTGTACACCCTCCTAGACCCTCGCTACCAGGACAACTTACAAAGCCTCATCACACCGTTGAACCGGGAGGTAAAATGCGGGAGTACAAAGAGACACTGGTGCAATCCATAATGTTCTCCATTCCAGCCGAGAGCACTGCTGCTGCTACTGCTTTACAAAGCAGCTCTGTGCATCGAGGCAGTGGAGACAGCTCTGCAACAAGAGGGAGCACAAGCAGCGCCTCTGCACAGGGCAAGACCAGTATGTTCCAAATGTGGCGAAGTTTTGTGGCAGCGCCACAAATGTCTACACCATCCGAGACGGCTCCAGTCAGCAGGAGGCAACGTTTCCATAAGATGGTGACAGACTACTTGTCTTTCACTCTCAGTGTACTCCCAGATGCCTCTTCCCCATTCAAGTTTTGGGTCTCTAAGCTGGATACATGGCCAGAGCTTAGCCAGTATGCATTGGAGGTGCTGGCTTGCCCCGCTGCCAGTGTATTATCGGAGCGCGTCTTTAGTGCTGCAGGTGGTGTACTAACAGACCGTCGCATGCGACTATCCTCCGATAATGTAGACCGGCTTACTTTTCTGAAAATGAACAAGGCATGGATCTCGCCAGAATTTGTCTGTCCGTTTTCAGATTAAATAACTGGTTCGCAACGTTATCCATGTCTCCTGTTATGTTCATCTTTCTACCACCTGAACTCTACTCCCTGGGCTACAACACTGCCAGTTGCTGCTCAGAAGTGTCGTGTCCACAGACCAATACACAAGCTATAGTGTTAGTGGGGTTCAGTAACGCCAGCTGTTCCCCTGCTGTGTGTCCGGCAAGAAGTCTCCTGTTTCCTACACATGCACAGAAAAACCCATGTGGAACATGCTCCAAATAGGGAAGAGCCGTCCCCCTGATTGTTATGCTTAAAACAGGAAATTTATGAAGTTTTCCAGGCCTACAATGATAAATTTTTATAACAAATATGGACAAATAATAATTTGTCATCACAGCGCATATCTACACAAATTTCTATTAGAAATGGTAACAAAAACTAAAACATAGTGTTCACTTTTTGAAATTAATACATAAAAGTACATTTCATACTTATCAATTAATGCTTTTTAAGGAACTTTATCTGTACCTGTAAGATAATGCAGTCAATGGATGTACGAATCATAAAATCATCATCATCATCATCACGAGTTTTATTTATGACAGACATTATAAAATACACATACTGATGCCAACTGTAACTTCACACACCATATATGAAATGGCCAGCATCTAAACCTGGTAATAATGTGCAATAATAAATTATTACATCTAGAAAGTGCATCATGCATACTGACAATAGGTAGTTATACCTGCAAGTGCTGTTGAAACAAGCACAACAGATATAAATTAATAATGGTATATAGGTATCACAGTGCATAGTTAGTCATGGACAATGTCGATGTAATACTGTACCTCAATACAGTCAGCGTCAACCATTATGCTTGTTAGTCTTGTAGATTGTTAAAGAGGGAACGTGCTTTTTTTGTTGGTCATAGGTGGAGTATTAGACAGTAAATGATTACTGCTGTCGTATTTTTGGCGTCCCTAGGGCACAATAACGCTGCGTAACGTCACATTTTATAGAGAGTCATCTAATAGACACACGCTACCCTACCTACGAGTGACAGTAGGAAGGTAGTGTTGTTGACGGATAAAGCCTTGCGCAACCAGACATGCAAAATGCATGATTGCAGCCGCAGACTTTATTGACGTACAGTATAACATCGCCATTACCCATCAGAGGCTGTCCACTGTCTGATACAGACATAGAATATACCTTTGCTATCCGTAGCCTTTGTTTCACCTACACTTGCAGTCACACACTTAAATTGTGACAATGCATAATGTTTTTTTAAATGGTTATTTTTTATCGTACATTATTGCGTCATCACATTGATGAGTCCATGCTGGACATGTCATACATGCTGTACAAAGTAACGATTTTATTAACTTAAATAATTGAAATTGAAAAGAAGGATACAACGAGGAGGAGGTGTTGCATTGTATGTTAGAAAAGCGTATATCTGCACAGAGATTGACGCTTCAGAGACTGGGAGTTCTGTGGAAACTGTTTGGGTAAGAATACAAGGACAGAACAATGGAAAGGACACCATTGTAGGCATTTACTACAGGCCGCCTGTGCAAGCTGAAGATATGGATGAACTCTTTATGCATCAAATGGCCAAGTTCTCAAAAAAATATGACATAGTGGTCATGGGAGATTTCAACTATCCAGACATTTGTTGGGAATCTCTCTCAGGCAAAACTAACAGGTCCAGGAAATTCTTATCCTCTCTTGCTGACAACTTTATCTTCCAAAAGGTAATGGAGAAAACAAGGGGATCTGCTACCTTGGATCTAATCCTCATAAACAGGGAGGAAATGGTGGAGGAGGTAAGAGTGGCTGGGACTCTAGGAGGTAGTGACCATGCTATTTTAGAATTTTGGATAACAAGAGGAGGAAGACCTGTGAAGACTCAGACGTCAAGGTTAGATTTCAGAAAGGCAGATTTTAAGGAACTCAGAAAGAGAATTGGAGGGATCCAATGGCTGGATATCCTTAAGGACAAAAATGTCCAGGAAGGATGGAAAATCTTGAAAAATGAGATTCTCAAAGCACAATCGTTAACAATTCCGAAAAGAGGGAAGAATGGGAAGCATTTAAGGAAACCAGGATGGATGAACATAGAACTTAAACACATGCTAAAAAGGAAGAAAGAAATGTTTATCAAATGGAAAGAGGGAGGCATATCTAAAGAAGAATATAATGCCGTCTGCAGAACCTGCAGGGCACAAATCAGATTATCTAAAGCTGACAATGAATTAAGGCTTGCAAGTGACGTCAAAAGCACAAAAAAGGATTTTGGGGATACGTCAAAAGTAAAAGAAAAGTCAAAGATGCTATAGGATTTTTACAGGATGAAAATGATGAAATGGTAAGTCAGGATGTTGAGAAGGCTGAACTTTTAAATTCCTATTTTGCATCTGTTTTCTCTCAGAAAGGAAATGTAACATCTACTGATCTTCACTGTCCTATTAAAGGAATAGAAGAATCCAGGATATCTATAAACAGAAAGACAGTGAGGAAACACTTAGCTAACATAAATAAATTCAAGTCTCCAGGTCCAGATGAATTACACCCCAGGGTACTGAAGGAGATAGCAGAAGAAATTCTTGAACCACTGTCCATAATCTTTGAAAATTCTTGGAGAACAGGAGAAGTCCCAGAAGACTGGAGAAGAGCAAATGTTGTTCCTATCTTCAAAAAGGGGAAGAAGGTGGACCCAGGGAACTACAGGCCGGTGAGTCTGACTTCTATACCAGGAAAGATCTTTGAACAAATTATTAAAGAACATGTATGCAAGTACCTGGATAAGAATGAAGTGATTAAACAGAGTCAGCATGGGTTTGTAACTAATAAGTCATGTCAGACTAACTTAATTTCCTTTATGACAGAATCACTGACTGGGTGGATCAGGGAAATGCTGTAGATATAGTATATCTTGACTTCAGCAAAGCATTTGACAAAGTATCTCACACAATCCTTATTGAAAAAATGACTAAGTATGGAATGGACAAGGCAACTGTTAGGTGGATTCATAACTGGCTTAGTGATCGGACCCAAAGAGTGGTTGTAAATGGCTGCACATCCAGTTGGAAGAATGTCTCAAGTGGGGTACCACAAGGCTCTGTTTTGGGCCCTGTATTGTTCAACATCTTTATCAATGATTTAGATGAAGGAATTGAGGGTAAACTGATCAAATTTGCTGATGACACAAAGCTAGGAGGGGTAGCTAATACTAGAGAAGAGAGAGAGAGGATTCAAAAAGATATACATAAACTGGAGCAGTGGGCAGCAACTAACAGAATGGATTTTAACAGGGAAAAATGCAAAGTACTACATCTGGGCAATAAAAATGAAAAAAGCATATACAAAATGGGAGGAATAGGGCTAAGTAACAGCACATGTGAAAAAGACTTGGGTATACTAATTGATCACAGACTTAACATGAGTCAACAGTGTGATGCAGCAGCAAAAAAGGCAAATGCAATTCTAGGATGTATCAACAGAAGCATACAGTCTAGATCACGTGAGGTCATTATTGCCCTTTACTCCTCTTTGGTCAGACCTCATCTGGAATACTGTGTCCAGTTTTGGGCACCACATTTTAAAAAAGACATCAACAAACTGGAGCAAGTTCAGAGAAGACCACCAGAATGGTGACCGGTCTGCAAACCATGTCCTATGAGGAACGGTTGCAGGATTTGGGAATGTTTAGCTTGCAAAAAAGAAGACTGAGAGGAGACTTAATAGCTGTCTACAAATATCTCAAGGGCTGTCACATTGTAGAAGGATCATCTTTATTCTCATTTGCACAAGGAAAGACTAGAAGCAATGGGATGAAACTGAATGGGAGGAGACACAGATTAGATATTAGAAAAAACTTTTTGACAGTTAGGGTGATCAATGAGTGGAACAGGCTGCCACAAGAGGTGGTGAGTTCTCCTTCAATGGAAGTCTTCAAACAGAGGCTGGATAGACATCTGTCTGGGATGATTTAGAGAATCCTGCTTTGAGCAGGGGGTTGGACCAGAAGGCCCAGGAGGTCCCTTCCAACTCTACCATTCTATGATTCTATGATTCTATGAAATGTCTGTGACTGTCACATATAAATTGCAATGATGATGATGAGTGACTATTCCAAAATCCATTGTCTTCACTATGTTATGGTTTAACATAGCGTTCCTTAAGCATTATTCATAAATACAAAAATGGACTTTTATTCTTAAATTTACAACACTATATTTGTAATCAATTTTTTGGGTGGTGTGTTGTTCCATTTCTTGTTGGCATGTGCATATATGCGTTTATATTTCCAGGGTCTTTATTTTTATTCTTGAAGTTAGGAAACGTGTATCTTCGTACCGTGTTAGCCAGCAGATAGAAAATTATTTAGACTTGAGAGTCCGCAGTGGTTGATACCTTTTAATGGATAACTGAAAAGATGGTAACAAATTGCAAGCTTTCGAGGCTACTCACGTCTCTTCATCAGGCAAAGACTAAAACAAAAAATGAAGCATCACATATTTCTATACACAACAGGACACAGGAATAGTGCAATAGGTAAGACAAGTAAGTGACGTGTAGCAGAACTGTCATTATCACAGAGGGATGAACATAAATATTGGAACAGTTCCTAGATAAGGATAGAAAGTTTTATTGCCCTCTGATTGGGGTCTGGTTTTGTGTTTTCATGCCCCTGGAAGGGCAGAGACGCAGATTCCTTAATTGATATAGAATGACATAAATCCGTGTGATCTATTCATTCCATCACTAACAGTGTCAAAGGTCATGATGAGCTTATATTCTGAAACCTTTGTATCTTTCTCATATTTGAAGTTATATTTTAATACCAGTAATTCCATATCCATCATGCTATGACCGGGCATACAAAAGTGTTTTGCCACAGGTAAATCCATTATTTTTTCTCTTATTGTGTGGCGCTGATAATTCATCCTTGTTCTCATTTTTTGGCCGGTCTCCCCCCACTTGTCTCTCCCTCACTTGTCTTACCTATTCCTGTGTCCTGTTGTGTGTAGAAATATGTGATTCTTCATTTTTTGTTTTAGTCTTAGCCTGATGAAGAGACCTGAGTAGTCTCGAAAGCTTGGAATTTGTTACCATATTTTCAGTTAGCCATTAAACGGTATCAACCACAGAGGACTCTCAAGTATAAATATTTTTCTATTCTTGGAATTGAAATTCATCATTTTATTGTCCTAGTAAAACTTCATTTATTCTTGTTTGAAGTACATACATTTGCAATGGCCACGTAACAAGGCAATAACTCAATATTTTATGCCTACACCCTCCTTGACCCTGGGCTTCAACACCGCCAGTTGCTGCTCAGAAGTGTTAGATGCACAGATGAAAACAATCGCTGATGTGTTTGTGGGGTTCAGTAACGCCTGCTGTTCCCCTGCTGTGTGTCTGGCAAAAATTACTGCTGCTAACTACAACTTCAACTTCAAACATCTCATACTAGGCCTCTGCCTACACCCTCCTTGACCCTGGGCTTCAACACCGCCAGTTGCTGCTCAGAAGTGTTAGATGCACAGATGAAAACAATCGCTGATGTGTTTGTGGGGTTCAGTAACGCCTGCTGTTCCCCTGCTGTGTGTCCAGCAAAAATTACTGCTAGCTACCTAATCATGGTGAAAAAAACATGACATGTCAAAGTGTCTAGTGCTACACATAGATATGAGGCTACACCCTGATTTCTAAGCTGTAAACATTTGAAACGTCAGCTTTAAAACCATAAAATGATTAGTCTTTGTCACAAATCTGTAACAAAATAATTGTGACATATTATTACAGATATGCACATGTCGAAAACAAATGCAAACACAAAAGCCTACTTATGCTATAGGATACTGATGGTCAACCTTGTCACTCCATAGCTTAGACAAATCCAACTCACATCATGACTCAAATGCTGCAATGTTGGAAGTGCATAATGTGGGTTGAACTTTGACAACTGCTGCAGTGCGAAGGTTATACTTCAGTGTTCTTGCCTTTTAAATAAAAGCATACAAGTAAATATAATAATCCAATGTTGATTAAGGGACGTGATGTACACCTGTAATATTGTGCAAACAATGCATGTAGGAATAGTCCTCTTCAACATTACTTATATTTGTGTCATTTTAAAAAATACATATTTAATTAGAAAGCTATCAGCCCATATCATAAAGGTCCTTCATGTAAACATGATAATCGCTAACAAAAATCATGCATTACCTTGTTAAAGTCAATAGTGCATAGTCACAATAGCAAAATATATACCTGTAAGTGGTGCTGAAAGAACGACAACTGATAGAATAGGTGAATGATATCTATTTATCAGACTGAATAGCGACACCTGTACAATGTCGATATAATACTGTACCTTAACAAAACAGCTGTGTCACACCTCACACTTGTTTTTCTTGTAGCTTGTTATGTAATAGGGCACATGCGTGTATGTTTCATCATAGGTGCATGTTTACTGAGTAAAGCAGTCATGACAACGCCTTTGTGTTGTCGGTACGCTTGCGATGATGAACGATGCGCACCGTGAATGTTAGTCTGCGTCATAAGACGTACAGACGCTCCAATATCCAAAGCGTCACAGCAGGAAGCCAGTCTGTGCGTCCAAACAAAGGCGCAACCATACATGCACGTAACCTTTTATAAAGCTATATAAAAAAAAGGATGTAGTAGTAACGCACACTTTATTGAAGTACAGTATTACATCGCCATTCACCATCTGTGGCTATGCAGTCTCATCTATATATACCTTATCTATCCGTTGTCATGCTTGCAAGTCCACAGTCAGGCATAAATATCTGTTTTCACTATGCACTTTTTACATTTTTTGTTTGTTAATATAAATGATTGGCACATATTATCAGTATTACATGATGGAAATTTTAGATATTTTTAAAAAATTTTTAGTGATATTATTCACCAAATGTAAAGTTTTATGAATGTCAAAGATAACTTGTAATGCTGATTATGTTTTTAAGTCAGCCATTCATTGTCTACACAATAAAAATGGTGTACATACTGTTACTTAGCCATCATTAATGGATTCTAATATGTACTTGTATGCTTTTATTTTAAACCGTATAGCAGATTATTTAACCTATTTTAATTGTGGTTTGCATTGCTTTTCAACATGTTAATGTATGCGTTTATGTTTGTAAATTATTAATTTACATATATTTTTTTAAGTAAAATCATCATCTTATGGTACTAAAGGTTATATTTCTCTTGTTTGGAGTATAGACATTTTTAATTGACACGTAACAAGGAAAATACTTGATATAGTATTTAAACATCCTCCTTGACCCTGGGCTCCAACACCGCCAGTTGTTGCTCGGAAGTGCTGTTAGCACAGTCAACACTTGCTCCTGTGTTACTGGGGTTCAGTAATGTCAGCTGTTCCCCTGCTGTGTGAACGGCAAAAAGTCTTGCTGCCTCCACCCTGTTGTCTTCTCATCCCTGGGCTACAACACCGCCAGTTGTTGCTCGGAAGTGCTGTTAGCACAGTCAACACTTGCTCCTGTGTTACTGGGGTTCAGTAATGTCAGCTGTTCCCCTGCTGTGTGAATGGCAAAAAGTCCTGCTGCCTCCACCCTGTTGTCTTCTCATCCCTGGGCTCCAACACCGCCAGTTGTTGCTCGGAAGTGCTGTTAGCACAGTCAACACTTGCTCCTGTGTTACTGGGGTTCAGTAATGTCAGCTGTTCCCCTGCTGTGTGAATGGCAAAAAGTCCTGCTGCCTCCACCATGTTCTCTTCTCATCCCTGGGCTTCCCAACACCGCCAGTTGTTGCTCGGAAGTGCTGTTAGCACAGTCAACACTTGCTCCTGTGTTACTGGGGTTCAGTAATGTCAGCTGTTCCCCTGCTGTGTGAACGGCAAAAAGTCCTGCTGCCTCCACCATGTTCTCTTCTCATCCCTGGGCTCCAACACCGCCAGTTGTTGCTCGGAAGTGCTGTTAGCACAGTCAACACTTGCTCCTGTGTTACTGGGGTTCAGTAATGTCAGCTGTTCCCCTGCTGTGTGAACGGCAAAAAGTCCTGCTGCCTCCACCCTGTTTCTTCTCATCCCTGGGCTCCAACACCGCCAGTTGTTGCTCGGAAGTGCTGTTAGCACAGTCAACACTTGCTCCTGTGTTACTGGGGTTCAGTAATGTCAGCTGTTCCCCTGCTGTGTGAATGGCAAAAAGTCCTGCTGCCTCCACCATGTTCTCTTCTCATCCCTGGGCTCCAACACCGCCAGTTGTTGCTCGGAAGTGCTGTTAGCACAGTCAACACTTGCTCCTGTGTTACTGGGGTTCAGTAATGTCAGCTGTTCCCCTGCTGTGTGAACGGCAAAAAGTCCTGCTGCCTCCACCCTGTTGTCTTCTCATCCCTGGGCTCCAACACCGCCAGTTGTTGCTCGGAAGTGCTGTTAGCACAGTCAACACTTGCTCCTGTGTTACTGGGGTTCAGTAATGTCAGCTGTTCCCCTGCTGTGTGAATGGCAAAAAGTCCTGCTGCCTCCACCATGTTCTCTTCTCATCCCTGGGCTCCAACACCGCCAGTTGTTGCTCGGAAGTGCTGTTAGCACAGTCAACACTTGCTCCTGTGTTACTGGGGTTCAGTAATGTCAGCTGTTCCCCTGCTGTGTGAACGGCAAAAAGTCCTGCTGCCTCCACCATGTTCTCTTCTCATCCCTGGGCTACAACACCGCCAGTTGTTGCTCGGAAGTGCTGTTAGCACAGTCAACACTTGCTCCTGTGTTACTGGGGTTCAGTAATGTCAGCTGTTCCCCTGCTGTGTGTACGGCAAAAAGTCCTGCTGCCTCCACCCTGTTGTCTTCTCATCCCTGGGCTCCAACACCGCCAGTTGTTGCTCGGAAGTGCTGTTAGCACAGTCAACACTTGCTCCTGTGTTACTGGGGTTCAGTAATGTCAGCTGTTCCCTGCTGTGTGAATGGCAAAAAGTCCTGCTGCCTGCACCCTGTTGTCTTCTCATCCCTGGGCTTCAACACCGCCAGTTGTTGCTCGGAAGTGTCATTGGCACGGGTACTCATCCTGCCCAGACTGGTTACAGCACGCCATCTGTTTCCTGTCAGTGTAAACGTCACTTAGCCTCCAATAAGTTGTCCTGTCGTGTTGCGGTCGGGTTAGCCGACTCTATGGTGCCTGGAGTTTAGGTGCTTCCTATGTGTGCTGCGGGATATGCAAATAAAGGCTGTTTCCATTGTGACAATAGGACAATCACCCACTGTAGTACTGTGGGATTCGGTAACTGCGGCCGGCTCGCGGCCTGTCAACTTAAATATCCATGGGTACCTTCTGCTACCCGTCCGGGTTCCAGTACCGTCAGCTGGTTCTCCGCAGTGCCTTTGGCCTAGGTGCCTCCATCTCGGTATCCGAGTTCCAGCAACGTCTGCTGGTCCTTGGTAGTGCTTTGGAGCACAGGTACCTCCTGCTTAGTAACCGTGTCCCAGTAACGTCAGCTGGTCCTCGGTTGTGCCATTGGCTCTTTTCCTTCTGCTACCCCTCCGGGTTCCAGCACAGTCAGCTGGTCCTCGTTACTTGCATTGGCTCTTGTACCTTCTGCTACCCGTCCGGGTTCCAGTACCGTCAGCTGGTTCTCCGCAGTGCCTTTGGCCTAGGTGCCTCCATCTCGGTATCCGAGTTCCAGCAACGTCTGCTGGTCCTTGGTAGTGCTTTGGAGCACAGGTACCTCCTGCTTAGTAACCGTGTCCCAGTAACGTCAGCTGGTCCTCGGTTGTGCCATTGGCTCTTTTCCTTCTGCTGCCCCTCCGGGTTCCAGCGCAGTCAGCTGGTCCTCGTTACTTGCATTGGCTCTTGTACCTTCTGCTACCCGTCCGGGTTCCAGTACCGTCAGCTGGTTCTCCGCAGTGCCTTTGGCCTAGGTGCCTCCATCTCGGTATCTGAGTTCCAGCAACGTCTGCTGGTCCTTGGTAGTGCTTTGGAGCACAGGTACCTCCTGCTTAGTAACCGTGTCCCAGTAACGTCAGCTGGTCCTCGGTTGTGCCATTGGCTCTTTTCCTTCTGCTGCCCCTCCGGGTTCCAGCGCAGTCAGCTGGTCCTCGTTACTTGCATTGGCTCTTGTACCTTCTTAGACTTACATTGGATTTCCGGTATCGGGTATCGCCGATATTTTTTGGGTATCGGCGATACCATTCCGATTCCGATAATTTTGGATATCGGAAAGTATCGCTCAACTCTAGTATTCACACATTATTATTAGCAGCTGTGGCATGCTGCATCTTACTTATTGATTATTTTGTCATTATGACATATATTTGATTTTTTTTTTTTTTTATTCAAATTCATTCCCACCCACTTGTTTACTACAGTTATTATTATTTTTTACCTGGTCTTTTTGAGCATATATATATATATATTTTCGTTTGTATATATGATGGTACGCCTGCTATACATTTTATTCCTGTAGGGAATTATCAGGCACATATGGTTCTACATATACATCGAGGTGCTCATATTACATTGTGCTGTTTCACCATCAATCACGGTTATTGCCTCCTTTTATGATATTTTTTGCATTTTTGTACATGTACAATTTGTGTTGTTTTAATCTGTGCTATTTTGATTAAATAAAAATTATATTTATTATTCACATTGTGTTGCATCTGACTCTTTGTTACTGGTTCTGCCACTGGTGTTCCTCTCCTCCATTTCTGGATATTTTCATTTACATTTCCGGATGGTCTGCCATCCACACTTTTGGTGGTGCTGTCACAATTAATTGCACTTATTATTTTTGGGAATTTCTTTGGTGTATTGTTATTATTATATTTGTGACATACGTATCATCTTTTCCCCAAGGGAAGAGGGGAGTAAAATTGTACCATAATACACCAACCAGATTAACAAGGTAATACGAATAGGGATAATGAAAAATACCAAACATACAAATATACTCACATATACAACAGAGAAATTAACTGGGGAGTGGAGGATGGGGTTAAACCAAAGTAGGAGAAGAAAGGAAATTACTACACACTGAAAGCCTAGCAACAGTCACGTATAAATCCACCAAACGCCTTCTCCAATAACAACCAACAAGAACCTCCAGCCATGTAGCAAAAGCTAACTCTGACCATGATTGCTAGCCCGGGCCCAGTTTATATAGGAGATGGGAGTGGCTAACAGTGCACAGCTGAAAATTAACTCAGGAAAGTTTCCAGGAGCTCTGGATATATATAAATATATATATATATATACATATATACATATATATATATATGTATATATATATATTTATATGTATATTGTAGACAGGCAACTGGCAGAATCCTGGATAAGAGTTGCTGAGAGAGGGCCAGGATATAGGCCCAGGTTTTTAGAGATTATATTTATATGCACAGTGGAATGTAAAAGATCGGGCACCCCTCAAAATTATTGTTATTGTGAACAGTTAAGAAAGTTGAAGATGAAATTATTTCTAAAAGGACTAAAGTTAAAGATTACACATTTGCTTTGTATTTTAGGCAAACAGAAAATATATATTGTCAATTTTTATATTTTAAAAATTACAAAAAGGAAAATGGAAAAGATTCAGAAAACCAGTCTGGTGCCGGCGCTCCCAAAAAATATATCATGTGCTAAAGTGGCTTAATTAAAAAGTTTTTTATTCTATACATACCAAGAAAAAACAACTAGTTTTGTCTGGAAAAGAGCAAAATCCTTCATCAGGTCAATTATACAACCATACTGAAAAGATAGCCATGTCTTTTTTAAACCCTTTTTTGCAAAGGGAAAGGGAGGGGTGTTAGATACAAGCACCAATACTCCACTTGATTTCCTTACTCCTCTTGATTAGTTTAATTCATTAGTACAGGTGGATAAGGGTGTAGTTCACTTCGAGGCAAAAGGAATTTATATGCAAATATGAGCTACCGTATATATCTTAACAGGTTAAACTCTAATAGAAGGTAATCATACATTATAGTGCCAATGTGGCCTATCGCAAAAAACTTGATAAAGTAACCGAAAAAAATAATAAAATTAAAAAATTTCGAAAAAAACAGTTGCAGGCAACAGACAATATTGGTTCTAAATGCAACAGTTATAAAAACAGAAAAAATAAAAAGTATAAAAAATCTAACCGCTATGTTGATAGTTATAATATCGCTAAACTTTCTCTATCGCATCATTCAAACCATTCGGATACAGAGTTTGTAAGCGAAATATCCAAAAAGGGTCCTTCTTGTTTAATATTTGATTGCGATTCAACACTCGAGAAGGTATATTTTCTACTGGTGTAACCATTATTTGAATTTTTTTATTATGCTTTAGTAACATATGACGTGACAAGCTATGCTGAAGTAAGTCGATTTTTGTGTTGTAACGATGTCCATTCGTTCTTGCTCTGACTGTGTAGTGCGGCTAACATATTGGAGGCCGCAGTTGTATGTGTCTCCGTAAATAACATAGTCACTGTCGCAAGACAGATGTTGCTTAATCTCGAAGATCTCACCAGTACTGTATGAAGTGATCGAGCGAGCCCATTGTTGTATAATGTTACATGTGTAGCAATTCCTCGATCCACATTTGTACACGCCCAGGTATATCTTTCTGAAGACGACTTTTGAAGACCTACAAATAAAATCTGTGCCTTTTTTTTAGGTTACTGGGCGCTATCCAATTTCTTATGGTGCGACCCCTCTTAAAGGTTATGCCAGCTTTTTTCGATAGCAAATTCTTTAAAATGGGGTCTTTAATTAAAAGATACTAATATTTTTCAAGGATGTCTCTTATTTTCTGAGTGCCATTATTAAACTGGGCAACAAAATTAAAACACCAGGGGTTTGTTTTTGTTTGGTTCTTTCTGAAAGGACCACAAGATTCAGCCCCCCCCATTGTTCAGATTATTACTAGTCCCATTTTCTAGGGAGAAGACTTTTTTTCCGATTATTCAGTGATAAGTATTCAATCTGAGTTTTTATCAGATTCTTTTTGTATGCGCCTTGTACTAATTTTTTAGGATATTTTTTCTCCAGAAATCTGGCCTTAAGAATCTTTGATTGTTCCACATAGTCAGCTTCAGTGCTGCAATTCTTTTGAATGCATAGAAATTGACTGTGTGGGATATTTTGCTTCCATTTGCAATAGTGTGCGCTACAGAAATACAAAAAGCCATTACTATCCACTTTTTGAAAAAAAAAAAAAAGTTTGTCACAATTCTGTCTCTGAGCTGCTCGTCCAGTTCCTTTGACCTCATGATTCTCATTTGTTCTGACATGCACTGTGAGCTGTGAGGACTTATATAGACAGGTGTGTGCCTTTACAGATCAAGTCCTATCAGTTTAATTAAACACAGCTGGACTCCAATGAAGGAGTAGAACCATCTTCAAGGATCACAAGGATCACAAGGAAATGGACAGCATGTGACTTAACTATGAATGTCTGAGCAAAAGGTCTGAATACTTATGACTATGTGATATCTCAGTTTGTTTTTTTAATACATTTGCAAAAATTTCTACATTTCTGTTTTTTATCAGTCAAGATGGGGTGCAGAGTGTACATTAATGAGAAAAAAAATGAACTTTTTTACATTTACCAAATGGCTGCAATGAAACAAAGAGTGAATAATTTAAAGGGGTCTGAATACTTTCCGAACCAACTGTAGATGATCTGTTCTAAGGATAAGTAAGCTATAAAGAGGTTTTTACAGAATCATTTTATCCTGGCAGTAATGTTTTTTAACCAGTTGACGGTTTCATAATGGAAGATGGTGAGCTGTCAAGTGATGTACAGTCACACAGGACATGACAAGTCTTTTTTGTTTTGTAATTTTATCTTCTCTAGTTAAAGGAAACAAAATAGACCTCTGCACAATGAATAGTAAGTTCATTGCTCTGCACTAAGTAGTTCCTGGTACCTCTAGGTACATGTAGTTGGGGATAATCCAAAACAGTAAGTTATGTGGTCCAACAACCTGATCTGCTGATCTACCTGCATAATATAGTGGCGTGCAGGTAAAAGAAGACACATTTCAAGCAGTGCTTTAAGTAAGAACAAATGAGTGTGGAAATCTGCAATTAACCACAAAGCGTGCTGTAATGTAATTTATAGAGGACAACATGTTCTTCATGAGCTGAGGCACTGGACCATTTTTGGCTCCTTGAGGTCAACTTCCCTGAGCTGACATCTGGTTCTACTAAGATCTCTTCCATGCTGTCATCTTGTTCAACACTGAGTAAGCAATAATCTTAAACTTCCAACCTGCATTTTACAAACATGTAATCACTGGTGTTCTCCAATGCTAAGATTTTGCATTTTACTCATTAACCTTAGACCCAGACAGCATGGTCTTTAATTTAGACCAGCCAGGCCTGCAGGATAAATCCTAATTATCTTCAAATTCCAAGAGTGCCCATGAATTTTAAAAACGTAATTGAATCAGGCACTCCAAACTGAGTAACATAAAGTTGTTTTTTTTGTTTGTTTTTTTTTGTTTAAGAATCATTGAGGACCAGTAGTGGGGAATGGCAGGGGTTCCCTACTTTGGACAATTCTCACTTCTGAAAAAATACCTGTACTTGTGCAGCACCTCTCATTCCTCCTTCAGCAATGAGAGACACTTCTGCTTGCTGGAACAGTTGTTGAAGCAACCATCTAATGTCTGGCATGTATTGCATCCTATTCTGATTAATAGAATGATACTTACAAAGTATCTGGCAATCTCCTCTGTAACTATGCCGCTAGCTGCTAATGTGGAACAGTGTCTATTATTGCTTGGTATAGAAATTATAGCCACTACTCAACCCCAGTAACAATATTCAGATCACATAGCATCCTCAGCCACTCTCCAATTTGACCAAGACATAACAATTGTACACTAAGTAGAGATGAGCGAACTTGTTCGAAAAAGGTTCACCAATCTCAAATTCTGTACTTTTGGCAACGGATTATTCAGGATACTCTCCAAGCGTGTGACAACAGAGCTTCTTTTTTCAGGAACAAACAGGAACAATCGATATACTTACCTTGTAATGTCTTCACATCCTGTTCCATCCAGATGTGTCCGGATCCCTTAATTCCAAGCGGCGGAGGTTCACCGACCGCCATATTGGGACACCCATGTGATGGGTGTCTCAATATAGAAACTGCTTGTGGTACCAGCCTCTTGCACAGTACCACCAGCGGAACACCAATGCACCACACACACTGTATACACCGTACGCACCACACACACACAAAACACACAATGTACATGCCATACGCACCACACACACACTGTATACGCCGTATGCACCACAAACACACACACTGTATATGCCGTACCCACCACACACACACACTGTATACGCCGTACGCACGACACACACACACTGTATATGCTGTACACATCACACACACACTGTATACGCCGTGCGTAACACACACACACTGTATATGCCGTACGCACCACACACACACTGTATACGCCATAAGCACCTACACATACTGTACGCACACACACTGTATATGCCTTATGCACCACACACACACTGTATACACCATAAGCACCTCCTCATACTATATGCACACACACTGTATATGCCGTATGCACCACACACACACACTGTATACACCGTATGCACCGCACACACACACACTGTATACGCCGTACGCACCACACGCTGTATACATAATACACACACACACTGTATACGCCATACACACACATACTGTGTTCTCCGTACGCACCACACACACTCTGTATATGCCGCACACACAACACACACACACACTGTATACACCGTACGTTGCCTCGTGCGCGGTACCACCAGTGGAACACCGTCGCGAACAAGCTGCCGCCGGGATCAGCCGAATGATTCCTTGACTGCCGCCATCTTTGTACAGGAGAAGCGCATGCGCAGTTTTAATGTGACCGCCACTATCTGTCTGCACAAAGATGGCGGCGGTCTGATTTACTGTGCCTGTGCGAATTTTGCGCAGGTGCAGTGAATCATTCAGCTGATCGGTTATCAGTCCGACGGCTTCCTGACTGGAGAGTGCTAGGTTCAAAATGGTGGCGCCAACGCAGTTAGTACGTGATGAGTCCGGTAACGTCCGGAAGGCGTAGATGATCCGGTTCCCGGCAGTGACGGTGAGTCCTCGACGTCCTGTGCGGGGCCCAGGGACCAGGATTCGTAGTGTAAAGTGAAGTGCAGTCTCCAACACTGTAGGAGCTTAACGTAGCTCGGCAGAAGTATGCGGGTGAGAAAGGGCACAGTTCTCGGTGAGTCACCCGGTCTTTCTTAGGCGGCACGCGCGTGGTACTTACTGGCCCGGAGCGTTTGGCACCTTCAGTTGCGAGAGCCAACAGGCACATGGCAGGTCTCTGGTCTTTGTACATAGCAGCAGGGATTCTATAGCACGGGCCTGCACTGTCACAGTGCTCAGAGTACGGAACACCAAACTTTCCCTGCTGCGCTCCGTGTGTTCCTACAAAGTCTCCCCGCTTTTTCGCGTGCTCTGCCCTTTTTAGCTTAGCCACACCCCCAGCTGTCGAGTGCAAAGGTCGGTCAGGGTTTCTAAGCTTTCCCACCGGACGACAAAGGTGACAGACCCGACAATTCCGGACCCGGCGCAAGAGAGGTACACCCTACGTTCCGGTCCTTCTTCTTACACTTACATGCTGCGTTTTTCTCTTGAATACATCCTCAAGTTTGCCTTTAACATACTCTAGTGTCAGCTCATCATCTGTCCGTGCATCAAGTGCAGTCATGAGTGTGTCATAACTCTCTGGAAGACCACTTAATAGCAAAAAAGACAAACAAAAAACAAGTGTGGGATTGCACTTTTTTTGCAATTTCACCACATTTGGATTTTTTTTTACTGTTTCCTAGTACATGACATGGTAAAACCAATGGTGTCGTTCAAAAGTACAACTCGTCCCACAAAAAACAAGCCCTCACACAGCCATATTGATGGAAAAATAAAAAAGTTATGGCTCTGGCAAGAAGGGGAGCGAAAACCGAAAACGCAAAACCAAAAAAACCTCCGATCATTCTTCTCCAATACCCCTGAGAGGCTCCACAATCTCTATGATGTTTCTTATATAGTCTTGCACATTCTGTCCATCACTTAGCTTAGACTGATACTGTTTCGGATTGGCAACTCAGAACTAGGGAAGAAAGGGGAGAAGCTGACACTGTACTAGAACTACAACGAAGCCCTACGATGGAGTGGGTGACCTATTCCTTGTGAAAAGACCCACCGATGTTAGACAAACCCAGCACCAGGGGAAAAAGACCAGCAGCCAGAAAACCACAACAAGATGGCAGATGATTAAAATGAAATAGATTCTAACAGATACAGCTCTCTCATGAGATAAAGCTTATTGCTGAGATTTGATCTTTCATGCACTTTCTGTAACTCATCCCACATATCCTTTGCAGTTGCACACTTGCATATATGCACAATCTGATTATCATCTACACTGAGGAAGATCGTGCTTTGTGCTTTCTGATCCTTCTCTAGCCAATCATCTGATAATAGATGAGGTACTTGTTCCTGAGTATATTTCCACGTACCTTCTCTTAAGAGCAGCATCTTCACCTTAAATTTCCAGGACTGGTAGTTCTGGTAAGTGAGGCAAGGCACTGAGAACTTGACAGGATTGCTGCTAATAGACTTCTTCTATGTTGCTATGTGCTGCTTTTCCTTTGGGCTTCTGTTGCTGTGTTACTCAAGGTTTTGTGTTATGAATGTTTTAGAAATGAATTCTGAGCAGAAGCTCCCTCTGGTGGTTGCAGACAGTACTGAACCATTCAATGAGGATTGGCAATCAGGGATCACGGACTGGCTGGATATAAGGGAGGTCTCCCCCCATCATGGTTGCCGGTGATCAATTGTTCTTGTCTCAACGTTGTTTATTGGTTCTCTTGGAAGCTTGCTGAGTCTTGCCTCTTCTCCTGCTCTCAAATAAGATATTTTCTGTTTTTTTGTTTTTTTGCTTGCCATTTGTATATTTCGCTGCATTTCTGTGAGTCAGATTGGGCCCCAGCGTTTGCTCATACTATTTTCTGTCTGTGTCTGTATTTCCTCTTGTCTAACCGCCATTACATGTTTGGGGGCTTCCTATGTTCTTTGGGGATCTGCTCCGGGGCAGATAGCTTTCCTCTTTCTATCTTTAGGTATAGTTAGCCTCTCAGGCTCTGACTAGGCGTCTAGGACCAACGTAGGTACGCTCCACGGCTGCCTTTAGTTGTGGTGGTTAGTCAGGGTACTGCAATCCAGTAGATTCCAACCTCTCTGGTGTATTGCCGTTTTTGCCTGCTCTCCTCAGGTACCAAAACATAAGAGTATCACCGGCCCAAACTGAGGATTGTATGGTGCTCACAGAAGGGAAAAATAGTGTGGAAAAAAAAAAAAGAAGTTGTCAGAGTTGTCAGAGATTTTTTTTTTTTTTTTCTGTTTGTTGCATTTTTTTTTCCCTCTTTTTCTCTGGGTGCTGAGGAGGATTTTTTTTTCTCTCAATGGCGTTTGCACAGTTGTCTGGCCGTGTGGATCAGCTTGCCACTGAAGTTCGGAGTATTGCTACCTATCTTGCAGGGTTGCCGGTTGTGGAACCTAGGATCCCCATGCCAGATTTGTTTTTAGGGGATCAAGCTAAATTTCTGAATTTCAAAAATAACTGTAAGTTGTTTTTTGCCTTAAAACCTAAGTCCTCAGAGAACGCAGCACAGCAGGTTCAAATTGTCATCTCTCTCCTGCGCGGCGATCCTCAGGATTGGGCTTTTTCCCTGACACCTGGGGACCCTGTTTTGAGTAATGTTGATGCATTTTTTCTGGCTCTGGGGTTATTGTACGATGAACCTAATGTCACTGATCAAGCTGAAAGAACCTTGTTGGCATTAAATCAGGAGCTTGAGGACGCTGAGTTGTACTGTCAGAAATTCCGAAAGTGGGCAGTTCTGAACAAATGGAATGATGATGCTTTGGCAGCTCTTTTTCGAAAGGGTCTGTCAGAGAATGTAAAAGATGTTATGGTGGGTTTCCCTGCTCCCTCAGGTCTCAATGATTCTATGTCATTAGCGATTCAAATTGACAGACGTTTGCGTGAGCGTAGAGGTATGCGTGGAATGGTGTTGCCTTGTGAACCAGCTTCTGAACCCATGCAGTGTGATAGAGTGGCTTCTGAGGCACAGCGTCATCAGTTTCGAAAACGCAATGGGTTATGTTTCTACTGTGGTGATGCCTCTCATGCTATTTCAGTCTGCCCTAAGCGGGGAAGACGTTTTGCACGCTCAGTTGTCTTGGGTAGTGTTCAGACTAAATTTCTGTTGACTGTTACCCTGATTTGCTCCCTGTCCACATTTTCTGCTCAGGCTTTTGTTGATTCTGGAGCAGCTATTAACCTGATGGATTTTGATTTTGCTAAACGTTGTGGGTTTCCCTTGATACCCCTACGGAAGTCTATTCCCCTACTGGGGATTGATTCTACCCCTTTGGCTGAGAATAAACCCCAGTTCTCTACTCAGGTGATAATGAGGGTTGAACCTAATCATCAGGAGAGTTGCAAATTTTTGGTGCTGTATAATCTGCATGACATTATTGTACTAGGTATCCCTTGGTTGCAGTCTCATAATCCTGTTTTGGATTGGAAATCTGTGTCTGTAACCAGTTGGGGCTGCCAATGTGTTAATGCCAACACTCCTGTTTTTTCTGCCTCTCCCCAGGCTCAAGATGTGCCTGACTTTTCCACAGATTTTTCTGATGTGTTTAGCGAAAGTAAATCTGCATCCTTGCCCCCCCATAGGAGCTATGACTGCGCTATTGAATTAGTGCCTGGTAGTAAATTCCCTAAAGGTCGCCTTTTTAACTTGTCTGTACCTGAACATGACGCTATGCGGTCTTATATCAAGGAGTCATTGGAGAAGGGTCATGTCAGACCATCCTCTTCACCCTTGGGTGCCAGTTTTTTCTTTGTGGCCAAAAAGGATGGTTCATTAAGGCCGTGTATTGATTATCGTCTCTTGAACAATATCACTGTGAAATATCAATATCCGTTACCCTTGATTTCTGACCTGTTTTCCAGGGTGAGAAGTGCTACTTGGTTTGCCAAGCTTGACCTCAGGGGGGCGTATAACCTTATTCGCATTAAGCACGGGGATGAATGGAAGACGGCGTTTAATACCCCAGAGGGGCATTTTGAGTACCTAGTGATGCCCTTAGGACTCACTAATGCTCCTTACATCTTCCAATCCTTCATGAATGACATTTTCAGGGATTTTGTAGATACATTTCTGATTGTTTATTTGGATGATATCTTGATTTTTTCCAATGACTGGGACTCTCATGTGAAACATGTTCGGACTGTGTTCCAGATTTTGAGAGAGAATGCTCTGTATGTGAAGGGATCAAAGTGTCTTTTTGGCGTACAGAGGATCTCATTTCTGGGATTCATTTTGTCTCTATCTGTTATTGAAATGGACCCGGTCAAGGTTCAGGCCATCTGTGATTGGGTCCAACCTACTTCATTAAAGGCTCTTCAGAGATTCTTGGGTTTTGCCAATTTTTATCGTAAATTTATTGGTAATTTTTCTGTTATTGTTAAACCATTGACTGATTTGACCAAAAAGGGTTCTGATGTGGTGAATTGGCCTCCTGAAGCAGTCTCTGCGTTTCAGGAGCTTAAGCGGAGATTCACTTCTGCTCCTGTTCTACGGCAGCCTGATGTTTCTCTGCCATTACAAGTGGAGGTTGATGCCTCTGAAATTGGGGCAGGTGCCGTTTTGTCCCAAAGAGATCCTGAGACCTCTAAAAGTAACCCTTGTGCTTTTTTCTCTCGAAAATTTTCTCCAACTGAACGTAATTATGACGTGGGTAATCGGGAGTTATTGGCCATGAAGTGGGCTTTTGAAGAGTGGAGACATTGGCTGGAGGGAGCCAAACATCAGGTGGTGGTCCTCACGGACCATAAGAATCTGGTTTATCTGGAATCAGCCAAGCGACTTAATCCTAGACAGGCCAGGTAGGCCTTGTTTTTCACACGTTTTAATTTTGTGGTTTCCTTTCTTCCTGGCACTAAGAATATTAAGGCGGATGCCCTCTCGAGGAGTTTCCTTGCGGACTCTCCTGAGTTATCTGATCCTGCTGTTATTTTGAAAGAGGGTGTAGTTCTTTCCGCCATCTCGCCCAATTTGAGACTGGCTCTGGAGGGGTGTCAGGAGGATAAATCCGAGCGCTGCCCTGTTGGGAAATTGTTTGTCCCAGACCAGTGGAAGAAGAGTGTGATGTCTGAGATTCATTGTTCCGCGTTGGCCGGTCATCCCGGAATTTTTGGTACCAGAGACTTGGTGAGTCGGTCCTTTTGGTGGCCTACTTTGTCTCGTGACGTCAGGGAGTTTGTGCAGTCCTGTGGGACTTGCTCTCGCTCCAAGCCTTGCTCTCGCTCTAGTGGTTTGTTGATGCCATTGCCTGTGCCCAAGAGACCATGGACCCATATCTTTATGGATTTTATTTCCGACCTCCCTGTTTCTCAGAGAATGACCGTTATCTGGGTGATTTGTGATAGGTTTTCCAAGATGATACATCTTGTGCCATTACCTAAGTTGCCTTCCTCCTCCGAATTGGTGCCTTTGTTCCTTCAGCACGTGGTTCGGTTACATGGCATTCCTGAGAACATTGTGACTGACAGAGGAGTCCAGTTTGTTTCCAGATTTTGGAGGACTTTTTGTTCTAAACTTGGTGTTCAATTGTCTTTCTCCTCTGCTTTTCATCCTCAGACCAATGGACAAACTGAGAGAACAAACCAGACATTGGAGACTTATCTGAGATGCTTTGTGTCTGCTGATCAAGATGACTGGGTCTCTTTTTTGCCTTTGGCTGAGTTTGCTCTTAATAATAGGGCAAGGTCTGCCACTTTGATGTCTCCATTTTTCTGCAATTTTGGGTTTCACCCTCGATTTTCTTCGGGACAGACGGAGGCTTCTGTCTGTCCGGGTGTTGACTCTGTTGTGGAGCGTATGCAACAGATTTGGGACCAGGTAGTGGAGAGGTTGTCCCTCTCTCAGGAGAAGGCCCAGCGGTTTGCCAACTGGCATAGGACTGATGGTCCTCGGTTTAAAGTGGGGGACTTGGTCTGGTTGTCCTCAAGAAATATCCCTATGAGAGTTGCATCTGCTAAGTTTAAGCCTAGGTTTATTGGACCTTATAAGATCATGGAGATTCTTAATCCTGTTTCCTTTCGTTTACTTCTTCCAGGGACATTTAAGATCCATAACGTGTTCCACAAGTCCTTATTGAAGAGGTTTGTCGAGCCAGTGGTTCCTATGGCTGCGCCCCCTGACCCTGTTTTGGTTGAGGGCAATCTGGAGTATGTGGTTGAGAAAATATTGGATTCTCGTTTTTCTAGACGGAAACTCCAGTATTTGGTTAAGTGGAGAGGTTATGGGCAGGAGGACAATTCTTGGGTGTTTGCTTCAGACATCCATGCTAGGAGACTGATCCGTGCGTATCACAGAGCTCATCCTGACCGACCTGGTTGCACAAATGAGGGTTCGGTGACCCCTCCTCAAGGGGGGGTACTGTTATGAATGTTTTAGAAATGAATTCTGAGCAGAAGCTCCCTCTGGTAGTTGCAGACAGTACTGAACCATTTAATGAGGATTGGCAATCAGGGATCACGGACTGGCTGGATATAAGGGAGGTTTCCCCACATCATGGTTGCCGGTGATCAATTGTTCTTGTCTCAACGTTGTTTCCTGGTTCTCTTGGAAGCTTGCTGAGTCTTGCCTCTTCTCCTGCTCTCAGATAAGATATTTTCTGTTTTTTTGTTTTTTTGCTTGCCATTTGTATATTTCGCTGCATTTCTGTGAGGTTGGCCGGGTTCCCCTCCCCGGGGGGCTTGGTCTCCTCTCGGTTCCTCTGGAGCCATTGTTGTTTGTTCATTTGCCTTTTCCAGTTTTTTTTTCTGTGGCTGCGGCTTGGTTTTGTTACACCAGAGAACTGATTTAAGTGGTAGAGGTCGTGTGATCTCAGGTGTTTTTGCAATTAGTAGCGTTGGCTTTTTTTAGGGTTTTTTTGGATTGCAGTAAGTATCCTTCCTATCCTTTTCTGTCTAAGTCAGATTGGGCCCCAGTGTTTGCTCATACTATTTTCTGTCTGTGTCTGTATTTCCTCTTGTCTAACCGCCATTACATGTTTGGGGGCTTCCTATGTTCTTTGGGGATCTGCTCCGGGGCAGATAGCTTTCCTCTTTCTATCTTTAGGTATAGTTAGCCTCTCAGGCTGTGACGAGGTGTCTAGGACCAACGTAGGAACGCTCCACGGCTGCCTTTAGTTGTGGTGGTTAGTCAGGGTACTGCAATCCAGTAGATTCCAACCTCTCTGGTGTATTGCCGTTTTTGCCTGCTCTCCTCAGCTACCAAAACATAACAGTTTTGTAGCAGTCTGGGCCCATAACATGTTTGAAGCAGATTATTCAGGATACTTTCCAAGCGTGTGACAACTGAGCTTCTTTATTCAGAAACAAACAGGAACAATATATGATTAGCTTAACCCTTTTCTGCCATCTGACGTACTATTCCATCCATGTGACCTGGGACTTAATTCCCAATGACGGAATAGTACGTCATACGCGATCAGCCGCACTCACGGGGGGAGCGCAGCTGATCGAGGCCAGGTGTCAGCTGATTCTCGCAGCTGACACCCGGCACTAAGTGCCAGGAGCAGTCACAGACAGCTCCTGGTACTTTAACCCCCGACACACTACGATCAAACATGATTGCAGTGTTCCGGCGGCATAAGGAAGCATCGCGCAGGGCTCCCTGCGTGCTTCCTTGAGACCATCAGAGCAACGCGACCTCCTCCTCCTCCCTGCAGGCCCCCGGATCCAAGATGGCTACGAGGTCATTCCGGGTCCTGCAGGAAGGTGGCTTGACAGTGCTGTGTAAACTGTCAGATCGGCGATCTGACTCTCTACAGTGATGTCCCACCCTGGGACAATGTAATAGTGTAAAAAAAAAAAAAAATAAACATGAGTGAAAATAGTTTAAATAAAATCCCTAAATAAATATAAAAAAATAAATAATTCCTCAATAAACACATTATTATGTAAATAAAAAAAACAATAAAAGTACACATATTTAGTATCGCCGCGTCCGTAACAACCCGCCCTATAAAACTGTCCCACTAGTTAACCCCTTTAGTGAACCCCTTAAAAAAAAACAAGCCAAAAAAAAAATAACACATGATAAAAAAGACAGATATAAATAAACATGGTACCGCTGAAAACGTAATTTTGTCCCGCAAATACGAGCCACCATACAGCATCATCAGCAAAAAATTAAAAAAGCTATAGCTTGCAGATATAAATTGATGCAAAAATAATAATTTTTTTATATAAATTTGTTTTTATTGTATAAAAGCGCCAAAACATAAAAAAATGATATAAATGAGGTATTGCTGTAATCGTACTAACCCAAAGAAGAAAACTGCTTGATCAATTTTACCACACGCGAAATGGTATAAACGCCCTCCCCAAAAGAAATTCATGAATTGCTGGTTTTTGTTCATTCTGCTTCCCAAAAATCGTAATAAAAAGCGATCAAAACATGTCATGTGCACAAAAATGGTACACAATAAAAACGTCAACTCGTCCCACAAAAAATAAGACCTCACATGACTCTGTGGGCCAAAATATGGAAAAATTATAGCTCTCCAAATGTGGTGATGCAAAAACTTTTTTTTTGCAATAAAAAGCGTCTTTTAGTGTGTGACAGCTGCCAAACATAAAAACCTGCTATGAACAGTAAATCAAACCCCCTTTTATCACCCCTTTAGTTAGGGAAAAATAATAAAATTGAAAAAATTTATTTCTTTCCATTTTCCCATTAGGGTTAGTGTTAAGGTTAGGGTTGGGGCTAAAGTTAGGATTAGGGTTAGGGTTGGGATTAGGGTTAGGGGTGTGTTAGGGTTAGGTTTGTGGTTAGGGTTATGGTTTGGTTTTGGACTAGGGTTAGGGGTGTGTTGATGTTAGGGTTGGCGTTAGAATTGAGGGATTTTCACTGTTTAGACACATCAGGGGCTCTCCAGACGTGATATGACGCCAGCAGACTATTCCATCAAAGTCTGTAATCCAAAATGTCACTACTTCCCTTCCGAGCCCCGACGTGTGCCCATACAGTAGTTTTCTCCCACACATAGGGTATCAGTGTACTCAGGACAAATTGAGCAACAACTTTTGGTATCCAATTTATCCTGTTACTCTTGAGAAAATAAAAAACTGGGGACTAAAAGATCATGTTTGTGGAAAAAATATGATTTTTTTATTTTCATGCCCGGGCGTTATAAACTTGTGTGAAGCACTTTGGGGTTCAAAGTGCTCACCACAGATCTAGATAAGTTCCTTAGGGGGTCTAGTTTCCAAAATGGGGTCACATGTGGGGGGTTTCCACTGTTTAGGCACATCAGGGGCTCTGCAAACTGAACATGACACCCTTCAAAGTCTGCATTCCAAAACGTCATTACTTCCTTTCCGAGCCCTGCCGTGTGCCCAAACAGTTTCCCCCCCCACATATTGGATATCAGCGTACTCAGGACAAATTGGACAACAACTATTGGGGCCCAATTTCTTTGGGAAAAATCAAAAATTGGGGACTAAAAAATCATTTTTGTGGAAAAAAAATTTTTTTACACACCCAGGCATTATAAACTTTAGTGAAACACTTGGGGGTTCAAAGTGCTCACAACAGATTTAGATAAGTTCCTTAGGGGGTCTAGTTTCCAAAATGGTGTCACTTGTGGGGTTTTGGCACATCAGGGGCTCTCCAAATGCGACATGGCGTCCAATCTCAATTCCAGCCAATTTTGGTTTGAAAAAGTCAAACGGCGCTCCTTCCCTTCTGAGCCCTGTCGTGTGCCCAGACAGTGGTTTTCCCCCACATATGGGGTATTGGCGTATTCAGGAGAAATTGCACAACAACTTTATCTGTCCATTTTCTCCTTTTACCCTTGTTTGTAAAAGATAATTTTTGTGACTAAAAAGTTAAATGTATTCCTTCCACTTTTCTTCAGCCCCTGTGAAGCACCTGAAGGGTTAATAAACTTCTTGAATGAGGTTTTGAGTACCTTAAGGGGTGCAGTTTTTAGGATGGTGTCACTTTTGGGTATTTTCTGCCGTATAGACCCCTCAAAGTGACTTCAAATGTGAGGTAGTCCCTAAAAAATGGTTTTGTAAATTTTGTTGCAAAAATGAGAAATTGCTGGTCAACTTTTA
The DNA here is from genome assembly GCA_033576555.1 of Oophaga sylvatica. Classification (NCBI taxonomy): domain Eukaryota; kingdom Metazoa; phylum Chordata; class Amphibia; order Anura; family Dendrobatidae; genus Oophaga; species Oophaga sylvatica. Next base: position 270,266,840 of record JARQOD010000003.1, on the reverse strand, counting down.
ACCCTTATAACTTCCTAAAAAAAAAAATTGGTTCCTAAATCATGCTGATGTAAAGTAGACATGTAAATAATATTATTATATTATTTGTGTGACATATTTCTCTGTTTTAAGGGAATAAAAATTCAAAGTTTGAAAATTGCAAAATTGTCAAAATTTTCACCATATTTCCATTTTTTCATAAATAAACGCAAGTTATATAGAAGAAATTTTACCACTATCATGAAGTACAATATGTCACGAGAAAACATTCTCAGAATCGCGAAGATTTGTTGAAGCGTTCCAGAGTTATAACCTCATAAAGAGACAGTGGTCAGAATTGTGAAAATTGGCCTGGTCATTAACATGCAAACCACCCTTGGGGGTTTAGGGATTAATAGATCAGGAATACATTATTTGTGTGTCTCTCTGTGTAGCATCCACAGCAGGTTGCTTCTCTCATACACAGACACAGGAAAAACAGGAAATACAGTCACATGCTCTCCCTGTGTGAGCCTCTGGGAGTCTTTTTTTGTTCTAACTTTATAAACAGCATACAAATCTAGCAACTAAACACTCATAGACAGGAATTTAGTTGTTGCACCAAACATATTCCAACAGGCACGAACCTTGCACATTCCTTCTTCATCAGGGTTATGGTCTGTTTCCCTGACCCATCTATATATATGCGAGGGGGGCCAGAGCGGTAGTCATAGCCGAGAGTAATCCCTGTAGCACGCCCTGGCCCCCATTCACAGCACAACAATGTACATCACTCTGCTTACCTGTGTCCTCGTTTTTTGCGCCGTCAGGGCCCACTCTACGTTGTTGGAGGTTTCCTATAGATGGTTCTGTCGGGGTCGTAACGACATACCACTCATCCTCCAGTCATGCCAAATTAGACTACAAGCATGTGGTACCAGGATAAGAATGAGTCAGACTATTAGGCTGGTTCAGTCTTAGACCATGCTTCATATGGTGCTTATAGGCGACCACCAGGGCAAGTTCTAAGCTTTATTTTCACATACATAAGATTACATACACAGAATATTGGGGTGGAGTAAAGGCGGGATTGAGGAGAAAGAGATATGCTGAACATATCCATATATGTACACGTCCAGCATCTGGTCATCCTAATTGGTCCTTAGATCTTCTTCTAAGTCCTCCTTGATCATGTTGTCATCCTTAGTTTCATTTCTTGAAGAAAGATTCTATTGTTCTCGTGTATCATGTGGTTCCTCAATTCCCCAAAGGTGGGGGGCATTTCAGTGGATCCAGTTCAAATTATTAGATAGTTAGTGTAATACAGTGATAGGACACAAGGTGGAGACAGACACCAGCAGATACTGACATTATCTTAAAATAAGTTTCAATCTGAATAGTATTCTTTTAAGGAAAACTTCGTGTTTACCTTGACATATCAAAATAACAAGACACATATACACACTATGAATATAAAAGTATAGTAGAAAATTATATTTTACCTTGACAGTTCCACACAAATAGAGACACAGTCCAGTGCAACTTTCAAATAAACAGCTTTACTTGTTTCTGTATGCAGCACATCCATATTCTTCACAACATGAACATCAGATTTCGCAATGCACAATTTTTTCTCTTTCTCTGTACTTCTGTTCCTGTCACTAGGCTCGCTTCTGGGATGAACTGTACCATTCAGTTCCTCAGCGTCCTCCTTGGCCATACTCACTTTGTTTGGGAGTTCCCTCAGCCATTTCACCCTAGTTCTGAGGGCCTCAGCCCACGCAATAAGCTGCCACATGATGAGCGACCTGCCCATACTGCTTAGAATTCTGCAGCAACTGCAGTCCCACTTATACTGCACCGCTAACACTGCTGCACAGCTCTTTCTGCTGATGTTCCACCCAGAAAACGGATGGCTGGGCTCTATTCTTGTAAAAAGAATATTGTGTGACACGGTCATGCCCAGGGCTATAGAGCCCTTGTGAGCTCGACGGGCGCCCAGGCCTCTACTAACTCTGTCAGGAAGTCTTTCCTGACTTATCCACCATGCCCCTCCTATGTTAACAACTGCTAGGTAACTATAATGCCCCATCTAGTGGCCAGATAGAAACACTGCACTTTCCCTATCTTAATGCATTATATACAGTTCAATAGCAGCAACAAATAGTTTACATATGTACACAGGGAAAGACCATAAATACACAATAATATACACTATTAATAAACCACAAGTATATTAACCCAGGATGTCCCTAAAGGGGTTAGCAAGAGAGATGCGATACTTTGTAACCCCTTACATTTACACCCACGCATACCTCCCCTACTGTGCCCCATTGGTTCACTGTGGCCATATGAAAAAATGGTTTTGTGTATTTCCTGGGTTTGTTGTGAAATATGGACGCTCACTGTTATACTGAGAATTGAGGCTATAGTAAACCTAATTACACCAGATATTATATTAATAGTGGGAGATGTAAAAGTAGATATAAATCACAACATGCCTCACAATAGCCACGCGTACTAAGATTTGAGCAGTGGTAGCTGGGGACAAGCAGCTATAGGTGCTGACCCTACTAATATGTCTGATAAGTGTTCCCATATGAATGAGGAGCAGCTCAAAGGCAAAAATCATGACAGGACCATAACCCTGATGAAGAAGGATTGTGTCCTTCGAAACAAGTCGGCATTCTGGACCCGTCATTGAGAACTGGTGACGTCACCTAAACCATGCCCCCGCTAACCTTGCTACTACACGGCGGCGCTTCCAGACAAAGCGTACCGCCAGCTTCCAAACTCCGGTACCACAAGGGAACACATTGCTATGGGAGGACACTCCCCAAGCTCTTCACCCTCCACACAGAGTCTTCCCCACCACTGAACCATCAAGACGTGCACTGCACTTACTGGGAACTGAGTAAGTAGCCTACTATCACTTACACCTCACCAGTTTGCCGGTGGCCATTCTTGCACAGTGTACAGATCATTAAACCTAGGGCTGTAGTATGGTATCTCCTTTCTTTATAGTTTTATTATATGTGTTAACCAGACCGATTACGCAGAGTCTGTCCACCTACCAGCTGCTTCAGCCCATTATCTGCCTGTGAGCGCCAGTGTGTCTCACTCTTTTTTAGAAATAAACACTTGAAATAGATCACTCTGTTTCTAATGACTCTATCTAATATATGAGTTTCACTTTTTGTATTGAAGAACTGAAATAAATTAACTTTTTGATGATATTCTAATTTTGTGAGAAGCACCTGTAGATTTTAACCGCATGTTCAGTCCCAGTGAGCAGAAGAGAGTGACCCCCATTCCGGGCCCCCCTCTGTTCACCAGGCCCCATACGCAAGTAAAGGCAGCAAATGCCCTGATGGTGGCCCTCAATGTGTATGATGATAGCAGAATATGTTGGTCTAAGGGGTTACAAGGACTGATGTGTTCCCCAAACACATTCTGGTTAAGTATTAGTGTTGTATATTATTGTATATTTATGTGACCTGCATTTGTATACATTCTTGTATTTTGTTGCCTTGTAATGCTGCTATGTACAAATATATATTAGAGAGAGTGTAGTACCCCAAATCGGACACTAGATGGGGCAAATTAGTGTACATAGTTTTCATAGGAGGAGCTGACCAGGAATCAGATAGAGGATTATCCTGTTATTAGGCAGTAGGGGCCCAGGTACCCGTGTAGGGCAGACAGCTCCACAACGTTAAGAGTGAAGCCCAGCCATCCCGAGCCAACTGGGCCAGAAGTGCAGCTTTGACAGCCGTGTGACAGCAGGAGGGAAACAGAGACTACAGCTGGGGCCAGATCAGTACGGGGAAGCAGGTGGCTCCATAATGTGGCAGTTTACTGCATGGGCTGACACCCTCATATCCAGGGCGAAACGGACGAGGGAACTCCTAAGCAGAGTAAGTCTGAACAGGGAGGATGCTGCGTTACCTCAAGAGGCAGTACGATCCGGGCACGTACTGAAGCGCGTAGGAAGCAGTGCAAGGAAAGTGGAGAATGTGGACTGTATGGAACCCTATGCTGATGTTGTAACTGACAAGGATGTGCTGCGAAAAGGAAAAGTTCTTCGTTTTAAGTTGCAATTGGACTGTGTCTCAGTTTGTGCACAAATGTACTGAGAAAGTCTTCAACTAATCACAGGAGATCCTGAAGGTGTGGACAATGGAGATACAGGTACACTTACAATGGGACATTGTGTGAATGTGTTGCGAGACCAGGGCGTGATTGAGCAGTCTATGTCAGCCACGACTACGGCCCTGGCTCCCCTCACATTGGCAAAAACAGCAACATAATTAAACATTACATTACAGGGAATCTGTCAGCTCATTCTACCCTCTTAAACAGGTCAATCTAAGAACATAAGTGAATTCATATCTTTATTAAACAAAAACATTGTTTTGTTGCAACTAAATCCAAATTAGAAATGATATGCAAATGAATCTGCAATTTCTCTGGGTAGGAAAGAGCAATTCCACTGCTTCAGCTCTCAGCTCCATTCTTAGTCCAAGACCATGTTTACACGCACAGTATGGTGACGTATTTCTATTATACTTTTCCTTACAGTCAGTATTTGGTCAGTATTTTACCTCAGTATTTGTAAGCTAAAATCAGGAGAGGAACAATCAGAGGAAAAGTATAATAGAAACACGTCACCACTTCTGTATTTATCACCCACTCCTGGTTTTAGCCTACACACACTGAGGTAAAATACTGACCAAATACTGAACGTGTGTATGTGGTCTAAGTCCATGGGTCCTTGATAAACATGTACAGCACACAAATGGCGTATGTGTGCCATCCGTGGGCTCTCTGTGTTTACATTGCAAAGGAGAAGAAAGTTTGTAATTTATTTAATTCCGTATCCATCTAAGAAAAACTCTGATGACACTGTTGATAAAAAGAACACGCTGATGACACTGATGGTAAAAACGAACACACTGATGCAGAATACTGGTGACACAAGTACCATTTCCTCACATTCATATATAAACACAGACGTGTGAATGAGGCTTAAGAGCGGATTTCTCTGCAACAGATCAACATTTTTGTTTAACCCCTTCCTGACATAAGTTTGGCACTGCAGGAGCTGTGTTCCCACAGAATGCCGTATAGGTACTACGTGACGATCACGCGGGCTCACGCTGATCAAATGTGATCGCTGATCAAATGTGGTTGTCAGCTCTACAGTGAAGGAAATAATTATTTGATTTCTTGCTGATTTTGTAAGTTTGCCCACTGGCAAAGACATGAACAATCTATAATTTTAAGAGTAGGTTAATTTTAACATTGAGAGATAGAATATCAAAAATAAAATCCAGAAAATCACATTGTATGAATTATATAAATTTATTTGCATCTTGCAGTGAGAAATAAGTATTTGATTCCTCTGGCCTACTTGGTGGCAAAACCCTTGTTGGCAAGCACAGCAGTTAGATGTTTTTTGTAGTTGATGATGAGGTTTGCGCACATGTCAGGAAGAATTTTGGTCCACTCCTTTTTGCAGATCATCTCCTTCACTGTATATGAGAGTTGACACCCTACAGCAACGCCCACGATCGATGCTAGCGGGCATTTAACCCCTCTGCTGCTGCTGTCAATAGTGACACTGACATTAATGGACATCGCAGAGGGAGGGAGCTCCCTTTCTGCTTCCATCTGCACAACTCAATTGCGATCACGTTGTGCTGATGGTCTCCATGGTGAACCCTGGGCCGAAAGATGGCCACAGGGTCACCTAGGGACGGTGGCCTATAAGAAATAAGAAAGTTTAAAAAAAATTGTACACGTATACATATATTGAAATAAAATCACAAAATAAAGAACAAACATATATATTTAAATATTTAAATATACATACAGTACAGACCAAAAGTTTGGACACACCTCATTCAAAGATTTTTCTGTATTTTCATGACTATGAAAATTGTAGAATCACACTGAAGACATCAAAACTATGAATTAACACATGTGGAATTATACATTACACTTTACAAAAAATGTGTGAAACAACTGAAAATATGTCTTATATTCTATGTTCTTCAAAGTAGCCACCTTTTGCTTTGATTACTGCTTTGCACACAGAAAAGGTGAACGGATGGACTCTACATGCCTATTTCCCACCGTGAAGCATGGAGGAGGTGGTGTGATGGTGTGGGGGTGCTTTGCTGGTGACACTGTTGGGGATTATTCAAAATTGAAGCGGTGAGCGGTCCAGCTCACCCCAAACCATCTCGATTGAGTTCAGGTCTGGTGACTGTGGAGGCCAGGTCATCTGGCGTAGCACCCCAACACTCTCCTTCTTGGTCAAATAGCCCTTACACAGCATGGAGGTGTGTTTGGGGTCATTGTCCTGTTGAAAAATAAATGATGGTCCAACTAAACGCAAACCTGATGGAATAGCATGCTGCTGCAAGATGCTGTGGTAGCCATGCTGGTTCACTATGCCTTCAATTTTGAATAAATCCCCAACAGTGTCACCAGCAAAGCACCCCCACACCATCACACCTCCTCCCCATGCTTCACGGTGGGAACCAGGCATGTAGAGTCCATCCGTTCACCTTTTCTGCATGCAAAGCAGTAATCAAAGCAAAAAGTGGCTACTTTGAAGAACCTAGAATATAAGACATATTTTCAGTTGTTTCACACTTTTTTGTAAAGTGTAATGTATAATTCCACATGTGTTAATTCATAGTTTTGATGCCTTCAGTGTGATTCTACAATTTTCATAGTCATGAAAATACAGAAAAATCATTGAATGAGAAGGTGTGTCCAAACTTTTGGTCTGTACTGTATATTCAATAATTCCATTTATTCATGAAAAAAACAGTATACATTTGGCATCGCAGCTCTCGAAACAACCTGACCTATAAAACTTTCTCACTAGTTAACAGCGTAAAAAAAAAAAAAAACAAGCAAAAAACGATGCTTTATCATCATACTGCCTAACAAAAAGTGGACTAAATCGTGACCAAAAAGACAAATGTAAAACAAAATGGTATCTCTGAAAACATCATCTTGTTCAAGCAAGCAAGCAAGCCGCCATACAGTTCCATTAGCTGAAAATAAAAAAGTTATGGCTCTCAGAATAAAGCGATGCAAAAATAATTATTTTTTCTATAAATAGTTTTTATTGTATAAAAGCACCAAAACACAAAAAAAAATATAAATGTGGTATCGCTGTAATCGAACTGACCTGAAGATTAAAGCTGCCCAAAAAAACTATTCTTGAATTGCTGGCTTTTGTTCATTCTACCCCCAAAATCAGACTAGAAAGTGATAAAAAAATGTAATTTGCCCAAAAATGGTATCAATAAAAACGTTAACTCGTTCCGTAAAAAGCAAGCAGTCACATGACTCTGATGAAATTTGGAAAAACTATAGCTATTAAAATATGGGGATGTGCAATAAAAAGCATTCTTTATTTTGTGACAGCAGCCAAACATTAAAAAAACTATATAAATCTGGTTTCACTGTAATTGCACCTGTCACGGGGTTACCGCAATAGTGTGGAAACAGAACAGTGTCTGATTGCTCCTACTCCGACACTGAGAAGAAGCACTTATCCTTCATTTTAATGGTGTTTATTTCTTCTGGCAGAACACGAGTTAATCGGCCATGCTGGATATCTCTGAGCTGGCAGCTGAGCTCAGTTAGCCAATCCTTTCCCCTTTATAATCTGGGCTCTGATGCAAATGCTTGTCAGAGCTAGCATTTGCTGCACGGCTTCAGGAGGAAGAGATGTTCAGGAGGAGTTATCTGTGACTGTTGCTTGGTTTGTAAGTGTGGAAATTCCCTATCCTTCTCTATATTGGTTTATTCCCCTACCTCCTCTCCCTGGTGCATTCCTCTGTTATATGTGAATGAATATTTTGTATGCCTGGAGTTTTCTGTTAACCCTTGTTTGTGTTGCCTTGTTTGTCTTGTTGGTGTACTACGGTGCACAATAACACCCCTCTTCCCTGGGTGGGGGAAGAGAACAGACGAAGGGTTGCCCTGGCATCTTCATCTTCAAAAGTAGTGCAAGCTAGGGCACCCCCTAGTGTTAGGGACAAGAAAGGAGCCCCTGATCATGAGTCACCCGACAGCCGTGACATTACAGCACTGACCCAAAGAATAAATTCCTCTAATCACTAATACCACACAAGGAACGGTGTAAAAAATAAATAAAACCAATTTTTCACCTGTTGCTCATTTTTTCATTCTGCCTTACAGTAAGGCTCAGCTCACATTTATCCTGCACTCTACGCTGAGCTCTTACACCTGTGTTAGTGTGTAAATATCTGAAATATCTGATTCAGATGGAGTCCCCAGTGGAACATTCCCTATGATGAGGCAGATAAAGACACTGTGGATGGTGTCTGGCCTGTGATCCAGCGGTGTCAGTGTTTTTAGGCGTTTATGAAAGCACGGTCCGCCACAGTTTTGTGCACTTCTGAAAAGAAGGACATCGCTGAAAAGATGCCTACACCAACATAAGTGCTCAGCATAGAGCGCAGGATAAATGTGATCCCAAACGTTATGTAAAATGTTCCCAATAAAAGCATCAAATCAATCCACAAAAAAACAAGTACTTACTCAAGTCCGTCATCTGTTAACAGAAACATAAGGGGCTTCAATGTTACTGGTAGCACAAATGCTCTGGAAAAGTTAAATGGCTCCTCACCCCCCAAAAGAAATTCAGCAAATTGTGTGCTCCAAAATCTAAATCCCCCCTTCCCACAGTGTGCCTAAACCACATTTAGTTGTCCCCATGTTTAGCATTTCTGTAGTAATGAGAGCCCACCTAATTTGCTGGTGCATGTCTCCAGAAGCACGAAAAGGCCACTACAATGTATTGGACACTACAATCTATTGGTGACTACCACATGCTAGACACTACAATAGCAGGTTACAATTTTAAGTTAGCAACAACCACTGCTGCTTGTTTCTGGAAAACACCCATGGAATCAAAATTGTCACTACACCTGTAGATAAATTCCCAAAGGGGTACAATTTCCAAAATGGGGTCACTTAATTTTCTGGTGCATGTCTCCAGAAGCACGAAAAGGCCACTAAAACGTATTGGGCACTACAATGTATTGGTGACTACCACATACTAGACACTACAATAGCAGATTACAATTTTCAGTCAGCAACATCCACTGCTGCTTGTTTCTGGAAAACATCTATGGAATCAAAATTGTCACTACACCTGTAGATAAATTCCCAAAGGGATACAATTTCGAAAATGGGGTCACTTAATTGGGGATTCTGCTCTTCTAGTACTTAGGGGCCCTGTATGTGGAGTTCACAAACTATTCTAAGAAAATCTGTGTCCCACGAGGCAAATAGCACTCCGCCATTCCCAAGTCTCATCGTATCATGCAGCCACATATTGTTATATTTCTACATTTACCAGAAATTGCGGGACAAATTTTGGTGCCATTTCTACTTATTTTCCAGTGTGAAAATGTAAAATCTGAAGCTAAAACAAAATTTTGGTGGTAAATAATTTTTCTTCACTCCCCAATGGTGTATAATTCTGTGACACACCCGTGGTGTCAATATGATCACTTAACCCCTAGATTAATTCAATGAGAGGTGTACTTTATAAAATGGGGTCACTTATGGGGGTTTTGGTGTTCGGGCACCTTATGAGCTCTGCCAATGTGACATGGCACCTTCAAACCAGTCCAGCAAAATCTGAACTCCAATATGGCGTTTTTCCCTTCTGAGCTTTGCACTCCACCTCAAAAGTAGTTTTTGACCACATATGAGGTATCATTCTGTAAATTTTGTGGCCCATTTTTTGTGAGAAAATTTCTTTTTTCCTTTTTCTCAGATCAAAGTTGTAAAATTCTGTGAAGCAGCTATATTATCAAAATGCTTACAAAACGTTACTCCTTCCTTTCTGAGCCCTACTTTTCGCCAAAACAGTAGTTTTCCCCATATATCTGCACAACAAATTTTGAGGTCCATTTTCTCCTGTTATCCTTGTGAAAATAAAAAAAATTAGGACTAAAAACATTTTTGTGGCAAAAAATGTCATTTTTTTATTTTCAATGTAACAAACTTCTGTGAAGCACCTGCAGGTTCAAGGAGCTCACCACACATCTAAGTACATTCTTTGAGGGGTCTAGATTCCAAAATAGGGTCACTTGTGGGGGTTTGTGGTCAATTTTCTCCTAGTACCCTTGTGAAAATAAAAAAATGTGGGTCTAAAGTAAAATTTTTGTGAAAAAAGTTAATTGTTCATTTTGTCCTTCCACATTGCCACAGTTCCTGTGAAGCTCCTGAAAGATTAATAAACTTCTTGAATGTGATTTTAAGCACCTTGAGGGGTGCAGTTTTTAGTCATTTTTGGTTATTTTCTGTCATATGTAAGCCCGAAAGGGCAGGGTCCTCTCCCCTCTGTATCAGTCTGTCATTGTTAGTTTGTTTACTGTAAGTGATACCTGTAATTTGTATGTAACCCCTTCTCATGTACAGCACCATGGAATCAATGGTGCTATAGAAATAAATATTAATAATAATAATAATATAGGCTGCTCAAAGTCACTTCAAATGTGATGGGGCCCTAAAAAAATGGTTTTGTAAATTTTTGTTGTAAAAAAGGAAAAATCGCTAGTCAAATTTTAAAACTTATAACCTCCTAACAAAAAAAACAGTTTCAAAAATTGTGCTGATGTTAAGTAGACATGTGGGAAATGTTATTTTTTAGCTATTTTTTGTGACATAACTCTCTGATTTAAGGGCATAAAATTAAATTTATGAAAATTGCAAATTTTTCAAAATTTTCTCCAAATTTCTGATTTTCATTCACAAATAAACGCAAGTCATGTTGAAGAAATTTTGCGACTATCATAAAGTACAAAATGTCTCGAAAAACATTCTCTGAATTAGTGGGATCCGTTGAAGCGTTCCAGAGTTATTACCAGATAAAGTGACTCTGGTCAGAATTGTAAAATTTTGCCTGGTCATGAAGGTGAAAATAGGCTCTGGGTGAAGGGGTTAATAAAGGTACCAATGTTCTTATTCTTCTAATAACCTACACACTCATATAATTGGTTTGGGTGTAGAATGAACTAACAGTTTCCCTTGTAGACTTCTGGTTGTTGGCTCTGAATGACACTATTGCCACCTTGTGTTGAAATACTGTCAAAGCAACTCTGATACCAGAAAAAAGACTTGATGCTATTTTTCTTCATAGCTATGAATGTCTATGTAATTATTGGTTTGACAAAGAGTTTTGTTGAATATGGGTTAAGTGAATTTCCCTTTTATGGGAAAAGGCTTGCTCTTCCAGACTGTGGCATTCATACTTTCACAGTGTTTAATTAGTTAGCTACCTGTACTAGTGGCGGACACAAACAAAAGGTCCTTGTGCAAGAACAATACATGCAGTCCAATAGCTCATCATAATGCACAATTCCAACTTTTTTGGAGGCAGAAATGGGCCCCCTTTCCTCTTGGACCCTTGTGCGGCTGCACGGGTTGCACCAATGATGTGTCTGCCACTGACCTGTACCCATTTTCAATAGCTATTTGACAAGAGAGAAAGGCTGTGTATTTTTATGTTCACACATAAGTCAATGGAAACGTCACAGAGCCATTAAACATAAGTATGGAGAATTTTATGAAGTCTTAAAGAGTTCACAGATAAAGTGAGTGATATGGGTGATGTGTAGGGAACCAAATTAATGAGAAATGGCTACTGGAATAGACAGACAAGGAAAGAGTTCACTATCATAGCTAGAAAGCATCCCATTAATTAATAACACAGACACAGTTATGCAAAATTTTGGTTTTTGAAAATTGTCTCAGATCCAATGACTGATTTTTATATTTTCTTATGTCCTGATTTAAAAAAAAAAACACTTCTATTTTTTACCATCACATATGGATTTTGCACAAAATGCTTGTGAATTTATGTACAAGCAAGATGAACAAGCAAAATCGTTATTGTAGCTAAAAATGTGCACAATATTATATATAAAAATTTATTGAACATTCATTCTCTTCAAAGCTTCCCTTGATACCTTTCCTCTGTGAAGCATCCAGCATTAGTCCACCATCATATTCACGTTCCATCTACCTTGATATCGTTATTTAATCTCCTTGATATCTTGATGAAATCTTTCTCCTTGCTCTTCGCTAACAGCACCAAAGTTTTCAGGAAAGTGTTCTAAATGGGAATGTAAAAAATGGAACTTCAAATTCATCAGACAACCCAAGGCTTTGAAACGTTTCAGCATGTTCTCCAGGATGGACTTAAATTTTTGATCTTTGTTGTAACCTAGAGATTTTTTCATGACTTCTTTAAAAGAATCCCAAACCCTTTTCTTAACAGCTTTCATTCACATCGTCCTTCATGAGTCTCTGAATATACAGACCCACAAAAATGCCTTCCTTCAGTTTTGCTTCAGAAAGTCCCTGAAACTTAGTACACAGGTACTTAAAGTCTCTCCTTTTGGTAGAGCTTTTACAAACTGCTTCATCAGTCCAAGCTTAATGTGGAGTGGTGGCAGGAGAACTTTAGTGGGATCAACTAAACTTTCTGCAATTTTGTTCTTAACTACAGGTTGCAAACATGTTCTCAGCCTACTTTTTTGTTCCAGTGATGACTTCTATCCTGGCTGTCCTATTCACACAAAAAGCATGGATACTTTGTGTATCCTCCTTGCTGCCATAGGAGCAAAGAGAGAACTTTCACATCACTAGATCTTGACCATCCTTGATCTTTCTATACGGTGTAGGAAAAAATGAACGCTCGGTAACTGTGCAGAAACGTAGTTAAGTCCCTTGAGAATTAAGTCTAAATTCTCATAGCTTTCCTTCAAGTGCACAAAATGTCCTGCAGGCACTGATGTGTACTTGCTGCCATTGTGCAGTAGCACAGCTTTTAGACTTTTTTTTGATGGATCAATTAAGAGTCTCCATTTGCTTCCATTGAACTCAATGTTAAATTTTTCCATCAGCCCAGGAACATCACTGCAATAGACTAGAGCACTGTATTGAGAAAAGAATGGAAGGAATTCCTTTTCTTTGCTTCTGTACTATGAAAAAACATTTCTAACCAATCTTATAACATCAAAATCATCCACCAGTGGTCACGCAAAGGGGCCCTGTAACGTGATTGTGGGACACTGATGGGTTGGCATGACAGCCGGGGTTCTGAGATGGCCCCTGGGGTTGTCATTGCAGATCTCCTAAGAATGGCAGCCCCTGATTGAGGCCCTGCTGTGTGTAGCTCAAGTGATCGTAAGATTGCAGCTTCAAGTCTCTTACAGAGACTATTGAAGCAAGTAAAAAGTAAAAAAAAGTTTTAAAAAATAAAAAAAATCTAAAAGTTCAAATCACCTCCTTTTTGACCCATTAAAAATAAAACAATAAAAAATACACATTTAGTATCGCTGTTTAGAAATGTCCGATCTATCAAAATATAAAGAAAATTAACCCCTTTCTGACATCTGAAGTACTATCCCATCCATGTGCCCTGGGCCTGTCTGCCCATGGACGGGATAGTACGTCATGGGCGATCAGCCACGCTCACAGGGGGAGCGCGGCAGATCGCAGCCGGGTGTCAGCTGATTCTCACAGCTGACACACGGCACTAAGTCTCACAAGCAGTCCCAGACCGCACCCTGCACTTTAACCCCCGGAACCCTGTGATCAAACAAGATCACAGTGTTCCGGAGCCGGCACAGGGGCTGACTGCCCCTCTGCCTTTGGATCAGAGACCCCGCGGCACGCTGCGGGGTCCTGATCGCTGCCATGGAGACCCGATGTCATCATGACGACATCCAGGTCTCCAGAGCTGAGAAACTTCCTGTCATGCACAGTGCATATCAGGAAGTCTCTCAGGTCAGTGTGCACTGACTGCAGCGCTGACAGCTCCTGTAGTATGCAGATGCTGCTTCATCTGCATGCTATAGAAGCGATCAACCTGCACAAAATCATTGCATCATTGTCCCATAGTGGGACAAGGTGTAAAAATTAGAATGAATTAAAAAAAAATTTTTAAATAATTGTAAAAATATTTTACAAAAATAATAAAAAATAATTTAAAAAATCAATATTTATTCTATCACTAAATAAATAGTTGCATAAAAAATCTAAACAAATAAAAGTACACATAGTTGATATCGTCGCGTCCGTAATGACCCAAGCTATAAAACTATCCCACTAGTCAGGGTCAGACTGGCCCACCAGAGAACCGGACGATTCTCCGGTGGGCCCTGGCATCTGGGGGGCCCTGGCACCTGCTGGCATACAGGAGCCAGTTGCCTAGGGCCCCCGCTGCTCCAGGGGCCCCCAGCCGGTGGCGTGTCGCTAATAGCGGCACACCACGCAGCTGCCATGGGGGCCCCGTGCCAGCGGAGCAGCAGCGGGTGACAGGAAGCAGAAGCCCCTGTCCCCGCTGCTAAAGAGAAATGAATATTCACTGCTTCCCACGCCCACATGGGCGTGGGAAGCAGTGAATATCATTACTTACCTGTCCAGTTCCACCGCCGTGTCCTCGGGTCCTCTTGCTGCGATGTTCAGGCAGAGGGCGCGATGACGTCATTAGTGAGCGCCGCGCCCACTGCCTGATCATTCACTGCCGGAGGACCCGAAGACAGCGGCGCGGTGGAGCGGGTGAGAGGTAAATCTCTCAGGTGCCAGGGCCCTGAGCCAGCGGTGACACCGGCACCTGACCAAATAGCGCGCCAGTGTCCCCGCCTGCTCAGGACACCAGCACCTGGCCCCCAGCGACGAGAGGTGAGTATGTCTTTTTTTTTTTGTAGCAGCAGCTGCAGCAGCATAAAGGGACCTAGCCGCCTATTCAATGCAGCATCTATGGGGGCATAATCTATGGGGGCATAATCTGTGGAGCATCTATGGGGGCATAATCTATGGGGGCATAATCTGTGGAGCACCTATGGGGGCATAATCTATGGGGGCATAATCTGTGGAGCATCTATGGGGGCATAATCTATGGGGGCATAATCTGTGGAGCGTCTATGGGGGTATAATCTATGGAGCATCTATGGGGGCATAATCTATGGGGGCATAATCTGTGGAGCATCTATGGGGGCATAATCTATGGGGGCATAATCTATGGAGCATCTATGGGGGCATAATCTATGGAGCATCTATGGGGGCATAATCTATGGAGCTTCTATGGGGGCATAATCTAAGGAGCATCTATGGGGACACAATCTATGGAGCTTCTATGGGGGCATAATCTAAGGAGCATCTATGGGGGCACAATCTATGGAGCTTCTATGGGGGCATAATCTAAGGAGCTTCTATGGGGGCATAATCTATGGAGCATCTATGGGGGCATAATCTATGGAGCATCTATGGGGCATAATCTATGGAGCATCTATGGGGGCACAATCTATGGGGGCATGATACATGGGCAGAATATGGGGCACAATCTATGGAGCATCTTGTGGGGCATAATCTCATTTTCCACCCTAGGCTTATACTCGAGTCGATAAGTTTTCCCAGTTTTTTGTGGCAAAATTAGGGGGGTCGGCTTATACTAGAGTATATATGGTATCTATCTATTATCTATCTATATCTATCTATATATATAGCATTATACCTATGAAGGGGGCAGCATTATACTCTATGAGGGGGGGCAGCATTATCCTCTATGAGGGGGGCAGCATTATCCTCTATGAGGGGGGCAGCATTATCCCCTATGAGGGGGCTGCTTTATAATCTATGAGGGAGGCTACCCCAACTCCTGCTACATAATTAAGACATGTACTACCTTATATTATACCCTGATATTAGTGTGTTTTACTGCACAATTGGTGGTCTTGTATTTATTTCTATGTAGCTACATAGTGGGCCCCAAGAATGATTTTCTCTGGTGGGCCCAAGGTGTTCCAGCCCGACGCTGCCACTAGTTGACCCCTTTTGTGAACGTCATAAAGAAAACAAAGTAAAAAACAATGCTTTACCATCATACCGCTGAACCAAAAGTGGAATAACACGCGATCAAAAAGATGGTTATAAATAATCATGGTACTGCTGAAAACGTCATCTTGTCCCGCAAAAAACGAGCCACCATAAAGCATATATAATCAGCGAAAAAATAAAAAAAATTACAGTTGTCAGAATAAAGTGAAGCAAAAACAATTATTTTTTCTATTAGATAGGTTTTATTATATAAAAGCGCCAAAACATAAAAAATTATATAAATGAGGTATCGCTGTAATCGTTACAGACCCAAAGAATAAAACTGCCTTATCAATTTCAAATTATCAAATTCATAAATTGCTGGTTTTTGCTCATTCTGTCTCCCAAAAATTGGAATAGAAAGTGATTAAGAAATCTCATGTGCCCAAAAATGGTATCGATAAAAACGTCAACTCGTCCCACAAAAAACAAGACCTCACATGACTCTGTGGGCCAAAATATGGAAAAATTATAGCTCTCAAAATGTGGTGATGCAATTAAAAAAGTCTTTTAGTGTGTGACAGCTGCCAAACATAAAAAAACAGCTATAAATAGTAAATCAACCCCCCCTTTATCACCCTCTTAGGTAGGGAAAAATAATAAAATAAAAAAAAGTATTTATTTCCATTTTCCCATTAGGGTTAGGTGTTGTGAATGCTCTGGAGACAACTTCTGAGCTGAGGCTCCCTCTGGTGGTTGCTGACGGTATTGAAGCTGTATTGAATGACAAGGCTTCCTCACCTGGAAGCAAGGACTGGCAATCAGGAGAGACGGACTGGGCTGATATAACTGAGCTGCCTTCCCATGATCCTCGCCGGTGATCAATTGTTGTTTCCTGGTCCATTTGGAAGTCAGCTGGTGTCATGCTTTCAGCTGCTTCTTTCAGATAAGTTATTTGCTGCTTGTTTCTATCGTGTTTGCTATTTCCATTTTTTGTCTGCACTTTTATGGGAGATTAGCCGGGTTCCCCTCCAGGGGCCTGTGCTACTCTCTGTTTTTCAGTAGCCACTATTTATTTGTTCAATTGCTCTGTCCCTGCTATTTAAGTGGCTGAGGGTTAGCTGCTTGTTCACACCAGAAATCTGATTTAGCGGGTGGCGAGATCGTGTGGTCTCAGCATTTTTTTAAATCAGAAGTGTTGGAATTTTTCTAGGGTTTTTCTGGGTTGCAGATAGTATTCTGTCCTGTTCTGTCCTATCTAGGCAGTATTTGGCTCCAGCGTTTGCTCACTCTATTTTCTTCCTGCATTTGTGTTTCATCTTGTCTAACCACCATTATATGTGTGGGGGCTACCTATTCCTTTGGGGCGCTACTCCGGGGCAGTTGGCTTTCCTGTTTCTATCTTTAGGTGTAGCTAGCTCTCCGGCTGTGCCGAGGCGTCTAGGTCACCGTAGGTATGTCCCACGGCTGCTTCTAGTTGTGCGGTTAGTTTAGGGATCTGCAACCCATTAGTTCCCAACCTCTCTGGGTGTTTGGCTGCCTTTGCTGTTTTTTGCTCCTGTCCTCCTCGGCTACCAAATCATAACAGTTAGGGCTAAAGTTAGGTTAGGGTTGGGACTAAAGTTAGGGTTGGGGCTAAAGTTAGGGTTAGGGTTGGGGCTAAAATTAAGGTTAGGGTTGGGGCTAGAGTTGGGGTTAGGATTTGGATCACTGTTATGGTTGGGATTAGGGTTAGGGGTGGGTTAGGGTGAGGTTTGTGGTTAGGGTTATGGTTAGGGTTGGGATTAGGGTTAGGTGTGTGTTGGGGTTAGAGTTGGAGTTACGATTGGGAGGTTTCCACTGTTTAAGCACATCAGGGGCGTTCCAAGCACGACATGGAGTCTTATTTAAATTCCAACCAATTCTGCGTTGAAAAAGTCATACGGCACTCCTTCCCTTCCAAGCTCTGCCATGCGCCCAAGCAGTGTTTTTCCTGCATATATTGGGTATCAGCATACTCAGGACAAATTATACAACTTTTGGGGTCCAATTTCTCCTGTTACCCTTGGTAAAATAAAACAAATTAGATCAGAAGTAAAAGTTAAATTTTCATTTTTTTTTTCATTTTTTTAAACATTCCAAAAATTCCTGTGAAGCACCTGAAGAGTTAATAAACTTTTTGAATGTGGTTTTGAGCACCTTCAGGGGTGCATTTTTTAGAATGGTGTCACTTTTGGGTATTTTCTATCATATAGACCCCTCAAAGTGACTTCAAATGTGATGTGGTCATTAAAAAAAAATGGTGTTGCAGAAATGAGAAATCACTGGTCATCTTTTAACCCTTATAACTTCCTAACAAAAAAAATTTTGGTTCCATAATTATGCTGATGTAAAGTAGACATGTGGCCAATGTTATTTTATTACGTATTTTGTGTGACATATCTCTCTGATTTAAGGCATGAATATTCAAAGTTGGAAAATTGCGAAGTTTCCAAAATTTCTGCCAAACTCATATCAAATAAATTTTACCACTTTTCACGGACTGTTTTTTCTTAGTCTTATTATATATTTATTCACTCAATCAAATATTTATTCACTTTACCTCCTATGGACATTTTTCACTATGGTTACGGACACTAATGAGAGTATAAATGTTATATATATATATATATATATATATATTTTCTATAACGAGCTAAGATTCTTTCTCCCCTGGATATTTCAGCCTCTGGTAGTATGCGTGGTATCACCTGTGATTTGTTCTGGTCGCTTTCTTATTAGTGGAGTGTGCTTTATTGCACTACTCTATACCACTATTAAAGGTCACTGTCAGTGAATTTGGACTTTAATTTCCACCAAAAGTCTCCTTGTAAGGCCGGAGTCACACTGGCGACAAAAATGGATGAGTGCAATGCGATGAAATATCGCATTGCACTCGGACCAATGTTAATCTATGGAGCAGCTCCCAGCATCCGATTTTTTCTCGGCCGTTTTCCTCGGACCGAGACAATCGCCAATGCAAGTCTATGGGTGCGATGAAAAATCGGATTACAAACGGACCACACGTGTGACTTGAGAGAAAATTGCACCGGTGTCCTTTAGAAGAGCCGGCAATTCATCCCCGGCTATACTGTAAAATCATACTGACAGGTTTAATAAAGAATAGAAAGACTACATATGCACACATAGAAACCATATATATATATATATATATATATATATATATATGTCATTGTGACACATATATATATATATATATATATATTTATAGTTCATACACTTCTACATAGTATAATAGTCGCTAATTCAATTGCCGGCTTTTGTGAAATTACAGAACCCGACATGAAATGACACATGGTTTACATACAGTTAACCATGTCATTTCATGTAGTTTGATATATGGTTTTCACTAACAATTACATGAGTGTATGTGTGCAAAATTTCATACATGTACGGGTTAATAAAATGTGTAAATTCGTTGTAAAAAAATGCGTGGTCTCCTGCTGTATTTTCTCCACCAGACAGGGAAAGCCAGTGACTGAAGACAGATATTAGTATCCCTGAGAGGGACCATTTTTTTGTGTCCCCCCGGCTATTAACATCTGCCCCCAGCCATCCCAGAAAAGGCACATCTGTTATGTTTCGGTATCTGAGGAGTGCAGGTAAAAAAGGCAATACACCAGAGCAGTTGGAATCTATGAGATTGCAGTACCCTGACTAACCACAACAACTAGAGGCAGCCGTGGAGCGTTCCTGCGTTGGTCCTAGACGCCTCGTCACAGCCTGAGAAACTAACTACACCTAAAGATAGAAATAGGAAAGCTATCTGCCCCGGAGCAGAACCCCAAAGATAATAGAAAGCCCCCAAACAAGTAATGGCGGTTAGACAAGATGAAATACTGACACAGAAAGAAAATAGTATGAGCAAACGCTGGGGTCCAAACTAACTAAATAGAAAAGGATAGGAAGGGTACTTACTGCAATCCCAGAAAACCCTGAAAAGCACCAACTCTACTAATTTCAAAAACACCTGAGATCACACGACCTCTTCCACCTAAATTAGTTCTCTGGTGTAACAAAATCAAAACAGCAGCCACTGAAAAAACTGGAAAAAGCAAAAGTACAAACATCAGTGGCTGAACTAAACTGAGAGGGCAAAAGCCCCCGGAGGGGACCCTGAAGGCCCCCACAGAAGTGCAGGACAAAATGCAAAAATATAGCACAAAAACAAAAAGAAAAAAATGTCTTATCTGTTAGCAGGAAATGCAGACACGACACAGCAGGCTACAAGGGAAACAGGAATGAAGGATTCAGACCAGAACAATTGATCACCGGCAACCCTGATGGGAAGGTGACTCCCTTATATAAGACCAGTCAGTAACACCTGATTCCCAGTCCTCACAATCTTCACTGGACAGACCAGCACCGCTTGTAACCACCAGAGGAAGCCTCTGCTCAGAACTCATCTCAAACCCATTCACAACAGTACCCCCCCCTTGAGGAGGGGTCACCGAACCCTCATTTGAGCAACCAGGTCGGTCAGGATGAGTTCTATGATACGCACGGATAAGTCTCCTAGCATGGATGTCCGAAGCAAACACCCAAGAATTGTCTTCCTGACCATAACCTCTCCATTTAACCAAATACTGGAGTTTCCGTCTAGAAAAACGAGAATCTAATATTTTCTCAACCACATACTCCAGATTGCCCTCAACCAAAACAGGGTCAGGAGGCACAGCAGCAGGAACCACTGGCTCAACAAACCTCTTCAACAAGGACTTGTGGAACACGTTATGGATCTTAAATGTCCCGGAAGAAGCAAACGAAAAGAAACAGGATTAATAATCTCCATGATCTTATAAGGTCCAATGAACCTAGGCTTAAATTTAGGAGATGCTACTCTCATAGGAATATTCTTTGAGGACAACCAGACCAAGTCCCCCACTTTAAACCGAGGACCATCAGTCCTATGCCGGTTAGCAAACCGCTGGGCCTCTCCTGAGAGAGGGACAACCTCTCCACTACCTGGTCCCAAATCTGTTGCATACGCTCCACAACAGAGTCAACACCTGGACAGACAGAAGCCTCCGTCTGTCCTGAAGAAAATCGAGGGTGAAACCCAGAATTACAGAAAACGGAGACATCAAAGTGGCAGAGCTAGCCCTATTATTAAGAGCAAACTCAGCCAAAGGCAAAAAGAGACCCAGTCATCCTGATCAGCAGACAAAAGCATCTTAGATAAGTCTCCAATGTCTGGTTTGTTCTCTCAGTTTGACCATTGGTCTGAGGATGAAATGCCGAGGAGAAAGACAATTGAACACCCAGTTTAGAACAAAAAGTCCTCCAAAATCTGGAAACAAACTGAACTCCTCTGTCAGACACAATGTTCTCAGGAATGCCGTGTAAACGAACCACGTGCTGAAGGAACAACGGCACCAATTCAGAGGAGGAAGGCAACTTAGGTAATGGCACAAGATGTATCATTTTGGAAAACCTATCACAAATTACCCAGATGGTGGTCATTCTCTGAGAAACAGGAAGGTCCGAAATGAAATCCATAGAGATATGGGTCCATGGTCTCTTGGGCACAGGCAATGGCATCAACAAACCACTAGAGCGAGAGCAAGGCTTGGAGCGAGAGCAAGTCCCGCAGGACTGCACAAATTCCCTGACATCACGAGACAAGGTAGGCCACCAAAAGGACCGACTAACCAAGTCTCTGGTACCAAAAATTCCGGGATGCCCAGCCAATGCGGAACAATGAATCTCAGACATCACACTCTTTTTCCACTGGTCCGGGACAAACAATTTTCCAACAGGGCAGCACTCGGGCCTATCCTCCTGACACCCCTCCAGAGCAAGTCTCAAATTGGACGAGATGGCGGAAAGAACTACACCCTCTTTCAAAATAACAGAAGGATCAGATAACTCAGGAGAGTCCGCAAGGAAACTCCTCGAGAGGGCATCCGCCTTAACATTCTTAGTGCCAGGAAGAAAGGAAACCACAAAATTAAAACGTGTGAAAAACAAGGCCCACCTGGCCTGTCTAGGATTGAGTCGCTTGGCAGATTCCAGATAGACCAGATTCTTATGGTCCGTAAGGACCACCACCTGATGTTTGGCTCCCTCCAGCCAATGTCTCCACTCTTCAAAAGCCCACTTCATGGCCAACAACTCCCGATTACCCACGTCATAATTACGTTCAGTAGGAGAAAATATTTTCGAGAGAAAAAGGCACAAGGGTTACTTTTAGAGGTCTCTGGATCTTTTTGGGACAAAACGGCACCTGCCCCAATTTCAGAGGCATCAACCTCCACCTGAAATGGCAGAGAAACATCAGGCTGCCGTAGAACAGGAGCAGAAGTGAATCTCTGCTTAAGTTCCTGAAATGCAGAGACTGCCTCAGGAGGCCAATTCACCACATCAGAACCCTTTCTGGTCAAATCAGTTAATGGTTTAACAATAACCGAGAAATTACCAATAAATTTACGATAAAAATTGGCAAAACCCAAAAATCTCTGAAGAGCCTTTAATGAAGTAGGTTGGACCCAATCACAGATGGCCTGAACCTTGACGGGTCCATTTCAATAACAGATGGGGACAAAATGAATCCCAGAAATGAGATCCTCTGTACGCCAAAAAGACACTTTGATCCCTTCACATACAGAGCATTCTCTCTCAAAATCTGGAATACAGTTCGAACATGTTTCACATGAGAGTCCCAGTCATTAGAAAAAATCAAGATATCATCCAAATAAACAATCAGAAATTTGTCCACAAAATCCCTGAAAATGTCATTCATGAAGGACTGGAAGAGGAAGGAGCATTAGTGAGCCCAAAGGGCATCACTAGGTACTCAAAATGCCCTTCAGGGGTATTGAATGCCGTCTTCCATTCATCCCCGTGCTTAATGCGAATAAGGTTATTCGCCCCCCTGAGGTCAAGCTTGGTAAACCAAGTAGCGTCTTTTCACCCTGGAAAACAGGTCAGAAATCAAGGGTAACGGGTATTGATATTTCACAGTAATATTGTTCAAGAGACGATAATCAATACACGGCCTTAATGAACCATCCTTTTTGGCCACAAAGAAAAAACCGGCACCTAAGGGTGAAGAGGATGGTCTGATATGACCCTTCTCCAATGATTCCTTGATATAAGACCGCATAGCGTCATGTTCAGGTACAGACAAGTTAAAAAGGCGACCTTTAGGGAATTTACTACCCGGCACTAATTCAATAGCGCAGTCATAGCTCCTATGGGGAGGCAAGGATGCAGATTTACTTTCGCTAAACACATCAGAAAAATCAATCAAAAAGTCAGGAACATCCTGAGCCTGGGGGGAGGCAGAAAAAACTGGAGTGTTGGTATTAACACATTGGCAGCCCCAACTGGTTACAGACACAGATTTCCAATCCAAAACAGGATTATGAGACTGTAACCAAGGGAAACCCAGCACGATAATGTCATGCAGATTATACAGAACCAAAAATTTGCAGCACTCCTGGTGATCAGGTTCAACCCTCATTATCACCTGAGTAGAAAACTGGGGTTTATTCTCAGCCAAAGGGGTAGAATCGATCCCTAGTAGGGGAATAGACTTCTGTAGGGGTATCAAGGGAAACCCACAACGTTTAGCAAAATCATAATCCATCAGGTTAATAGCTGCTCCGGAATCAACGAAAGCCTGAGCAGAAAATGAGGACAGAGAGCATATCAGAGTGACAGTCAATAAAAACTTAGTCTGAACACTACCCAAGACAACTGAGCGTGCAAAACGTCTTCCCCGCTTAGGGCAGACTGAAATAGCATGAGAGGCATCACCACAGTAGAAACATAACCCATTGCGCTTTCGAAACTCATGACGCTGTGCCCCAGACACCACTCTATCACACTGCATGGGTTCAGAAGCTGGTTCACAAGGCAACACCATTCCACGCATACTTCTCCGCTCACGCAAACGTCTGTCAATTTGAATCGCTAATGACATAGAATCATTGAGACCAGAGGGGACAGAGAATCCCACCATAACATCCTTTACATTATCTGACAGACCCTTCCGGAAAAGGGTTGCCAAAGCGTCGTCATTCCATTTGGTCAGGACTGCCCACCTACGGAATCTCTGACAGTATAACTCAGCGTCATAAAGCCCCTGATTTAATGCCAACAAGGCTTTTTCAGCTTGATCAGTGACATTAGGCTCATCGTACAATAACCCCAAAGCCTGAAAAAATGCATCAACATCACTCAAAACAGGATCCCCAGGTGTCAGGGAAAAAGCCCAATCCTGAGGATCGCCGCGCAGGAGAGAGATGATAATTTGAACCTGCTGCGCTGCGTTCCCTGAGGACTTAGATTTTAAGGCAAAAAACAATTTACAATTATTTTTGAAATTCTGAAACTTAGCTCGATCCCCTAAAAACAAATCTGGCATGGGAATCCTAGGTTCCACAACAGGCAACCTAGCAAGATAGGTAGCAATACTCCGAACCTCAGCGGCAAGCTGATCCACACGGCCAGACATCTGTGCAAACTCCATTGAGAGAAAAGATCCTTCCCAGCACCCAGAGATACAGAGGGAAAAAAATGCAACAAACAGAAAAATATCTCTGACAACTCTGGCAACCTTTTTTCTTTCACAATATTTTTTTTTTTTTTTTTTTTCCCTTCTGTGAGTACCATACAATTTTCAATTTTTGGGCCGGTGATACTGTTATGTTTCGGTATCTGAGGAGTGCAGGTAAAAAAGGCAATACACCAGAGCAGTTGGAATCTATGAGATTGCAGTACCCTGACTAACCACAACAACTAGAGGCAGCCGTGGAGCGTTCCTACGTTGGTCCTAGACGCCTCGTCACAGCCTGAGAAACTAACTACACCTAAAGATAGAAATAGGAAAGCTATCTGCCCCGGAGCAGAACCCCAAAGATAATATAAACCCCCAAACAAGTAATGGCGGTTAGACAAGATGAAATACTGACACAGAAAGAAAATAGTATGAGCAAACGCTGGGGCCCAAACTAACTAAATAGAAAAGGATAGGAAGGGTACTTACTGCAATCCCAGAAAACCCTGAAAAGCACCAACTCTACTAATTTCAAAACACCTGAGATCACACGACCTCTTCCACCTAAATTAGTTCTCTGGTGTAACAAAATCAAAACAGCAGCCACTGAAAAAACTGGAAAAAGCAAAAGTACAAACATCAGTGGCTGAACTAAACTGAGAGGGCAAAAGCCCCCGGAGGGACCCTGAAGGCCCCCACAGAAGTGCAGGACAAAATGCAAAAATATAGCACAAAAACAAAAAGAAAAAAATGTCTTATCTGTTAGCAGGAAATGCAGACACGACACAGCAGGCTACAAGGGAAACAGGAATGAAGGATTCAGACCAGAACAATTGATCACCGGCAACCCTGATGGGAAGGTGACTCCCTTATATAAGACCAGTCAGTAACACCTGATTCCCAGTCCTCACAATCTTCACTGGACAGACCAGCACCGCTTGTAACCACCAGAGGAAGCCTCTGCTCAGAACTCATCTCAAACCCATTCACAACACACATCTATGATTAGATGCGCCTTTTCTGGCACTTAGCCCGTCTATTCCCATTGCCCTGTAGCGGTGGCTAATGGGTTAATAATGGGTTAGGACCATCTTGCTATTGGAAGGTGACTTTAAGCCAGGTTAATAATTGAGAATTGTCAATTAGACAACTCTCAATTATTAATCCTATTGTATGAAATGGTTAAAAAAAACACACACACATTAATTAAAAAATCATTTTAATGAAATAAATACACAGTTTTTGACCATCTTTTATTGTACCGATAATCCTTCGAATCCCTTGCTCTCCTGTAATAAAATTAAAATAATAAAGCAAGCATATTCTTACCTCTCCGGCGCACAGTCAGGTCCCCCGCTGTAATCCATCGGAAAGGGTTAACAGATTTACAGCGAGGACCGCTGGTAATGCCTGCAGACTCTATGTAAACCCCCAAATGAATGAGCTCATCTCCCCAAGCCAATGAAAGTCTATGGGTGCGAGAAAACAAGGAGTCGGCCATGATGTCTATGCTCGTCAATGTGGAGATGTTGACTGTGTTGGTGCAGGAGAGGCCCGAAATTTGGGACCAACGAGATGTACATTATGCAGACCGCGCAAGAAAAGAGGCGGCATGGAGGCGCATCTGTGGGCAGATGTTTCCCCACTTTGGGGACAGCCCACGCGAGGAGCAGCAGCGAATGAGTAAGTAATCTGATGTTTTTTCACACTTGTTAATGGTCAGAACGTAATAATTGCGTTGAGTTTCCCAAAAATATGTATTTTTTTTTTTTCTGCCAAAATGTTAGGATAATCACATCCGAATAGGCCCCCATAACTATGTAATTTAATTATCAAGAATTATTTATTTAATATATAGTGACAATACATGTACATAAAAAAATAAATAACAAAAATGTGCGTATACAAGAAATATATGTAAAATATATATAAAACAACCTCCAAAAGTAAAAATTCAATGAATTAGCCCCCTGACGAAGGAAAATACAATCCGAAACATGCGTTGGGGCACCAGTGCGTTCAGGATTATAACCTCCATAAGGTATTACGATATCTCTTTATACAACCCCTGGATTCAATTATACTTGCACCTTTATTGCACTTGGCACTTCTTTATATTTATACCTATATATTAGGCATATTCCATTTTCATGGGATGCTCTCTCACTTAGTATTTTATGAATTGATATATTTTTGTGATTACACTTGGCACATATTTTCATAGTTGATTGATTTTTTTAATTTTTGCTCTATGATTTTTATCCAGGATTAATTTTATGATTTTTTACCTTAGAGGATTATAACCTTAATAGGGTATTACGATACTTCCTCATTTAACCCCTGGATTTAATTGCACATTGCACTTTTGTTGGCACACTGCACTTTTTTATATCTGTACATATATATCAGGCATATTTATTCATGTGAGATGCTTCCTTATTAAATACTAGATGGTGGCCCGATTCTAACGCATCGGGTATTCTAGAATATGTATGTAGTTTATTTATGAAGATTTAAGAATAATGCAATTTTACGTGGAGGCCGCCGGTCGGAGTACTTCTGCTGGCGCCTGTCATCTCCTGGCTGCGTCGCGCTGACCTCCATGCGGCAGGAGATGACCCGCGGCTACCGTCGGGAGATCAGCGGCTAGGGCCGCTGATCTGTCGACGATAGCGGTTGCGTGCGTGGTGCACATCCTGCGCCAATTTGCAGCCGGACTTCGCCTGTCGCTGATTGTTACCGTATATTACCTCATATTACCTCATGTTACCTGTGTATTACCTCATATTACTGTGTATTACCTCATATTACTGTGTAAGGTTCTATGTATATATTCCTGAAATACAGGACTTTTCATATAGCGTCTTGTGCTTGGGTGCGATGAAAACACAGGAGTCACAGGTTTGATATAGAAAAGTCCTGTATTACTTCATACAAGTTGGCAGAAATGGTCACACAGTTTGCAGACACAGAAACAGGATACACAGCAGGCCAGAGTAATCCAAGCTCAGCAATCACTCTCCAATACAGATTCAGGATCTTCTTCTCTGTTACCGTAAGTCCATGCAAACGTGGGTCTTTCAAAGAGCAGGGTTCAGAGTCCACAAGTGCTTCAGAGTTCCTCAGTAGGAATAGCTGGAGTACAAGGTCCAAGGCTTACAGGAGTCAAGTCACAGGTTCACTGCAGGCTAGATTCTGAAGCACTGATTGCTCAGCTGTGGCTGCTTAAGAAGCAAAGAGAGAATCAGGGCGGGAACATGCAAGCTGGAAACTCCATTTTGACTGAGGGCAAGATAGCTGCAGCAAGACAGAAAGTAAAATGGCTGACGAACAAACTGAGTTTCAGGAATATATACATAGAACCTTACATACTGTGTATTACCTCATGTTACTGTATATTACCTAATTTTACTGTGTATTACCTTATGTTACTTATGTATTACCTCATGTCACCTGTGTATTATCTCATGTCACTGTGTATTACCCGTGTTCAGTAAACATGACAGAAGTACATCAGACACTGTGACTGACAAAACATGTACAGTACATCATGGGTGGTTGGTGAGTCACATGACCACATGGGCGGAGTTAGCTCTGCATCGCTGATGTTACTGTGTATTACCTCATGTCACTGTGTATTACCTCATATTACTGTGTATTACCTCATATAACTGTGTATTACCTCATGTTACTGTGTATTACCTCATATTACTGTGTATTACCTCATATAACTGTGTATTACCTCATGTTACTGTGTATTACCTCATATTACTGTGTATTACTTCATATCACTGTGTATTTCCTCATGTTACCATATATTACCTCATATTACCTCATGTTACCTGTGTATTACCTCATATCACTGTGTATTACCTCATGTTACCGTATATTACCTCATATTACCTCATGTTACCTGTGTATTACCTCATATTACTGTGTATTACCTCATATTACTGTGTATTACCTCATGTTACTGTATATTACCTCATTTTACTGTGTATTACCTTATGTTACTTATGTATTAGCTCATGTCACCTGTGTATTACCTCATGTCGCTGTGTATTACCCGTGTTCAGTAAACGTGACAGAAGTACATCAGACACTGACTGACAAAACATGTTCAGTACATCATGGGCAGTTGGTGAGTCACATGACCACATGGGCAGAGTTAGCCCTGCGTCGCTGATTGGCCGCAGCCGGACCAATCAGCGACGTGGGATTTCCTGGACAGACAGACAGACAGATAGGATAAGACGATTATATAAATAGATTTGTATGAATTGATATAATTCTGTGGTTGCACTTTGCACATAATTTTATATCTTGATTTTTTTATTTTGGCACAATGATTATTATCCAGGGCTAATTCCTTGAATTTTTACTTTTGGAGGTTGTTTTATATATATTTTACATATATTTCTTGTATACGCACATTTTTGTTATTTATTTTTTTATGTACATGTATTGTCACTATATATTAAATAAATAATTCTTGATAATTAAATTACCCTGATTGGTCTGTTTCTTGGTCTTTCCTTATTTTGGCTTGGTGCTTTATTCCTATATAACAAAACAGAAGGAGCCAGCTTACCACAGTCGTAGACCTCTGCACGGACTCTCTGGTGGAAGAACCAGAGTGCACATGAAAAAACGATGATGTGAGTCCAGCTGATTAAAAGACTGAATTAATTCAAAAATGGTAAAAAACGTACCAAATTACATATGGCACCCAGTACACGCAGCTTTATTCCTATATAGTGGCCTCCACTTCCTATATCCGCCTGCTCTGGAGTGAGCACGCTGATGAGATAATGTGGTGATACATATATGTATATATTTAATATTAATAATTTTTAATTGTTATTGTTTATATTAGTAAATTCCTGATCTAATTGATCATATATATACAGTATATGTATTTTTAATTATATTTATTAATATTTTATTATTTTATTGCTCCCTGTGTGTGCTGTGTGTGTGATTTTATTTCCCCATGACTATGTGAAGTGTATGTGGAAGAATTTGGCATTGTGCAGCTAGGTAAATTATTAAATTATATGTCACATTGCAGTGGATGATGTCATGAGAAGATGGAGAAGCATCGGCGACCAATACCGGAGGGAACGGCAGCAGAGGTCAAGGAGCGGGTCTGCAGCACCCACAAAGAGGAAGTACGTTTATGTCTACCGCCTAGATTTTCTGGCTCCTATTCTGGATCTGAGACCGTAAGTACCTACATCACACCACATAACACCTATGCTGTTTAGGCTCACATCTACAACATGTTCTAATACCATTTCATTTCCTAACAGAACTCAGTCCAACCTCACTGAGAGGGAGACAGGCTCCGACTCAGAGGCCATAATTGACCCGGTTGGGGGAGATGAAGAGTTGGCTGGCCCATCGTCTGACCCTCCCTGCTGCATCCCCCAAGCTTCCCAAGCACCAGGACCTGACCAAGCAGCTGAACCGCAACCTGTACCTGACACACCAGTTGCAGCAGCAGGCACCAGTGTTGAGGTGCAGCAAATAGCAGCAGCCCCACTGTACCTCTGGGGGGCTCCCCCCAGGCTGCTGCAATATCCCGCCATGGGAGAAGATGTCGAGATATCACAGCTTCTGATACCCGGAGGCATGTGGACACTGGGGTCCTCAATTATCTGTCAAGGGCAGCTGTGGATGAGGGTGAGGAGGCCTATGCACGTAGCCTTGCCCGCTACCTTCGTCCCCTACCCCGTGAGATCAGGCTCCGTGTGCGAGGATCAATTCACATCCTAATTGACGCATGCACACCCCCCAATACACCATATGAGGTATTTGAATTCCTTGAGAGGTGGCTGCTCTCACCCCGTAACTTTCTGCGCCTTACCCCCCAACAAAATGTGCATGCTCAATTAGGATCTGAGGATCCTCCTGCACGGGCACCTACACCTCAACCCATTCCCCCACAAAACCAACCTTGGTAGCAACAGGGTCAAATAGCAGGCTATAATCCGACTTCCCAATATGGCCACTGGTACAGATCTAGTGTTGGAGGCTGGTCCCAACCTGGATGTGCACAACATGGTCATATTGGGGGGTATGATTCTCGGGGGTACCATCTTACACAGGAATATAATCTCCCTTATCTGTATGGCAATGTGCCCACACACCAACCTGACCGTGGGCAGATGTTAGCTCAGGGCCCAGAAAATCCACCCCAACAGGGTGATGGTCAAGGTTCTCATCCAAGCCAACCACCCAGAGACGCTGGGCATCCGCCAACCCCACCACCCACATACCACCAGCTGTGATTTTTATTTTTCTTATATATTATGATTTCAAAACCAGTTAGTTATTTTTTATATTTAGTTGAAACTCATGTTGTGTCAAAGAAATTTGCACTAATCTAAATGCCTCAAAAAACCATATTGGTACCAATATGCTCTTCAGTAGGCATAGTCAAAGTTTGTTATTTTCATTATCTCTTATTAGTTAGACAATGTTATGGGTTGCAGAACGCACCAAATAGATATAAATAAAAGGTGCGTTCGCAGCCCGGGGTCCACCGTGCAGGCAGAACCTGCTGCTAGTAAGATGGTGCAGTAGGAGGTATGAGCGAACTCTGTTATACCGCAGAGTTGCAGATATGGACGCCGTAGCACTATATGCCGAAGTGAGCAAACTCTGTTACTCCACAGAGCCGCTAAACAAAAGGATATGGTGCTATATGGTAGCATAAGAGAACTCTGTTGCACCAGAGTCGCAACCTAAACGCTGACTAATAGCGATGTAAGCGTGCCGCCACCGGGTTACGTCCGGGCTGCGCAGCTTCAATATAAAGTAGTCAGCAAAGCACACAGCAAACTCCTCACAGGAGATGCCGGTATACTAGGGGCTATACAGCCATAGCCCTGAACCCATACACACAACTCCTCACCGGAGGTACCGGTATTCTAGGGCTTATTTCAGCCGGGTCCCTAAACACATGCATAACCACACTAGCGCAAACACGTAACAGATTTGATACTAGCGCACAGCCGTGCGGTTATGCCACCTTTTATAGTAGCCATGAGTACGAGGCCTTCCAGAAAGGACCAATAGGAAGCTGCTTAGAATACCACCAGCTTCAGGACCTTCCTGGAGGACCAATAGGAGTCGCAGCTGTATCCGAGCATGTGACCCCTGATCTCCAATGGAAGATCTTGCCCTGGGCATGCTCAGATGGAGAAACAGAGGACATAGTCCCAAATCTGCCTGCTCCAACACTGGTTACAACAGAGGATCCAGGAGCTGCAGCAGCAAGTCTCTGCGCAGTATTATACCGGGCGAGAAGCTGGGACCGATGTCTCTGCTGAGCAGATTCCACTGCGGCCGGAGATGGATGTGAGACCGCAGCGGGACTGGTTCGAGATTCCCCTTGTGCAGCAGCGGGAACTCGATCCCTAACATTACCCCCCTCCTAGGGCCCCCCCTTCTTTGGGCCTCGCTGCGCTCAAAGGCAGCAATGAGCTGCGGAGCGTGAACGTGCTCGGCAGGCTCCCAGGACCTATCCTCAGCCCATAAACCCTCCAATCCACCTAATAAAATTTTTTGTCCCGTACCACCTTACACCCTATGATGGCATTCACCTCGTGATCGTCGGTAGATGAACCCAATGTCCCGGCACATGACTCGGCTGAAGACCTCATCCTCTCCTTGGAGGCCTGAATGGCACCCTGGAATCGGCGGACGACACGGGCATGGGCACCGTGACCCGCGGATGCTGACCGTAGTTCAAGAGGAATGGGGTCTGTCCGGTGAGTCAGCCACAGCATTATTGAGAGCAAACTCAGCCCACGGTAGTAAAGATGCCCAGTCATCCTGCCTGGCTGAGAAAAAATGTCGCAAATATGTGACCAAGGTCTGGTTGGCCCTCTCTACCAACCCATTCGTCTCGGATGATACGCAGAGGAGAGATTTAACTCAATGCTGAGTAGCCGACACAGCTCTGTCCAGAACCGAGACGCAAACTGGGGACCTCGATCACTAACGACTTTGTCTGGCATACCGTGTAAACGGAAAATATGCCTAATAAATAATGCTGCCAAGGCCAGTACAAACGGTAACCGTGGTAACGGCACCAAGTGCACCATTTTGGAGAAGTGGTCAGTTATCACCCAGATGATGGTGTAGCCCTGAGACTTGGGTAAGCCCACCACAAAATCCATCCCGACCATCTCCCAAGGCCTGTCTGCCACCGGCAAAGGAAAAAGTAACCCAGTCGAGGGGACTTATTCTTGGCGCAGGACACGCATGCCTGAACATATTCCCTGACGTCACGGATCATATGTGGCCACCAGTATGTCCTCACCAGCAACTCAGATGTCCTTTTTGTCCCGAAATGTCCACCCATCCTGGAGGAATGTGCCCAAGAAAGTACTTACGGTCGCAAATTGGTGGGTACAAAAGTCTTGCCCGGAGGCACAGACTCAAGCGAAACCAGAGCCACAGTTCTTAGGCTCTCACAGGGGACAATAAGCCGAGGCTCCTCCTCCACCTCCTCAGAGGATACGACGGAGCGAGACAGAGCATCGGCCCGAATGTTCTTCTCACCGGAGAGGAAATGGAGGGTGAAATGGAACCGGGAGAAGAACAGGGACCATCTGGCCTGGCGGGAATTCAGTCGCTGGGCTGTTTGCAAGTACACCAAGTTTTTGTTGTCCGTGAAGACCTGGAAGGGAAAGCGAGCCCCCTCCAGAAGATGTCTCCACTCGGAGAAGGCCAACTTCATAGCCAGTAACTCCCTGTCCCCGATGGAATAATTCCTCCTGCTGGGGTAAAGGTTTTAGAAAAGAAGAAGCAGGGATGCTTCCGACCTTGAGCATCCTTTTGATAAAGGACTGCTCCAGCACCAACAGAAGAGGCATCCACCTCTAAAATAAACGGCTTATCAATATCGGGCGATGTAATATGGGAGCACTGGCAAAATGCGACTTGATGGAAGAGAACGCCTTGGAGACCTCCTCAGACCACAACTTGGGATTTGCTCCCTTCTTGGTGAGGGCTACCAAGGGAGCTAACAAAGTCGAGAAATGGGGAATGAACTGGCGATAATAATTAATGAACCCCATAAAGCACTGAACCGCTTTAAGAGAATGGGGTTCTTGCCAGTCCATCACAGCTTGTAGTTTGGCAGGATCCATAGCCAATCCCTGGGCGGAGATGATATAGCCAGGAAAGGTAAAGACTCCAGCTCAAACATGCATTTCTCCAACTTTGCATAGAGGGAATTCGCCCGTACAAGGTCGAAGACTTTGCAGACATCCCTTCGGTGAGAGTCAATATCTGGAGAAAAGATGAGAATATCATCCAGATAGACTACTACAGAGGTGGAAAGCATATCCCGGAAGATGTCATTGACAAAGTCTTGGAAAACGGTCGGGGCATTACAGAGCCCGAAGGGCATCACCAGGTATTCATAATGCCCATCCCTGGTATTAAAAGCCGTTTTCCATTCATCCCCTTCACGGATGCGAATCAGGTTATAAGCACCATGCAGATCTAATTTAGTAAATACCCTTGCTCCCCAGAGCCTATCAAAGAGCTCAGAAATCAGGGGCAACGGGTACTTATTCTTAACGGTGATGGCGTTAAGACCCCTGTAATCTATACACGGACGTAATTCTCCATTCTTCTTCTGTACAAAGAAGAACCCTGCCCCTGCTGGTGACACCGACTTCCTAATGAACCCTCTTGCCAGATTCTCCTGGATATATTGAGACATAGCCTCCGTCTCAGGAAGAGAGAGGGGATAGACCCTTCCCCGAGGAGGTTCTGCTCCAGGCAAGAGGTCAATAGGACAGTCGTAAGGACAATGGGGCGGAAGAGTCTCCACAGCCTTTTTAGAGAACACGTCTGCATATGACCAATAGCACTTGGGAAGAGGAGTAAGATCTGCGGGTATCTCTGTAGTGGTAACCTGAATGCACTCCCTGACACATCTGCCCCTACATGTCTCACTCCAACCCAGTATCCTACCGGAGGTCCACTCAATATGAGGGGAGTGGAAACGGAGCCAGGGTACTCCCAGTAGGATCTCGGCTATTCCCTCGGGAAGGACGAGAAGGGAAATAATTTCCTGATGGGAAGGGGATACACACAAAGTAAGGGGAACAGTCTGATGTGTAATTTGCGAGGGCAATGTCAACCCATTCACTACCCGGACAGTCACTGGTTTGTCGAGCGCTACCAGATGTATTGCGTGGCAACGAGCAAAGGTAGATGACATGAAATTCCCATCTGCTCCCGAGTCCACACAAAGCTCGACTGTAAGAGTGGAAGAGCCTACAGTGACTGTCCCTTTAAACGTCATCTTGGAGGAAAATGCAGCTGTCTCCAGTGAGCCTCCTCCCAGGGTCACTAGACTTGATCGCTTCCCCGATTGCTGTGGACATCTGTTAGCATAGTGTCCTGTCTGCTGGCAAAAGATTACAGACCACGGGTAGTCGAGCGGCCCGAGACTTAGGTCCCGCACGAGAAACCTCCGTGGCCTTTTGGGGTTTGGATGCCTGAACGGGGATTCGAGAGGTTTGGCAAAGGTGGGAGACAACCGAAACCTCTGCCTACACTGGGTCCGCTCCAACCTTGTGAAAACGGAGGTCGATACAGGTAGATATGGAGATAAGCTTCTCCAGTGTGGCGGGAATCTCCCTGGTAGCCAAAGCGTCTTTAACATGGTCAGCCAGTCATCTCCAGTAGACCGGAATGAGAACTTTATCCGACCATTCTACAGTCATGGACAAAAGTTTTGAGAATGACACAAATATTAATTTTTACAAAGTCTACTGCTTCACTTTTTCTAATGGCAATTTGCATATACTCCAGAATGTTATAAAGAGGGATCAGCTTAACAGCAATTACTTGCAAAGTCAATATTTGGCTAGAAAATGAACTTTATCCCCCAAAACACATTTCAACATCATTGCAGCCCTGCCTTAAAAGGACCAGCTAACCTCTTTTCAGTGATTGCTCCATTAATACAGGTGTTGGTGTTGATGAGGACATGGCTGGAGATCAATCTGTCATGATTAAGTAAGAATGACACCACTGGACACTTTAAAAGGAGGCTGGTGCTTGGCATCATT
This sequence comes from Oophaga sylvatica, assembly GCA_033576555.1. Taxonomy (NCBI): domain Eukaryota; kingdom Metazoa; phylum Chordata; class Amphibia; order Anura; family Dendrobatidae; genus Oophaga; species Oophaga sylvatica. Next base: position 270,231,344 of record JARQOD010000003.1, on the reverse strand, counting down.
GTTTCTCTTCTGTTAACCATGGTTATCTCTAAAGAAACACGTGCAGTCATCATTGCAATGCACAAAAATGGCCTAACAAGGAAGAGTATCGCAGCTAGAAAGATTGCACCTCAGTCAACAATCTATCGCATCATCAAGAACTTCAAGGAGAGAGGTTCCATTGTTGCCAAAAAGGCTCCAGGGCGCCCAAGAAAGACCAGCAAGCGCCAGGACCGTCTCTTAAAAGTGTTTCAGCTGTGGGATCGGGCTACCAGCAGTGCAGAGCTTGCTCAGGAATGGCAGCAGGCAGGTGTGCGTGCATCTGCACGCACTGTGAGGCGGAGACTCTTGGAGCAAGGCCTGGTCTCAAGGAGGGCAGCAAAGAAGCCACTTCTCTCCAGAAAAAGCATCATGGACAGACTGATATTCTGCAAAAGGTACAGGCAGTGGACTGCTGAGGACTGGGGTAAAGTTATTTTCTCTGATGAATCCCCTTTTCGATTGTTTGGGACATCAGGAAAATGCCTCATTCGGAGAAGACAAGGTGAGCGCTACCACCAGTCTTGTCTCATGCCAACTGTTAAGCATCCTGAAACCATTCATGTGTGGGGTTGCTTCTCAGCCAAGGGAATCGGCTCTCTCACAGTCTTGCCTAAACACACAGCCATGAATAAAGAATGGTACCAGAATGTCCTCCAAGAGCAACTTCTCCCAACCCTCCAAGAGTAGTTTGGCGATCAACAATGCCTTTTCCAGCATGATGGAGCACCTTGCCATAAAGCAAAGGTGATAACTAAATGGCTCAGGGAACAAAACATAGAGATTTTGGGTCCATGGCCTGGAAACTCCCCAGATCTTAATCCCATTGAGAACTTGTGGTCAATCACCAAGAGACGGGTGGACAAACAAAAACCTAAAAATTCTGACAAAATGAAAGCATTGATTGTGCAAGAATGGACTGCTTTCAGTCAGGATTTGGTCCAGAAGTTGATTGAGAGCATGCCAGGGAGAATTGCAGAGGTCCTGAAGAAGAAGGGTCAACACTGCCAATATTGACTTGCTGCATTAACTCATTCTAACTGTCAATATAAGCTTTTGTTACTCATATGTTTGCAATTATATTTCTGTCTGTGATAAAAACATCTGTCAAAAACACATAAAAACCAGAGGGCAGCAGATCATGTGAAAATATAATATTTGTGTCATTCTCAAAACTTTTGGCCATAACTGTAGCTCAGAGGCCAGAGTTCGAAATTGGACGGAAAACTGACTGACCAAAGACGAACCCTGTGCCAATGCCAGCAGTTGGAGCGCCATATCGTGACCTGAGGTCCTAAAAAGACCTTTTTAAGAGCCTCCAAGAAACGAGGAGCACTCAGCACCACACAATCGCCGCGCTCCCACAGCGGCGTTGCCCACTCCAACGCTCTGCCCAAGAGTAGAGACAATACAAAACCCACTTGTGCCCGATCTGTGGGGAAACGTGCAGCCAGAAGCTCAAGCTGTATAGAGCACTGACTCACGAATCCCCGACATTGCTTGCTGTCACCGGCAAACTTGTCAGGAAGCGGGAGGTGGGATAATGTAGGGGCAGAGGTGGCAGAGGACAAACTGGCTGCAGCCACGCTAGCAGTCTGAACAGCTGAGGTTGTGCGCTTAAGAGCCGCCAACCTACCCTCCAGCTGCTGGATGTACTGCGGTAGATGTTGGTCATCCGCCATTTTACTAGCCAGACTCTGGCGCTAGTATTATGTTATGGGTTGCGGAACGCACCAAACAGATATAAATAAAAGGTGCGTTCGCAGCCCGGGGTTCACCGTGCAGGCAGAACCTGCTGCTAGTAAGATGGTGCAGTAGGTGGTATGAGCGAACTCTGTTATCCCGCAGAGTTGCAGATATGGACGCCGTAGCACTATATGGCGAAGTGAGCAAACTCTGTTACTCCACAGAGCGGCTAAACAAAAGGGTGTGGCGCTATATGGCGGTATAACAGAACTCTGTTGCTCCACAGAGTCGCAACCTAAACGCTGACTAATAGCGATGTTCCCGTGCCGCCACCGGGTTATGTCCAGGGTGCGCAGCTTCAATATAAAGTAGTCAAGAATGCACACAGCAAACTCCTCCCCGGAGATGCCGGTTTACTAGGGGCTATACAGCCAGACCCCTGAACCAATACACACAACTCTTCACCGGAGGTGCCGGTATTCTAGGGGCTTATTTCAGCGGGTCCCTAAACACATGCATAACTACACTGGCGCAAGCACGTAAACAGATTTGATACTAGCGCACGGCCGTGCGGTTATGCCACCTTTTTATAGTAGCCACGAGTATGAGACCTTCCACAAAGGACCAATAAGAAGCTGCTTAGAACACCACCAGCTTCAGGACCTTCCTGGAGGACCAATAGGAGTCGCAGCTGTATCCGAGCATGTGACCCCTGATCTCCAATGGAAGATCTTGTCCTGGGCATGCTCAGATGGAGAAACAGAGGACTTAGTCCCAAATCTGCCTGCTCCAACACTGGTTACAACAGAGGATCCAGGAGCAGCAGCAGCAAGTCTCTGCACAGTATTATACCAGGTGAGACGCTGGGACTGACGTCTCTGCTGAGCAGATTCCACTGTGGCTGGAGATGGATGGGAGATCGCAGCGGGACTGGTTCGAGATTGCCCTTGTGCAGCAGCGGGAACTCGATCTCTAACAGACAAAAGTTTGTTATTTTTTTATATTTATTTTTACACCATGTTGTGTAAAGCATATTTGCACAAATGTGAATGACTACAAACAGCATATGGTACAGATATGGTGTTAAATAGGCTACCTCAAAGTTAGTTATTTTCTTAATATCTTACAATTTATACCAATGTTTGTTATTTTTTTATATCTCTTTTGAAACCATGTTGGCTTATGCATAATTGAAATAGTCTAGTCTTAAGACTCAACTATATGGGTCAGATATGGTGCTCACTAGTCATAGTGAAAGTTTGTTATTTTCCTTATGTATTATTATTTATGCAAATGTTTGTTATTTTTTTATGACTTATTTTGGTACTTGTTGTGTAATAATGCACACTTATAGTATAGTGCTATGAAGACATATACCATATGACTAAAATATGGTTGTCACTACCTCAAGTGAGAGTTTGCACATATAAAAATATATTTTTATAGAAAGTTTGGTGTCTTGTTTCATAAGTAAGTTCTACTGCATCACCAACACATCTGCTATGAACTTTAACACCAGACACAGACTATGTTATAGAAAAAAAAGATTTAGATATACACACAGAAATACATTACAGCATGGATAATGCATCATCTTGCCATGTTGTACTACCTTCAGGTGACACAAAATATTGGATAAAGATATCACGGGTTTTCAGTCCTGAGAGTGGACCACGTAAAGGGATGACATGGGACCCCATTGGTCACCACACTTTCACCAACATCAGATGGGCCACAATCATGCATTCTGGTGAAATTATGTAGAACAACACATGCTTTGATGACCTCATTGACGTTGGCTTCACTCAGCTGAATAGCAGACTGGAGGACCCGCCATTTTGCACACAGAATGCCAAAGGCACACTCCACCAGGCGCCTGGCCCGTGATAGGCGCAAGTTGAAGATCCGACAACGGTGGTCAAGGTTTGTCGTGGATATGGCCTCATTACATTCCTTGATAGCTGGAAGGCCTCATCCCCAACTACAACATATGGGACAGGTTCTAGATTGGAGCCAGGAAGTTGCCGTGCTGGTGGTAGGTTCAACTCGTTATTGCGCAGCCGCCGACCCATAATAGAAGAATTGAAGACTCTAGAGTTTCCAGTTCTTCCATAGGCACCAGAGCCAACAGCACTACAGAAAAATATTGTTTATAATTATAGAATTGGGACCCTGAGTTCGACAGCTTACGCACACAGATGTGCTTCCCATCAAGGGTTCCTATACAATTTGGAAACTGGCATTGCTCCTCAAATCCCCTGGCAATCCTCATCCAGTCTTCCATCTTGGGCTCAGGCATGACCACTTGATGAATTCTGTCCCAGAGTTGTGAGCATGTATCACGAACAATGCCAGATATGGTGGATCTCCCAATCAAAAACTCCATATGGACTGCGGCATATGAAATGCCATTAGTTAGGAATAGTGTTGAGCGATACGATACCGCAAGTATCGGGTATCAGCCGATATTAGCTGTATCGGACTTTCGATTCCGAGTTCCGATATTGTCGTCTTATCGGATACCGGAATCGGAATTGTCACTGTCACTGTCAGTGTCCGTCGTCGGGTCTGTCAGGAGTCAGCGGCACTTACCTGGCAGAAGATCTCCGGCGGTCACGGCCTGGACTGCTTGATGGCCGCCATCATCTTTCCCCGGCGGTCACATGCAGTTACTCGCGATAACTGCAGTGACTGCTGGGTAATCCCGGCCGTAAAGCAGTCAGTCCGATGACGTCACCGCCGGGGAAGCAGGTAATCAGCTGTGCTGCGTCGCGATGACAGGCTCTGCCTGTCATTGCGATGTAGCAGAGCTGGATCGTCGTGGGACTGTCGTTACTATGGACTGCGTCGGACAGGTGGTATACTGTTGGTTTGTTTTTTTCCTTTTTTACAGGAGATCGATGGCATCGCAGGAATGAGAGTATAATAAAAGAAATGAAAACTGTGTTGTCTCTTTTATTTCATTAAAAGACTTTTTTCTTGCTTTGTCTTTTTTTTATACATTTAAAAACTTTGGGATTAATAATGGATCGGTGTCTTATTGACGCCTATCCATTATTAACTGGGCTTATTGTCACCGTGCAATCAACGGTGACATTAACCCCTTATTTCCAGTTCTTTCCCTTGGCACCAGAGCCCAAAAGCACTACAGAAAAAAATTTTTTTTTATAATTATAGAAAATTTGGGGCCCTGAGTTCGAAGCTTTTGCCACAGATGTGCTTCCCATCAAGGGTTTTCCCATACAAATTTTGGGAAAATGGCATTGCTCCCCAAATCCCCCGGCAATCCTCATCCAGTTTCCATCTTTGGGGCCCGGCATGAAATTGTTTTAAATTTTGTCCCAGGTTGGGGAGCATGTATCACGGGAAAAAGGGCCGATATGGTGGATCTCCCAATCAAAAAAATCCATATGGACGGGGGCATATGAAATGCCATTAGTTAGGAAAAGTGTTGAGCGATACGATACCGAAGTATCGGGTATCAGGTTTTAGCTGTATCGGACTTTCGATTCCGGTTCCGATATTGTCGTCTTATCGGATACCGGAATCGGAATTTTCCTGTCAGTCAGTCGGGCGGGTCTGTAGGGAGTCGCGGCCTTACCTGGCGAAGATCTCCGGGGGTCACGGCCCGGACTGTTGATGGCCCCCATCTTTTTCCCCGGGGGGTCAATTTCAGTTACTCGCTTTAAAAGCAGTGATGTGGTTAAACCCCCCGTAAAGCAGTCAGT
>JARQOD010000003.1:270112252-270225812 GCA_033576555.1 Oophaga sylvatica | reverse complement strand
AATCACACTATGTCGGAATGTGCAGCAGAAGACCGGAGAAAAGAGAAGTCCACAGAGAAAAAGTTATCAAGGCATCTAGACAAGATAGAGAAGAAAAGAATGAGAACAGCTCCAATCAGAGAATATGTCATCTGTAATATACCTTGTAAATGTTATTTGTAAAGTGACTACGTTTCATCAGTACTGTTGTTCCTGTATGGTCTGCAGTCTAATGATGGCTGAAAATAACTTCCATTATCTCCTTACCATTTTTAACCCCTTAATCCCATGGGGGAGCACAGCTGATCGCAGCCAGGTGTCAGCTGATTACACAGCTGACACCCGGCCCTATGTGCCAGGAGCGGTCACGGACCGCTCCCGGCACATTAACCTCTGGCACACCGCAATCAAACATGATCGCTGTGTACCGGGGGCACAGGGGAGCATCGTGCAGGGAGGGGGCTCCCTGCATGCTCCCCTAAGACCCTCAGGACAGAGCGATGTGTCGCGCTGTTCCGAGGGACTCTCCTCACTGCAAGACCCCGGATCCAAGATGGCCGCCGGGTCCTGCAGGAATAACAGGCACTAAGGAAGCCTGCAGCAGTGCCTGTGCGATCGCTGGTGTGACAGAGTGCTGTTCCACCCTGGGACAAAGTAAAAATGTAAAAAAAATAAAAATAAACATTTGTAAAAAAAAAATATTCCCCAATAAATTCATTTCTTTAATGTAAAAAAAAACCCCAACAATAAAAGTACACATATTTAGCATCACAGCATCCATAACGACCCATACTATAAAACTGTCCCATTAGTTAACCCCTTTAGTGAACCTCTTAAAAAAAAAAGAAAAAACAAGGCTAAAAAACAATGATTTATCATTATACCGCCGCACAAAAAGTGGAATAACACGCAATCAAAAAGACGGATATAAACAAACATGGTACCGCTGAAAACGACATCTTGTCCCTCAAAAAAAGCCACAATACAGCATCATCAGCAAAACAATAAAAACAATAAAAACAATAAAAAACAAAACAATAAAAAGTTATAGCTCGCAGAATAAAGCGATGCAAAAATAATTATTTTTTATATATAATCGTTTTTATTGTATAAAAGCGCCAAAACATAAAAAAATGATATAAATGAGGTATCATTGTAATAATACTGACCCGAAGAATAAAACTGCATTATCAATTTTACCACACGCGGAACGCTATAAACGCCCCTCCCCCAAAAGAAACTCATGAATTGCTGGTTTTTGTTCATTCTGCCTCCCAAAAATCGTAATAAAAAGCGATCAAAAAATGTCATGAGCCCAAAAATGGTACCAATAAAAACGTCACCTTGTCCCGCAAAAAATAAGACCTCACACCTTCCATGGAATTAGCTCTCTTGTCATTATGTGACATGTCAATCTCTAGATTCAAGAAGAACCTACTCAGACATTTTCTAACAGCTTCAAGGAATTTAATTCCTAGATCCTGGAAACAGGTAAAATCCCCTTCCAGGGCAGAGTTTGTAGCAGAACTTAATGATATATATCGTATGGAAAAGTTGATACAACAATCCACAGGAGACTCTGATAAAATATATAATACTTGGATTCCGTGGCTGGCTATTAGGGAGTCTCCAGAGTTGGAGGCCTGGATCTCCGGACCTTAAATAACCTTTGAAGTAGCCCTGGATAATTTTGAAATGAATAGTGGGCTCCCGGAAAGACTTGTCGTCAAACTTACAACCCAGCTCAGTCATCCATTTTTCATATGTTTTCCTCTCTGTTTCAGAGGGGGGGACTGGGGTGCCCCCGGGGGGGTCTCGAACATTGATATCTCTATCTCTTTCCCTTCTCTACTCTACCTCTTTTCTATCTCCCTATCTCCCCTTCTATCTTTCTCCTTACTTTTCCTCTCACTTCCATCACTTAAGCTCTTCCACTTGATGTATTTTTTTTCTCTGTCTTACTCCCATCATTGACCCTAAACTCTTGGATCATATAATACCACAAGTTTTTTATAAGCGTTATTGCCTTCATGAGATCTACGAACGAAATGCATTAATAGAGATAACATTTGAGTATTTAATAATTAGAAACGACGTCTGTTTATTGCTATATTGTTTCTTGTAAGCTTTTTGGATCACATACTTATTCAGAGTCATGATTGTTCTTTATGATTCTTACTCAGCTATTCAAATAAGCTTGATTTCCACAAAAATAAGACCTCACATGACTCTGTGGGCCAAAATATAGAAAAAATATAGCTTTCAAAATGTGATGATGCAAAAACTACTTTTTGCAATAAAAAGAGTCTTTTAGCGTGTGACAGCTGCCAATCATAAAAGCCCGCTATAAATAGTAAATCAAACCCCCCTTTATCACCCCCTTAGTTAGGGAAAAAAAATAAAATTCAAAAAATGTATTTATTTCCATTTTCCCATTAGGGTTAGGGTTAGGGTTGGGGCTAAAGTTAGGGTTAGGGTTGGGGCCAAAGTTAGAGTTAGAGTTGGGGCTAAAGTTAGGGTTAGGGTTGGGACTAGGGTTACGGGTGTGTTAGGGTTAGGTTTGTGGTTAGGGTTATGATTAGGGTTGTGTTATGTTTCGGTAACTGAGGAGAAATAGCCAAAAAATAGCAAAAGCAGTAATATGCCAGAGAGGCTGGAACCTATTGGATTGCAGTAACCTTAACTAACCACACAACTAGAAGTAGCCGTGGAGCATACCTACGGTGATCCTAGACGCCTCGTCACAGCCTGAGAGATAACTACACTTAAAGGCAGAAAGATGAAAGCTATCTGCCCCGGAGCAGATCCCCAAAGAAATAGGAAGCCCCCAAACATGTAATGGTGGTTAGACAAGAAGAAAACACGGACACAGACAGAAAATAGAATGAGTAAACGTTGGGGCCCAATCTGTCTAGACAGAAAAGTACAGGAAAGAATTCTGACTGCAATCCAACAAAACCCTAACAAAAATACCAACACTTTTGATTGCCAAAAAACCTGAGATCACACGATCTCATCTACCTAAATCAGATCTCTGGTGTAACAAAACGCTATTCAGCAAATAAAAAGTAACAAAGGAGCAAAGCAAAAGTGCAGACACAAACGGAGCACAATTGCAGCGCCAGATCCCCAAAAGGGGACAGGCTGCAGTCCACTGTAAGCAGCAAACCAGCAGAGAAAATCAAACAGAGAAAAAAAAAACAGCAAACACTTATCTGAATGAGAGCTGGGAAACTAGCAGTGCTTCAAGCAAGACCAGAAGGAACAATTGATAACCGACAAGGCTGCTGGGAACTCAAGCCACTTATATCCTACCATTCAGCGCCAGCTGAAGGCCATTCAGTAATCAGTTAATTACCCTCAGCAACCACCGGAGGGAGCCCCAGCTCAGAAGCCGCCTCCAGCATATTCACAACAGTACCCCCCCTTGAGGAGGGGTCACCGAACCCTCACCTGCGCAACCAGGCCGATCAGGATGAGCTCGATGATAGGCACGGATAAGTCTCCCCGCATGAATGTCCGAAGGAAACACCCAAGAATTGTCCTCCTGACCATAACCTCTCCATTTAACCAAATACTGGAGTTTCCGTCCAGCAAAACGAGAATCCAATATTTTCTCAAAAACATACTCCAAATTGCCCTCAACCAAAACAGGGTCGGGAGGTGCAGCCATAGGAACCACTGGTTCGACAAACCTCTTCAATAAGGACTTGTGGAACACGTTATGGATCTTAAATGTCCCTGGAAGAAGCAAACGGAAGGAAACCGGATAAATAATTTCTATGATCTTATAAGGTCCAATGAACCTTGGCTTAAATTTTGGAGATGCAACCTTCATAGGGATATTCCTTGAGGACAACCAAACCAAGTCCCCCACTTTAAAACGAGGACTATCAGTCCTATGCCGGTTGGCAAACCGCTGGGCCTTCTCCTGAGAGAGAGACAACCTCTCCACCACCTGGTCCCAAATCTGCTGCATACGCTGCACAACCTCCGGACAGACAGAAGCCTCCGCCTGTCCTGAAGAAAATCGAGGGTGAAACCCGTAATTGCAGAAAAATGGAGATATCAAGGTGGCAGAGCTATCTCTATTATTAAGAGCAAACTCAGCCAAAGGCAAAAAAGAGACCCAGTCATCTTGATCAGCAGACACAAAACATCTCAAATAAGTCTCCAAGGTCTGGTTTGTTCTCTCGGTTTGTCCATTGGTCTGAGGGTGAAATGCAGAGGAGAAAGACAACTTAACACCAAGTTTAGAACAAAATGTCCTCCAAAATCTGGAAACAAACTGGACTCCTCTGTCATACACAATGTTCTCCGGAATGCCATGTAACTGAACCACATGCTGAAAGAACAAAGGCACCAATTCGGAGAGGAAGGCAACTTAGGTAATGGTACAAAATGTATCATCTTGGAAAACCTATCACAGATTACCCAGATAACGGTCATTCTCTGAGAGGCAGGAAGGTCAGTAATAAAATCCATAGAAATATGGGTCCATGGCCTCTTGGGTATAGGCAATGGCATGAACAAACCATTAGAATGAGAGCAAGGCTTGGAACGAGAGCAAGTCCCACAGGACTGCACAAAGTCCCTGACGTCACTAGACAAAGTAGGCCACGAAAAAGGAGCGACTCACCAAGTTTCTGGTACCAAAAATCCCGGGATGACCAGCCAACGCGGAACAATGAATCTCAGACATCACACTCTTTTTCCACTGGTCTGGAACAAACAACTTCCCAACAGGGCAGCGCTCAGGTTTATCCTCCTGACACCCTTCCAGAGCCAGTCTCAAATTGGGCGAAATGGCGGAAAGAACCACACACTCTTTCAAAATAACAGCAGATCAGATAACTCAGGAGAATCTGCAAAGAAAATCCTCGAGAGGGCATCCGCCTTGACATTCTTAGTGCCCGGAAGAAAGGAAACCACAAAATTAAAACGTGTGAAAAACAAGGCCCACCTGGCCTGTCTAGGATTAAGTCGCTTGGCTGATTTGAGATAAACCAGGTTCTTATGGACCACCACCTGATGTTTGGCTCCTTCCAGCCAATGTCTCCACTCTTCAAAGGCCCACTTCATGGCCAATAACTCCCGATTACCCACGTCATAATTACGTTCAGTTGGAGAAAATTTTCGAGAGGAAAAGGCACAAGGGTTACTCTTAGAGGTCTCTGGATCCTTTTGGGACAAAACGGCACCTGCCCCAATCTCAGAGGCATCAACCTCCACCTGAAACGGCAGAGAAACATCAGGCTGCCGTAGAACAGGAGCAGAAATGAATCTCTGCTTAAGTTCCTGAAACGCAGAAACTGCCTCAGGAGGCCAATTCACCACATCGGAACCCTTTTTGGTCAAATCAGTCAATGGTTTAACAATACCAGAGAAATTACCAATACATTTACGATAAAAATTGGCAAAACTCAAGAATCTCTGAAGAGCCTTCAATGAAGTAGGTTGAACCCAATCACAGATGGCCTGAACCTTGACCGGGTCCATTTCAATAACAGACGGAGACAAAATGAATCCCAGAAATGAGACCTTCTGTACGCCAAAAAGACACTTTGATCCCTTCACATACAGTGCATTCTCTCTCAAAATCTGGAACACAGTCCGAACATGTTTCACATGAGAGTCCCAGTCATTGGAAAAAATCAAGATATCATCCAAATAAACGATCAGAAATTTATCCACAAAATCCCTGAAAATATCATTCATGAAGGCTTGGAAGATGGAAGGGGCATTAGTAAGCCCAAAAGGCTTCACTAGGTACTCAAAATGCCCCTCTGGGGTATTAAACGCCGTCTTCCATTCATCCCGTGCTTAATGCGAATAAGGTAATACGCCCCCCTGAGGTCAAGCTTGGTAAACCAACTAGCACTTTTCACTCTGGAAAACAGGTCAGAAATCAAAGGTAACGGATATTGATATTTAACAGTGATCTTATTCAGGAGGCGATAATCAATACACGGCCTCAATGAACCATCATTTTTGGCCACAAAGAAAAAACCGGCGCCCAAGGGTGAAGAGGATGGTCTGCTATGACCCTTCTCCAATGACTCCTTGATATAAGATCGCATAGCATCGTGTTCAGGTACAGATAAATTAAAAAGGCGACCTTTAGGAAATTTACCACCAGGCACTACCTCAATAGCACAATCATAGCTCCTGTGAGGGGGCACGTATGCAGATTTACTTTCACTAAACACATCAGAAAAATCAGTCAAAAAGTCAGGGATAGGGTTGAGCATTCCGATACTGCAAATATCGGGTATCGGCCGATATTAGCTGTATCGGAATTCCGATTCCGAGTTCCGATATTTTCGTCATATCGGATACCGGAATCGGGATTGTCACTGTCACTGTCAGTGTCCGTCGGTCGGGTCTGTCAGGAGTCAGCGGCACTTACCTGGCAGAAGATCTCCGGCGGTCACGTCCTGGACTGCTTCATGGCCGCCATCTTCTTTCCCCGGCGGTCACATGCAGTTTCTCGCAATAACTGCAGTGACTGCTGGGTAATCCCGGCCGTAAAGCAGTCAGTCCGATGACGTCACCGCCGGGGAAGCAGGTAATCAGCTGTGCTGCGTCGCGATGACAGGCTCTGCCTGTCATTGCGATGTAGCAGAGTTGGATCGTCGTGGGACTGTCGTTATGGACTGCGTCGGACAGGTGGTATACTGTTGGTTTGTTTTTTTTCTTTTTTTACAGGAGATCGATGGCGTCGCAGGAATGAGAGAGTAATAAAAAAAATGAAAACTGTGTTGTCTCTTTTATTTCATTAAAATACTTTTTTCTTGCTTTGTCTTTTTTTTATGCATTTAATAACTTTGGGATTAATAATGGATCGGTGTCTTATTGACACCTCTCCATTATTAACCGGGCTTATTGTCACCGTGCAATCAACGGTGACATTAACCCCTTATTACCCCGCTTGCCACCGCTACAGGGCAAGTGGGAAGAGCCGGGTAAAGTGCCACAATTGGCACATCTTTTGATGCGCCAAATGTGGGGCTGCTGTAGCCTGGTATTATCAGGCTGTTGAGGGCCAAAATCCATGGGCCTTGACAGTCTTTTAATACCAGGCCGCAGCAGTCTGCATTTTACTTGGCTGGTTAACAAAAATAGGGGGATCCCCACGCCGTTTTTTTTTCGAGGGGATCCCCTATTTTGTTAACCAGCCAAGCTAAGCAGACTGCTGTGGCCTGGTATTATCAGGCTTGCAAGGTCCATGGATATTGGATCCTTACCAGCCTGAAAAACTAGGCCTCAGCGGTCTGCTTCATCTGGCTGGTTAACAAAAATAGGGGGACCCCATGCCAATTTTTTTCGAGGGGATCCCCTATTTTTGTTAATCAGCCAAGATATGCAGACTGCTGTGGCCTGGTATTATCAGGCTGGCAAGGTCCATGGATCTTGGCTCCTTAACAGCCTGAAAATCCAGGCCTCAGCGGTCTGCTTCATCTGGCTGGTTAACAAAAATAGGGGGGACCCCACGCCAATTTTTTTCGAGGGGATCCCCTATTTTTGTTAATCAGCCAAGATATGCAGACTGCTGTGGCCTAGTATTATCAGGCTGGCAAGGTCCATGGATCTTGGCTCCTTAACAGCCTGAAAATCCAGGCCTCAGCGGTCTGCTTCATCTGGCTGGTTAACAAAAATAGGGGGGACCCCACGCCATTTTTTTTTGAAGGGAACCCCTATTTTTGTTAATCAGTTCCCTCTGACGTCACTGATTGTGTCCCTGGCTGACCTGAAGTGAAAGTGGAAAGCAATCAATTAAGCTTTCCACTTAAGGGCCCGTCTCACATAGCGATATCGCTACCGAGATCGCTGCTGAGTCACTAGTTTTGTGACGCAGCAGCGAGCTCACCAGCGATATCGCTGTGTGTGACATTCAGCGACGATCAGCCCCCTTGCCGGGTATCGCTGATCATCGCTGAAATGTCAGGACCTTTTTTTGATCGCTGGTTTCCCTCTGACAGGCACGCATCGCTGCGTGTGACAGGCGGGAGACCAGCGATCCGCTGGTAACCAAGGTACACAGCGGGTTTCCAGGCGCGGGGCTGTGCCTAGAAACCCGCTGTGTACCTTGGATACCAGCGCCCTGATGCAGGGAGCTGGTATCCAAGGTACACAGCGGGTTTCCAAGCGCTGCGCGGTGCCTGGAAACCCGCTGTGTACCTTGGTTACCAGCGGATCGCTGGTCTCCCGCCTGTCACACGCAGCGATGCGTGCCTGTCAGAGGGAAACCAGCGATCAAAAAAAGGTCCTGACATTTCTGCGACGATCAGCGATACCCGGCAGGTGGGCTGATCGTCGCTGAATGTCACACACAGCGATATCGCTGGTGAGCTCGCTGCTGCGTCACAAAACTTGTGACTCAGCAGCGATCTCGGTAGCGATATCGCTATGTGAGACGGGCCCTTAAGCGATGTTACCCGCAGTGTCGCTGTCCCAGATCGCTGCCTGAGCTGCCTGTTTGGCAGCTCAGCAGCGATCATGTAGCGATACACCAGCGATCCTGACAAGTGCATATCGTTGTCGGGATCGCTGGTGTATCGTTATGTGACACCCAGCCTTTACTCTCCTGTCAGGCAGGAGAGGAACTCATTCATTTGGGGTTTACTGTGAGGCTGCAGCATTAGCTGCGGTCCCTGCAGTAAACATTAACCCTTTCTGAAGGATTACACCGTGGGACCTGACTGTGCATCGGATTGGTAAGAATAATTTTGCTTTATTATTTTATTTTTATTACAGGAAATGGTTTTAGCAGGTAAATAAAATATGGTCAAAAACTGTGTGATTATTTCATTAAACTTCTTTTTTATTAAAGTGTGTGTGTTTGATTTTTCTTTCATACAATAGGATTAATAATTGATAGTTGTCTAATTGACAGCTCTCAATTATTAACCTGGCTTAAAGTGACCTTTCAATTGCAAGGTCATTTTAACCCCTTATTAACCCATTCGCCACCGCTACAGGGCAATGGGAATAGACGGGCAAAGTGCCAGAAAGGGCAAATCTAATTAGAGATTTGCCCTTTCTGGGTGTCTGGGGGCAGATGTTAAGTAGCCGGGGGGGGGCCAAAAAAAATGGTCCCTCTCTGGGCTATTATTATCTGCCCCCACTCACTGGCTTTGTCTGTCTGGTTGCGAAAATAGGGCGGGAGCCCACACATTTTTTTTCAGCAATTTTACACCTCATATATATATATATATATATATATATACATGTCATTGAATTTGTGACACATATATATATATATTTATATTTGTAGTTCATACACTTCTACATAGTATAATAGCCGCTAATTCAATTGCCGGCTTTTGTGAAAATGCAGAACCCGACATGAAATGACACTTGGTGTACATAGGGTTAACCATGTCTTTTCATGTCCTTTGCTATCTAATTTGCACAAACAATTAAATCAGACTATGTGTGCAAAATTTCACACCTGTAGGGGTTAATTAAAGGTGTAAATTCGTAGCAAAAAAGTCCGTTTTTTTTACAACGAATTTACACCTTTAATTAACCCCTACAGGTGTGAAATTTTGCACACATAGACTGATTTAATTGTTTGTGCAAATCAGATAGCAAACGACATGAAAAGACATGGTTAACCCTATGTACACCAAGTGTCATTTCATGTCGGGTGCTTCTGTCTTTTCACTGAAGCCGGCTTTACCCGGCAATTGAATCAGAGAGGATATTTTACTATGTAGAAGTGTATAAACTATACATATATGTATATATATATGTCACAATGACATGTATATATATATATATGTATTCTATGTGTGTATATTTAGTGTTTACAAGGAAAGAATGGGGTTTTTTTAGTTGCGATATTTTGTTCCCATAGACTTACATGGGACTTCCGGTATCGGTATCGGGTATCGCCGATATTTTAGTGATATCGGCGATACCATTCCGATTCCGATACTTTAGGATATCGGAAAGTATCGCTCAACTCTAGTCAGGGACATCCTGAGACTGGCGAGAGGCAGAAAAAACAGGAGTGTCAGTAAAAACACATTGGCAGCCCCAACTGGTCACAGACACAGATTTCCGATCCAAAACAGGATTATGATACTGTAACCAAGGGAAATCTAGTACAATAATGTCATGCAGATTATGCAACACCAGAAATTTGCAACTCTCCTGATGATCTGGTTCAACCCTCATTATCACCTGAGTAGAAAACTGGGATTTATTCTCCACCAAAGGGGTAGAATCAATGCCCAGTAGGGAATAGGCTTCCGCAGGGGTATCATGGAAAACCCACAACGTTTGGCAAAGTCAAAATCCATCAGGTTAATAGCTGCTCCTGAATCAACAAAAGCCTGAGCAGAAAATGTGGACAGGGAGCAAATCAGGGTAACAGTCAACAGAAATTTAGTCTGAACACTACCCAAGACAACTGAGTGTGCAAAACGTCTTCCCCGCTTAGGGCAGACAGAAATAGCATGGGAAGCGTCACCACAGTAGAAACATAACCCATTGCGCTTATGAAACTCATGACGCTGAGCCCCAGAAGTCACTCCATCACACTGCATGGGCTCAGGAGCTGGCTCACAAGGCAACACTATCTCAAACATACCTCTGCGCTCACGCAAACGTCTGTCAATTTGAATAGCCAAAGACATAGAATCATTGAGACCAGAGGGAACAGGGAATCCCACCATAACAACCTTTACTTTTTCTGACAGACCCTTTCGAAAAAGGGCTGCCAAAGCATCATCATTCCATTTGGTCAGGACTGCCCACTTTCGAAATTTCTGACAGTACAGCTCAGCGTCTTCACGACCCTGATTTAATGCCAACAAGATCTTTTTAGCTAGATCAGTGACATTAGGTTCATCGTACAATAATCCCAGAGCTTGAAAAAATACATCAATATCATTCAAAACAGGATTCCCAGGTGTCAGGGAAAAAGCCCAATCCTGAGGGTAGCCGCGCAGCAGAGAGATGACAATTTTTAACCTGCTGTGCCGCGTTCCCTGAGGACTTAGGCTTTAAGGCAAAAAACAACTTACAGTTATTTTTGAAATTCAGAAATTTAGACTGATCCCCCAAAAACATATCTGGCATGGGGATCATAGGTTCCACAACCGGCAACCCAACAAGATAGGTAGCAATACTCCGAACCTCAGTGGCAAGCTGATCCACACGGCCAGACAACTGTGCAAACTCCATTGAGAGAAAAAAAAATTCCTCCTCAGCACCCAGAGAAAAGAGGGGAAAAAAATGCAACAAACAGTTTCTTTATTACTATTTTCCCCTTCTGTGAGTACCATACAATTTTCAGTTTTGGGCCGGTTATACTGTTATGTTTCTGTAACTGAGGAGAAATATCCAAAAAATAGCAAAAGCAGTAATACACCAGAGAGGCTGGAATCTATTGGATTGCAGTAACCTGAACTAACCACACAACTAGAAGTAGCCATGGAGCGTACCTACGGTGATCCTAGACGCCTCGTCACAGCCTGAGAGATAACTACACCTAAAGGCAGAAAGATGAAAGCTATCTGCCCCGGAGCAGATCCCCAAAGAAATAGGAAGCCCCCAAACATGTAATGACGGTTAGACAAGAAGAAAACACGGACACAGACAGAAAATAGAATGAGCAAACGCTGGGGCCCAATCTGTCTAGACAGAAAAGTACAGGAAAGAATTCTGACTGCAATCCAACAAAACCCTAACAAAAATACCAACACTTCTGATTGCCAAAAAACCTGAGATCACACGATCTCATCCACCTAAATCAGATCTCTGGTGTAACAAAACGCTATTCAGCAAATAAAAAGTAACAAAGAAGCAAAGCAAAAGTGCAGACACAAACGGAGCACAATTACAGCGCCAGACCCCCAAAAGGGGACAGGCTGCAGTCCACTGCAAGCAGCAAACCAGCAGAGAAGATCAAACAGAGAAAAAAAAACAGCAAACACTTATCTGAATGAGAGCTGGGAAACTAGCAGTGCTTCAAGCAAGACCAGTGTTAGGATTTGAACCTGTGAACCATGGCTTGCTGGTCTGTTCCCTTGCTGTGGAGCTATTTTGGAATTTGAATAACTTCAGCCTGAAACCATATGAACTTCGTCTGGGATAGAGATCATCACCTGCCCTGCTGATTGTTCCCTCCCTGATTGAGACTGATTGGATAGAGATCATCACCTGCCCTGCTGATTGTTCTCGCCCTGATTAAGACTGATTGGACCTGCTATATATACCTGGCCCTGTGCAGCTTCCTGTTGCTGAGTATATTGTGGTGCTCAGTCTAACTGAGTGAAGCATTATCTGAGCTCCTGATCTGGAAGGTGTTCTGCTGACATCTTCCTGTCTCTTGTGGAAACCCTGCTGTTCCTACCTCCAACTCTATTCACCTAAACGGACTTGGTGCTTGTGTGTGACCAGGGAGGAGTCCCGAGGAGATAATTTGCATATTCCCAGTGCCTTCTGGGATAAGTGAAGAGTCTCCGCGAGCTCAAGGAACACTGGATTTTGCTGTTGCAGCTGAAAGGAGGACATCAGTAAACCAGGGGAGGAGTCCCGAGGAGATAATTTGCATATTCCCAGTGCCTTCTGGATAGTGAAGAGTCTCCGCGAGCTCAAGGAACACTGGATTTTGACTGTTGCAGCTGAAAGGAGGACATCAGTAAACCAGGGAGGAGTCCCGAGGAGATAATTTGCATATTCCCAGTGCCTTCTGGGATAAGTGAAGAGTCTCCGCGAGCTCAAGGAACACTGGATTTTGGCTGTTGCAGCTGAAAGGAGGACATCAGTAAACCAGGGGAGGAGTCCCGAGGAGATAATTTGCATATTCCCAGTGCCTTCTGGGATAAGTGAAGAGTCTCCGCGAGCTCAAGGAACACTGGATTTTGGCTGTTGCAGCTGAAAGGAGGACATCAGTAAACCAGGGGAGGAGTCCCGAGGAGATAATTTGCATATTCCCAGTGCCTTCTGGGATAAGTGAAGAGTCTCCGCGAGCTCAAGGAACACTGGATTTTGGCTGTTGCAGCTGAAAGGAGGACATCAGTAAACCAGGGGAGGAGTCCCGAGGAGATAATTTGCATATTCCCAGTGCCTTCTGGGATAAGTGAAGAGTCTCCGCGAGCTCAAGGAACACTGGATTTTGACTGTTGCAGCTGAAAGGAGGACATCAGTAAACCAGGGGAGGAGTCCCGAGGAGATAATTTGCATATTCCCAGTGCCTTCTGGGATAAGTGAAGAGTCTCCGCGAGCTCAAGGAACACTGGATTTTGGCTGTTGCAGCTGAAAGGAGGACATCAGTAAACCAGGGGAGGAGTCCCGAGGAGATAATTTGAATATTCCCAGTGCCTTCTGGGATAAGTGAAGAGTCTCCGCGAGCTCAAGGAACACTGGATTTTGGCTGTTGCAGCTGAAAGGAGGACATCAGTAAACCGCGCGCCGCGAGTTTTGGCTTATATTTCACTGCTTGATTATCTCTTGAACAATAAGAACATGGAAGAGGCTAGGAGCCATGTGGTGAGCTGCATTTCTTGCTACATGTTCATAGACTTACCAGTGGAAAAGCCAAACTTCACATGCCACAAATGCAAGCTTGTGTCCCTGTTGGAGGAAAAGTTGCAAAATCTGGAAGAGAGGTTATCTACATTGAAGACCATTAAGGAAGGTGAAGAGTTCTTAGACAGAGCAGAATTATCTCTTCATGGTACAGAAAGAGAAGAAATTCGAAGTGCAACTGAAGAAACAGAGGAATGGAAGCATGTGACCCAGAGAAGCAGGAGGATCAGGAGGCAGTCAGCACCAATTCTGCTCAGGAACCAATACCAGGCTCTTACACAGGAGAACGATGAAGAAATACATCAGGATAAGACTTTGCCCACAAACAACCTTGTACGCCCTCAGAGTCCTCCTGAATGGAGAAAGAAAACTGTTGTGAAGAAGAAACGGAGAGTTGTTGTCATGGGCGATTCCCTGTTGAGAGGAACAGAGGCCGCTATCTGCAGACCGGATATAACCTCAAGAGAAATGTGCTGTCTTCCAGGTGCAAAAATTAAAGATGTGTCTGACAGGATATCAGGACTCTTCAGACCTAAAGATGACTACCCATTCCTGCTAATACATGTGGGGACAAATGACACCGCTAGAAACGACCTGGAAACCATCTGCAGTGACTTTGAAAACTTAGGTAAGAAAGTGAAAGAACTGGGAGCGCAGGTGGTCTTCTCTTCCATCCTCCCAGTGGATGGCCATGGAACAAGGAGGTGGAATAAGATTCTGCAGGTGAACAACTGGCTACGTCGATGGTGCCGTCAGCAAGGATTTGGATTTCTGGATCACGGAGTGAATTACCTATACGATGGACTACTTGCTAGAGATGGGGTGCACCTTACGAAGACTGGAAAACATGTATTTGGAAGTCGCCTTGCTACACTCATCAGGAGAGCTTTAAACTAGAACAATGTGGGAAGGGAAGCAAAACGCCAGCAAAAGCCATACACTTGACAAATACTATTGAGATTTCTGCTATTAGAAGTGAAGGGGAAGAACAAAGACAAAAAAATTTACATAATAAAAATATTGAAGGAAGAGAAACCAATCACAAACTAAAGTGTTTCTATACGAATGCACAAAGCATGGGCAACAAACAAGGAGAACTGGAGCTACTAACGCAGGAGAAGAAATATGATGTCATTGGAATCACTGAGACTTGGTGGGACGATACACATGATTGGAATACAAGGCTAGAAGGATACAACTTATTTGCAAGAAACAGACTTGATAAACGAGGAGGAGGTGTTGCATTGTATGTTAGAAAAGCGTATATCTGCACAGAGATTGACGCTTCAGAGACTGGGAGTTCTGTGGAAACTGTTTGGGTAAGAATACAAGGACAGAACAATGGAAAGGACACCATTGTAGGCATTTACTACAGGCCGCCTGTGCAAGCTGAAGATATGGATGAACTCTTTATGCATCAAATGGCCAAGTTCTCCAAAAAATATGACATAGTGGTCATGGGAGATTTCAACTATCCAGACATTTGTTGGGAATCTCTCTCAGGCAAAACTAACAGGTCCAGGAAATTCTTATCCTCTCTTGCTGACAACTTTATCTTCCAAAAGGTAATGGAGAAAACAAGGGGATCTGCTGCCTTGGATCTAATCCTCATAAACAGGGAGGAAATGGTGGAGGAGGTAAGAGTGGCTGGGACTCTAGGAGGTAGTGACCATGCTATTTTAGAATTTTGGATAACAAGAGGAGGAAGACCTGTGAAGACTCAGACGTCAAGGTTAGATTTCAGAAAGGCAGATTTTAAGGAACTCAGAAAGAGAATTGGAGGGATCCAATGGCTGGATATCCTTAAGGACAAAAATGTCCAGGAAGGATGGAAAATCTTGAAAAATGAGATTCTCAAAGCACAATCGTTAACAATTCCGAAAAGAGGGAAGAATGGGAAGCATTTAAGGAAACCAGGATGGATGAACATAGAACTTAAACACATGCTAAAAAGGAAGAAAGAAATGTTTATCAAATGGAAAGAGGGAGGTCATATCTAAAGAAGAATATAATGCCGTCTGCAGAACCTGCAGGGCACAAATCAGATTATCTAAAGCTGACAATGAATTAAGGCTTGCAAGTGACGTCAAAAGCAACAAAAAAGGATTTTGGGGATACGTCAAAAGTAAAAGAAAAGTCAAAGATGCTATAGGATTTTTACAGGATGAAAATGATGAAATGGTAAGTCAGGATGTTGAGAAGGCTGAACTTTTAAATTCCTATTTTGCATCTGTTTTCTCTCAGAAAGGAAATGTAACATCAACTGATCTTCACTGTCCTATTAAAGGAATAGAAGAATCCAGGATATCTATAAACAGAAAGACAGTGAGGAAACACTTAGCTAACATAAATGAATTCAAGTCTCCAGGTCCAGATGAATTACACCCCAGGGTACTGAAGGAGATAGCAGAAGAAATTCTTGAACCACTGTCCATAATCTTTGAAAATTCTTGGAGAACAGGAGAAGTCCCAGAAGACTGGAGAAGAGCAAATGTTGTTCCTATCCACCAAATAAAATTTTTTGCACCTTACACCCTACGATAGCGTTCACCTCATGGTCGTCCGTAGACAAACCCGATGTCCCGACAGATGACTCGGAAAACCGGGACATGAGCACGGGTTTCATGAGGGATACGTGAAAGGTGTCGGAGATACCCAGGCGTGGTGGAAGAGCCAAACGGTATACCACAGGGTTAACCTGCTCGAGGACTTTGAAAGGACCCAGGTAGTGGGGTGCCAACTTAGTGGACTCAACTCGCAGCCTGATGTTACGGGCAGAGAGCCACACCAAGTCCCCAGGAGCAAATGTCAGAGCGGGGCGCCGATGTGCGTCGGCGGAGGACCTCATCCTCTACTTAGATGCCTGAATGGCATCCTGGGTATGGTCCCAAATGTCCCGTGCCTCCACAGCCCAGTCTGCCACCCTGGAGTCAGCAGAAGACATGGGCATGGGCACCGGAACCCACGGATGCTGACCGTAGTTTAGGAGGAATGGAGTCTGTCCGGTGGAGTCAGCCACAGCATTGTTCAGTGCAAACTCAGCCCACGGTAGCAAGGATGCCCAGTCATCCTGCCTGGCTGAGACAAAATGTCGTAGATAGGAGACCAAGGTCTGGTTGGCCCTATCTACCAACCCATTTGTCTCGGGATGGTATGCTGAAGAGAGATTTAACTCCATACTGAGTAGACGACAAAGCTCTCTCCAGAACCGAGACGCAAACTGGGGCCCTCGGTCACTGACAATTTTGTCCGGCATGCCGTGTAGACGGAAGATGTGCCTAATAAACAACGCTGGCAGGGCCCGTGTAGAAGGTAACCGTGGTAGTGGCATCAGGTGCACCATTTTGGAAAAATGATTGGTGATTACCCAAATGATGGTGCAGCCCCGAGACTTGGGTAAGCCCACCACAAAGTCCATCCCAACCATCTCCCAGGGCCTGTCTGCCACTGGCAAAGGGTAAAGTAACCCAGCTGGCCGTTGTTGAGGAGACTTATTCTTGGCGAAGGAGACACACGCCCGAACATAGTCCCCAACGTCACGGACCAAATGCGGCCACCAGTATGTCCTCGCCAGCAACTCAGATGTCCTCTTTGCCCCAAAGTGTCCACCCACCCTGGACGAGTGTGCCCAAGAGAGTACCTCCGGTCGCAAATTGGTAGGCACAAAAGTCTTGCCCGGAGGCACAGACTCTAACTAAACTGGGGCCACAGTTCTTAGGCTCTCTGTGGGGACAATAAGACGAGGCTTCTCCTCTTCCTCCTCTGAGGACACCACAGAACAAGAGAGAGCGTCGGCACGGATGTTCTTCTCTCCCGAGAGAAAATGTAGGGTGAAATGAAACCGGGAGAAGAACAAGGATCATCTGGCCTGGCGAGAATTAAGCCGCTGGGCCATCTGAAGATACACTTGTGGTCGGTGAAGATTTGGAAGGGAAAGCGGGCTCCCTCCAACAGATGTCTCCACTCAGAGAAGGCCAACTTCATTGCTAGCAACTCCCTATCCCCGATGGAATAATTCCTCTCCACTGATGTGAAGGTCTTAGAGAAGAAGAAGCGAGGATGCTTCCGACCCAGAGCATCCTTTTGGAAGAGGACTGCTCCAGCACCAACGGATGAGGCATTGACCTCCAATAAAAATGGCTTATCAACATCGGGGCGATGTAGGATGGGAGCGCTTCCAAAATGAGACTTAATAGAAGTGAAAGCCTTGGAAACCTCTTCCGACCACAATTTGGGATTTGCTCCCTTCTTGGTGAGGGCTACCAAGGGAGCTACCAAGGTAGAGAAATGGGGAATGAACTGGCAATAGTAGTTAATGAACCCCATAAAGCACTGCACCGCTTTAAGAGAGTGGGTTTCTTGCCAGTCCATCACAGCCTGTAGTTTGGCAGGATCCATAGCCAATCCCTGGGTTGAGATGATATAGCCAAGGAAAGGTAAAGACTCCAGCTCAAACATACATTTCTCTAGCTTAGCATAAAGGGAATTTGCCCGTAAGAGGTCGAAGACTCTGCAGACATCTCTCCGGTGGGAGTCAATATCTGGAGAGAAGATGAGTATATCATCCAGATAGACTACGACCGAGGTGGAGAGCATATCCCGGAAGATGTCATTGACAAAGTCTTGGAAAACGGCTGGGGCATTACAGAGCCCAAAGGGCATCACCAGATATTCGTAATGCCCATCCCTGGTATTAAAAGCCGTCTTCCATTCGTCCCCCTCACGGATGCAAATCAGGTTATAAGCACCGCGCAGATCTAGTTTAGTAAATACTCTTGCTCCCCGGAGCCTATCAAAGAGCTCAGAAATCAGGGGCAACGGGTACTTGTTCTTAACGGTGATGGCGTTAAGACCCCTGTAATCAATGCATGGACGTAATTCTCCGTTCTTCTTCTGCACGAAGAAGAATCCCGCCCCTGCCAGTGACACCGACTTCCTAATGAACCCTCTTGCCAGGTTCTCCTGGATATATTGCGACATAGCCTCTGTCTCAGGAAGAGAGAGGGGATAGACCCTTCCCGAGGAGGTTCTGCTCCAGGCAAGAGGTCAATAGGACAGTCATAGGGGCGATGAGGCGGAAGAGTCTCCCCAGCCTTCTTGGAGAACACGTCTGCATATGACCAATAACACTTGGGAAGTGAAGTAAGATCTGCGGGTAACTCAGTAGTGGTAACCTGAACGCAACTCCTGACACATCTGCCTCTACATGCATCATTCCAACCCAGTATCCTACCCGAAGTCCACTCTATATGTGGGGAGTGGAAACGGAGCCAAGGTATTCCTAGTAGGATCTCATCTATTCCCTCGGGAAGGACGAGTAGGGAAATAAGTTCCTGATGGGAAGGGGATACAAACAATGCAAGAGGAACAGTCTGGTGTGTAATTTGTGAGGGCAATGTCGACTCATTCTCTACCCGGACAGTCACTGATTTGTCAAGCGCCACCAGAGGTATTGCGTGACAGCGAGCAAAGTTAGAGGACATGAAGTTCCCCTCTGCTCCTGAGTCCACGCAAAGGTCGACTGTGAGAGTGGAAGTGCCTACAGTGATTGTCCCTTTAAGTGTCATCTTGGAGGAAAATGTCATTGTCTCTAGTGAGCCTCCTCCCAGGGTCACTAGACGCGATCGCCTCTGCGATCGCTGTGGACATCTGTTAGTATAGTGTCCTGCCTGTTGGCAAAAATTACAGACCACCGTTACTCGAGCAGTCCGGGACTTAGGTCCCGCTCGAGAAACCTCCATGGCTTCGGAGGAGTCGGACGCTTGAACGGAAGATTCCAGAGGTTTGGCGAAGGTGGGAGCCAACCGAAACCTCTGCCTGCACTGGGTCCGCTCTAACCTCCACTCGTTAAAATGGAGATCAATGTGGGTAGATAAGGAAATGAGCTCCTCCAGTGTGGCAGGAATCTCCCTGGTGGCCAAGGCATCCTTCACATGATCCGCCAGTCCTCTCCAGTACACCGGAATGAGGACTTTATCCGGCCACTCTAGCTCAGAGA
Organism: Oophaga sylvatica; assembly: GCA_033576555.1. Taxonomy (NCBI): domain Eukaryota; kingdom Metazoa; phylum Chordata; class Amphibia; order Anura; family Dendrobatidae; genus Oophaga; species Oophaga sylvatica. Next base: position 270,206,290 of record JARQOD010000003.1, on the reverse strand, counting down.
CCAGAGTCCGAAATTGGACGGCGAACTGGCTGACCATGGATGAACCCTGTGATATTGCCAGCAGTTGGAGCGCCGTATCGTGGGTGACACGAGGTCCTAAGAAGACCTGTCTCAGAGCCTCCAGGAAGAGAGGAGCACTCTGTACCACACGATCGTCGCGCTCCCACAGCGGCGTTGCCCACTCCAACGCCCTGCCCGACAGGAGAGATAAGACAAAACCCACCTTCGCCCGTTCCGTGGGAAAACGTGCAGCCAGAAACTCAAGATGAATGGAGCACTGACTCACGAATCCCCGACATTGCTTGCTGTCACCAGCAAACTTGTCTGGAAGCGGGAGAAGGGATAAAGTCGGAGCAGGGGTGGCAGAGGACAAGCTGGCTGCAGCCACGCTAGCAACCTGAACAGCGACAGCGGTAACATCCACAGCTGAGGTTGTGCGCTGTAGAGCCGCCAACCTACCCTCCAGCTGCCTGGATGTACCGCTGTAGACGCTGGTCGTCCGCCATTTTACTAGCCAGACCCTGGCACTAGTATTATGTTAGGGCTGGCGGAACGCACAAAATAAATATAAATAATAAGTGCGTTCGCAGCACGGGGTCCACTGTGCAGGCAGAGCCTGCTGCTATTAGGATGGCGGAAAAGCGAACACTGTTACTTAACATAGTCGCAACTATGGACACTGTGGCCCTATATGGCAGTATAAGCGAACTCTGTTACGCCACAGAGTCGCTAAGGTAGAAACGCAGAAATATGGACTGTGTCCTGTTAACTTCACAGGTATGCACAGACAACTGCTGTGCGGACAGCAGTCCGTAGCAACGCAATCAGCAACGCAATCAGACAATCTCCTCACCAGAGAAGCCGGTATTCTAGGGGCTTATTTCAGCCGAGCCCTAAACACGTGCATACAATCTCCTCACCGGAGGTGCCGGTATTCTAGGGCTTATTTCAGCTGAGCCCTAACACATGCGTGCAAGATCACCCTGGCGCAAAGCACATAATGTGATTGATACTAGCGCATGGCGGCACGACCATGCCACCCTTTTATAGTAGCAGCTACAGGACCTGCCAGATAAGGACCAATAGGAGCTGCTGAAGTTCCTGAGCATGTGACCCCTGATCTCCAATGAGAGATCTTACTCTGGGCATGCTCAGAAGGGGAAAGCAAGGACTTTGTCCTAAAGACGTCTGCTCGCCGCTAACCAGTACTGGCTGCAATAGCAGAGCCTGGAGGAGCAGCAGTAATCCTCTGCACAATGTTAGACTGGGCGAGACGCTGGGACCGACGTCTAAGCTGAGCAGAGTCCACTGTGGCTGGAGATGGATGGGAGACCGCAGCAGGGACTGCTCGAGATTCCCCTTGTGCAGAAGCGGTAACTCGACCCCTAGCAATATGAAGTCTATAAATGAGTAATCAAACAGTCGATCAGAATAACGGGAGTTTCAGGAAACTTATCAGTCTGAAGAAATCTTGCCCTCGCTGGGTCGTCCTCTGCAATGTACTGTAGGTGCCGACAACAGCGCCACTTGTAGTCTCTCATTGTGCGCTGTAGTTCCTGTAAACTGGTCACCGGGTCCTCAGGGGTTAGTGTGGTAGGTAGTGGTTAATAAGGTAGCACACTGTAGCGCTATAGCTTGCAGACACAAAATATGAAAATATGAAAAATATGAAAAATTAATTGCATCACTGCCTTAGAAATATGAAAAATTGAGAAGTATTAGCGCATAAAAAGGCCAATTTATGTGTACCTGGGAGCCACGTTAAGGCTCTTCTCGTATCCCAGGTCCTAACTATGCCAATCCTCACTTAGAAAAGTCTGTCAGCATGGGAACATATGAATCCTCTCTTCAGACTAAAATCTACATCTCTGTGGAGGGGTAATGAACCTGGTATAATTAAAATGCCTGTGACCAACAGGTGGAGTGCTCAGGCAGAAGGTAAATGAATACACATCAAAAAACTGACCGGCACATCCAAACATAGATCCAGTGTGAACAGGTGCTAAACCTAGAGTCACCAACTCATACACATTCAAGAAAAAAAGGTAGCACACTGTAGCGCTATAGCTTATTTTATTATTATTACTATTTATTTTTATAGCACCATTGATTCCATGGTGCTGTACATGAGAAAGGATAACATAGAATAGACAAATAGAAATGGCAATGAACAAACTAATAATGACAGACAGGTACAGTAGAAACAAGACTCTGCTCTTGAGGATTTACATTCTACATGAGAAATGAGAAGGGAACAGTAGATTCGGGGTCTCATCAGCACCTCTGGTGTCCGTGAGGCAGCAGCTCTGGTAGTGATGAGGTGGCATCTGTGTCATTACAAGCTGCAAGCTGTTCTGAAGAGATGGGCTTTCAAATTCCTCTTGAAAGTTACCAATGTAGGGGATAATCGCATATGTTGGGGCACAAAATTCCAGAGGATGGGGGATAATCGGGAGAAGTCTTGCAGGCAATTGGGCAAGGAAAGTACGAGTGTGGAGGAGAGAAGGAGGTCTTGGGAAGACCGGAGATTACGTGCTGGGGGATATCAGGAAATTAGTTCAGAGATGAATGAGGGAAACTGATTATGTACATCAGTGTTAGTAGCTTAAAGTGGATACGTTGGGGAATTGTAAGCCAATGAAGGGATTTCCAAAGGGTGGAGGAGTAGCGAGGAGAGAGGTGAATTAGTCAGGCGGCAGAGTTAAGGACAAACTGGAGAGAGTCGAGTGTTAGCAGGAAGGCCACAGAGGAGGATGTTGTGGTTGTCGAGGTGTAAGAAGAAGGACTGGACCGGTAGGTACCTCTTCTATGCCAGATCTGGAATTGTCGGGGTTGTCACCTCTGTTGTCTGGGGAAAGCTTAGAGAACCGGAACAACCTTTGCACTTGCACTTATCAGCAGGGGTGTGTGGCTAGGTTAAAAAAGCCTGAGCGCACGTGGAAATGGGCAGACTTGGCGGGAAGAGACAGCGCGCGGCAGGTAGAGGGCAGTGCTCCATCCCTTGAGCACCGCCACAGGGCAGGCCCACGTCGCAGCGTACACGCTACCACTCACAGAGATTGTGAACAGAGACTTGCTGAGTGGCTCCTGCAAAGCAAGGTGCCAAACGCTCCGGGCCCTTGAGTGCCGCGTGCATATCGCCTAAGAAAGACCAGGGTTGCTACAGTGAACCGTACCCTGACCGCATACCCTTTATCCCCTATAACCTGCATTACTCCTGTTTACTATTCATCTCCCTGTGTGGAGTATATATCTGTTAAAAGTAAATACGTTAACCCTTGCTCTGCCTCCTGTCCATTACTGCATCCTGCAACCTGCTCACACTTGGCGTAGTGGGCAAGATGCAGTCCAACATCATGGAGGGGGCAGACCAAGCAGTTGGGGGCGTCCCGAGGGCCAGCATATCCCTGGGGGCAATGTTAAGTAACCTCATAAAATTTACTGAAGCAACACTCTGCTATGGGACTGGACTGAACGGGTCAGGGGTATGATGAGGATGCAACCCATGACCCCTGCATTGGAGGCAGAGGTGGCCATGATGGTCCTGGGGAGGCTAGGAGTTCCTTGATTCTCCATCCCCCTCAAGAATGGGACACTTTCCACAAGATGCTGAAAATACTAGAGAAAATGCATGGAGACCCCACAAAGTAGGAGAACTGCGCATGCGCCTATTTAGCAGTGTACATGGAGATGGGGAGACCGTGACTCATTACATGAATGCGCTGCAAGAAATCCATGCTGCAATTACCAAGCGAGATTGCGTAGGAGTAGGGCCCCCTGATATAGTATTGCGAGATTAGTTGGTGGCAGGCTTGAGAGATGCTCTGTTGAAACAGGCCTTACGGGAGCGCTTGCGGGTAAAGCCGAGCATGACCTTTTCAGCAGTCGGGGGAGAGGCGTGCACACATGAGCAGGAGCAGGGGGTGATGGTCCCAGCAGGGAAGGTCCGGAGTGGAGAGGTATCTATGTCACTGACCACCGAACCAAGAAGGGTGGAAGAACTGCGGAAGAAGATCCAGAACATAGGGGAAGAATTGTCTGATTCAAAAAAGAAGAAACCTGCGGCACCACCGAACTCCCCTCCCGGAGGCAGAACTGATTTGGAGCCCCGTCGGGAAATGAGAACGTCTCGCAGGGAAGAGCTGTCTACCTGCTATAATTGTGATGAAGTTGGACATCTGGCCCGAGGATGTTTATGACGGGGGTTACCTTTTTAACGCCGTCTGTTAAACTAGGAGGCTCCATGGCTGGGGGACGCCGCCCAGAGCCTGATCTGTCAAGAAGGAGAATAAGAAGTCTAGTTTCTATGTATCCTCTCGTTTGGGCTGAAATGGATGGTCGGGCGGGCCGTACGCTGTTTGGTCGACATCGGCTCTCAAGTAACCATGATGACAGAGACAAACTTCAGGCGACATTTCCCTGCGGCGATGCAGCCAGAATGGGGCCCAGTTGCAGGGGTGGTCTGGATGCAAATCACCGTATGTGGCCAAAACGTGGGTCGGAAAGGAGTAGTGTTAACCGTGGGAGACCCTGGCAACGGCCCTACTGTGACTCTAGGGAGGAATGTGTTGAAGGAACTCTGAAATTATTATCAACGAGTCCACAGATGTATTCCTGAGACAGTGGTGCCCTCGCACCCCCCAAAGAAGAGTGTTTCAGCAGTTGATCCGGGTGGCGCAGGCCCAAGAAACATCGAGTGACGGAAAAACTCTGGGAAAAGTGAACGTTCCAGCCACAGCCAACCTTATTTTAGCACCGGGTCAGACCGTGCTAACTCTGCCCATCTGAGCCTGTACCCCTCTATAAGGAGTTGAAGTTCAGATAGAGCCAGCTTTTATGGAGCAGCTATCTCCAGGGCTCCTTGTTGCACAGACATGTGCCAGTGTGTCATTATCGGAGAGGACAATCTCGTATTTCCACCCAAGAGGGAAGTAGCGCAAATCTTGGGCATGCCGGTAGAGCTGATACCACCAGAAGCCGTCCAACTGACAGTGAAACAGGGAGATCCCTGGACTGTGGCCGTCGACGTGTCCTCTGAACAGGAACCTCAGCGTCTGCAGGAGGTATGCCGAATTCTTGAACAAGTGCGAGCTGAACTAACCGAATTCACACCTCAACAGGTGCAACAAGTGGAGGCTCTGCTGGGGCGGTATCAGGACGTATTCGCTCGACACGATGATTTCGGGTGCACCACGGCAATCGCCCACGAGATTCCAACTGGGAATACCGCACCTATTAGGGAACGATATCACCAGATCCAGGGCCGGCTCCAGGTTTTTATGGGCCCCGGGCGAAAGAGTCTCAGTGGGCCCCCTTAACACAGACCACGATTCATGATGCACAGATACTGCAGAGAAATATGGGTATAGCACAACGCCAAACACTTCTCTTCTTCCATTACATGACTGATATCTATTGTAAATTGTACAATAGCTCAAAAACCGCCAAATCCTCACAGCACACAGTACAGACTGGACAGTACAGTCCTCCATACAATATTATGGGCACCACATAGTCTTCCCCTCATCACTCATATAATACATCATGCAGGATGTCACCCCGCCATCCCCCATATAATGCTCCATACAGAATACTGGACCCAATATAATGCTCCATACAGAATACTGGACCACATATAATGCTCCATACAAAATATGGAGCTCTCCTCTACACTGTGCTGCGTTCTGCACTGTTACGGCTCAGGAAAGGGCGCTGTGGAAAGACTCCCCATTATCATCATCATTGCCTGCCCATCATCATCATCATTGCCTCCCCATTAATATCATCATCATCATTGCCTTCCCATTATCATTGCCTCCCCATCATCATCATTATCATTGCCTCCCCATTAATATCATCATCATTGCCTTCCCAATATCATTGCCTCCCCATCATCATCATTATCATTGCCTCCCCATTAATATCATCATCATCATTGCCTTCCCATTATCATTGCCTCCCCATCATCATCATTATCATTGCCTCCCCATTAATATCATCATCATCGCCTTCCCATTATCATTGCCTCCCCATCATCATCATCATCGCCTCCTCACCACCATCACTGCCTGCCTCCCCCCACCACCATCACACATACAGCACCGCAGGCAGCACTCTCTCACATACACACAGGCACACACACACACACACACATACACACACACACCGATCTCACCTGTCCGGCGTCCGCGCGCTCTCTGCCACAGCCGGCTGCTGAATGATGACGTCATTCAGCGGCGCTGCTGTGAGAGAGGAAGCGCCGGCGCAGGCCCCCCCTGGAGCTCGGAGCTGTGACAGCGGAGGCACGGGGAGAGGTGAGTATTGCGCCGGCTCCTGCCGGGGCCCTGAGCAAGCAGGGGGGGCCCAGTGGCGGCGCTGACACCGCTAACGGGCGCCGGGGTCCCCGACGGCGAGTGGGTCCCCCCGCCTGCTCAGGGCCCCGGCACTTGCCCGGGTGTGCCGGGTGCTGACTCCGGCCCTGGCCAGATCCCACCCCAAATGTATTAGGAAGTGAAAGGGATGTTGATGCAAATGCTGCAGAATGGCGTTATTCGAGAGAGCCTGTGGGCTGCCCCTATTGTACGTGTGCGAAAAAAGGTCCGGATTTTACATTTTTGCATGGACTATCGTTTATGCAGCCACTTTTGAGGAAAACCTGCAAAGGTTGGAACAGGGTTTGAGCTGTTTACAGAGGAATGGTCTGAAAGTGAAGCCTCGGAAGTGTCATCTTTTCTGCACCCAGATTGAGTACATGGGACATGTCGTCTCTGCTGAAGGGGTGTGACCGTCCCATGAGAAAATCGCAGAAGTGCATGATTGGCCCACCCCAAAGACTGTGAAAGATGTTCGAGCATTCCTGGGGCTCACAGGGAACTACAGGCGGTTCGTGAAGAACTTTACTCGCATTGTAAATCCACTGCTGGAACTGATGAAAGGAGTGCCATCTGGTGCAAAGTACTGGATTATTCAGTGGAGAGGCTGCCAGGAAGAAGCGTTTTGAGCCCTGAAGATGGCACTGACTGAAGCACCTGTGCTGGCCTATGCGGACTTCTCCCCACCATTCATTCTTCACACTGATGGAAGTCTACATGCACTCGGAGCTGTGTTGTCGCAGATACAAAGCGGAAAAGAGCGGATGATTGCCTACGCAAGCCGGTCTCACCACGATTCCGAACGAAACCCTGACAATTACAGTTCTTTCAAGCTAGAGCTACTGGCACTGGTGTGGGCTATGACTGAGAACAGAGGTGTATCTAGGCTTTCTGGCACCCGGGGCAAGAATTCGGTTCGGCGCCCCCCAAGCACACATGCGATTTGCACACTTAGTCATGTACCTACGAGCTGCTCTCCCTAATGCTCTCAGGAAGAGAAGCTTATTGTTACAGGACCATGAGTATGAAAATCGCATATGAGTGAAGTGTCCATGTGTTAACTACTGCTACCTGCAGAGCTGAATCCTGACATTGCAGCTTCTGAATTCTCACAACAAATGCACTGCACACTTTTAGGGTTCTCCCTTACCGGTGGCAAGAGTACACGGTCATGTCAGCACAAGCATGTGATTTTTATACTTCTGGCCACATTCCGACTAGACATGCCCGGCCTCGCTCTGTTCATTTTCATTGAGTGAGGCCACACATGTCTAGTCAGCATGTAACCACATGTATGTAAATTACCGGCACGAGAGAATCCTAACAGCGTGCAGTGAGCAATGTGAGAATTCTGAAATTGACTAATTCTCATGTTTTTATTTGTTAGTTGCATTAATAGGGTTGTCCAGGTTTGTGCTGAGTCTGCAGTCATTCTATGCTCCTAACAAATAAAAACATGAGAATTAGTCAGTATCACAAATAATATTTACATCCAGGTACCTTATAGATGACGTCGTCTCTGGAGTCATTCTCATTTTCTTCATCTTGTCCAGACTCCACGATGAGTTTTCTCATCCACAGCCGTCTCTGCAGACTTCCATCTTCTATGGTCTTCTGTACCAACTCGCCACACGATGCCCTTAAAGATAGAAGTCATTATAATGCTCCTGAATAAAAATATCTGCAATATACTGTCGCCTCACACTATTCCCCTCCCTCCTCATACTGTCTCCTCTCACATCCCCCCTGTTCACCATACTGTCTCCTCATATATTTACCCTGTCTGTTAGGGTCTGCGGAATGCACCAAAATAAATATAAATAGTGGGTGCGTTCGCAGACCGGGGTCCACCATGCAGGCAGAGCCTGCTGCTAGTAAGATGGCGTTATAAGCGAACTCTGTTACTTCACAGAGTCGCAAAGATAGATGCTGTGGCACTATATGGCAGTATAAGCGAACTCTGTTACACCACAGAGTCGCTGAGGTAATGACGCAGAGATAGAGACTGTGTCCTGTTAACACCACAGGGGTACACAGATGACTGCTGTGCGGATAGCAGTTCGTGATCATGCAGTCAGCAACGCAAACACGCAACTCCTCACCGGAGAAGCCGGTATTCTAGGGGCTTATTTCAGCCGAGCTCTGAACACGTGCATGCAAATCTCCTCACCGGAGGTGCCGGTATTCTAGGGCTTATTTCAGCCGAGCCCTAACCACATGCGTGCATGATCATACTGGCGCAAAGCACATAACACAATTGACACTAGCGCATGGCCGTGCGGCTGTGCAACCCTTTTATAGCAGCAGCAACTGCAAGACCTTCCTGGAAGAACCAATGGAAGCCTGCCCCAGAACTCAAGCAGGTTCAGAACCTTCCAGGAGAACCAATGGGAGTCGCTGCAGTAGCTGAGCATGTGACCCCTGATCTCCTATGAGAGATCTTACCCTGGGCATGCTAAGAAAGGAAAGCACAGGACTTAGTCCCAACTGAGTCTGCTTGCCGCTGACCTGCACTAGTTACAATGGCAGGACCTGGAGTGGCAGCAGTCATCCTCTGCACAGCACTAGACTGAGCGAGACGCTGGGACCGACGTCTCTGCTGAGCAGGTTCCACTGCGGCCGGAGACGGATGGGAGACCGCAGCGGGGATAGCTCGAGATTCCCCTTGTGCAGGAGCGGGAACTCGACCAATAACTCTGTCTGCTCACACATACCCCTCACTCCCCATACTGTGTCTGCACACATCCTATCACCCTCACTCCGCATACTGTGTCCACATACATTCACCTGTTCGCTCCTCGTACTGTCTGCACCCATCCCCCACTCACCATACTGTGTCTGCACCCATCCCCATACTATTTCCCCATACATGCCCTCATACATACATACTTCAGTGTCCTCAAATCCCCCATACACATTAAATGCCCCATCCCCACTCCAAATCCCCCACACAAGTTAAATCCCCCCATCACCACTCCAAATCCCCCACACACATTAAGTATCCCCTACCCCACTCCAAATCCCCCTACATACATTAAGTACCCCCCATCCCCACTCCAAATGCCCCCACACACATTAAGTACCTCCATTCCCACTCCAAATCCCCCCACACATAAAATAACCCTCCATCCCCACTCCAAATCCCCCCACACATAAAATAACCCCTCATCCCCACTCCAAATCCCCCACACACATTAAATCCCCCATCCCCACTGCAAATCCCCCACACACAATAAGTACCCCCATCCCACTCCAAATCCCCCACACACATTAAGCACCCCCATCCCCACTCCAAATCCCCCACACACATTAAGTACCCCCAATCACCACTCCAAATCCTCACACACACATTAAGTACCCCATCCCCACTCCAAATCCCCCCACACACATTAAGTATCCCCTATCCCCACTTCAAATCCCCCACACACATTAAATCCCCCATCCCCACTCCAAATTCCCCACACACATTAAGTACCCCCCATCCCCACTCCAAATCCCCCTACACATAAAAGAACCCCCCATCCCCACTCCAAATCCCCCTACACATAAAAGAACCCCCCATTCCCACTCCAAATCACCCCACACATAAAATAACCCCCCATCCCCACTCCAAATCCCCCCACACATAAAATAACCCTCCATCCCCACTCCAAATCTCCCCACACATAAAATAACCCACCATCCCCACTCCAAATCCTACTACACATAAAACAACCCCCATCCCAACTCCAAATCCCCCACACATAAAATAACCCCATCTCCACTCCAAATCCCCCCACACATAAAATAAGCCCCCATCCCCACTCCAAATCCCACACACACATTAAGTTCCCCCATCCCCACTCCAAATCCCCTCACACACAAAGTACCCCCCATCCCCACTCCAAATCCCCACACACACAAAGTACCCCCCATCCCCACTCCAAATCCCCCACACATAAAATAACCCCCCATCCCCACTCCAAATCCCCCCCACACAAAGTACCCCCCATCCCCACTCCAAATCCCCCCACACACAATGTACCCCCCATCCCCGCTCCAAATCCCCCCACACATAAAATAACCCCCCATCCCCACTCCAAATCTCCCACACACAAAGTACCCCCCATCCCCACTCCAAATCCCCCCACACAAAGTACCCCCATCTCCACTCCAAATCCCCCCACACAAAGTACCCCCCATTCCCACTCCAAATCCCCCCACATAAAGTATCCCCCATCCCCACTCTAAATTCCTCCCCTCATACACACACTCACACATTATGTCCCCCATTAATCTTCGGTGGTTTCTTCAGCTCCACAGTGGAGCACACTTACCACCAGTCTTCCACCTTCTGGGTGCCGCCGGCGAGTGACGTCAGCAGCGTGATCACATGACCTGATCACGCTGCTGGCGTTGCTCTGACCTGGCGGTCAGAGCTACAATTGTACTGGCGTCTGTATAGACGCCAGTACAATTGATCACTAGGAGCCGGCGCGGTGCAGCTTCTCTGCGCCGGCTGTCAGCTTGACAGCCGGCCCAGGGAACCGCCGACTCCCAGGCCAGGGGTGGCAGAATGCAGCTGCGGGGAGACACTGCGGACAGTTGCATTAGGCGGCCCGACTGCACCCCACTGCCGGCTACGCCCGGGGCACATGCCCCGTCTGCCCCCCCAGATACGGCTCTAAGAATTTTGCTGAATACCTGTACGGATCTGAATATATATAAATCAAGCGTGTGCACTGCAGTGTGAGGAGGTGCCTGAGTAGGTTCCCAAACCAAATAGTATGTAGTAAAACTCGGCACTCAACTTAAGGAAATAGTGATATAATTTATTGTAATCAGTGATGCCAAACGTTTCGGTCCCCAAGGACCTTCAACAGTGACGTAAATCACAGTTCAGATTGAAATTGTATAGCCAGAGCAATTTCTATTTAGCCTATGTTGACCCCAAGGAAACACTAGGGAATCGCGGTAAATCACCGCTGGGTCCAGTGCATGCAATGCAGATGCTTGGATTTGATATGCGTTCAGAATGCTTATACAGGTCGTTAGTATGGGTGAAATAGGCTTGAGACGAGATATATGTTGCTGCCCTGTGTCAGAAGTATCGTGGTGTCCACCGCTGGATAGAGGCAGCCTCTATCCAGCGTCTCAAGCCTATTTCACCCATACTAACGACCTGTATAAGCATTCTGAACGCATATCAAATCCAAGCATCTGCATTGCATGCACTGGACCCAGCGGTGATTTACCGCGATTCCCTAGTGTTTCCTTGGGGTCAACATAGGCTAAATAGAAATTGCTCTGGCTATACAATTTCAATCTGAACTGTGATTTACGTCACTGTTGAAGGTCCTTGGGGACCGAAACGTTTGGCATCACTGATTACAATAAATTATATCACTATTTCCTTAAGTTGAGTGCCGAGTTTTACTACATACTGTACGGATCTGAAGTCTTGGTGCACACAGATAACAACCCTCTAACCCACATGGAGAACGTGAGACTGGGGGCTCTGGAGCAGCGCTGTGTGGCTCGGATAGCCTAATTTCGTTATAAGATCGCTTACAGGAGAGGAGCTGAAAACACCCACATGGACGCCTTGTCCAGAGTGACACATGAGCGCTCTGGACCCAATCAGGACTAAGAACTGGATGCTGAAGAGATCACTAAGTTCCGTGATTCCACCAGGACGTTGGCGGCCACGCAGGAGCAGATTCAGGCGGCGTCCAGGGAAGGCATCCTAAGGCGGTCCCGTGATTAGTGGGTACGACTTCATCAGGAAGATGGGCAACTCGCTCAGATGAGAAAGTGGGTGGCTCTACAACAACTTCCCAGTAAAAGAGAGAGAGATTCGCTGTCCTCGGGGACTCTAAATCCTTTGACAGTGGGAAAGGCTCCAATTGAAAGATGGTCTCTTGTACCAGAAGATCCAATTGCACAGAGAACTGGGGGATACCTGGCAAGTGGTGCTCCCTGAAATACTGATACACAAGGTGACTATGGAGGCGCACGAGAGAGGAGCCCATTTTGACCAATAAAAAACATTTCAGTGGCTGCAGAAGTTAGTCTTTCATCCTTGACTAAAAAATGCGGTAGAGGAAGCCTGTCGACAGTGTAGAAGCTGCGAGTTAGCTAAACTGCCAGAACAAGAGAGATCCCACAAAGACCATCATAACTTCCGCTCCTCTAGAAGTGCTGATGATAGATTACCAGACCATAGGCCCGTCTTATCTTGGATACGCGCATTGTCTAGTGATGACTGACCACTTTACCAAATTTGCTGTGGTGATTCCTACCCGGGATCAGACTGCTGAATCAGCTGCACAAGCCATCTGCAGAGATTTCATCCAAGTGTACGGCTGCCCAAAGAGAATTCACTCTGATCAAGGCGCCTGTTTCCAGGGGCAAGTGAAGGAAGAATCGCAAGTATCAAATTGACAAATCACGGACGACACCTTATCGTCCTCAAGGAAATGGAGCCTGTGAACGGTTCAACCGTACTTTGATTCAGATGTTGAGAACACTGGAAGAAGACAGAAAGATTTGCTGGTTCAGTTTGTGGCTGAATTCGTTTGGGTGTACCTCAACCGAGTACATCGCACCACTTGGTACACGCCATACACCCTGCTATTTGGCTGGCCGGGAAGAGAGATCACCGAGCTGAAATTGGATCCAGAGGAGGACTTCCCGTGGACGGTGGTGTCCACCTGGGTCCAAGAACATCGTCACCTTTTGCAAATGCTGCATCGACTCGTACAGACTAAGTATCGGGAACTTGAACATCCAGAAACAGCTCCTCTGCGAGGGACAGCTCTCCAGTCCGGGGACCGTGTGTTAGTCTGAGATAAACGCCCACAGGGTAAGTTGGAGTACCGGTGGGAAAAGACTCCATATCGGGTGAAACTAAGAATCAGCTCAGAAAGCCCCGTCTATGAAATTCAACCTGAGGGAGAAGAGGACGCTCCTACTTGAGTGGTACATGAATATGTTACGCCCTTGCTTGTCAAGAGATCCTGACCAAGTAGAGGAGACGCAGAGTGTTCCTAAAATATCCCTTCCTACAGTTGTTGATGATGAAGAAGAATGCCTAGACTAGTGGACCTAGGAGAGGAACAAGCTCCTGAGACTCTTAGAATGGCTGCTCTGCTGGATCTGGATGCATCCCCGTCCTCGCCCACACAACCTGACCCTACTACTCAGCCAGATTAAAATACTCTATCCGACTTACGATGCACTGAACAAACAACAGCCGGAATACCCCCCAACAGATACAATAAAGACCAATTTATTTGGCACCAAATCTTCCAGGAAATGGAAGAATGTCAACGGTTACTACAAGAACTCTCGCCTGTGGTATGGCGAGCTAAAGGCGAGGGGTAGTGTAAGAAGAAGGACAGGACTGGGGGTACCTCTTCAACGCCAGGTTCAGAACTGTCGGGGTTGTCACCTCTGTTGTCCAGGGGAAAGCTTAGAGAAACGGACCAACCTTTGCACTTGTCAGCAGGGGGTGTGGCTAGGTTAAAAAAGACTGAGCGCGAGCGGAAACAGGCAGACGGGAAGAGACAGCGTGCGGCAGGGAGAGGGCAGTGCTCCGTCCCTTGAGAACCGCCGCAGGGCAGGTCTGTACCGCTGTGACCAGAGACTTGCTGAGTGTCCGGTGTCTCCTGCAAAGTAAGATGCCAAATGCTCCAGGCCCGTGAGTACCGCGAGCATACCGCCTAAGAAACACCGGCGTCGCTACCATGAACTGTACCCTGACTCCCCGGTGCATATCTGTCGGGCGATGTCAAGCTCCAGCAAGGTCTTGAACTGTGTCCCGCTCTCTATACTGCATCCAGGATCAAGGACCACGCAACAGACATCAGAGACTAATTACTGCCGTCAGGACTCTGCTCATCGACATCTTCAAGACCATACTGGACTCACTACACGCTGACCATTGTTGGCACTATCGTCTGCCTCGTGGACATTCCAGTCTGGGAGTCGTCTGGACCGGATAAGTTGTATCTTACAAACTGTTTTTGCCCTCTTTTGCCTGCATTTTATCCCCAAACCGCATACCCTTTATCCCTTTATTACCTGCATTACTCCTGTTTACTATTCATCTCCCTGCGTGGACTATATATCTGTTAAAAGTAAATACGTTAACCCTTGCTCTGCCTCCTGTCCATTATTGCATCCCGCAACCTGCTCACACTTGGCGTAGTCAGCAGGATGCAGTCCAACAGCATGGAGCGGGCAGACCAAGCAGTTGAGGGCATCACGAGGGCCAGCATATCACTGGGGGCGATGTTAAGTAACCTCTTGAAATTTACTGGAAGCAACACTCTGTTATGGGACTGGACTGAACGGGTAAGGGGTATGATGAGGATGCACCCCATGACCCCTGCATTGGAGGCAGAGGTGGCCATGACAGCCCTAGATGGGGAGATGAGGAGTTCCGTGATGCTCCGGCACCCTCAAGAACGGGACACTTTCAACAAGGTGCCGAAAATACTAGAGGAAATACACAAGACCCCATAGACGTAGGAGAACTGCACATGAGCCTATTTAGCAGTGTACAAAGGGAGGTGAAGACCGTGACTCATTACATGAATGCGCTGCAAGAAATCCATGCTACAATTACAAAGCGAGATGGCGTAGGCATTACTCCTGTTTACTATTCATCTCCCTGCCTGGAGTATATATCTGTTAAAAGTAAATACGGTAACCCTTGCTCTGCCACCTGTCCACTACTGCTTCCCGCAACCTGCTCATAGAAGAGCGAGATGATGAGGGCATCCACTAGTATTTTAGTAGATTCAGGGTTGAGGAAGGAATTGATTTTGGAAATATTTTTGAGTTGAAGGCAGCAGGAGGTGGCAAGGGCTTGGATGTATGTTTTGAAGGACAATGCAGAGTTGAGGGTTACTCCGAGGCTGCTGACTTCAGGTGCAGGGGAAAGCGTAATGTCATTTGTGGTGATAGACAGATCAGGTATGGAATATAGGTGAGATGGAGGAAAGATGATGAGATGTAATGTATGTAGTACAGTTCATATAGCGTCTTGTGCTTGGGTGCGATGAAAATACATGAGACACAGGTTTGATATAGAAAGTCTTGTATTACTTCATACAAGTTGGCAAAAATAGTCACACAGTTTGCAGACACAGAAGCAGGAGACACAGCAGGCCAGAGTAATCTAAGCTCAGCAATCACTCTCCACAACAGGTTCAGGATCTTCTTCTCTGTTACCGTAAGTCCATGCAAACGTGGGTCTTTCAAAGAGCAGGGTTCCAGAGTCCACAAGTGCTTCAGAGTTCCTCAGTAGGAATAGCTGGAGTACAAGGTCCAAGGCTTTAGGAGTCAGGTCACAGGTTCACTGCAGGCTAGATTCTGAAGCACTGATTGCTCAGCTGTGGCTGCTTAAGAAGCAAAAGGAGAGAATCAGGGCGGGAACATGCAAGCTGGAAACTCCATTTTGACTGAGGGCAAGATAGCTGCAGCAAGACAGAAAGTAAAATGGCTGACGAACAAACTGAGTTTCAGGAACATGTACACAGAACCTTACATTACTCCCCCCTTAGGGACAACCTCCGGATGACCTCAGGCCAGGCTTGTGTGGGTACCTCTGATGAAACTGACGGAGTAAGCGAGGAGCATTAACGTTATTGACTGGTTCCCATGAGTTGTCCTCCACTGGGTAGCCCTGCCATTTAATCAGATATTGTAACTGATTTCTATACAACCTGGATTCTAAAATCCTTTCCACCACAAATTCTTCCTGACCATCGACTAGCACTGGGTCAGGGCAAGGAGAAGAACGTCCAGGAAACGTATTGGGTGTCGCAGCCTTTAGTAGGGATACATGAAAGACAGGGTGAATTCTCATAGTTCTGGGCAGTTGAAGACGACAAGCAACGGCACTTATAATTTTACTGATTTTATAGGGTCCAATGTACTTATGTCCCAACTTAGACGATGGAATCCTTAACTTAAGATTTCTGGTTGACAGCCAGACCAAGTCTCCTACCTTGAAAGCTGATGCAGGTTTACGAAATTTATCTGCTGCTTTCTTGTACCTTTCCTGAGCCGATTCCAGATTCTCCTTTAGAAGATCCATATTCTTCTGTAAAGACGTGATTCTTTCAGCCACTGCTGGTAAAGGCGTTTCTATGGGAAATCGTGGTAGAATGTTAGGATGATAACCTAGATTAGAGTAAAAAGGAGACTGCTTAGTGGAGGCACTCTGAGAGTTGTTATACGAGAACTCAGCTAATGGAAGTAGATCCACCCAATCATCCTGTAGGTGGCAGATAAAGCAGCGGAGATACTGCTCCAGGGTTTGATTGGTTCGTTCGGTCTGTCCATTAGTCTGGGGATGAAAAGCAGAAGAAAGGTTTACTTTAATGTCCAATGCTGCACAGAAATTTTGCCAAAACCTAGAAGTGAATTGCACCCCTCGATCCGAAATAACCTCATCCGGTACTCCACGTAAGCGAAACACATCTTTAATCATCAAATCTGATGTCTGTTTTGCAGTGGGTAAGCCGACACAAGGGATAAAATGAGCTGCCTTTGTTAGACGGTCAACCACCACTAGAATGGTGTTCTTCCCTTGAGAGGTTGGTAACTCCACAATGAAGTCCATAGAAATGGATCCCCACGGGCGGGACGGGGTGGGAAGAGGCTGTAACAGACCAGTTGGTGAGGAGCGAGGTGTTTTGCATCTTGCACAGACTTCACATGAAGTGACATAGTTTAAAACATCCTTCCTGCAAGTGGGCCACCAAAAGAAACGAGAGAGAAATTCCTGTGTCTTTAGAATTCCTCTATGCCCAGCTATCTTGGAATCGTGAATGAGTTGCAATACTCTCAATCTGACTGTTTCAGGAATATACAGGCGTTGTCCCTGAATCCACACACCATTCTTAAAGACAAGACTTACGTCCCTTGGGGGTTGTGCCAAAAAGGAATCCGCATGGTATGCTTCCTTGATGTCCTTAAGTAGGTCTTGATTATGAATTACTCCTAGGAATCTAGAGTCAGGAAGAATAGTCTTAGGAGGAGTAATTGGACGTGTCTCTGCTGAGTAAATCCTAGAGAGTGCATCAGCCTTTCCATTGCGCGATCCTGGTCTATAAGAAATGATAAAATTAAATTGGTTTAAGAAAAGATTCCAGCGAGCCTGGCGAGGAGTCAGGCACTTAGCTGACCTGATAAACTCAAGGTTACGATGGTCTGTCAGGACGACTATTTGCTGTGCAGCTCCCTGAAGAAGGTGTCTCCATTCTTTGAAGGCGGCAATAATGGCCAACAACTCTCTATTGCCCACATCGTAGTTCCTCTCAGCCGAAGACAACTGCTGGGAAAAGAAGGCACAGGGATGCAAGACATTCTTCTCACCTGTTCTCTGAGAGAGTATAGCTCCAACGGCACAGTCTGAAGCATCCACCTCTATTATGAAGGCAAGCTCGGGGTTGGGATGTACTAGGATAGGTGCAGTGGTAAATTTATCTTTTAGACGGGAAAATGCTTCCTGGGCTTGGGGAGTCCAGGAGAACCTAGACTCTTTCCGGGTAAGTTGGGTGATAGGTGACACTACCTCAGAGAAATTTCTAATGAAACGTCTATAGAAGTTGGCAAACCCGATGAAGCGCTGTACCTCCTTCACATTTCTAGGACTTGGCCAATCCTTGATGGCTTGGGTTTTGCTTCCATCCATACTAATTCCTTGTGTAGACAGTACATACCCCAGAAATTGAATTTCGGTCCTATGGAATTCACACTTTTCAAGTTTGATGTAAAGATGATTTTGTCTTAGACGTTCCAAGACCATTCTCACATGTCCATGATGTTCCTCTGTGGAGTTAGAAAAAATTAGAATATCATCCAAATAAAATACCACGAATGTATCTAGGAGATCCCCGAAGATGTCATTCACCAAGTGTTGGAAAGTGGCTGGGGCGGTACTCAGACCAAAAGGCATAACTAGATATTCAAAGTGTCCATAGCGTGACCTGAATGCAGTCTTCCATTCATCCCCAGGTCTAATACGGACTAAGTTATAGGCCCCACGAAGATCTAGTTTAGAGAAAATTTTGGCATGTCGCACTCTCTCCAATAACTCAGGGATTAAAGGCAATGGATAACGGTTTCTAATAGTAACCTTATTGAGTTCCCTATAGTCTACGCATGGTCTCAGAGATCCATCTTTCTTCTTTACAAAGAAGATGGGTGCACCTGCAGGAGATGAAGAGGGGCGTATGAAGCCCTTGGCTAGATTTTCGTCTATGTAATCCTTTAAAGCCTTTAGCTCGGGCCCGCCAGGGGGTAGATCTTACCAAAAGGTATCTCTGCTCCAGGCAATAATTCAATTGGACAATCATATGGACGGTGAGGAGGAAGCTGGTCAGCGTTCTTCTTGTCACATAAATCCACATAGTCCTGGTATACAGCTGGTAGTTCAGGGACTGACATAGTTCCTTTAGGAACAGAGCAAGCTGAAACTTTTGGACTCATCTGTTTCTCTGGAAAGTGTAATTCCTTGGTCTCCCAGTTAATGGTAGGATTCTGAGCCTGCAGCCATGGTAGCCCTAGAATAATGGGAAAGTGGGGAGAAGAGATAAGCATAAAGGACAGTTTCTCTTGATGATCTTTACCCATAAGAACCCTCAAAGGCTCTGTTTCCTGATCCACTGGTCCAGAGGTCAGCAGGGAGCCATCCACAGTTTCCATCTGTACTGGAGTAGCCTTCTTCACTGAACGAATCCCCTGTTTCAGAGCAAAGGAGACATCCATAAAATTTCCACTTGCCCCTGAGTCGATCATAGCAGAGCTAGACACCCAAGCTGAGTCAACCCAGAGTTTGATGGAAAGAAAGCAATGAGAATTGTTTTTCTTACAACTCAGCTGGGACACCGCTGAGGAAACTTGAAAAATGGCAGCGTTTACACAGTCAACGTCCTCAGAGGTAACGGAGTTTAAGTCCGAGAAATCAAGATCTGTTGCTGCAGATCTCTCTGGAGCCTGAAGCTCGGACCTGACAGATCCCCTCTCGCAACACTCACAATGAATGAGTGCTGCAGTAGTCTTACGAGAACGGCTGGGGCAGTTTATAATGAAGTGCCCTGACTTACCACAATAGAAACATAGATTCTCCTTAAAACGATGTTCCTTGCGTGCATCACTAACCCGTCGTTGTAAAGAGTCTACCTGCATGGGTTCAGGTTCAGGTTCCCGTGTAATCCTACTCAAAGGTTCCTTAGCTGGAGAGGAAGGTAGGAAAAGGTTAGTGCGATTGCTTTCGAACCATCTCTCTTGCCTGCGTTCAGTCAGACGAGTATCAATACGGATGCAGTAGTTAATAAAGTCACCTAACGCAGTGGGAGGGTCGGCACGAGCAAGTTCATCCTTAATCAGTGGAGATAACCCTTTTCGAAAAATAGATTTTTTGGCGGAACTGTCCCAGGTGGTATCAAGGGCCCATCTCCTGAAATCCAAGGCATATTCAGCTACCGAGTGCTTACCTTGGCGCAAAGCTAACATGGCTGCTTCAGCTGTTGCACCTCGATTGGGGTCATCAAACACCTGCCCCATGGCTGAAATAAAAGCATCAAGGTGATTCAAACAATCATCCTCAGTCTCAATCAGAGGGTTTGCCCACATCAAAGCCTTGTTGGTAAGCAACATAATTATAGTAAGCACCTTAGATCGTTCAGTGGGAAATTGTGAAGCATGTGCAGAAAAAAAAAGATTGCATTGATTAATAAATCCCCTGAATTTCTCACGTTCACCGCCAAAACGAAAAGGGGGCAACTTGGGAATCCCAGAACTCGGGGCTACGGCAGGAGCCTGGACTCGCTCTTCTAGAACCTCAATCCTGGCTCGCAAATCCTGGGCAGTCTGTCCAAACACTTGCAAATTGTGATTAGTGAGGTCCTGTAGGCTTGAAAAACGGGTCTTTATATTCTGCAAATCTGCAAGGATATTATCAGTCACTCCGCAAAGTTCCTTTATGCGGGCCTCCATTTTCCAGATCTTTTAAGACAGGAGTACTGGAAGAAGTGGAGAGGAGAAAAAAAAAAAACAATAGTGTTTACCTGTGGTAACACTGCAGAGAGAAAAAAAAATTAAGGGAACTGCTCACCTGGAATGGTTGTGAGAAGTCACAACCACTATCATCACAGAAAGTTCACTCGGACATCTGATATCCACAGTTACAGCAGACAAAAAAGAGAAAAGAAAAAAAAAAAAAAAAAACAATAGTGTTTACCTGTGGTAACACTGCAGAAAAAAAAAACACTTAAGGGAATTGCTCACCTGGAATGGTTGTGAGAAGTCACAACCACTGTCATCACAGAAAGTACAACCGGACATCCGATATCCACAGTTACAGCAGACACAGCCTTTCCAGACCCAGCAGACACTAACGTTTTGGCTTCAGAATCTTGTAATGTATGTAGTACAGTTCATATAGCGTCTTGTGCTTGGGTGCGATGAAAATACATGAGACACAGGTTTGATATAGAAAGTCTTGTATTACTTCATACAAGTTGGCAAAAATAGTCACACAGTTTGCAGACACAGAAGCAGGAGACACAGCAGGCCAGAGTAATCTAAGCTCAGCAATCACTCTCCACAACAGGTTCAGGATCTTCTTCTCTGTTACCGTAAGTCCATGCAAACGTGGGTCTTTCAAAGAGCAGGGTTCCAGAGTCCACAAGTGCTTCAGAGTTCCTCAGTAGGAATAGCTGGAGTACAAGGTCCAAGGCTTTAGGAGTCAGGTCACAGGTTCACTGCAGGCTAGATTCTGAAGCACTGATTGCTCAGCTGTGGCTGCTTAAGAAGCAAAAGGAGAGAATCAGGGCGGGAACATGCAAGCTGGAAACTCCATTTTGACTGAGGGCAAGATAGCTGCAGCAAGACAGAAAGTAAAATGGCTGACGAACAAACTGAGTTTCAGGAACATGTACACAGAACCTTACATGAGATCAGTTTTGTCTACGTTGAGTTTAAGGAAGCGAGAGGAGAAGTAGGAGGATGTGGCTGATAGACACTGGGATTCTGGACAGCAAAGAGGTGACATCTGGGCCAGAGAGGTAGATCTGAGTGCCATCAGTATATATAATCTATAGATGGTACTTGAAGTCATGAAGAGGTAATGTGAGAGTGGGAGATGCTAAATTTGCGGTTATAGAGGCATGAAGAGATCCAAGAGAGGTTAAGGGATGAAAAGATCTGTAATAGGGGCGATGTTATGAACTGCTACAAGCACTAAGGAAAGATGGGAACTCTGTCCCTACAATAGGACTGAGTTTGATCCCTACGATGTAACGGGGAACCTGATCCTGCGACCAGACACGCTAAAGTCCTCAGCTAGTCTGAACGAAGACCTATAGTTGCGAGGGAGGAATCCCTACAAGATCTAGGGACTGGGAGAAAAGGTGGACACCTCCTAACAGAAATTGTAGCAGGGAAAATAAAACAGAAAACAAATTACTACGAGATCCTAAGATTAAGCAAAACTGACAGAGTAAGGCACCTAAGCACCCGGCTAGCTTAAGAGTAGATAATACAATGAAGTCCAGCAAAGCCAGAAGGGCGGAGCCAGACTAAATAGGGTAAAAAGGTCATGTGACCAGCAAACTGAAACAAAATCTAACAAGAGGGTTCTAACAGTAACCTCCCTTCTAAGGGGATCCTCTGGATCCCCTAGGACTTAGGCTTATCCGGAAACCTCTTGTGAAACGCTCTAACAAGTCTAGACGCAGAAACATCATCCGCCCTCACCCATGAGTTATCCTCGGGTCCATAACCCTTCCAAGCGACGAGGTACTGCAAACCCCCTCTATACCGTCTAGAATTTAGGATGCGGGAAATCTCATATTGCCCGTCCTCCACCACCAGGGGAACAGTGGCCGAGACGTCTCCATCTGAGACCTCAGCTTTTTCAAGAGAGAAACATGAAACACCGGATTAATCTTCCAGGAGGTGGGAAGCTCCAACTTAACAGCAGATTGGTTAATAACCTGAAGCACCTTAAAGGGCCCTACAAACTTGGGACCCAATTTCTTAGACGGAATCCTCAAGCGCAGATTCTTAGAGGACAACCAGACCATGTCACCAATAGCAAACAAAACCTCTTGTCGTTTTCTATCAAAATACACTTTGGATCTTTTGTTAGCCTCCTGAAGATTACCACGCACATCAGTCCAAACTCTCTCCAACACACCAGAAAAATTCTCCTCTTCAGGTACAGCCGATCCCAACTTTGAAAATGACCCAAAAGACGGATGTCTCCCAGTACAAACAAAAAAAAGGCGAACAACCAGCAGAAGCGGATGTATGGTTGTTAAGAGCAAACTCAGCAAGTGGCAGAAACTCAGACCACCCCTCTTGATTATCAGTCACAAAACAACGCAAGAACTGCTCAACATCCTGGTTTTTCCTTTCTGTCTGGCCATTAGACTCAGGATGATATCCGGATGAAAACGACAAATGAACTCCCAACCTGTCACAAAAGGCGCGCCAAAAACGAGCCACAAACTGAGGTCCCCTATCAGAAACAATGTCAGTAGGAACACCATGTAGTCTGACTATTTCCTTGACAAAGGCCTTAGCGAGAGTCTTAGCGCAGGGCAATTTGATGAAAGGAACCAAGTGACACATCTTGCTAAAACGGTCCACGACCACCCAGATGACAGTGAAACCCTCAGAGGGGGAAGGTCAGTAATAAAGTCCATAGCCAAATGTGTCCAAGGTGCACTAGGGACCTCCAGAGGGCAAAGCAACCCTGCAGCAGGAGTATGAGAAGACTTAGATCTAGCACACACAGTGCATTGACGCACCCACTTAATGACTTCCTTCTGCCATCCAGGCCACCAAAAGCTGCGACCCACAAGTCTCTTGGTCTCAGAGATTCCAGGATGACCTGCCAACCGAGAGTCATGACATTCAACAAACAAATCTCTCCTCAGGGTACCAGGCACAAACAACCTCCCATGCGGCGTGTTAGATGAGGCATTCTCCTGTGCTTTAAGAATCTCATCTTCCAACACGGAGTCCAAAACCGCAATAACAACCCCCTCTTGCAAAATGTTTTCCTCCTCCTCAGTACCCACCATAGGAGAAAAGCTGCGAGACAAAGCATCAGCTTTAACATTTTTAGTACCTGGGATGTAAGTAACGGTAAAATTAAAGCGTGAGAAAAACAGTGCCCACCTAGCCTGACGGGCATTCAAGCGTTTGGCAGCATCAAGGTAGATCAGATTTTTATGATCGGTGAAGACTTGAACGGGAAATTCCGCTCCCTCCAAAAAATGACGAGAGTGTTCAAATGCGAGTTTAATTGCCAACAATTCCCGATTACCGATATCATAATTTAGTTCAGACTCAGAAAATTTCTTTGAAAAAAAAAAGCACAGGGATGTACTCCATCCGTCTTTTCCTGAGACAACACCGCGCCGACCCCCACAGAAGAAGCATCAACCTCAACCAAAAATGGTTTAGTCACATCAGGCTGCGTAAGGATGGGAGCAGAGCTGAACCTCTCCTTTAGCAACACAAAAGCCTCAATGGCCTCAGTAGTCCACTGAACCGCATCAGCACCTTTCCTGGTGAGATCGGTCAGAGGTTTGGCAACCACAGAATTTTTTTAATGAATTTTCTATAATAATTGGCGAACCCCAAAAACCTCTGTATTGATTTCACACCAATAGGTCTAGGCCAATCCTGCACAGCTTGCACTTTCACCGGGTCCATCTCAAAACCTTCACTGGAGACAATGTAGCCCAAAAAACTAAGTCTCTGTACAGCGAACTCACATTTTTCTAGTTTGGCAAAAAGTGAATTATCACTCAGTAACTGTAATACTTCACGCACACTCCTCCAATGAGACTCCAAATCCGGTGAATAAATCAAAATGTCATCCAAATACACAACCACACTTCTGCCGATCAAAGGTCTAAGGATGTCATTAATAAGATTCTGAAAAAATGCCGGAGCACTGGAAAGTCCAAAAGGCATAACCAGATTCTCAAAATGACCCAGTGGAGTGTTAAACGCAGTCTTCCATTCATCCCCCTCCTTCATGCGCAACAAATTGTATGCCCCTCGAAGATCAATTTTCGAGAACCACTTGGCCCCCACTAACTGATTAAACAAATCAGGAATCAATGGCAGTGGGTAAGGATTGCGTACAGTAATCTTATTAATCTCACGAAAGTCTAGACAAGGCCGTAAACCGCCGTCCTTTTTTTTAACAAAAAAAATCCAACCGCCACAGGAGATTTGGAAGGCCTAATGTGACCGGCGGCCAAGCTTGTCTGTATGTATTCCTCCAAAGCTTTTCTCTCAGGAATAGTCAAATTAAATAAGCGACTTTTAGGAAGAGTCGCTCCAGGGACAAATTCAATTGCACAATCATATTCTCTATGAGGAGGCAATACCTGCGATTCCTTATCAGAAAAAACTTTCCAAAAATCCTGAATAAGTACAGGTAACTCCCCTTAACTACAGCAGCAATACGCCCGTTACAACACTTGTCATAACACTTAGGACTCCGGGACTTAATTTCATTGGTAGACCAATCCAGTACCGGATTGTGCAATTTTAACCAGGGTAACCCCAAAATCACCGGTGAGGGCAAATTATTCAAAACTACCAAATCCAAATTCTCTTGATGAACACCATTAATAGTAAGAGGAAATTCACAGATATGGTGAGTAACATTTTTCAAGGGAGAGCCATCCACAGACACCACATTAATAGGAGAAGACAGAAGTTTGGGTTTTAACTTTAGTTTTTCCAAAAATTTCCCATCAATCACATTGAGAGTTGAACCACAATCCACAAATACCCGAAACTCCATTAACTCCTCCTCAACACCAGTGGTAGAAGAAAGAAAGACACCTTTATTGTTTAAACAAGCTATGTGGGCGACACTGACCTCATTTTTTTTTTTTCTCTTTATTCATTCGAAGCGCACAGTTCTTAATGAAATGCTCAGATTTACCACAGTAGAAACACAAACCTTGAGCAAATCTGCGTTCTTTTTCCCGAGAGTGAGGTGTCATTGCTCCAATTTCCATCGGCTCTGCAATGTCAGTACATTCCTTCTCCAAACCTGGAGCTGACAAAGCAGACTTACTCTCATTAACCCTTGCACGCAGTCTCCTATCCACCCGTATGGCCAATTGCATAGCCTCTTGCAAGTTACCAGGTATAGGATAAGCAATCAGCAAATCTTTAACCCTTTCACTTAATCCTGCAAGAAATAAACTTTTCAAAGCTGAATCGTTCCAGCCCACCTGGGTGGACCACCTACGGAAGTGAGTACAATATTTTTCCACATTACCCGATCCCTGTCTCAAACGTCTCAACTCTGTCTCAGCTGATGAAATACGATCCGGATCGTCATACAACAACCCCAAAGCAGAAAAAAAAACGTCCACTGATCCAAAGCATGGATCACTAGGCTGCAGAGAAAAGGCCCAGTCCTGAGGTTCTTTGCGCAAAAGTGACATTATAAACCCTATGTGCTGTGATTCATCACCAGAGGATCTGGGTCTCAAACGAAAATACAACAAGCAAGCATTTTTAAAAGAAAAAAAATCTTGTTGTTCACCAAAAAATAAATCAGGCAAACGTACCTTTGGCTCCACGAAATGTGCTCCAGAACAACTACTCACGTGTTGCTGGATTTCAGCCACCTCCAGAGAGAGAGACCCTGCAGGGGTTCAGCCAAATCCCGAACCGACACCATGATGAAAACAGAAAATTTTTCCTTAGAGATTTTTTTATTTTTTATTTCTTGGCTGGACTTACTGTTATGAACTGCTACAAGCACTAAGGAAAGATGGGAACTCTGTCCCTACAATAGGACTGAGCTTGATCCCTACGATGTAACGGGGAACCTGATCCTGCGACCAGACACGCTAAAGTCCTCAGCTAGTCTGAACGAAGACCTATAGTTGCGAGGGAGGAATCCCTACAAGATCTAGGGACTGGGAGAAAAGGTGGACACCTCCTAACAGAAATTGTAGCAGGGAAAATAAAACAGAAAACAAATTACTACGAGATCCTAAGATTAAGCAAAACTGACAGAGTAAGGCACCTAAGCACCCGGCTAGCTTAAGAGTAGATAATACAATGAAGTCCAGCAAAGCCAGAAGGGCGGAGCCAGACTAAATAGGGTAAAAAGGTCATGTGACCAGCAAACTGAAACAAAATCTAACAAGAGGGTTCTAACAGGCGAGTGTTCAACAGTGTCGAAGGCAGAGGAGAGATCTAGAAGGAGGAGTATAGAGAAATTTCTGTTACGTTTGGCAGTAAGTCATTGGTAATTTTGATTAAGGCAGTTTTGGTGGAATGGTGGAAGCTGAAACCGGATTGAAGGTTGTCAAAGAGTAGGTTAGATGAGAGGTGGGAGGAAAGTATGGTGTGGATGTGAATGTGCTTTTCAAGGAGTTTGGAGTTAAAAGCATTAAAGGGGTTGTCCAGGTTTGTATTGAAAGTCTGCATTCACTCTATGTGATGTCAAACTTCTGTATCATCACAGTGCGTGCACTGCACACTGTCAGCATTCTCCAGTGAAAGCAGTGAGAGAGAACATGTAACCCCAAGTATGCAATTTGCATACATGTGTTCACTTGCCAACTAGATGTGTGCTGCGTCATTCAGTTCGCTTGTATTGAGCAAGGCCGTCTAGTCAGAATGTAGTTGAAAGCTCGTAAATAACACAGTTGTGGTCACATGACCACCCGCTCTTGCCATCTGCACCAAAAAAATCCTGTGTGCAGTGCATGTGCTGTAAGAATTCAGAAGTCTGCAGTCACACAGAGTGACTACAGACTGTCATCACAAATCTGGACAACATCTTTAATTATAAAATGAAGTATTGTAGTATGCTCAATCTTAACAGTGTATAATATACTCACTGTCAGAATTCGGTTCTGCTTGCCAGTTTCAGCAGTCATCATGTGACCACTCATATGGGATGAGATTTTCATGCTTATGGTCTTGTCCCAATTTGCTTCTCTTCTGGCTTCTCTCAATGAAGCCGGGGCTGTAGTATTTCACTGAGCATTTAGAGAATTAGGAAGAGCAGCTAGTCGGCACGTGATTGTAATTATACAAATCACATATGAGAGGTCACATAACAACTGTTCAAACTACTGAAGCTGGATATACAATAGAAGGCACCAAACTGAATTTTTGCCCCAGGTGCCGAAAAAACCTAGATCCGCCTTCGCTTGGAGTCTTTTTTCATCTCTATTGTAAGGAGGTGAAAGGGTATTAACCCTTTAAGGTTTCATCCCCTCTAATTGTGTCAATGTGTATCTATATGTGTGCTTTGAATATTGCTATGTAAGTATATATGTGGGGGTCTAGTGACAGGTGGTCAGTGCTTCCTAGGGGTCATTAGAGGAGGGCACTAGGAGAATAGTGTATATAGTCAGGGTTAACTGTTATCTGCTAGGGATCACTAATGGGGGCACGTTAGAGATCCAGTTAGTTAGTTATAAAAAGACGTCAGTGCAGTATTCGGGTTTGGCCACTAGATGAGGGCATTCAGCACATCCATTCGGTTAGAGACAATAGTTAGGGACTTGTTGCTAGGGAAAGATTGCCTCCAAGCGGGAATCTGTCAGGAAGTTCTCCTCGCCACTATTGATGACATTATCACAGACCTGAATGGTGCAAAAGTTTTTTCTAAAATTGATTTAAAATCAGGTTATCATCAACTTGAGTTGCATCCAGATTCCAGGTACATTACAACTTTTAGTACCCATGTGGGCTTACGACGATTCAAGAGGTTGAACTTTGGTATCTCATCTGCGGCAGAAATATTTCAGAACGTTATCAGTCAGGTTCTATCTGGAATAGCAGGAGTTCGAAATGTCAGTGATGACATTCTTATATATGGTACAACCCAAGAGGAGCATGACAGTCACTTAGAGCAAGTGTTTCAGAGACTGCAAGCCTGCAATCTAACTGTCAATCCGTCAAAATGTGAGTTTAACCAAAAGTCATTAAGCTTCTTTGGATATATCTTTTCGGAGCAAGGAGTTTCAGCAGATCCTCAAAAAGTTGCTGCCATAAAGTCAGCTAGCCAACCTCAAAATGTGTCAGAGGTTCGCAGTTTTCTAGGACTAGTCACGTACTGTGGGCGATTTATGCCTGATCTGGCCACGATCTCCGAACCCCTGCGACTACTCACGAAAAAAGACACTCCTTGGACATGGACTACTGAACACCAAGCAGCATTCGATTCCATGAAGTCCGGTCTGACTGGCGACACCGTCATGGCCTATTTTGACCCTCTAAAGTCCACAGAGCTGATCGTGGACGCTAGTCCGGTGGGCCTGGGTGCAATTCTCACACAAGTGTCCAAAGAAGGCAACGTTTCTACCATTTCCTATGCAAGCAAAGCCTTAACAGAGACAGAACAACGCTATTCACAAACTGAAAGGGAAGCTCTTGCGGTTGTGTGGGGATGCCTTCATTTTCATCTGTACCTTATGGGACATAAATTCACAGTGATAAGCGACCACAAACCGCTCATTCCGCTTTTCAACAAACATTCTTCAAAGCCTCCCCCACGACTTGAACGCTGGTTGCTCCGCCTACAGAACTACCAGTTTCGGTTGAGATACGAGGCAGGAGCTGGTAATCCGGCTGACTACTTTTCGAGACACCCAACACCACAAACTACCAAGGACGACATCCCAGCAACTATCCTTGCAGAGGAACATATCAATTTTATTGTTGCACATTCTGTGCCAAAAGCTATGACTATGGAGGAAATACAACAAACGGTGGATTCCGATCACCAACTTTAGTTAGTTATAGAGACTGTTCGATCTAAAAATTGGAGCAATTTTCTTGCTGAAGCCCGCCTCCAAACACCGGATCAAACAACCTACTTGACAGCCTTTTTTAATGCACAACATGATCTCTCCGTGTCTGATTCAAATCTACTGTTGCGTAACAATCGGTTGGTGATACCCCAGAAACTTCAAAGCAGAGTACTGGATCTGGCCCACGAGGCTCATCAAGGGGTGGTGAAAACAAAGCAATTACTGAGAGAGAAAGTCTGGTTTCCAGGACTAGACAAAAAAGTAGAGGCACTCATTGAAAATTGCATACCTTGCCAAGCAACTACAATTGACCATAGACGCGCACCCTTACAAATGACACCCCTGCCAGAGGGCCCGTGGTCTGCTGTTAGTGTTGATTTTTGTGTTTTACCGGATCACTCCTATCTGCTGGTTGTCATGGATGACTATTCGAGGTTCCCAGTCATTGAACATGTTTCGACAACCTCTGCCAGGGCTGTTATACCAAAATTAGACAAGATCTTCTCGGCATATGGCATACCGGAAACAGTGAAGTCCGACAATGGACCACCTTTTAATAGCACAGACTTTCGATCATTCGCAACCTATCTTGGTTTCACTCACAGGAAAATAACTCCTTACTGGCCTCAGGCCAATGGGGAAGTGGAACGGTTCATGCAATCAATCAACAAAACTTTGAGGATCGCTACCATGGAGCACAAGGACTTACAGCAAGAGTTACACAGATTTCTTAGACAGTACAGAGCTACACCCCATTCTACTACTGGGATACCACCTGCCACTGCGCTGTTCAACAGGCCTATGCGTGTCAAACTCCCGAGCGTTCCGCAGAGCCCTGTTCAAACCCCAATTGCTACTAAGGATGCCATATCCAAACAGAAGATGAAGAGGTATGCAGATAAGAGCAGTCATCGTTGCAAGCCACCGGAAGTATTGGTGGGAGATTGGGTCCTGGTAAAAAGGCTAAGACCTAGAGACAAGTTTGCATCACAATACTATCCTGAACCCTTTCAGGTTACACAAGTTAAAGGCACCATGGTTACTGCTCAAGATCACGGTCGCCAGGTCACAAGGAACGTGTCCCATTTTAAAAAAACTTTGCGACTATGTCCCAGAAACAGACGAGGCAGATAGCGATGACGTCCTGCCGGATCCCCAGAGCTCAGCAGTTCCAAGGGAGGATACCTCAGGGGACTCAGAAAGTTCATCTGGGACTGTGATGTCTCACCGCTATCCAGCGAGGGCAAATCGTAGACCGCCAGCCCACCTCTTGGACTATGTTCTGCAGTAAAAAGAAAAAAAAAAAATAAATCCTTCGTTTTAATGTGAACTTTTGGACCGTTATCCAGTTATAATGTTGTTTTGTTTGGTGAGAAGAGGAGAGATGTGATGTTGTTACTATATCTGTGATTGGCTTGCTGTTATTCTTGTTTCAGTTTCTGCCTAGTAACAATGAGGTAATGGGGAGGAGGAGACTAGGCAGGAGCAGGAAGTCCTGGGTAAGGGGAGCAGGAGAGAGGAACGAAAATAAAGTATGGCTGTTTAAACCTACCATCCAGCATCTCTGTGTGGCCTTCAGGAGTTCCCTTCATCTGCACAACAACACCACAGACGTGATTCTGAACTCTGACTCTAATTGCTCTGTACACTCCCTCGGGGGAGGAGAACACCTTTGCACCATAGACATTAGAGAAGTAAAACACCACACAGCTTTACACTATCTGCCCCTCTGTGCATTCAGATTCACATAGCTAGAGTAAATGGGCCTATTCTTACAATTCTTAAACTTTTCCCAGAAGCACACTGCTTCTTCTCAGTGCTTCAAAACCCTGCCTTTCCTGTGTGCTCATGACAAGCCCTACATCTCTGAGTTGATGATTCACATCTGTGCTGAAAGCCAGCTTAATGATGAATGTGTCAGCTGTACCATGCTTTATTCAAACCAGCTGCATCTACCATATTTTTGAAACATTCTTAAGGTAGTATAAGTGTAGAATTCACTTTGTTCTTCTGAGGACTATATGGCCCTGCACACAACTTTGCCAGCCTGATTTTATCTTCTACCATCTGCACCAGTATAGCTACATGTATGGTTTTACACCATCCTGATTTTATCTTCTGCCACCTGCACCAGTATACGTGGGTGTCGTGTCACTCGTCACTCTTAGTGGCTCTGCCTTCAGCCGCGCCTTCTGCACTCGTCTCTTACCCAGTGGGTCGTACTTCATTTTGAACCGCGCCCTTCTACGAAACACGACTCCCCTTATGGGCCAAATATTGGCTTCAGGGCAACTCCTTCTTCGGGCAGATAATCCAGTGGCCTGTACATATTTTCGTGCACTGCCTTCGCCCACAACAGACCAGTCTTTTCCACCTGAGACGGTCGCTCTCCGCCATCTTGGGACCCACACTGCTTGCCGCAATTTTGGAATCAACGCTGCTGTCCCCATCTTGGTTTGTGCATATTCACTTTTTGACAATTCTATTAGTTTATCTTCATGCGCTTCTTCCATTTCACCAGGGGCATTTCTCTTAAGGTCCATATTCGGAGTTACCTTGTTTACACCACAGGTCCTGTTCACCCCGCTATTTGGAAGCGAGTCCTGCAGACTACACCAATTGTAACAGGGCACAGCGTGGTAGTCATGGGAGAGAGGCATTGTTCCTTCACCCTGGCCCACTACAGACATGGGGGAACCTTTGGGTCCCTAGGTGTGTGTGTGTCAGGGTGTTTCCTTAGGTGAAATTTCTATACTCACTACTGATCCGCCATACTTGACGCCAGTTCCTTTGCTCTTCAAAATGAGGAAACCATACCAGCTTAAAAACTTAAAAACATAAAGTCCTTTTTTACTAACAGCAACAGTCAAATACAGGGAATAGCATGTAACACAGTTTCCTTGCTCTTTCTTCACATACAATGGCACCTTCCAGTGGTGATGGACACAGATACAGATCTTGAAATGCAGAAGAATGCAGAATACTTTCACTGTAACGGTAACTACATTGTTCCCGCTGCCTGACTTTCTGGGAACCACCTTGCAAATAAGGCTGTCCAGTCCTGACACATATATGAAGTTCCCAAATTTTCCTTTTTAGGTAAGGCTGCTCTGATTGCCCCGTTGCTCCTATTCCCATGCATAAGCCACAAACACCCATCTCTTCTTTTCTCTAACACTATTCTTGCTCCTGTCTCCTCTGAGATTCACTTACTAACGCTACCCAAAAATATTTAGAATTGAGAGTCCTCAGTGGTTGATACCTTTTAATGGCTAACTGAAAAGATGGTAACAAATTGCAAGCTTTCGAGACTACTCAGGTCTCTTCATCAGGCAAAGACTAAAACAAAATCTGAAGAATCACATATTTATATACAGTGTATATTTGTTATATTCACAAAATTCATCCTCACCCACAATTACTTTGAATTTTATGACAAGATCTGTCTTCAGGAGACTGGCACAGCTGTGTCAAGTAAAATGGCTCCACAGTATGCAAATCTTTTCATGGCCAAGCTTGAAAGCGACTTTTTGTCCTCATGTCCCATCAGGCCTCGGGCCTACTACCGCTACATTGATGATATCTTAATCATCTGGATGGAGTCTGAGCAACAGCTAAAGACGTTCCACGAACAGTTTAATCAATTTTATCCCACCATCAACTTAACACTCAACTACTCCAGCACTGAAATTAACATTAGACACCATCATTAAGCTAAAGAACAATGAAATAGAGACATCCCTGTATCAGAAGCCAATCGACAGTCCAACATACCTTAAATAGGACAATTTACATCCAAAACACATAAAAAAACTGTATTGTCTACAGCCAAGCCATCAAATACAATTGTATATGTTACAACCCCATGGATAGAGATGAACACCTTGATCGCCTCAGAAAGACCTTTTTGAATCAGGGCTACCATCCAAGAACAATTGAAAACCAAATTACAAGAGCCACCAGAATACCAAGGAATCACCAGCTACATTACAAAGCTAAAGAAGGTGCCTCTAGTGGTCACCTACAATCCAAATCTGGAAGTGCTAAGAGGAGCTATACGGAAACTACAACCTTTACTACAAAAAGATGCCTGATTACAAGCTATATTTCCAGACCCCCCACTACTGTGTTTTAGGCAGCCCCTAAATCTAAGAAACATCATTGTCAGAAGCGCCCTGATCTCCCCAACAGCTGTAGAACCTTTCCTTGCAACAAGAAAAAATGTAAAACCTGTCCATCTATAATGACCATGGACAAGATAAAGACCCCCAACTCACATCAGGACTACAAGATCCCAGGTACTTTCAGCTGCATCATATCTAATGTGGTGTACCTAATTATTTGTACTAAATGTCCAACTGGGGGTCTGTATGTGGGGGAGACAGGGCAAAAACTGAGAACAAGGATGAATTCTCATCGCCACACAATAAGAGAAAAAAGAATGGATCTACCTGTGGCCAAACACTTTTGTATCCCCGGTCATAGTATGATGGACATGAAATTACTTGTATTAAAAGCTAAATTTAAATCTGAGAGAGACAGAAAAGTTTGGGAATATAAACTCATGACGACCTTTGATACACTCAGTGCTGGAAAGAATGTATCGCATGGATTTATGTCTTTTTACATCAATTAAGGAATTTGAACTTCAGACCTACTGGGGGATCACAACATTACCAGACACCAATCAGAGGGCAATAAAACTTTCACATTCCTTATCTATGAACTGTTCCAATATTTATGTTCATCTCTATCTCCCATAATGACAGTTCTGCTTCATGTCACTTGTCTTACCTATTGCATTATGTCTGTGCTGTGTTGTGTATAAATATGTGATTCTTCAGATTTTGTATTAGTCTTTGCCTGATGAAGAGACCTGAGTAGTCTCGAAAGCTTGCAATTGGTTACCATCTTTTCAGTTAGCCATTAAAAGGTATCAACCACTGAAGGCTCTCAATTCTAAATATTTTTCTATCTACTGGCTAACACGGTACGAAGATACATATCTTTCCTATAACTCTACCCAGACATTCCTCAGTCACTACCATGCACATAAGGGATGGCCTATCTGGTCAACCCTGTGCTCAACTACAGGATAATGAGAGGCAAAGTAACTTCAACTATAAAACATCTGCCATCTAGTGGCCATATCATACATTACATGAATTGTAGTCAGATGCAAGTAAACACAGTACTAGAGAGGTGCTGGAGTCCTTGACCTCCCCCTCAAAACCAGACATTGTTGGGAGTGCATTCAGACACAGAGGACAAAACCCACTACTGAGTCACATTATAAGTTGTCAAGATGAAATTCATGTGAATCATCCTGTGATTTTACATTTTTACTTTGATGCATGGGGTGAAACATCCCTCAATTGCGGTAATAATTTTGCTTTCAATTGACCAGCGATGCATGATTTTGTTCTCGATTAAGAACACCATTTTTTTCACCAAAGATTTTTAGCTTGAAGTTTCATTCACTGTGACCTAATGTTTTATTTAAGTGTTCCCTTAATATTTTGGGGCAGTCCAGTAGAAAAAACAACACATTCTAACAGAATTAAATACTTCTGAACAACATCCTTCTTTAAGGGAAACCTGTCACCAGGAATAACGCTGTTAGCCTGCAGATATGAGGGTAATCTGCAGGTTAACAGTGTTATTAGGCTGTCCGCGCCTGCACGCAGCCGAATGTAGCAGGGAGAAAATGATCTTTATTCTCCTTGCCAGCATTCGGTATTCAGTCATAGGGGCGGCGCCAGTTCAGTCAATTGTAACCATGCCCATGGCCCTGAATGACACTGGCTCTACATTGCGGCCGACTGTCAGTCATGGTCGAGGACGCGGTTACTGAACTGGCGCTGCCCCGACCCCTATGACAGAATACCGAATGATGGTGGGGAGAATAAAGATAATTTTCTCTCCGCTACATTCTGCTACGTGCAGGCGCCGGACAGCATCATAACACTGTCACTGTTAACCTGCAGATTAACCCCATTTCTGTAGGTTAACAGTGTTATTATTCCAGGTGACAAGTTCCCTTTAAAGGGTTATTCCCCAAACCATATTGTGATCCTGTGATAATGCACACATATAATTAGTCATTTGTGCCTAAATAACTCAGTTTTAAATCTGCTCTGATTTTCGCATATTACCCCCCTAAGGACACCACTTTACAGTATTTATCCCGTCTGTTGCCATTGCAACCATCCAGTGCTTCTAGTTCCAATGCTTCTTGTAGATCATGTGCAGTGCACTTACTTCCAGCTGCCATCCTGCCATCAAAACTCTGCTCTTGGTCATGTCTGGAACTGAACTATTTCTGTGATGGATGATGTCATTGGAAGTGGCAGAGTCTCTTTCATTAAATTGCAGAGCTCATTGCTCATACCAAGAAGCAGCATAGTGTTGTGCATGTGTGCTGGTGACTAAGAAGATCAATATACTCCAGGATGCATCTGTGTATAGAGGGGCTAAGAGGAGTGATATACTGCAGGATGGGGTTATTTATGGAGGGGTTGGAAGTTATGATATAGTGCAGGATGGGGCTGTGTACAAAGAGCTGAAAGAAGTAATATAGTGCAAGATGAGGCTGTATGTACGTGTGTGTATAGAGGGCCAAGAGGAGTGATATATTGTAGGATGGGGCTATTTATAGAGGGGCTGAGAGGAGTAATATATTGCAGGATGGTTTGGGTATTGAGTTTAACAGAGTGATTTACCGCAGGATCGTTCTGAATATTGCGGGCTGAAAGGAGTGATATGCTGCAAGATGAGGCTGTGTATACTGTACAGAGGCTGACTGGAGTGATTTACTGCACTGCAGGATGGGACCGTATGGAGAGGGCTGAGAGGGGTGATATACTGCAGGATGGGACTATGCAGAAGCAATCCAAATGGACAGCAGGTAATCCAGCACTTCGATAAAAAAGGTTTTTATTTGAATTCACTAAAAACATCTGATGCAAGATCAAAGGCAGAGGAAAAAACATCCACAAGAAAACTGTTATGATTGACGAGTTTCACTCCAAAACACGTCAACTATAACAGTTTTCTTGCGGACATTTTTTCCTCTGTCTTTGATCTTGCCATCATGATTTTAATGGATTCAAATAAAAACCTTTTTTAACGAAGTGCTGTATTGCCTGCTGTCAATTTTGATTGGTTATGGATTGCTTTTGCTGTGGAGCTTGGATCCATGCACACAAGTGAATGGGTGAGCTGGTTGTATTATTTTTATAGGCTGTATATAGAGGACTGAAATGAGTGATAAACTGTAGAATGAGTCTGTACAGTCATGTACAAAAGTTTTGAGAATGACACAAATATTAATTTTTACAAAGTCTACTGCTTCACTTTTTCTAATGGCAATTTGCATAAACTCCAGAATGTTATAAAGAGTGATCAGCTTAACAGCAATTACTTGCAAAGTCAATATTCAGCTAGAAAATGAACTTTATCCCCCAAAACACATTTCAGCATCATTGCAGTCCTGCCTTAAAAGCACCAGCTAACCTCTTTTCAGTGATTGCTCCATTAACACAGGTGTGGGTGTTGATGAGGACATGGCTGGAGATCAATCTGTCATGATTAAGTAAGAATGACACCACTGGACACTTTAAAAGGAGGCTGGTGCTTGGCATCATTGTTTCTCTTTTGTTAACCATGGTTATCTCTAAAGAAACACGTGTCAGTCATCATTGCAATGCACAAAAATGGCCTAACAGGGAAGAGTATCGCAGCTAGAAAGATTGCACCTCAGTCAACAATCTATCGCATCATCAAGAACTTCAAGGAGAGAGGTTCCATTGTTGCCAAAAAGGCTCCAGGGTGCCCAAGAAAGACCAGCAAGCGCCAGGACCATCTCTTAAAAGTGTTTCAGCTGCGGGATCGGGCTACCAGCAGTGCAGAGCTTGCTCAGGAATGGCAGCAGGCAGGTGTGAGTGCATCTGCACGCACTGTGTGGCGGAGACTCTTGGAGCAAGGCCTGGTCTCAAGGAGGGCAGAAAAGAAGTCACTTCTCTCCAGAAAAAACATCATGGACAGACTGATATTCTGCAAAAGGTACAGGCAGTGGACTGCTGAGGACTGGGGTAAAGTTATTTTCTCTGATGAATCCCCTTTTCGATTGTTTGAGACATCAGGAAAACGCCTCATTTGGAGAAGACAAGTTGAGCGCTACCACCAGTCTTGTCTCATGCCAACTGTTAAGCATCCTGAAACCATTCATGTGTGGGGTTGCTTCTCAGCCAAGGGAATCGGCTCTCTCACAGTCTTGCCTAAAAACACAGCCATGAATAAAGAATGGTACCAGAATGTCCTCCAAGAGCAACTTCTCCCAACCCTCCAAGAGCAGTTTGGCGATCAACAATGCCTTTTCCAGCATGATGGAGCACCTTGCCATAAAGCAAAGGTGATAACTAAATGGCTCAGGGAACAAAACATAGAGATTTTGTGTCCATGGCCTGGAAACTCCCCAGATCTTAATCCCATTGAGAACTTGTGGTCAATCATCAAGAGACGGGTGGACAAACAAAAACCTAAAAATTCTGACAAAATTAAAGCATTGATTGTGCAAGAATGGACTGCTATCAGTCAGGATTTGGTCCAGAAGTTGATTGAGAGCATGCCAGGGAGAATTGCAGAGGTCCTGAAGAAGAAGGGTCAACACTGTAAATATTGACTTGCTGCATTAACTCATTCTAACTGTCAATATAAGCTTTTGTTACTCATATGTTTGCAATTATATTTCTGTCTGTGATAAAAACATCTGTCAAACACACATAAAAACCAGAGGGCAGCAGATCATGTGAAAATATAATATTTGTGTCATTCTCAAAACTTTTGGCCATGACTGTATATAGAGGGGCTGAGAGGAGTGATATACAGGATAATGGAACTGTGTACTGGGGCTTAACAGAGTGATATCATGTATGAAGGGTCTGCATATAGTGACTGAAAGCAACGATGTTATATTGCAAGATGTGCTGCACATAAAGTGGATTATAGTTGTGGCATACTGCAGGATAGGGCTGAAAGGAGTGACATGCTGCAGGACAATGCTGTATATTTAGGGGCTGAAAGGAGTGATATGCTGCAGAATGGAGCTATATATAGGGGGCTGAGAGGAGTGATATACTGCAGAATGGAGATGTGTATAGAATGCTGAGAGGAGTGATATACTGCTGGATGGGTTTGTGTATTACAGCTGAAAGGAATCGATGTGAATACTTTTCCGTCCAATTATGCTTATTATCCAAGCTGAAAGGAATGATATACTGCAGAATGAGGCTGCATTTAGAGAGGCTGAGAAGTGATATACTGCAGGATGGGGGTGTATATTGAGGGGCTGAGACGAGTGATATTTTGCAGGATGGGGATGTATTGAGGAGCTGAGAGAAATGATAAACTGCAGGATGGGTCTGTAAATAGGGGGCTGAGAGGAGTGATATGCTGCAGGATGGAGCTGAAAGCAGTGATATACTGCTGGATGGGGCAGTATATTAGGGGCCGAGAGGAGTGATATACTGTAGGATGAGCTGCTCATAAGAGGGCTCACATGAGTGATATACTACAGTATGAGACTGTATATAGGGGGCTGATGTAATGCAAGATGAGTCTATCTATAGAGGGGCTGAGGGGAACTAAGCTGTTTGCTGCCTGTTGCTTAGAGATAAGTGGTGTGAAACTCCAAATGCTATTATGTTGATGACAGAAGTTAATCTCTGTAGCAACATTTGCACTTTCACATCACTGATCTGTCAGGAGTGGATAAACAAACTCATCACTGCTCTGCACTGCATATTATTACAAGCTCCATTGTGGAGGAATGCAGGAGAGTTGAGTTCTAAAAGAAACCAGCTAACAATGATGTAAAACCCAACAGACAGTTATACTGATGTACATTTTTGTCACCTCCAAAAATTCCCAGATGACTCCGTGATTGTAGGGGGCATTGTGGGGGGCCGGGGAGGAGGAATATAGAAGGGTGGTTTCTGACTTTGTGGATTGGTGTCAGACTAACTGTCTTGAACTAAATGTAAAGAAATCCAAGGAGATGGTGGTGAGTTATAGAAGGAAAAAGGAGGATTACTTACCGATCACTATTGCCGGCCAGGAGGTGGAGATGGTTGAGAGCTACAAATATTTGGGGGTTCACCTTGACAGTAAACTTGATTGGAGGTGTCATACAGAAAAGGTTTACAAGAAAGGAATGAGCAGACTGTACTCTGCTCAGGTCGTTCAATGTGTGCAGTAAAATGCTGGAGATGTTCTACCAGTCCGTTGTAGCAAGCGCCATCTTTTTGCTATCATTTGCTGGGGCAGTAGTGTGCGAGTAGCTGACGCTAATAAGCTCAACAAACTTATCAAGAAGGCAAGTGCAGCTGTTGGCCTCCATCTTGACTCTTTTGAGGAGGTATTGGAGGATAGAATTCAGAAGAAGTGTAGGGCTATAATGAACAATAATACACACCCACTATATGAGCTGTTCTTGACGCAGAAGAGCACATTCAGCAGCCGTCTAATCCTATTAAGGTGCAAGAAGGAGAAATTCAGGAAATCGTTTGTACCTACTGCTATGGGGATGTATAATAATTTCCTAAGGGTGGTAGAAAATAATGACTGATGGCTGGTGTACTAATGTCAATTAACATTGACTTATATACACCTGAATTACCCACTTTTATTTATTATGTAATGTTGGTATACCTGTGCAAGATTTGTGTCCTAATATTTTATGTACTGCTGTTTGTATTGCTGCTGTAATACTGTAATTTCCCCCGGGATCAATAAAGTGTATCGTATCGTATCGTACATGGAAGAAGATAAAATTGGTTAGGCAGGGTACTGAACAGGAGCAGAAAGTGCACAGAAGCATAATGTGAATTCTAGACTTTCCATAGATTAGCTTTATGATAACTCATAGAGGTGGGGTTTGTCAGGAGCACACAGGAGAGGGACGAAAGGGGTCTACAGCAATTAGGAGAAGCAAGTGCTACTGTGAAATGTAGTTTTAGCCTAAAAGAATAGAAACACCCTTTCAGTTATGTGAAGCTGGATGCACAGAGTGGCAGAAAGAAATAGAAATAGAATCAAAGGTACATGACAAAAGGGTATTAGAGACTCCTCGAGCTTCCACACCCATTACCCTTATTCAAATCAAAAGTGTTGGAATTTTTCTTAAGGTTTTTGCAGGATTGCAGACAGTATCCTTTTCTGTCCTGTTCTATCCAGACAGTTTGGGCCCCAGCATTTGCTTAATCTATTTTCTGCCTGTGTTTTGTACTTCATCTGTCTCATCGGCAATATATGTTTGGGGGCTATCTATTCCTTTGGGGCTCTACTCCGGGGCAGTTTAGCTTTCCCCTTTCTCTCTTTAGGCTTAGTAAACTCTTTGGCTGTGTCAAGGCGTCTAGGGCATCGTAGGTACGTCCCACGGCTAATTCTAGTTGTGTTGTCAGTTTAGGGGTCTGCAATCCGCTAAGTTACCAACCTCTCTGGGTGTTTGGTTGCCTAGCCTATATTTCTATTATCCTCCTCGGTTACCAAATCATAACAGAATTACCGGCCTGACTGTAGATTCTAGGGTACTCTAAAGAAGGAAAGAATAGTAAAAAAAAAAAAAAAAGGTGTCAGAATTTTTTATATTTTTTTCCTCCTTTTATCTGGGGGGCCGTAGGAGGATGTTTTCTTCAATGGAGACTAAGCATTTGTCTGATCGTGTTGAGCAGCTCGCTGCTGAAGTTCGGGGAATTTCTGCCTATCTCGCTCAGTTGTCTCATGTAGAACCTAAGATCCCTATTTCTGATTTGTTTTCTGTGGATCGGTCTAAATTTTTGAACTTTAAGAATCATTGTAAATTGTTTTTTGCCCTGAAACCTAATTCCTTGGGGAACTCAGTGCAGCAGGTTAAAATTGTTATTTCCCTGTTGCGCGGCGACCCTCAGGACTGGGCTTTTTCCCTGACACCTGGGGATCCTGTTTTGGCTAATGTGGATGCGTTTTTTCAGGCTCTGGGGTTGTTGTATGATGAACCTAATGTTATTGATCAAGCTGAGAAAAACCTTATTGGCATTGAACCAGGGTCAGGGTCAACCAGGGTCAGAAAGCGGCAGAGTTATATTGTCAGAAATTCCGAAAGTGGGCGGTCATTACTAAATGGAACGATGATGCCCTAGCGGCTCTTTTTTGGAAAGGTCTGGCAGAGACCGTAAAAGATGTTATGGTGGGATTTCCTGTCCCTTCTGGTCTCAACGACTCTATGTCATTAGCCATTCAAATTGACAGATGTTTACGTGAATGTAAAACTATGCGAGAGGCGGTGTTGCCTTTCGAACAATCCTCTGAGCCCATGCAGTGTGATAGGGTTGTTTTAGGGCTCAACGTGAAGAGTTTAGAAGGCGTAATAAGTTGTGCTTCTTTTGTGGGGACGCCTCTCATACTATTTCCATCTGCCCTAATCGGGAAAAACGTTTTACTCACTCGTTTGTTTTGGGCAATGTACAGCCTAAATTCCTCTTGACAGTTACCTTGATCTGCTCATTATCTTCATTATCGTCATTTTCTGCTAAGGCTTTTGTTGATTCAGGAGCAGCTTTGAACCTGATGGATTTTGACTTTGCCAAACGTTGTGGTTTTCCCATGGTACTCCTGCGGACTCCTATTCGTTTGAGGGTATTGATGCTACCACTTTAGCAGAGAATAAACCCCAGTTTTGGACCCAGGTGATAATGCGGGTAGCCCCAGACCACCAAGAGAATTGTAAATTTTTGGTGTTACATAATTTGCATGACATTATTGTACGGGTTTTCCTTGGTTGCAGACCCATAATCCTGTTCTGGATTGGAAGTCTGTGTCTGTGGTTAGTTAGAGTTGTCAATGTGTTCTAAGTGACACTCCGGTTTTCTTTACCTCTCCCCAGTCTCAGGATGTCCCTGACTATTTGGCTGATTTCTCTGATGTGTTTAGTGAGAGTAAGTCTGCGTCCTTGCCTCCTCACAGGAGTTATGATTGCGCGATCTAGTTAGTGCCCGTTGTAAATTTCCCAAGGGTCGGCTCTTCAATTTATCTGTACCTGAACATGAGGCTATGCGATCTTATATCAAAGAGTCATTAGAGAAGGGCCATATCAGACCGTCCTCTTCACCTTTAGGTGCCGGCTTTTTCGTTGTGGCCAAGAAGGATGGCTCATTGAGGCCATGTATTGACTATCGTCTCCTTAATAAAATCACTGTTAAATATCAATACCCGTTACCCCTGATTTCCGATTTATTTTCCAGAGTGAAAGGTGCTAGTTGGTTTACCAAGCTTGACCTTAGGGGGCGTATAATCTTATTCGCATTAAGCACGGTGATGAATGGAAGACAGCGTTTAATACTCCTGAGGGGCATTTTGAGTACCTAGTGATGCCTTTTGGGCTCACTAATGCCCCTTCCGTCTTCCAATCTTTCATGAACAATATTTTCCGGGATTTTGTGGACAAGTTTTTGATCGTTTATTTGGACGATATTTTGATTTTTTCCAATGATTGGGATTCTCATGTGGAACATGTTCGGAGTGTATTCTGGATTTTCAACGAAAATGCTTTGTATGTTAAGGGACCAAAATGGCGTACAAAAAATTTCGTTTTTGGGATTTATTTTGTCTCGTCCGCTTTAGAAATGGACCCGGTCAAGGTTCAGGCCATTTATGATTGGGTTCAGCCCACTTCCTTGAAGGCTCTTCAGAAAATTTTAGGTTTGCTAATTTTTCTGGTATTGTGAAACCACTGACGGATTTGACCAAAAAGGGCGCTGATGTGGTTAATTGGTCTCCAGAGGCAGTTTCGGTGTTTCAGGAGCTTAAGAGGAGATTCACTTCTGCTGCTGTTCTACGGCAACCTGATGTTTCTCTCCCATTTCAGGTGGAGATAGATGCTTCTGATATTGGTGCAGGAGCCGTTTTGTCTCAAAGAGATGCGGTAACCTCTAAGATTAACCCTTGTGCCTTTTTTTCTCTAAAATTTTCCCCATCTGAACGTAATTATGAGGTGGGGAATCGGGAATTATTGGCTATGAAGTGGGCGTTTGAAGAGTGGAGACATTTGTTGGAGGGAGCCAAACATCAAGTTGTGGTCCTTACCGACCATAAGAATTTGATCTATCTCAAATCAGCCAAGCGATT
The DNA here is from genome assembly GCA_033576555.1 of Oophaga sylvatica. Lineage (NCBI taxonomy): Eukaryota > Metazoa > Chordata > Amphibia > Anura > Dendrobatidae > Oophaga > Oophaga sylvatica. The sequence goes on along the minus strand of JARQOD010000003.1, from coordinate 270,162,930 downwards.
GAATCCTAGACAGGCTAGGTGGGCCTTGTTTTTCACGCGTTTTAATTTTGTGGTCTCCTTTCTTCCGGGCACTAAGAATATTAAGGCGGATGCCCTCTCTAGGAGTTTCTTTGCGGATTCTCTTGATGTGACTGAGCCTACTACCATTCTAAATGAGGGTGTGGTTCTTTCCGCTATCTCACTCGATTTGAGACTTGCCCTGGAGGAATTTCAGGAGGATAAACCTGAACGATGCCCTATGGGGAAATTGTATGTCCCCGACCAATGGAGGAGGAAAGTAATGTCTGAAATTCATTGCTCCGCGTTGGCTGGTCATCCCGGTATTTTTGGTACCAGAGATTTGGTGAGTCAGTCTTTTTGGTGGCCTGCTTTATCTCTTGATGTCAGGAATTTTGTGCAGTCCTGTGGGACTTATTCTCGGTCCAAACCCTGTTCTCGCTCTAGTGGATTGTTAGTGCCACTTTCTGTGCCCAGGAGGCCATGGACACATATCTCAATGGATTTGATTTCCGACCTCCCTGTCTCTCTGAGAATGACTGTTATCTGGGTGATCTGTGATAGATTTTCCAAGATGGTCCATCTTGTACCACTGCCGAAGTTGCCATCCTCTACCGAGTTGGTGCCTCTGTTTTTTCAGTGGGTGGTTTGTTTGCACGGCATTCCGGAGAACATTGTGTCTGACAGAGGAGTCCAGTTTGTTTCCAGATTTTGGAAAGCCTTTTGTTCTAAACTGCGAATTTAGTTGTCCTTCTCCTCTGCATTTCACCTTCAGACCAATGGGCAGACTGAGAGAGCAAACCAGACTTTGGAAACTTATCTGAGATGTTTTGTGTCTGCTAATCAAGATGATTGGGTCTCTTTTTTGCCCTTGGCTGAATTTGCTCTAAATAATAGGGCTAGTTCTGGCGCTTTGATGTCCCCTTTTTTCTGCAACTTCGGGTTTCATCCTCGGTTTTCTTTAGGGCAGGTGGAGGCTTCAGCCTGTCCAGGTGTTGATTCTATGGTAGAGAGCATGCAGCAGATTTGGAATCATGTAGTGGATAAGTTATCTCTCTCTCAGGAGAAGGCACAATGGTTCGCCAACCGGCATAGGACTGATGGTCCCCGGTTTAAAATAGGTGACATGGTTTGGTTGTCCTCAAAAAATATTCCTATGAAGGTTGCGTCTCTAAAATTTAAGCCAAGGTTCATTGGACCTTATAAGATTTTGGAAATCCTTAATCCCATTTCTTTCCGTTTGGCTCTTCCAGGAACGTTCAAGATTCACAATGTCTTTCATAAATCTTTGTTGAAAAGATTTGTTGAGCCAGTAGTTCCCATGGCTGCGCCCCCTGTTGCTGTATTGGTTAAGGGCAATCTGGAGTATGAAGTAGTGAAAGTTTTGGATTCTCGTCTGGCTAGACGGAGACTCTAGTACTTGGTCAAGTGGAAAGGTTATGGTCAGGAGGATAATTCTTGGGTGTTTGCTTCTGACATTCATGCCGAGAGATTGGTTCGCGCTTTTCACCGGCCCATCCTGATGGTGGCTTGGGTGAGGGTTCGGTGACCCCTCCTCAAGGGGGGGTACTGTTGAGAACACTTTTGATCTGGCTTCTAAGTTTGGGCTCCCTCTGGTGGTTGCTGCTGGTAATGGAGCTGGCCTGGCTGACAGAGGTCAATCACCTGAAAAGGATGATTGGGGGTCAGATATTAATGACTGGGGAGATTTAAGTGAGCAGCCTTCCCTTAGTGGTTGATGGTGATTTTGGTTTTCTTCCTGAGCCTTTTGGAAGTCTGCTTGCTCCCTGCTTTGTCCTGCATCTTTCAGATAAGTTTTTTGTCTGTATAATCTGTGGCATTTTTTCCCTTTTGCTTTTCTCTGTTCTCTGCTTTGCTGGTGTGAGTTCATCTGGGTTCCCTGCTGGGTCCTGTGCTGGACTCTGTTTTCCTTTACCACAGCTTATGTGAGTCTTTTCTGTATTTCTAGTCCCCTGTTATTTTAGTATCTGTTGTTTTGCGTCCAGTTCACACCAGAGCTCTGATTTAGTGGGGGAGAGGTCGTGTGGCCTCAGTATTTTTGCATATCAGACGTGTTGGAATTTTTCTTAGGGTTTTTGCAGGATTGCAGACAGTATCCTTTTCTGTCCTGTTCTATCCAGACAGTTTGGGCCCCAGCATTTGCTTATTCTATTTTCTGCCTGTGTTTTGTACTTCATCTCTCTCACCGGCAATATATGTTTGGGGGCTATCTATTCCTTTGGGGCTCTACTCCGGGCAGTTTAGCTTTCCAATTTCTCTCTTTAGGCTTAGTTAACTCTTTGGCTATGTCGAGGCGTCTAGGGCATCGTAGGTACCATTCTAGTTGTGTTGTCAGTTTAGGGGTCTGCAATCCGCTAAGTTACCAACCTCTCTGGGTGTTTGGTTGCCTAGCCTATTTTCTATTATCCTCCTTGGTTACCAAATCATAACACATGCCCCGCTTTCCATTCCATCTCACGACTGCTACATCCCGTGGCACACCTAGCTGCCTCCCATCCAGACGAACTGCTGGTCTCAATGCCGTCTAGAAAACAAATGAATGCCCCATGATCCAACAGAGTGGACGTCCAAACTCTGAAAAGCAAACAAAAAAAATACACAACCAAGTATAAGACTGACAATGAAACCCGAGAAATGTTATACTCATACGAGCGCCAGGCGAACATAGGAACAGAACCTCACCGATTCCCAGCACCCAATTCTCTTCACCACTTCATCACTTAAACCTCTTTTTGCCTCTTCCGTAGCCGCCCCAATCCGAAATGAGTGGCCACTGTAATTTTTTGACAAAATGCCCCCCTTTTCCAAGCAAGAATGAAATACAGACACAAACTGAAAACGCGACAGAAACAAGCCATCTTCATGCTCCAAAAGTGGAGAATCCGCAGGCCTGATATTCCCAAAAAAACTGTTCATACACAGCACTGGACACACGGGTGAACCCCTGACCTCGAAGAGTACTAACTAACAGCCTTTTCCCTCTCTGTCAGTTTTAGACATACGGATAAATATAACCACCCTATCCCCAAAAACATCCACGTCCTGCCTCATAAAGCCCCCCTTTTTGATCTTAGATGGACTAACTAACTCGCCTAGGCGAAAAGCCCCGAAAAATGCCAAAGAAAATGCCAACCGAAAAAGAGCGAATTCCCAATGGGAAAAATAAACTTTTCCCAACTGTTCATTCAATAATAACAAAATCTCTTAAGACACAGGGCGTCTTCCATCCAAATCTTTCCAACCTTTTTTCCAGTCCCGAACTGCTTGCAAGACCAAAAAGGATTTTGTTAAATCCCTTAGGCCTCTAAACTTAAAGCCAAATGGCAAACCGCTCATGAAATTATTAACTTTTAGGACTGACCAGCCCGACTCCCAATTGTGACCAACTAGCAACAACAACTTACTTTCATTGTCCAAATCCTCGCTCAAGGACGCCCTCCATTCCTCCCAAATGCTCCACGACTTCGTATAGTGAGCCCAGGTCCCCACTGACAATGACCTGGATAACAACTCCCTTACCGAACCAACGGAAGGTTCCATAGATCAGCTGTACAAATCAGACCTTCTGCTGACGCCTGAGGCGCCAAATCCCGAAAGCAGTCCCACTGTGAATGAGAAAGAGCTTCAAGAATAGAGAATTGTACTCCCACATTAACCTCTGCCACAATCCACAAGTTATTATTTAATCTATTCCTAACTAGAGTTGAGCGATACTTTCCGATATCCTAAAGTATCGGAATCGGAATGGTATCGCCGATATCACTAAAATATCGGCGATACCCGATACCGATACCGGAAGTCCCATGTAAGTCTATGGGAACAAAATATCGCAACTAAAAAAAACCCCATTCTTTCCTTGTAAACACTAAATATACACACATAGAATACATATATATATATATATACATGTCATTGTGACATATATATATACATATATGTATAGTTTATACACTTCTACATAGTAAAATATCCTCTCTGATTCAATTGCCGGGTAAAGCCGGCTTCAGTGAAAAGACAGAAGCACCCGACATGAAATGACACTTGGTGTACATAGGGTTAACCATGTCTTTTCATGTCGTTTGCTATCTGATTTGCACAAACAATTAAATCAGTCTATGTGTGCAAAATTTCACACCTGTAGGGGTTAATTAAAGGTGTAAATTCGTTGTAAAAAAAACGGACTTTTTTGCTACGAATTTACACCTTTAATTAACCCCTACAGGTGTGAAATTTTGCACACATAGTCTGATTTAATTGTTTGTGCAAATTAGATAGCAAAGGACATGAAAAGACATGGTTAACCCTATGTACACCAAGTGTCATTTCATGTCGGGTTCTGCATTTTCACAAAAGCCGGCAATTGAATTAGCGGCTATTATACTATGTAGAAGTGTATGAACTACAAATATAAATATATATATATATGTGTCACAAATTCAATGACATGTATATATATATATATATATATATATATATATATGAGGTGTAAAATTGCTGAAAAAAAATGCGTGGGCTCCCGCCCTATTTTCGCAACCAGACAGACAAAGCCAGTGAGTGGGGGCAGATAATAATAGCCCAGAGAGGGACCATTTTTTTTGGCCCCCCCGGCTACTTAACATCTGCCCCCAGACACCCCAGAAAGGGCAAATCTCTAATTAGATTTGCCCTTTCTGGCACTTTGCCCGTCTATTCCCATTGCCCTGTAGCGGTGGCGAATGGGTTAATAAGGGGTTAAAATGACCTTGCAATTGAAAGGTCACTTTAAGCCAGGTTAATAATTGAGAGCTGTCAATTAGACAACTATCAATTATTAATCCTATTGTATGAAAGAAAAATCAAACACACACACTTTAATAAAAAAGAAGTTTAATGAAATAATCACACAGTTTTTGACCATATTTTATTTACCTGCTAAAACCATTTCCTGTAATAAAAATAAAATAATAAAGCAAAATTATTCTTACCAATCCGATGCACAGTCAGGTCCCACAGTGTAATCCTTCAGAAAGGGTTAATGTTTACTGCAGGGACCGCAGCTAATGCTGCAGCCTCACAGTAAACCCCAAATGAATGAGTTCCTCTCCTGCCTGACAGGAGAGTAAAGGCTGGGTGTCACATAACGATACACCAGCGATCCCGACAACGATATGCACTTGTCAGGATCGCTGGTGTATCGCTACATGATCGCTGCTGAGCTGCCAAACAGGCAGCTCAGGCAGCGATCTGGGACAGCGACACTGCGGGTAACATCGCTTAAGGGCCCGTCTCACATAGCGATATCGCTACCGAGATCGCTGCTGAGTCACAAGTTTTGTGACGCAGCAGCGAGCTCACCAGCGATATCGCTGTGTGTGACATTCAGCGACGATCAGCCCCCCTGCCGGGTATCGCTGATCGTCGCAGAAATGTCAGGACCTTTTTTTGATCGCTGGTTTCCCTCTGACAGGCACGCATCGCTGCGTGTGACAGGCGGGAGACCAGCGATCCGCTGGTAACCAAGGTACACAGCGGGTTTCCAGGCACCGCGCAGCGCTTGGAAACCCGCTGTGTACCTTGGATACCAGCTCCCTGCATCAGGGCGCTGGTATCCAAGGTACACAGCGGGTTTCTAGGCACAGCCCCGCGCCTGGAAACCCGCTGTGTACCTTGGTTACCAGCGGATCGCTGGTCTCCCGCCTGTCACACGCAGCGATGCGTGCCTGTCAGCGGGAAACCAGCGATCAAAAAAAGGTCCTGACATTTCAGCGACGATCAGCGATACCCGGCAGGGGGGCTGATCGTCGCTGAATGTCACACACAGCGATATCGCTGGTGAGCTCGCTGCTGCGTCACAAAACTAGTGACTCAGCAGCGATCTCGGTAGCGATATCGCTATGTGAGACGGGCCCTTAAGTGGAAAGCTTAATTGATTGCTTTCCACTTTCACTTCAGGTCAGCCAGGGACACAATCAGTGACGTCAGAGGGAACTGATTAACAAAAATAGGGGTTCCCTTCGAAAAAAAAATGGCGTGGGGTCCCCCCTATTTTTGTTAACCAGCCAGATGAAGCAGACTGCTGAGGCCTGGATTTTCAGGCTGTTAAGGAGCCAAGATCCATGGACCTTGCCAGCCTGATAATACTAGGCCACAGCAGTCTGCATATCTTGGCTGATTAACAAAAATAGGGGATCCCCTCGAAAAAAATTGGCGTGGGGTCCCCCCTATTTTTGTTAACCAGCCAGATGAAGCAGACCGCTGAGGCCTGGATTTTCAGGCTGTTAAGGAGCCAAGATCCATGGACCTTGCCAGCCTGATAATACCAGGCCACAGCATTCTGCATATCTTGGCTGATTAACAAAAATAGGGGATCCACTCGAAAAAAATTGGCATGGGGTCCCCCCTATTTTTGTTAACCAGCCAGATGAAGCAGACCGCTGAGGCCTGGTTTTTCAGGCTGGTAAGGATCCAATATCCATGGACCTTGCAAGCCTGATAATACCAGGCCACAGCAGTCTGCTTAGCTTGGCTGGTTAACAAAAATAGGGGATCCCCTCGAAAAAAAAACGGCGTGGGGATCCCCCCTATTTTTGTTAACCAGCCAAGTAAAATGCAGACTGCTGCGGCCTGGTATTAAAAAGACTGTCAAGGCCCATGGATTTTGGCCCTCAACAGCCTGATAATACCAGGCTACAGCAGCCCCACATTTGGCGCATCAAAAGATGTGCCAATTGTGGCACTTTACCCGGCTCTTCCCACTTGCCCTGTAGCGGTGGCAAGCGGGGTAATAAGGGGTTAATGTCACCGTTGATTGCACGGTGACAATAAGCCCGGTTAATAATGGAGAGGTGTCAATAAGACACCGATCCATTATTAATCCCAAAGTTATTAAATGCATAAAAAAAAGACAAAGCAAGAAAAAAGTATTTTAATGAAATAAAAGAGACAACACAGTTTTCATTTTTTTTATTACTCTCTCATTCCTGCGACGCCATCGATCTCCTGTAAAAAAAGAAAAAAAACAAACCAACAGTATACCACCTGTCCGACGCAGTCCATAACGACAGTCCCACGACGATCCAACTCTGCTACATCGCAATGACAGGCAGAGCCTGTCATCGCGACGCAGCACAGCTGATTACCTGCTTCCCCGGCGGTGACGTCATCAGACTGACTGCTTTACGGCCGGGATTACCCAGCAGTCACTGCAGTTATCGCGAGAAACTGCATGTGACCGCCGGGGAAAGAAGATGGCGGCCATGAAGCAGTCCAGGACGTGACCGCCGGAGATCTTCTGCCAGGTAAGTGCCGCTGACTCCTGACAGACCCGTCCGACGGACACTGACAGTGACAGTGACAATCCCGATTCCGGTATCCGATATGACGAAAATATCGGAACTCGGAATCGGAATTCCGATACAGCTAATATCGGCCGATACCCGATATTTGCAGTATCGGAATGCTCAACCCTATTCCTAACCAAACTAAATGTTGCAGAATTTTTACTACGGCACCATCAGGGGACGATAAAGAGTTTATGGCCCTCACGGCCACCATTGCGTCACACTGAAAACTAATCTTCCTGTTCTGGAGCCTCTTTCCCCACAATCACAGCGCATCAATTATGGGAAATATCTCTCTAATCACCTGATTTGTTGACAAATCCACTTACCTCCACTCTGGAGGTCACGATTCCACAAGACATTATCCTTGAAAATATAAGCAAAAACCATTGAATCCCGCTAACCCAACCAAAAGACCCAACTCTTCAGCTGACACCACTGGAGCAATCCACAAAAATCTGCCATTGTAAGAATCTAGAAAAAGTGCCCAGACTTTCAAATCGTCACGTAGTTCCTTCCTCAACATTATAAAATGACCTGGCGATCTAATCCCTACCATTGCCAAAGACAACCTACGACAAAATGCCCTCCCCATAGGCATAATACGACACGCAAAATTCAATTTGCCTAGCAGAGACTGCACCTCACGCAAAGTTGCTTTTTTCAAAACGCTAACCCTACGAACCTCTGACCTCATGTCCAATGCCTTGTCTTCGGGTAACCGGCATTCCATTCTTATTGAATCAATCTCAATGCCCAGGAAACTCAAACAGGTAACAGGGCCCACCATCGTTTCCTGTGCCAGTGGAACTCCAAATCTCTTGGCTACACTTTCCATGGAGTGTAACAACAACGAGCAATCATTACTGTGTGCTGAACTGACGAACAAGAAATCATCCAGATAATGAATACATGACTTCAAACCAGATACCTCCTTAACAGTCCACTCCAAAAACGTACTAAACAACTTGTAAGGTTCTGTGTACATGTTCCTGAAACTCAGTTTGTTCGTCAGCCATTTTACTTTCTGTCTTGCTGCAGCTATCTTGCCCTCAGTCAAAATGGAGTTTCCAGCTTGCATGTTCCCGCCCTGATTCTCTCCTTTTGCTTCTTAAGCAGCCATAGCTGAGCAATCAGTGCTTCAGAATCTAGCCTGCAGTGAACCTGTGACCTGACTCCTAAAGCCTTGGACCTTGTACTCCAGCTATTCCTACTGAGGAACTCTGAAGCACTTGTGGACTCTGAACCCTGCTCTTTGAAAGACCCACGTTTGCATGGACTTACGGTAACAGAGAAGAAGATCCTGAACCTGTTGTGGAGAGTGATTGCTGAGCTTAGATTACTCTGGCCTGCTGTGTCTCCTGCTTCTGTGTCTGCAAACTGTGTGACTATTTTTGCCAACTTGTATGAAGTAATACAAGACTTTCTATATCAAACCTGTGTCTCATGTATTTTCATCGCACCCAAGCACAAGACGCTATATGAACTGTACTACATACATTACACAACTCGAAATAAGCACACGACAATGAACACCCCATGGGCAAACAGCGATCTACATAAAAACCTCCATCCCAAAGACAACCGAGCGAATCCATACTATCCTGGTGAACCGGTAGCAACCGAAAAGCAGACTCAATATCAGTTTTTGCTAGCAAATACTCTTTTCCACACGCACGCACCCAATCCATGGTAGTGTCAAAAGATGTGTATGTCACCGAACACAACTGCGGGTCGATCCCGTCATTCACTGACGAACCTTTTGGGAATGAGAGGTGATGGATTAACCTAAACTTATTAGGCTCCTTCTTTGGTACCACACCCAAAGGTGAAACCCTCAAATTGGGAAGTGGAGTTACTTCAAAGGGCCCTGCCATTCTACCCAAGGAAACTTCTTTAGTCAACTTTTCCGATACCACTTCTGGAAACTGCATTGCCGATTTCAAATTTTTTGTTGAAAGTCTCACCTCAACATCAACATAAAGGATTTTAAAACCATCCCTAAAACCCTCCCTCAGTAACGTCGCTGCCGCCTTGTCAGTATACTTATTTAGAAATGGCTCCATTTCTGCCAGACGCACCGGAGTCACTCCTTTTTTCAACTCCATCTGACCCTCTGTTTCCCAGACTTGTAACACTTTGATGCCCCATGACCGCCACCGCATGAGGAGCACTCGTGCTTAAATTTACACTTCCCCCCAAATCTACAGGAACCGTCATTAAAGGAAAAACACAGCCCTTTTTGTAACGCCACCGAGTGTCCTGACTGTCCTGAACCCCCGGTGCCCCCCTGAAAAGGCTGGTTACCCTGACCTGATCTAGCTGGGGCCATTACTTTCATCCATAAGGCTATGTCCTTATGCTCCCAACGGATGCTAGGCCGCACCACCTTTCTCTGACTAAACTGTTCGTCATACCTCAACCAACCCTGCACCCCATAAACCCTGTAAGCTTCCCTAATTGCATCCAATTGCATAACAGAAAAGTCCTGAATAATTGTCCGGGGCCTTTTCCCCGATTATTCTAGCTAAGATAGCAAATGCTTGCAACCAATTGGCAAAGGTTCTAGGGATTAAACTGAACCTCCTCCTCTCCTCATCCTTCTTCTTGCTATCTTCCCTTCTTACCCTGTCCAGGTTGAAGCGCTCCAATGGAAGTAGCGAAAATATCTCGACGTACTCCCCTTTTCGTATCTTGTCCCTAACCTCTTGCTTTAAATGTGCCCCCAACGGCCCCTCAAAACATACGTAAACCTCACCCCTAGCTGTATCATCAATACGAGCTGATTCATCCTTCTCCTTATCCCCCCATCTATAGAACCCACCCCAGGACCAGATACTCCCCCATCTTCTGCGGTCGTCGCTATGTCGCTTGTTGAAACGCCCGTACGCCCCCCCTGGAAGCGAGGCCAGTAAGATCGGCCTCAGCAATTGACCCTGAAACCTTCGATCGTTATCGACTCCCAACCACGCTGTTGCAGGCGAAACGCCACCCCATATATTCTCAGAATCCCATACACAAACTAAATCATATAAGCCATGTAACTATAAACCCAAACCCCCACTAGCTTCCCTCACGGACTACTGCCCTTACTAACAATGGAAATCAATGAAGGGTTAACATTAATTTCATGATGTGTCTCAACTGGCTGCCTGGGTGCTGTGATCCCAGCAGCCAAAGATCTGGAATCCAGATGCGGTGCATCAGCATCACTCTCCATTTGTGCCGGGTGCTGCCCGTAATCTTGCGCTTCTTCTTGATCCTGGTGTGCAACGCTGCCCCGGTCCTCCCTCCCCCCTGGGCCAGCCAAGTGCTGCCCGTAGTCCAGTGATCCATCTGGACCCCAGTGCCAGCTGCTGTTCCAGTCATCCCTCCCCCCAGGCCAGCCACATGCTGCCCGCCATGATTTGAATGCCGCACGAGTGGGCTTGCCTCCCGACGATCCCCAGCGCGCGGCGATGATGCACCTGTAAAGCAGGCCTCCGTACTACTAACCCCCCCGCCGTACTCCGTTGAGCGGGTACAGCGCCAGAGAGGCCTGCTGTGTCTTGACCACGCAGAGCGGGGCTCGCTCCATTGTGAGCGCCCGCCATACCTGTGCCCGGATCCTGTGCCCGTAAAGCAGCAGATGAAGAGAGGGAGGCCAACACCTTCCCCTGATGCAGGCACTGACGCCTAGCCGGATTCCTCACGGCTCTTGTCCTGCGAGCTCCTGACATGCAGTCCGCAGCTTGTGCCGTAGGGTCCCTGGAGGGGCTCCTAATATGGTTCCAGACCCTAGGGGTGGCCTCAGGACTGAGGCGCACCGGAGGCCTGGTTCTCCGTGGCCGGCGTCCTTCCGGCTGGGGCTGAGGGGGCCCCACCACCCCTTGAAGCAGGCCCTGAACAGAAGCCTGCTGCCATCCTGCACCCCAGGAATCCGAGGCATCCCTCAGCATCTGGAGGACAGAATTAATCTCCATGGTAGCAGGTACCCAGGCTAGATTCTTACATCTACTAAGGGGCACCTAAAATGGTTGCCCCACTATGATGACTCCCCCTATTTATACCCTCAGCTCCCCCTCTGACCCCCCCTTTCATTGCCACTCCTTCATACTAGCCCCCAGCGCAGCCCTACTCAGCACATCCATTTTAACCCTCACCGTACCTCACCCTATTAACCGTCCACCGCTCCTTCTATCCCTCTCAACCCTGTCATGTCGTCCTCCCTTTTATGGCCAGTGGCCCAGTACGGCCTCACTAGAATCACTATCAAAAAAGAGACCTGGGAGGTAACAACTAGTGTTGAGCGATACGATAATGCAAATATCGGCTATCGGCCGATATTAGCTCTATCGGCCTTTCGATAATTCGTTTCGATATTTTCGTCTTATCGAATACCGTAATCGGAAGTTCCCATAATTCTTTGCGAGGCAATGTGATTTTAGTCAGCCAATGAGGAATCCTAAGAAGTGTGGGCACATCCTGTACTGCTGCGGTCATGTTAACTAATGGCATGGCTGTGATTGGATGCTGAAATGATGTCAGAATGCACTATAAAAGGCGCCGCCGCCATTTTAGCGTCACTGTGCTGTGAATTCAGTAAGGGACAGAACGCTACTGTGCTGACTCTGAGGGACAGTTAGAGATTGCGATTTAGTGTACTGTGCTGTAGGCAGGCTAGCACCAACCGCTGTGTAAAGCTTCATTTTGCCTGCAGTGTTGTTTTAACAGCTCTGCAAGGTGTGTGTGAGTGCAGGTGACGCTGCAGTTTGCTCTGTATGCAACGCTGTCTGTAGGCATCTGCACCTGTCACTCACAGACTATTTTTTTTTTCCTTCAGTGTAATTCTTGCAGCTCCATGCAATTTAACTATTAGTGTGACGCGCTTCCATCCGTATCCAATACATTGGTTGCAAACACTATAGAAGTAGACAAAGGAGTAGCCTTTCACAGATTGTGAACAGTTGTGTTTCAGTGTTCACTTCAGTCTCTGCGTAATAACCACACTTAGGCCTTATAACTTTTCTGACTTTCTTTATCAATCTACCAAGATGAAGAAGTCAGTGAGTAAGGCACGTGGTCGTGGCCGTGGAGTTTCAGCAGGGAGAGGACGTGGGGATTCTGTGTCTGCTGCCGCCCTCAGTGACACAGCATCCACCATTTATCCCCGTGAGCGTTCCTTTATGCGCACTTTGGTAGGAGCTCGGCGTGCTCCCCTGCTGCGGGAAGAACAAATTGAAGCCGTTGTTGGTTGGATGGCAGCCAATGCATCGACTTCAATTCCTTCCACCTCCTCTCAGGAACACAACACTGTTGAGCAACCATCTGTCTGTTCACCGCCTGTCAAATTGCCAAGGCAGTCAGAGAGTTCTGTACAGGAGCCAGCTGAGTCTCTGCTTCTGTTCTCAGAATCTGTTGGCTCGCAAACACGGGCACAGGCAAGCAGCATTCTGCAATTTGAAGAAGAGGGAGTATGCAGTGATGCGCAACAGCTGTGTCTCTCTCAATCTGAAGAGGCGGGTGAGCCAGTGCCGATGGACAGCACACCGCAGAACGCATCTTATGATGATGATGAGACTCAGGTGCCAGGTTTTGTGGAGCATGGTGCTGCCCAGACCATCCAACAGCAGCAGGTGTTGGAAGAGGGTAGTGGAGATGATGAAGTCCGAGACCCAACATGGCGTGAGCAACAGGAAGGTGGTGGGAGCAGCTCTGAGGAAGAGATTGTCCCAACGGTACAAAGAGGAGGGAGAGGTAGGCTGCAGACTCGCTTGCCTGTAGCCTCCAGTTTGGCACCTGTTGGGAGCAGTTCTCTTAGAACTGTCAAAATTGGGCTCCCATGACTTGCACTGCGTGGTCCTTTTTTGACAGACTTGTACATGATATTTGCTATGTTCAATGCAAGCTGTGTAAGCAAAAAGTTAAAAGAGGTAAAAAAATGAGGAACCTGAATACCACAAATATGTGGACACATGTACGGACAAAGCACGTAGCTGAGTTCCAAAGACACACTGGAGATGTAGGCCAACCTACAGCAGCACCTACATCTTTAGGTCATGTTCGAGCCTCTACCTCCAGCTCTCACACACCTGTTTCGGCTTCATCACAGGATCTCCATGGAAGAACCTCGGGCACTGTTGTCCATAGAGAAACTGTTATTCCACCCACTGCAGCAAGTTCACAGTCATCGTCACACTCCCAGAACAAAAAACAGCCATCGGTAACACAGGCATGGGATAAAAGACGGCCATACTCGGCAAACCATCCACGAGCACAGGCTCTGAATGCTGGCCTTGCAAAACTCCTGTCCCTTGAAATGCTGTCATTCAGGCTGGTGGAGACTGACAGTTTCAGGAACTTTATGGCATTGGCAGTCCCACAATATAATGTGCCAAGCCGATTTTATTTCAGCAGGCAAGCTGTCCCTGCTCTGCAAAAACATGTCGAGGGAAACATTAAACATGCGCTACTAAACGCCGTCAGTAGCAGGGTCCACCTGACCACCGATGCGTGGACCAGTACCCATGGCCAGGGACGATACCTTTCCCTCACTGCCCATTGGGTCAATGTTGTGGAGCCGGGTACAGATCTTGCCAGTGGCGCTGTACGTGTTCTGCCAACTCCAAGGATTGCAGGAATCCAGTCTGTCCACATTGACTCCTCCTCCTACTCCAGTTCCTCAGAATCATCACTGCAGGAGCCGTCACGGTCTACCTCCACATGGACCCGTGAACGCTTACCTGTTGCGACCGATATGAGCACAGCCGTGGCCAAACGTCAACAGGCCGTACTGAAATTAATTCCCATGGGGAATCGAAGCCACACAGCGCAGGAGCTCTGGGATGCCATCAAGCAGGAGAGTGATGTGTGGTTTTTGTCAGCTAATCTCCAGCCAGGCTTGGTAGTGTGTGACAATGGCCGAAATCTGGTGGCAGCTCTGGGCCTTGGCAACCTCACTCACATACCATGTCTGGCACATGTGCTCAACTTGGTCGTGCAGAGTTTTTTGAGGGACTATCCGGATCTTGATGCACTGCTGCACAAGGTCCGCCTAGAGTGCGCTCACTTGCGACATTCCAGCATGGCCAGATCGCGCATTGCAGCTCTGCAAGTCAGATTTCGCCTTCCTGAACATCGCATCATATGTGACGTACCCACCAGGTGGAATTCCACGTTACATATGTTGGAGCGGTTGTGTGAGCAGCAGCCAGCAGTAAGGCTAAGTGCACACGATCAGGAATAATTGCGTTTTTTTCGCGGTTTTTTCCGCTATTTTCCGCGGTTAAACCGCGAACAAAACGCAAGCATTAAGCATTCTATACGTTTTAATTGATTCCGCATGTTTTGTACACATGTTGCGTTTTTTTCCGCGAAAAAAACGCTTAGCGGAAAAAAAAGCAACATGTTCATTAATTTAGCGTAACCGCGGTGATTCCGCCGCCATAGGAATGCATTGAACCGCTTACTTTCCGCATGTGGCTATGCCCACTATGCGCAATGTAAGCGGTTCATGTGCGGATGGTACCCAGGGTCTGGAGCAGAGGAGACTCTCCTCCAGGCCCTGGGTACCATATCCCTGGTAAAACAATAATTAAAATAAAAAATAATGATATTCTCACCTTCCGGCGGCCCCCGCAGCCTTCCCGCAGCCTTCCCGCCTTCAGCGACGCTCCCGGCAACTTCCGGTCCCAAGAGTCCTTTGCGAGAATCACCCAGATGGCATAGCGGTCTCGCGAGATGCACGTCATCGGTGTGATTTGTCGCAATGCATCCTTGGGACCGGAGTTGCCGGGAGCGTCGCTGAGAGGCGGGAAGGCTGCGGGGGACGCCGGAAGGTGAGAATATCATTATTTATTATTTTTTTTATTATTTTTACATTAGATCTTTTTACTATTGATGCGGCATAGGCGGCATCAATAGTAAAAAGTTGGTCACACGTGTCAAACATTATGTTTGACTCGTGTGACCAACCTGTCAATCAGTTTTCCAAGCGATGCTACAGATCGCTAGGAAAACGCTAGCATTCTGCAAGCTAATTACGCTTGCAAAACGCTATTATTCTGGCGGAATCAGCATAAAAAAAACGTGCGTATTTCCTGCGGGAGAAGTGCGGGATTGCCGCGGAAATTTCCGCGGCAATTCCGCAAAGTGTGAACTTAGCCTAATGGAGTATCAGCTGCAACAGGCGCAATCAACTCGCAATTTGCGCCGTTCACACTTCACCACTACTGAGTGGGCCTCTATGAACGACATCTGCGACGTTTTGCGTGCGTTTGATGTCTCAACGCGGATGGCGAGTGCAGATGATGCACTAGTCAGCATGACTGTACCCCTTATCTGCCTGCTTCAGAAATCACTGAAAGCACTAAAGGAAGAGGTTTTGAAAGAGGTGGAGGATGAGGAGTCACAAATTCAATTACCTTCAGGACAGTCAGCGCAACGTCGTTCCTCACAAAGGGCTGGGCAGGGCTCACTTTGTGAGGAGGATGAGGAGGAGGAGGAGGAGGAGTCAATGGAGGAGGAAGAAATCCCTACAGAGGGAGGTACACAACGCTCTACTCAGTATGTAGAGCGAGGGTGGGGTGATGCAGAGGAGACAGAGATAACGCCTCTTCCAGAGGACAGCCTTTGTTGGCCAGTTGGGAGTCTGCAGCACATGGTTGATTTCATGCTTCAGTGCCTGAGAAACGACCGCCGCATCGCCCACATTCTCAGCACGTCAGATTATTGGGTGTACACCCTCCTAGACCCTCGCTACCGGGACAACTTACAAACCCTCATCACACCGGTGAACCGGGACCGTAAAATGCAGGAGTACCAAGACACACTGGTGCAATCCATACTGTTGTACATTCCAGCCGAGAGAGCTGCTGCTGCTACTGCTGCTGCTTTACAAAGCAGCTCTGTGCGTCGAGGCAGTGTAGACACCTCTACAACAAGAGGGAGCAGAAGCAGCGCCTCTGCACAGGGCAAGAACTGTATGTTACAAATGTGGCAAAGTTTTGTGACAGCGCCAGCAAGGTCTACACCATCCGAGACGGCTCCAGTCACCAGGAAGAAACGTTTCCGTAAGATGGTGACAGACTACTTGGCTTTCCCTCTAAGTGTACTCCCAGATGCCTCTTCCCCTTTCAAATTTTGGGTCTCTAAGTTGGATACATGGCCAGAGCTTAGCCAGTATGCATTGGAGGTGCTGGCTTGCCCTGCTGCCAGTGTATTATCTGAGCGTGTCTTTAGTGCTGCAGGTGGTGTAGTAACAGACCGTCGCATGCGACTATCCTCAGAGAATGTAGACCGGCTTACTTTTCTGAAAATGAACAAGGCATGGATCTCACCTGAATTTGCCTGTCCGTTTTCAGATTAAATAACTGTTTGGCAACGTTTTCCATGTCTCCTGTTATGTTCATCTTTCTACCACCTGAACTGTACTCCCTGGGCTACAACACCGCCATTTGTTGCTCGTAAGTAATTGGCAGGGGTACTGACTCCTGGCCAGCCTGGTTACAGCACGACAGCTGTTTCCTGGCAGTGTGAACGTCAATTATCCTCCAATAAGTTGTGCTGTCGTGTTGCATTCGGGTTAGCCGACTCTATGGTGCCTGCAGTTTAGGTGATTCCTATGTGTGCTGTGGGATATGTAAATAAAGGCGGTTTCCATTGTGACAATAGGATAAGCACCCACTGTAGGACTGTGTGATTCGGTAACTGCGGACGGCTTGCGTCCTGTCAACTTACATTTTCATGGGTGCGTTCTTCTACCCGTCCGGGGTCCAGTACCGTCAAGTGGTTCTCCCCAGTGCCTTTGGCCTAGGTGCCTCCATCTCCGTATCCGAGTTCCAGCAACGTCTGCTGGTCCTTGGTAGTGCTTTGGAGCACAGGTACCTCCTGCTTAGTAACCGTGTCACAGTAACGTCAGCTGGTACTCGGTTGTGACATTGCCTCTTTTCCTTCTGCTACCCGTCCGGGGTCCAGTACCGTCAAGTGGTCCTCCCAGTGCCTTTGGCCTAGGTGCCTCCATCTCCGTATCCGAGTTCCAGCAACGTCTGCTGGTCCTTGGTAGTGCTTTGGAGCACAGGTACCTCCTGCTTAGTAACCGTGTCACAGTAACGTCAGCTGGTACTCGGTTGTGACATTGCCTCTTTTCCTTCTGCTACCCGTCCGGGGTCCAGCACAGTCAGCTGGTCCTCGTTACTTCCATTGTCTCTTGCTCCATCTGATACCCGTCAGGGTTCCAGTAACGTCAGCTGTTTCTCTGAAATTAGACGACATTAAAGACCACCCAGAAGAAGATGACGACAACAAGGACGACGAGCATGAAGCCAACCAGCCTGAACACCATCACAAAGAAAAAATAAAAGATTACCCAGAAGAAGATCACCAACAGGACAAAGAAGGTTAAGACAAACTACAAGATACAGAACAAGAGACAGAAGAACAATAAGCAAAAGATCAAAAAGCAGAAGAACATGAAGTATAAGACCAAAATGAAGAGCAAAATATATGCTCTAAATTCTAAGCAGAAGAAGACTAAGCAGTGTATGGGGGTGAGTCCGTTCCTCCTCGTGGTGCCCCTGGAAAATGCCTGCTGCTGCTGCAGGCTAAACTGAACACGGACAAATACTGTTGTAATTTAAATCTTTTGTGACAGCAAGAACGGAAGGATGAACAATTCATACTTTTACAGATTACAAGTACAGGAATCTCTGTCACAAATAAGAATATGATGAAGAAGATGAAGAGGAAGAAGATGAAGAATTTGAATATGAAGAAGATTAATTAGTTTAATAATAACAATATGAGTAATGTAAACAAAAACATGAATAGCAAGAAGTTTAAGAAGAAGATTAAGAAGGTGAAGATGAAGAATAATTTGATGAGAAAGATGATGCTGCTGCTGAAGATTATGAAGGAGAAAGTGTGGCACTGGCAAAAGTTAAAAAGGTGAAGAGCATGGAAGTTGTGAAACATACATATTTGCCAAAAAAGCCCAAAATAGAAAAAAGGTTAACAACATTGTCAATTTGTTAGTCAATCCAAACGTATTTCCAAAAAAAAATATATTAATGCTATTCCAATGCATTGGGTTAAACATGTATGCCTTTATTGTCTCCTCAACCTCCCCCAATACATTCTACATTAGTCTTTGTTGTTTTCCTTCATGTACAATTAACCAACAAGGCAAGAATGGTTTTTTTTAATGTCGATATTTTGTTCCCATAGACTTACATGGGACTTCCGCTATCGAAATCGGATATCGACGATATTTAGTGCTATCGGCGATACAATTTCAATACGATATTTTTAGATATCGAGCAATATCGCTCAACACTAGTAACAACCTATTATCCTATAGCCATATTGCTGCTTAGTTCTAATGCGAAACAGCATAACAAAAATGGAGACTTTGTTTATAGAAACCATCACAGTTTATTAATGCAAAACACAACAAAAATAAAAAATATCAAATGCTTGTGAGGTGGTACATAAACATGCATCACATGGCTAAACCATAGATGAGTGATACATTTTGATGATTTTTATTTTGCATTAATAAAGTTTGATAGTTTTATAAACAAAGTTTCCACTTTTGTTAAGTTGTTCTGTTAATGATTTAGGGGATCTTTGTATTATTTGGGCCCATTTATCGGTTTAGTTCCTATGTGGTTATTCTTTTTGAAGAACGGCAAGTTCAAATTGTGCTAATTACTGTAGAACCACGGATGCTTGGAAGCATAAGTCTTGGCATTCAGGAAGTCAGATAACTAAAACCCCAATCAGAGGAAAAGAAGGGCTGATTAATAACGTATGAGCAGATTTCGCTCCATAAAGTATTGAGAGGCTAACTTGCTGGTGCTCAGTAGAAATGAGTAAATCCACTTTGAATAATAACATTTTAATCTCACTGATATCTAACTGAAGAAAGGGACCAGTTCCAAAATTTTAACAACACTAGCTTGTCCCGTGCAAAATTTTCGCACATTGGTCGTCGGGGGCGCAGGCAATTTCAGAAAAAGCAAGCTGGTCAAATGTAAATGCATTTCATGAGATGATGAACACAGACCGGTATTTATATATGTAGATTGGTAATACAATAAATTGGTTTCATAAGTTGAGGCCAAAAAAAAATCTTCTGGCTAAGGTGCCCCCTGCAGGTCATTGTTTCTTTCTGCAGGTTTATGAAAATTAATGTTTAAACTGTCTTTAGTGATAAAATCGTGAATGTGTGGTTTGTTTGGGTCTTTTCTTGCTGAAGGGGGCAAGTTTACCTTTCAAATGGTGTATCATTTGTGTGTGTGGGGCGAAGTAATCACCGAAAAAGCAGTGCATGTATATAAATGTGTTTGCATATGTGACTCACCTGCAGTGAAATGTGCAATCCTTCAATGTGCCTGAAATAGGCTGGGCAAGCACTTGGGCAAGCTGGAAAAACCCCAAGGCAAATTTTTGGATTTGTTTGTGATTTCTGTAAGCAGCTTTGTTGTAGTGTGCTTTGGGGTAGTGTAAGGTTCTATGTATATATTCCTGAAACTCAGTTTGTTCGTCAGCCATTTTACTTTCTGTCTTGCTGCAGCTATCTTGACCTCAGTCAAAATGGAGTTTCCAGCTTGCATGTTCCCGCCCTGATTCTCTCCTTTGCTTCTTAAGCAGCCACAGCTGAGCAATCAGTGCTTCAGAATCTAGCCTGCAGTGAACCTGTGACTTGACTCCTGTAAGCCTTGGACCTTGTACTCCAGCTATTCCTACTGAGGAACTCTGAAGCACTTGTGGACTCTGAACCCTGCTCTTTGAAAGACCCACGTTTGCATGGACTTACGGTAACAGAGAAGAAGATCCTGAATCTGTATTGGAGAGTGATTGCTGAGCTTGGATTACTCTGGCCTGCTGTGTCTCCTGTTTCTGTGTCTGCAAACTGTGTGACTATTTCTGCCAACTTGTATGAAGTAATACAGGACTTTTCTATATCAAACCTGTGACTCCTGTGTTTTCATCGCACCCAAGCACAAGACGCTATATGAACTGTACTAGATACATTACAAGATTCTGAAGCCAAAACGTTAGTGTCTGCTGGGTCTGGAAGGCTGTGTCTGCTGTACTGTGGATATCAGACGTCCGGTTGTACTTTCTGTGATGACAGTGGTTGTGACTTCTCACAACCATTCCAGGTGAGCAATTCCCTTAAGTTTTTTCTTTTTGCAGTGTTACCACAGGTAAACACTATTGTTTTTTTTTTTTTCCTTTCTTTTCTCTTTTTTGTCTGCTGTAACTCTGGATATCAGATGTCTGGTTGAAACTTTCTGTGATGATAGTGGTTGTGACTTCTCACAACCATTACAGGTGAGCAGTTCCCTTAATTTTTTTTTCTCTCTGCAGTGTTGCCACAGGTGAACACTATTGTTTTTTTTCTCTCCTCTTCTTCCAGTAATCCTGTCTTAAAAGATCTGGAAAATGGAGGCCCGCATAAAGGAACTTTGCGGAGTGACTGATAATATCCTTGCAGATTTGCAGAATATAAAGACCCGTTTTACAAATCTACAGGACCTCAATAATCACAATTTGCAAGTGGTTGGACAGACTACCCAGGATTTGCGAGCCAGGATTGAGGTTCTAGAGGGGCGAGTCCAGGCTCCTGCCGTAGCCCCGAGTGCTGGGATTCCCAAGTTGCCCCCTTTTCGTTTTGGCGGTGAACGTGAGAAATTCAGGGGATTTATTAATCAATGCAATCTTTTTTTTTCTGCACATGCTTCACAATTTCCCACTGAACGATCTAAGGTGCTTACTATAATTATGTTGCTTACCAACAAGGCTTTGATGTGGGCAAACCCTCTGATAGAGAGAGAAGGAGAGAGAGAGAGAGAGAGAGAGAGAGACCCCGGACACTGTTTTCTGCATTTTACTATGGTTTTCAATAGAGGCGACGGATCCGCCGGCGGATTCCGTCAAAAATGGATGCTGGCGGATCCGCCGCCCATAGGTGGCCATTATACAAAATGGCGGATGCGGCGGATCCGCCGTTGTCCGCCATTTTGGCGGTCAAAAAAAAACGTTGCATTGGACGTTTTTTTAAAATGACGGACGCCAATTTTTTGGCGGATCCGTCCAAAAATGGACCTAACGGACGACCATCCGTCAAAATACGTCACTAATGCAAGTCTATGGGAAAAAAACGGATCCGCCAAAAAAAAATGGCGGATCCGTTTTTTCACATTTTGACGGATTTTGACTGACGTCGCACGACTGAAGTGTGAAAGAGGCCTAAGGATGAACTTGCTCGTGCCGACCCTCCCACTGCGTTAGGTGACTTTATTAACTACTGCATCCGTATTGATACTCGTCTGACTGAACGCAGGCAAGAGAGATGGTTCGAAAGCAATCGTACTAACCTTTTCCTACCTTCCTCTCCAGCTAAGGAACCTTTGAGTAGGATTACACGGGAACCTGAACCTGAACCCATGCAGGTAGACTCTTTACAACGACGGGTTAGTGATGCACGCAAGGAACATCGTTTTAAGGAGAATCTATGTTTCTATTGTGGTAAGTCAGGGCACTTCATTATAAACTGCCCCAGCCGTTCTCGTAAGACTACTGCAGCACTCATTCATTGTGAGTGTTGCGAGAGGGGATCTGTCAGGTCTGAGCTCAGGCTCCAGAGAGATCTGCAGCAACAGATCTTGATTTCTCGGACTTAAACTCCGTTACCTCTGAGGACGTTGACTGTGTAAACGCTGCCATTTTTCAAGTTTCCTCAGCGGTGTCCCAGCTGAGTTGTAAGAAAAACAATTCTCATTGCTTTCTTTCCATCAAACTCTGGGTTGACTCAGCTTGGGTGTCTAGCTCTGCTATGATCGACTCAGGGGCAAGTGGAAATTTTATGGATGTCTCCTTTGCTCTGAAACAGGGAATACGTTCAGTGAAGAAGGCTACTCCAGTACAGATGGAAACTGTGGATGGCTCCCTGCTGACCTCTGGACCAGTGGATCAGGAAACAGAGCCTTTGAGGGTTCTTATGGGTAAAGATCATCAAGAGAAACTGTCCTTTATGCTTATCTCTTCTCCCCACTTTCCCATTATTCTAGGGCTACCATGGCTGCAGGCTCAGAATCCTACCATTAACTGGGAGACCAAGGAATTACACTTTCCAGAGAAACAGATGAGTCCAAAAGTTTCAGCTTGCTCTGTTCCTAAAGGAATCATGTCAGTCCCTGAACTACCAGCTGTATACCAGGACTATGTGGATTTATGTGACAAGAAGAACGCTGACCAGCTTCCTCCTCACCGTCCATATGATTGTCCAATTGAATTATTGCCTGGAGCAGAGATACCTTTTGGTAAGATCTACCCCCTGGCGGGGCCCGAGCTAAAGGCTTTAAAGGATTACATAGATGAAAATCTAGCCAAGGGCTTCATACGCCCCTCTTCATCTCCTGCAGGTGCACCCATCTTCTTTGTAAAGAAGAAAGATGGATCTCTGAGACCATGCGTAGACTATAGGGAACTCAATAAGGTTACTATTAGAAACCGTTATCCATTGCCTTTAATCCCTGAGTTATTGGAGAGAGTGCGACATGCCAAAATTTTTTCTAAACTAGATCTTCGTGGGGCCTATAACTTAGTCCGTATTAGACCTGGGGATGAATGGAAGACTGCATTCAGGTCACGCTATGGACACTTTGAATATCTAGTTATGCCTTTTGGTCTGAGTACCCGCCCCAGCCACTTTCCAACACTTGGTGAATGACATCTTCAGGGATCTCCTAGATACATTCGTGGTAATTTATTTGGATGATATTCTAATTTTTTCTAACTCCACAGAGGAACATCATGGACATGTGAGAATGGTCTTGGAACGTCTAAGACAAAATCATCTTTACATCAAACTTGAAAAGTGTGAATTCCATAGGACCGAAATTCAATTTCTGGGTATGTACTGTCTACACAAGGAATTAGTATGGATGGAAGCAAAACCCAAGCCATCAAAGATTGGCCAAGTCCTAGAAATGTGAAGGAGGTACAGCGCTTCATCGGGTTTGCCAACTTCTATAGACGTTTCATTAGAAATTTCTCTGAGGTAGTGTCACCTATCACTCAACTTACCCGGAAAGAGTCTAGGTTTTCCTGGACTCCCCAAGCCCAGGAAGCATTTTCCCGTCTAAAAGATAAATTTACCACTGCACCTATCCTAGTACATCCCAACCCCGAGCTTGCCTTCATAATAGAGGTGGATGCTTCAGACTGTGCCGTTGGAGCTATACTCTCTCAGAGAACAGGTGAGAAGAATGTCTTGCATCCCTGTGACTTCTTTTCCCAGCAGTTGTCTTCGGCTGAGAGGAACTACGATGTGGGCAATAGAGAGTTGTTGGCCATTATTGCCGCCTTCAAAGAATGGAGACACCTTCTTCAGGGAGCTGCACAGCAAATAGTCGTCCTGACATACCATCGTAACCTTGAGTTTATCAGGTCGGCTAAGTGCCTGACTCCTCGCCAGGCTCGCTGGAATCTTTTCTTAAACCAATTTAATTTTATCATCTCTTATAGACCAGGATCGCGCAATGGAAAGGCTGATGCACTCTCTAGGATTTACTCAGCAGAGACACGTCCAATTACTCCTCCTAAGACTATTCTTCCTGACTCTAGATTCCTAGGAGTAATTCATAATCAAGACCTACTTAAGGACATCAAGGAAGCATACCATGCGGATTCCTTTTTGGCACAACCCCCAAGGGACGTAAGTCTTGTCTTTAAGAATGGTGTGTGGATTCAGGGACAACGTCTGTATATTCCTGAATCAGTCAGATTAAGAGTATTGCAACTCATTCACGATTCCAAGATAGCTGGGCATAGAGGAATTCTAAAGACACAGGAATTTCTTTCTCGTTTCTTTTGGTGGCCCACTTGCAGGAAGGATGTTTTGAATTATGTCACTTCATGTGAGGTCTGTGCAAGATGCAAAACACCTCGCTCCTCACCAACTGGTCTGTTACAGCCTCTTCCCACCCCGTCCCGCCCGTGGGGATCCATTTCTATGGACTTCATTGTGGAGTTACCAACCTCTCAGGGGAAGAACACCATTCTAGTGGTGGTTGACCGTCTAACAAAGGCAGCTCATTTTATCCCTTGTGTCGGCTTACCCACTGCAAAACAGACATCAGATTTGATGATTAAAGATGTGTTTCGCTTACATGGAGTACCGGATGAGGTTATTTCGGATCGAGGGGTGCAATTCACTTCTAGGTTTTGGCAAAATTTCTGTGCAGCATTGGACATTAAAGTAAACCTTTCTTCTGCTTTTCATCCCCAGACTAATGGACAGACCGAACGAACCAATCAAACCCTGGAGCAGTATCTCCGCTGCTTTATCTGCCACCTACAGGATGATTGGGTGGATCTACTTCCATTAGCTGAGTTCTCGTATAACAACTCTCAGAGTGCCTCCACTAAACAGTCTCCTTTTTACTCTAATCTAGGTTATCATCCTAACATTCTACCACGATTTCCCATAGAAACGCCTTTACCAGCAGTGGCTGAAAGAATCACGTCTTTACAGAAGAATATGGATCTTCTAAAGGAAAATCTGGAATCGGCTCAAGAAAGGTACAAGAAAGCAGCAGATAAATTTCGTAAACCTGCACCAGCTTTCAAGGTAGGAGACTTGGTCTGGCTGTCAACCAGAAATCTTAAGTTAAGGATTCCATTGTCTAAGTTGGGACATAAGTACATTGGACCCTATAAAATCAGTAAAATTATAAGTGCCGTTGCTTGTCGTCTTCAACTGCCCAGAACTATGAGAATCCACCCTGTCTTTCATGTATCCCTACTAAAGGCTGCGACACCCAATACGTTTCCTGGACGTTCCTCTCCTTGCCCTGACCCAGTGCTAGTCGATGGTCAGGAAGAATTTGTGGTGGAAAGGATTTTAGATTCCAGATTGTATAGAAATCAGTTACAATATCTGATTAAATGGCAGGGCTACCCAGTGGAGGACAACTCATGGGAACCGGTCAATAACGTTAATGCTCCTCGCTTGCTCCGTCAGTTTCATCAGAGGTACCCACACAAGCCTGGTCTGAGGTCATCCGGAGGTTGTCCTTAAGGGGGGAGTAATGTAAGGTTCTATGTATATATTCCTGAAACTCAGTTTGTTCGTCAGCCATTTTACTTTCTGTCTTGCTGCAGCTATCTTGACCTCAGTCAAAATGGAGTTTCCAGCTTGCATGTTCCCGCCCTGATTCTCTCCTTTGCTTCTTAAGCAGCCACAGCTGAGCAATCAGTGCTTCAGAATCTAGCCTGCAGTGAACCTGTGACTTGACTCCTGTAAGCCTTGGACCTTGTACTCCAGCTATTCCTACTGAGGAACTCTGAAGCACTTGTGGACTCTGAACCCTGCTCTTTGAAAGACCCACGTTTGCATGGACTTACGGTAACAGAGAAGAAGATCCTGAATCTGTATTGGAGAGTGATTGCTGAGCTTGGATTACTCTGGCCTGCTGTGTCTCCTGTTTCTGTGTCTGCAAACTGTGTGACTATTTCTGCCAACTTGTATGAAGTAATACAGGACTTTTCTATATCAAACCTGTGACTCCTGTGTTTTCATCGCACCCAAGCACAAGACGCTATATGAACTGTACTAGATACATTACAGGTAGTGTGCTGCCACCTGCAGGTCATTTGACCTTTCAAATGGTGTATCATTTGTTTGTGTGGGTGGAGTATGAACGGAGCAAGTTTGCAAGTCAATACACCATGTTCCAAATTATTATGCAAATTAATTTTAAGTGTCATAGCGTTTTTTGTTTTATTTTTGTAAATGAAACCCATTGATGGTATTGTGTCTCAGGGTTCTTTGAATCACTGAAATCAATCTCAGATACCTGTGATAATTAGTTTGCCATGTTAGCCCAATAAAAGGAAAACTGGATGTTCCACACTATTAAGCAGGCCAGAGTTTTCAAGTAATATGGGAAATAAAAAGGATCTCTCTGCTGCTGAAAAGCATCAAATAGTGCAATGCCTTGGTCAAGGGATGAAAACATTAGATATTTCCCAAAGACTTAAGCATGATCATCGTACTGTTAAGAGATTTGTGGCTGATTCTGAGCACAGATGTGTTCGTGCTGATAAAGGCAGAATGAGGACGGTTTCTGCCAGGCAAGTTCATCGGATTAAGAGAGCAGCTGCTAAAAAGCCATTACAAACCAGCAAACAGATATGTGAAGCTGCTGGTGCCTCTGGAGTCCCTCGAACCTCAAGGTGTAGGATCCTTCAAACGTTTGCTGTGGTGCATAAACCTACTATTCGGCCACCCCTAAACAGTGCTCACAAGCAGAAACGGTTGAAGTGGGCCCAGACATACATGAAGACTAATTTTCAAACAGTCTTGGTTACTGATGACTGTTGAGCAACCCTGGATGGTCCAGATGGATGGAGTAGTGGATGGTTGGTGGATGGCCGCCATGTCCCAACAAGGCTGCAATGTCAGCAAGGAGGTGGAGGAGTCATATTTTGGGCCAGAATCATGGGGAAACAGCTGGTAAGGGCCATTTAAGGTTCCTGAAGGTGTGAAAATGACCTCTGCAAAGTATATAGAATTTCTGACTGACAACTTTCTTCCATGGTATAAAATGCAGAAACGTGCCTTCAGGAACAAAATCATCTTCATGCATGACAATGCACCATCTCATGCTGCAAAGAATACCTCTCAGTCATTGGCTGCTATGGGCA
The DNA here is from genome assembly GCA_033576555.1 of Oophaga sylvatica. Lineage (NCBI taxonomy): Eukaryota > Metazoa > Chordata > Amphibia > Anura > Dendrobatidae > Oophaga > Oophaga sylvatica. Next base: position 270,135,895 of record JARQOD010000003.1, on the reverse strand, counting down.
TAGAAGGTGATAAACTCATGGTGTGGCCATCACCTTCCCTGACCTCAACCCTATAGAGAACCTTTGCAGTATCATCAAGCAAAAAATCTATGGGGGTGGGAGGCAGTTCACATAAAAACAGCAGCTCTGGGAGGCTATTCTGATCTCATGCAAAGAAAAACAAGCAGAAACTCTCCAAAAACTCACAAGTTCAATGGATGCAAGAATTGTGAAGGTGATATCAAAGAAGGGTTCCTATGTTAACATGCAACTTGGCCTGTTAGGATGTTTTGGAGTTAAATAGTTTTTTTGTTCAGTGAATGTGACCTCCTAATGCTGCAAATTCCACAAATGAGCATTTTCAGTTCTTTAAAACAGATCAAATGTTCAGAAATTCTACTGTGCCTAATAATTTGGAACAGTGCATTTTGAGTTTTTATTCATTTTGGAGATTATACTGTTATCATTGAGAGGTTTCTTCAATAAAATTCGATGTATACTCTAACAGGTGATGAATTTTATTATACTGACTGTCATTTGGGGGCAAAAACTGAACCTGAAAATTATAGGCCAGTGAGCTTAACATCTACTGTGGGTAAAATCCTGGAGGGTTTTTTAAGGGATACTATATTGGAGTATCTGAGGCTGAATAACTTCATGACACAGTATCACCATGGGTTTACGAGGGACCATTCTTGTCAGACTAATCTGATAAGCTTTTATGAAGGGGTAAGTTCAGGACTGGACCAAGGGAATGCAGTGGACGTGGTGTTCATGGACTTCTCAAAAGCTTTTGATACAGTGCCACACAAAAGGTTGATACGTAAAATAAAACAATGGGGATAGGGGAAAATATGTGTAAGTGGGTTAAGAACTGGCTCATGGATAGAAAACAAAGGGTGGTTATTAATGGAACACATTCGGACTGGGTCACGGTTAGCAGTGGGGTACCACAGGGGTCAGTATTGGGGCCGCTTCTCTTTAACATATTTATTAATGACCTTGTAGGGGGCATACAGAGTAGTATTTCAATATTTGCAGATGACACTAAACTCTGCAGGGTAATAAATACAGAGGAGGACAATTTTATATTACAAGAGGATTTATGTAAACTAGAAGCTTGGGCTGATAAATGGCAAATGAGCTTTAATGGGGATAAATGTAAGGTCATGCACTTGGGTAGAACAAACAAGATGTATAATTATGTGCTTAATTGTAAAACACTGGGCAAAACTGTCACTGAAAAAGACCTGGGTGTATGGGTGGACGACAAACTCAATTTAGTGGCCAATGTCAGGCAGCTGCTGCCAAGGCAAATAAAATAATGGGATGCATTAAAAGAGGCATAGATGCTCATGAGGAGAACATAATTTTACCTCTATACAAGTCACTGGTGCGACCACACTTAGAATACTGTGTGCAGTTCTGGTCTCCGGTGTATAAGAAAGACATAGCTGAACTGGAGCGGTGCAGAGAAGAGCGACCAAGGTTATTAGAGAACTGGGGGGTCTGCAATACCAAGACAGGTTATTACACTTGGGGTTATTTAGTTTGGAAAAACGAAGGCTTAGGGGTGATCTTATTACAATGTATAAATATATGAGGGGACAGTACAAAGACCTTTCTAATGATCTTTTTACTCTTAGACCTGTGACGGGGACAAGGGGGCATCCTCTACGTCTGGAGGAAAGAAGGTTTAGCCATAATCACAGATGCAGATTCTTTACTGTAAGAGCAGTGAGACTATGGAACTCTCTGCCGTCTAATGTTGTAATGAGTGATTCCTTACTAAATTTAAGAAGGGACTGGATGCCTTTCTTGAAAAGTATAATATTACAGGCTATATTCACTAGTTTCCTAGATACTGCATTGATCCAGGGAGCTAGTCTGATTGCCATATGTGGAGTCGGGAAGGAATTTTTTTTCCCCAATGTGAAGCTTACTGTTTGCCACTTGGGTTTTTTTTTGCCTTCCTCTGGATCAACATGTTAGGGCAGGTTAGGATAGGATATGGGTTGAACTATATGGACTTAAAGTCTTCCTTCAACCTTAATAACTATGTTATTTGCACCAACCACTTAGGAAAATCAGAGAAAAATATCATTTGCATAATAATTTGGAACATGGTGTAGGCAGTGCATGTTTACCAATGTGTTTGCATATGTGACTCACCTGCAGTGAAGTATGCAATCCTCCAATTTGGCTGAAATACAGTAGGCTGGGCAAGCAGTTCGGCAAGCTGGAAAGCCCCCAAGACAAATGTTTGGATTTGTTTGCGATGTCTGTAAGCAGCTTTGTGGTAGTGTACTTTGGGGTAGTGTGGGGCCACCTGCAGGTCATTTTTCCTTAGTTCAGGTTTATGAAAATTAATTTTTAAACTGTATTTTGTTATCAAATCGTGGATGTGTGGTTTGTTTTGCTATTTTCTTGCTGAAGGGGGCAAGTTTACCTTTCAAATGGTGTATCATTTGTGTGTGTGGGTGCAGTATGAACGGAGATGCAAAGTAATCACCAAAAAACAGTGTTTAGAAATAATAGACTAGATTGAGTTTCACAGAACATTTTTTAACCCATAACATGAAAGTAAGGTTTATAATATAACTTTCATTACAAAATCTTCAATTTTGCTCAAGTTAGTTGATACAAAAAAGAATACACCCCACATCTAAAAATCACTACATTTATTATTTTGTATGACCTCTATGATTTTTAATGATAGCACCAAGTCTTCTAGGAATGGAATGGCAAAGCTGGTAACATACAGCACATCTATCTTTTTCCATTCTTCAACAATGACTTCTTTTAGAGCCTGGATGCTGGATGGAGAGTGATGTACACTTGTCTCTTCAGAATTCCCCATAGGCTTTCGATTGGGTTCAGATCAGGAGAAATACTTGGCCACTGAATCTCTTTCACTCTATTCTTTTTCAGAAATGCAACAGATCTGTATTTTAGAGCAGTTGATCTGTGAATTCATTATATCATCAATGAAATGTCCTCCCCCCAATACCAGGAGCATTCATGCTGCCCTACATAAGGACACTGTCACCACCATGTTTCACTGTAGGTACCATGCATTCTTCTAGAATGAAACATGGTGGTGGCAGTGTCCCTGTGATTTTCCTAATTGGTTAAATAGAGCCTCTTGGTTAACAACACTGGTTATGACACCCAGCTCTTCTGTCATGCTTCTAAACCTGCTGTTACTGTTGCTATCTACAGGCCATACTGTGGTGCAAATCACAACTATTAACATTTATGTATAATTTTCCCTTTTTTATAAATTACCTACTAATACTACAGATGTTTTCACCATGAGCACTGTGCTTGAGCTGTAATGGTCAAATACAGTTTGTATCTTTAATACTCTCTCTTGACTCTATCTGAGATATGTATGTTACTGTACATTTTATCTCGATCCACGAATCCACTCGCCCGTGTTCTCGACTTAACTTTCCATGCTACCGGGCTGGTTTCTGACCTGATATAATCAATATTAACCGATTAGGCTTATATCTAACGAGGAACTGGTGGCATACCTACCAGGCTGACTAGGCGCTGTTTCACTGGTGCTAGTGAAAGGGGCCTCTCAAATTGTCAGGATTGTGAGTGTGGTGCCACGTCAGTGACTGCGTGGGACACATCCTCTCACTCCCCGTTCTTCCCTAGACCTGTGTGGACAGCGAGTTTCTGTGTAAAACTGTGCCAAGCTGACTTTACGTGTCTCAAGGGTGCGGAACCTCACGTTGGCACAAGTGAGGAGAGCGTATCGTGTGATGCATCGGACGTAATAGTGTCGTCAGGCATGGTGGCAAGGTATAGATCCTTCATATGTGGTGGCAGCGGTGGGATTCTGCGTGATCTCTCTGGTGCCATCCTTCAAATGTGGCGGCAGTGGTGGATTCTGCGTGATCTCTATGGTGCCATCCTTCACAGATGGATAATTCATGTCTGTGTAATGAAATCAAGATCTGCCAAGGATTCTGATGATTCAAAAGATGAGCAAATATCTCAATGTGTGTGCATAGCCAGCTGTAGGGGCAAACTGGTTCACATTTATCCTATTTCCATCTAAAGTGTTTTCAGCATGTGTAGACAACACATACAGTGCCTTGACTACAGTCTCTATGGTACGGTTTACAGAACCACCCTGATTGCTGATTTGTCATTGCAGCTCCGGGCTGTTGCCGTAACAGGTCAATCACCAAACATCAAGGTTGCTGTTCTATCAATTACATCATGGGCTTGATTTCATCTGTTTCAAGAGAACTTGGCTGGGTTAAAGAAACCTGACACTGGGTGGAGATTCCGTTAAGGAATGAGAAGGGCATGATTTCCTTTTCTGCCTCAAATATTCGCATGGTTTAATCCACACAGGTGTACACGTTACATGACATAAAAAAATACAGCCAAGCTTACACAACCACAAAGGTAAGGAATAATCAGTTTATTAAACACTCAGCCTGGGACACATGCCGTGCCTGTATTCATACCACTAGTACTGGTGTGTTGAGTACATTATTTATACATTCGGAAACATATGTATAACTCTAGGACTTACCTCTATAATGTATGGTATGTTCTCATGTGACACAAACTTTTGGATACCAATACAACAGATAATGAGAATGAACCATTTTAGATATATATATATATATATACAGTACGACTTCCCTATAAGCATATGGGGGGTGCTGAACAGGTGCCATCATTACGTGTACCCCTTTACATATGTACCAAAGGCAAAGTCGTTAAGGAGCAGTCTTTGTATACCTGTAAGTATAGTATCTCTTTGGATACCTCAATAAATACGAGAAAATAAATAACATTTCAAACTTAATAAATAAATATGTACATACATATATATTTATAAGAAAAAGAGGGCTCGTATACAACACTGATATACAATAACCAAGTGGCATATAGATAAAAATCCGATGTATGTGACTACACCTGCTCTGAATCTGCAGAGCCGGACACAGAATGATCCTTTGGGGTAGCTACACAAATAAGTGACCAAAATTACTCTACTGTAATAGATTAGGCTTTATTTCACCCTCTGTTGAAGGAGTTTTGTTTTTTAGGAAAAAGACTGACAGGTTATTTCTTATATGGTCTACTGTGTTCCTTTTCTGTTTGTATTTGTGGTTTTTTTTCAACAGATCAAAAACTTCAAAAATACAGATGTAAACCAGCCTGACCCCATTATTGTCTCCTGCTTTAGCTTGCATTAGTTTTCCAATAGATCTGTTTTCCACATGAATTCTGTTTCTCCGTTCCTAAAACAGAACTCGGAACGGAGCTTAAAATGCAAGTGTGAACAGAGACCATCAAGTGAACCCTTAAATTGGATTCAAGATTGAATCTTGCCTAATCCGCTAGTTGGAAAAGACAACATACAACTATATCATCTTTGTATAATGTAGAATTATCCACAATTGTTCATTTTAAACCTTCAAATTAATCATTATTTTTTTGCAATGGTTTCAATGAGATTTTTGGATAAACCCCATTATAGTTTGGTGTTAATATATAAAAAGTAAAAAAAAAAAACTATTAATAATTAGATTCCAGTAGAAAGGTGAGCCAATAGATGAGATGATTAAAGTGCTGAGCATTTCTTGTTGTGGTGAATATTGCAATCTGTAGCCTTAAATCGTCCCACAACATCTTTAGTGAAAACAGAAGACATGAAACTGGTCCAAGTGCGTTGCAGGCGGATTGTATCCAGCCTGGCGGTTTACACATATGGCCTAAATGTTCAGCTCTCAAAGTTCAAAAATGTTACAAATGACCATACTAAGCCCGGCTTTCCATGATAATGAACAATGTGCAGATAATCCCACAACCAAGAATATTTGTAATACATACAACTATGTACACACATACTGTACATCACACATATACATATGACGCTTGAAGATGGCTGCAAATTTTTAGCGACAGCTATAGTATAGGCGGTACTGCTTTCAGGAGACTGGGCAAGTAATAGTCCTAAATGCCCCTGTTGGTGTTGCCTGCTATCCACTAGTCACTGGCTGTGAGTTTGTACTGTGCTGTTTGCTACTAAAATTACATGGCTAGAAAAATTGGAAAATCTCTTTCAAAGAAGTGCGATGAGATATTTAAACAGAAGTAGAGAATTCATTTTCAAACAAGGATTACACTTCAAGCAGAGAAGATAACGATCTGCTCAGTAATGACTACGGCAATCACATAGCAACAAAAACAATAAATTAACGATTTGCAGGTAAAAAATTTGGATAAATTAAAAATAAAATCGTACAAACTTTACTGTATAAAATTAAAATGACTTAGCTTTGCGTCCATATTGTCTACCAAAAATTTGTTAGATCATAATCCTCTTCTTTAAGTTAGCGTTGAACAAGTTCTAGGGAATCTGTCAGCAGGTGTTTGTTATGTAATCTGACAGCAGCACAATGTAAAAACAGAGAGCCTGATTCCAGCGAGGTATCACTTAGTTTACTGGATGCAACAGTTATTATAGAGTCACAGTTTTCTCTGCTTCAGATCAGAGCTCAGTTGTTGAGCTGTGTATTACCCCACCCACACTACATCTTTTAGTGCACACTGTATAGTAACAGAAAGCTGCAAATCAGTGCTGGATGCATGGTTGGACTAGGAGGCACGAGGCCAGTTGTCCTGTAGTGATAATCTCCTGCTAATGAAACACTGATTGTATTATTAAAACAGCAAAACACAGCCTAGTAAGTGACATATCACTGGAATCAGGATCTCCGCTCTTACATTATGGTGCTCTCATATTACTTTAAAAAAAACAGATTCCCTTTAAATTATTTGTCCAATACATGTGTAATGTCTCACCTATTTTATTATTTTCTATTTTTTTTGGTTAATAATATGTTTTGAAAAGTAGTTTAAACCAATGCATTCATTTTTGTTAATATTTTGCAGGGAGACCATCTATCTAGGTATCTGAATAGTAGCACATGTACAGATGCTGCTCTACATACATAGGAGATAGAATAGTATGGTGCGGCCACATATGATGAGAAGATTGTGGAGGGGCCATATCCCATTCTGAAGAAACACTTTTACTTTCCACTGGGTAGCTACAAGAATAGGGAAAATTGCATGTCAACTGAAAGGGCCAGACTTACAGGAACCATTTGACAAGTTAATTGGCCACTTTTTCAGCCAAAGCTGGGAAATATGAAAAATTAATAACTTTTCCTTTTAGCTTAATAATGAAGAAAATACATTTAAAAAAAAAAAATCTAACTTTTATTTCATTATTAAATAAAAAAAATTGAATTACATGATTTTCTGATGAGATATTTTCAAGCCGCTATTACTGTTAGGCCGGCGTCACACTGGCGAGTTTGATGCAAGTAAGGCTGTGTTTCCACCATCAGGAAACACAGCGTATATGACGGATCGGAAATTCCGCTCCGTCTATGCCCCGCCCCCTTTCTGACGCGCGTTCTTTCCGGAGGTGTTCAGGACACCTCCGGAACACCTCCGGAAATAACGCAGGGCTACATAGCCCTGTGTTAAATTCCGTTGCGTCGCCGCAGCGTCGCCGCAATACGCTAGGACATGCTGCGGTCTAAAAAGACGCGCCGCAAGTCCGTAAACGCAGGTCTTCCGCCTGCCTGTTGTTACGCATAGTGGAGACGGGATTTCTTGAAATCCCCTCCACTATGCTGTAACATCTGGACGCTGCGTGTTTGGCGCTGCGCCAAGCACAGCGCCAAACACGCAGTGTTTCCTGATCGTGGAAACTCACCCTAAGTCGCACGACTTTCTCGCATCAACACCCGGCAACGGCCGCCCTTCTCGGACCCGAGTGTCGGCTGCATGTATTTCTATGCAGCCGCACACTCGGGTCCGAAAGTGGGCGGCCGTGCCGGGTGTTGATGCGAGAAAGTAGTGCGACTTACTCGCATCAAACTCGCCAGTGTGACGCCGCCTTTTGCTGGAGTCACACTAGTGTATGGCATCAGATGTGATATGCTAATGATACTATGATACTCAGCTTTTGCTCTGCTGCGAGAGTGATCCGAGTGTCAGTGCACTGTGCTCCGATGCTCTTGCATGAGAGAATGGCAGCATAGGTGTGGAGGAGACGGAGACTGTAATTTCTCCATCTCCTCCATTGCCGGCATCCGCTTTAATCGCACTGCACTTGAGTGGCATCCGAGTGCAGTGTGATGTTACACATGCACCCATAGACTTGTATGGGTGCGTGCAATATGATTCTCGCAGTATTCATTCCAAATTGGCATGAGAAAATAATTGTTGATGTGCGCTGCCCCATTTTTTATCGGATTGCACTTGTCCGATTTATTAGCTTGTGTGAGCAAGCCCTTAGTGTTACTTTGTGTCTTTAGCTCTTCTTGCAAAAAATCTGGTTGATTCTAGACATATTACACCATGGGTCAATGCTGCATGCAAATTACAGATGTTTGTGCTGTGAATTAATTTCAGATTTTGCTTCCTATACAGTGAAGGGGTGAAATCCATGGTGAAACCCCTCAGCAACAGAATGATCATGTTGCAAACGTGCAGCAAGCTTGTTATGCAACACAAAGAATTTCTGCAATATTTGGATGACATATCCAAATCTATATTACAATGTAATTTGCTCCAGACTTGTTGCACAAATTTGCATTACATATCTGCAGTCATGTCTGGTCTTATCTGGAGGTGCATTTACACCGCACGGTCATGATAATTGTGCAGTCAAATTAGGCTGACAATGATCCGACGAGTGAGCATAATGCTCGTTTATCATATAAAGTGATCATTTGGTTTGCACAAAAGATCATAGTTCTCAATAGCATATTGTCCTGTGTAAACAGGACCTGTGCTACCAAGAACAAGGCTGCTTATTAATGATCGATTCCAGATTTACAGATCATTCAGTGCATATATGAAGAGGTCGGGCTGTGTAAAAAGGCTATAAAACAATCGCTGGCAAGCCATCACACTGCCTGTCGTTGGTCATTTAACGCTGTGCATGCAGTGTAAATATACCCTTATTCTACAATAAAAAATGCTGGTATGGAATGGGTTCACCTGCTCAATAGATGAGAAGAAGACCGGAATTATCCCATCTACTCCTCCTTGGTCAGATCTCATCTGGAATACCATGTCCTGTTTTGGGCACCACGTCATAAATAAGACATTGAAAAACTAGAGCAAGTTCAGGGAAGAGATACCAGGATGGTGAGCGGACTGCAAAGTATGTCCTACTAGGAACGGTTAAAGGATCTGGAAATGTTTAGCTTGCAGAAAAGAAGGCTAAGACGAGACTTAATAGCTGTCTACAAATATCTGAAGGGCAGTCACCATGTAGAGGGATCATCCTTATTCTCATTTGCACATTGAAACACAAGAAGCAATGGAATGAAACTGAAAGGGAGAAGATACAGATTAGATATTAGAAAAAACGTTTTGACAGTGCGGGTGATCAATGAGTGGAACAGGCTGCCACCATAGGTGGTGAGTTCTCATTCAATTGAAGTCTTCAAACAGGGGCTGGACAGACATCTGTCTGAGATGGTTTAATGAATACTGCTTTGAGAAGGTGGTTGGACACGATGACCCAGGAGGTCCCTTCCAACTCTACCATTCTATGATTCTATGAATCCAAAGATCAATTGCCGCGGTTTTATTGGTCAACGCTTTTTGAATTTTCAAACTTCTTCACCAGCACAAAACCGAGAGAAAGGCAATTCTGCTAATAGAGGAAACGTAGATCCAACACTCATCGAACTGGTTGGTGCTGATTAGCATACGGCTTAAACGGCATACGGTTTATAAAAGGTATTTTTTGGGATGTGCAGGGGAAGATGGGGCTTACTCCTGTAATTGACCAGTTAAAGGCGGTGGCTTTCGATTATATTGGGAAAACCCGACGACATAATCCCTTTAGAGAACGTGTCTTCTTACGTAACAGTTGAGGGGTTTTCGGTTTTCACCCACCATTTCTATCTCTTGAATGACATCCTACCATATTAAATCGGTGCTATGTTATGTTTATTTAAGAATATTCATAGCACTTATTGTAACAGGCAACACTTAGTGTCCACTTAAAAAAAATCAGTACTTGTTTCAAGAATTACCTTTAATTTAAGCTGATGATTAATGACAGATTGTCACCCATTTGGTACCCCTAGTGATGAACTGTTAAGTTTAAAATTGCAGCGCCATCACAAGCAAAATTAGGTGTTACACAATACCCATTCAAATCAGTGGTTTCCGTAAAGCAGAAGACTGGTCTAACGAGGTGAGAGAGATGCTCTTTGTAGCCAATCTTCACTCTCACCGAGAGATGAGGGTTAAAACAGAGGACTCATTTAACTCAGAATTCAATGATAAAGAAGATCTCCCATGAATATTTTTTTCATGAAATGTGTATATGTGCATGCAATGTAGTGTGTGTACTCGTATACACACCTACCGCTGGTTTGTCCTGTTTCGAGCGCCATTCTGCTCCATTTCTCAGTGATGTCACCGCTCTGAAGACTCTTCAGGTCACAATTCGCTCTGCATGACCACAAAGTGGCTTTTACAATGGAGCATCAGTACGAGCATTCGTAGGCTTACATTGTAAGGGCTCATACTCACATGCGAGAAACTCGGACCAGTCTCGCGCGTTAATACCCGGCACTGCCGCCAGCACTCGGATTGGAGCGTTCAGCTGCATGTATTTCCAGTTTCTCGCATGTGAGTATGATCCCTAAAGGAGACTTCCTGCTCACATATAGAGCATAGAGGGAAGCCAGACTAGTCTGAAGTGTGGTGACGTCACTGAGCAGTGCTGGATCCCAGAGAAAGTGGTGTGCGGTGAGTATATTATACACACACACTATATTACATACATGTACACCCATTTAATGAAGAAAAATATTCATGGGAGGGCTTCTTTAAAGTAAACCAGACAACCCAATTAAGAAGGCACTTCATAACATAGAGAAATAGGAGGTGCCATATAATATGTGAAATGTGTCTAAATCGATTATTTAGCTCATGAGGGTTCTGTGCAAATGGTCACGATGTCATGACGTCACAATTTGCACCATGACTATGCGTGTGCATGCGCAGATTTGCGCCAGGGCCTCATCAGAGCCAGAAGTCTCGACTCAGTGTGAGAGGCTCAGGGATTTTAGTACGAGCAGCGAGGAACAGAAGATACGATGAGGACTGGACAGACAATGGTGAGGAGCTGAGGGGCTGGAGAGTTGAGCAAAAAGGTGAGTATAAAGATTTTTATATTTTGTAACCTTTTGATGGCCCTTCATAGTCCAGATAAATGGCAGCCAGTGGCTGAATCTGTGTGGAAGCAAATGTCTAAAATTCCTCATTTTGGTGAATATAGATTTTTTGTAAAATTCTAGTAGAATTCAATTCCACTCAAATTTATTTGCTCATCTTTACTGCCAATGCTTCTACTTATGTGTATGAACATTGTTTGTAAGAAACAGAAGGTGCATTATTTTGCTTTGTCTGAAATAGCCTGTAATTTAGAAGCTAATTATGTTTTGGACGGCCATGTTTGTTTACTGATTGTGACAATCAGCAACTGTTACTTTCGAAATTAAGTTTATATAGAGTCATGTTTTTCTTATAAAGCATTGCCTTACATATCAAAAATATACTAAGGATACTAATCCCAACATCTGTCTAAATCATAAAGTTATCTCATAAAAGAGTGTTTGTTAAAGCTCCTTAACCATAAATAATCTAAAAATGTGCACAGGTGCATGACTCCACCAACTATCTTCAGTGCCTTTTAATTCACTAAGTTGGGTAAGGCTTCCATCATTTTGATGAACATCTTTTCCCTTCTGCCTGTTTTATCCATTTTTAATCGTTGAAAAAAAATGTAGGATATTAAGAGTTGAAGCTTCCATCTTTGCATAGTTATCACTTCATTTTCTACCACTTGATGTGTTTGGTGGATTTTAAATGTTCAATCTTTTGTCTCTTTGACAAGGAAGCTAACTATCCAAGTACTATATTACTGAATTTATCAGACAGTACATTATTGTGGGTTACACCTCCATTGTGTCATAGAATAAAACCATAAATTCATTCTATGCTTGTTTTCACCAGTCCCATATCTTCAAAAGCCACGGGATTCCATTCGAAAGGCCACAACTGCTGGTACTTTCCTTTTTAATCGATTAAAGTCTTTTGCTGATCTCCAAAGCCAAATCTGCAACTCTTTGAGTAGCCAAAAGTCCTCCATCTTGCGTAGAAAGTCATTACCCTTCCCAAAGCCTAAACCTGGAGGAGGAGAAGAAGTGGCAAATTCAGGTGGGGATTGTAGCCAAGTGAAGACATTACCCCAGCAATGCTAACAACTAGGCCCTGTAAACTGGTGCAAAGCGGCCCAAGCTCCTTCGTAGCTCAGTTCGCGCCACTTCACTATCGATGGAACGCAAATAACAAAGTAGAACACTGTATGCTCGGTGGTTTTCTGCCAATCGCAGACTGTCATTCAGATTCCGCCACATGTGAAGGTCTACTGAAGCACTAGGAATCGTTTCTGGTCCTATAGCACGTGGAGGGTTAAAATCAGGATCATTGAAAGGCGGGCCCAGGTAATTTAGCTGAAGGAAGAAGAAAAAAAACACAGTATAAAATATAGAAAACCAACATCACATGCTGAATTATAATTGTGTTCTTTTGAAAATTCTTAAAATATATTGTAAATGAGTTTTGATTTTTCTTTGTTTCACTTACCTTGCCAAGTAAAGTGGATATAAAAAGTCTACACACCCATGTTAACATGCCAAGTACTGAATCATGAAGAATAATTTCAGAACTTTTTCAACCTGTAATGTCACCCATAATCTGCACAAATCCATTGAGAAGGAAACAAAAACAATGTGGTTACATCTGTGTAAACACCCTCTTATAATTGGGGATGTGGTTGTGTTTAAAATTAGTCAATCACTTTTAAACTCGTGTTACATAGTAGTCAGTAAACAGCTGCCATCATTTACAGTGATTTTTCATTAATGTCATATAAAGTTTAGTTGTTCTAGTAGGATTTTCCTGACATTTTTGTCGTTGCGTTTTATACTAAAATCTGTAAACAGCTTACAACACAGCAAAGGGATCTCATTGTGAAAGTTATCAGTCAGGAGAAGGATACAAAAAAATTCCCAGGCATTAGAAGTGCCTTATATTTGGCATAGCAATGATATTACATAATAATGGGTGTTCCTCAACAATTCATGAAAAGACAAGAAAAAAATTGGTCCAGGGGGCTGCCAAGAAGCCTACAGAAACATTAAAGGAGCTGCAGGAATTTCTGGCAAGTACTGGTTGTACATTGAATGTGACAACAATCTCATGTATTCTTCATATGTCTAACCAGTTGGGTAGTATATTGTATTGTTCAATATCTTTAGCAATGATTTAGATGAAGGAATTGAGGGTAAGCTGATCAAATTTGCTGATGACACAAAGCTAGGAGGGATAGCTAATACTGGAGAAGAGAGAGAGAGGATTCAAAAAGATATAAATAAACTCGAGCAGTAGGCAGCAACTAACAGAATGGTTTTTAACAGGGAAAAATGCAAAGTACTACATCTGGTCAATAAAAATGAAAAAAGCATATACAGAATGGGAGGAATAAGAGCTAAGCAACAGCACATGTGAAAAAGACTTGGGTATACTAATAGATCACATGAATTAACAAAAGCATACAGTCTAGATCACGTGAAGTCATTATTGTCCTCTACTCCTCTTTGATGAGACCTCATCTGGAATAATGTGTCCAGTTTTGGGCACCACATTTTAAAAAAGACATCAACAAACTGGAGCAAGTTCAGAGAAGAGCGACCAGAATGGTGACCGGTCTGCAAACCATGTCCTATGAGGAACAGTTGCAGGATTTGGGAATGTTTAGCTTGTAAAAAAAGAAGACTGAGAGGAGACTTAATAGCTGTCTACAAATATCTCAAGGGATGTCACATTGTAGAAGGATCATCTTTATTCTCATTTGCACAAGGAAAGACTAGAAGCAATGGGATGAAACTGAATGGGAGGAGACACAGATTAGATATTAGAAAAAACTTTTTGACAGTTAGGGTGATCAGTGAGTGGAACAGGCTGCCACGAGAGGTGGTGAGTTCTCCTTCAATAGAAGTCTTCAAACAGAGGCTGGACAGACATCTGTCTGGGATGATTTAGAGAATCCTTCTTTGAGCAGGGGGTTGGACCACATGACCCAGGAGGTCCCTTCCAAGTCTACCATTCTTTGATTCTATGATTCTAACAAAAGCCTTTTCTTACAAAGAAAAGCATCCAAGTATGACTGAAGACCTCTGTTCTAGGGACCAGTGGGGGTTACAAAAGTGAAGGCAGCAGTAATCGTACATTTATCATTTATCACCTATGCTGTGCATCATTAATACATTTGTCAGAGGATTACACCTTTAAAATGGAACCTGACAGCATATTTGACACCCCTACCCCTCCACCTCCACTACATGATGGCTAGTTAGAGCTTTCTTAACAAATCCATCTATGCCAACAGTAAATTCTTGTTAGAAAAAGCTTTATGAACACCTCCAATGCCACAATAAATCCACCATTCTTACATAGCTGACGCAGGAGGTATCAAAGATTTCAATCCTAGATGGAAAGGTTTGCCACTAAAATAAAAGGACATTTGCCCATCAAAGAAAGATCCAAAGGCATTTGGAGATTATTTTGCATTTGGTGAGGTAGTAGCCCAAGGTAATTTTTCTACAGCGTGCAGTTTAACTCATGGCACAAGTGGAGAAATTTAGAAGGGTCTCTGTATTCCATATTCACAGTGGTTTAGGAGGGTCAAAACTGTTGATAGGTTCTTATTTATAGGGACCATGTTCTGCTGAGCTGGTGTTAGATCTGATACTGTCTTTGAGAGAATGGCAGCCATGTTTCGCATGTATACATTACTATTAATCTGGAAGGTGAAACAAGTCTTGTTCTGTCTGCTTATGTAACATACTGCTGTTGGCTTGTTTATTTGCATGTTATATAAGTAGCTGGCAATGTATATATCACTCTGAGCCACTAATTCCCCAATCAGGCCTCGGGGGAGTCATGGTCTGATGCAATGGAGGAGAGGAAAATGAGTGGGAGCACAGGAGGGGAAGCGACCTTGAAGAGATAATTATTTGTGAATGTGTGTGTATATGGAGAAGTAAGTGTTTATATCAACATGTGAATAGATACATGGATCCAATGACTCCTTGTGCCTACTTTGTATATACATAAGGGCTGATTGTTGCCTCTGGGGAGTGTGTAGCTGTGTAAGGGTATCTATGTGTACACACAAAGTATATGTAGATCTACACAATGTTTATGCATTCACATTCCTGAAACACATAAACTCCAGGATCAGTCTCATCACGCAAGACCGCACTGGTACACCAGAGTCTTGTGCTGGCAAACTCACTTGTGCTTTCAGGAGAAAATCAAGGTTCTTCTAGGTCCCAGGCATGGTACCATTTATGGGCCCCAACATTTACTTTCCATTCTGAGACTAACTTGTAAGCAAAATAAGCAAACATCTGATAACAGGTCTTAAAATAGGTCCATGATCCAAAACAAAACTACATTTATATCAAAGCTCCAGTGTAAGTAATTTGTTATTGTAATGGCTATTAGTAGTGAGAGAAGAATCAGATTAAAATTTGAAGTAGAGCTTCAAAAACTATTTCTCCTTTTATGATGGAGCATAGTTCCAATGGCAGAGCTCTTTTGATTAGGCATTATGTGTTTGGACAATTTTTACCCCCTTAAGCCTCTGTTAGCATAGTCCTGAGACGGGGACTCAATGTCCTCAGGTGAGTGTCTAAAGGAAGATACTGAAATGCAACCATTATTGTGTCATATCTTCTACCTTTCCCTACTATTACTACAAAGACTAATAACAACCCAATAAAGCTGTTGTTGCCTCAGTCCATTGCTCCAAGTTTAGAATTCCCCACTAAGTTTGTATTGTGGAAATTAAATGGATGGATGTAATATTATGGTTAATTACTTCAGCAATGCCTTATGACAATGTTATAGGGTAAATGGATTCCAAATCAGGATCCACAGCAGTGGTCCCCAAACTGTTTAACCTTGAGAACAACATTGAACTCTGAAAAAAGTTTGTGAACCACATCTAGACTTGCACACTTGCAGTCATGTGCTGACTAAATGTACTCTTTTATTGAGAGAAGTCGGTAAGAATACAGGGGAGTCATGACAATGTACACACTTAAGACTGTCATGATTCAGCAGTCTGCTGTCACATACAATGACTGCAAACTTTTCAGCTAAGACCAGACAACCCTTTTTAAGGCCTCATTTAGACGTCCATTTTTCTGACATATGAGAAAAACGGACCAATTGTTTTAATCATAGTTTGATTGGAGTATCGTCCAAGTGTTACCATATTTCCTCTTAAATTGAAAAAGAAAAATAATTTTCCCCATCTCTTCTATCTCCTGACAGTCTATGAAAATCCAAGTGATGGGATGATTATAAATACTGAACAGATCTGCACTGTCTAGCTCCATTCAATGTTTAGTTGCCGTTGTTGATAGTGAAGATCAGGAAGGAACTTATTGATGAGATGAGTTGTATTTGTAA
The DNA here is from genome assembly GCA_033576555.1 of Oophaga sylvatica. NCBI lineage: Eukaryota > Metazoa > Chordata > Amphibia > Anura > Dendrobatidae > Oophaga > Oophaga sylvatica. The sequence continues at coordinate 270,119,281 of JARQOD010000003.1, read as the reverse complement.
GGCTATGTTCCTACGATGAGTTTTTGGTGAGTTTTCTTTGTAAGGGTGGTTTCACATTTGCGTTTCACAGACCTACGTCGGTATACGCACGGCCGCCGCTAAGCTCCGCCCTCGGCCACACCTCCTCCGGCGGCTCCGTGTATGGGTGCATGACACAGCATGCGACCTGCGTACCCTATCTTTAGCATTGGGTACGCAAGCTGTGCGCAGGTATGCGTTTGCCTGCACATGCATCCTTTTGACGGTGCTCCGAGCGCACCAAAATGCAACCCTAAAGATAGGGTACGCAGGTCGCATGCAGTGTCATGCGCCCATAGGCGGAGCTGCCAGGAGGAGGTGTGGCTGGGGCGGAGCTTAGCAGCTGCCTTGTACAGACCGACGCAGGTCTGTGAAACGCAAATGTGAAACCACCCTAAGCTGCATATTTTTGAACAAATGCGTGTGACCTATTTAAGGCTAGTTTTACACTAGCATTGCATGCCTGCGTCGTTCTGCGCACGGCTGCTGCTAAGCTCCGTCCCTGGCTACGCCTCCTCCCGGCCGCTCCGCCTATGGGCACATGACACTGCATGCGACCTGCGCACCCTATCTTTAGCATTGGTTACGAAGGCCGTGCGCAGGTATGCGTTTGCCGGCGCATGCGTCCTTTTGACAGTGTGCCGAGGGCAACAAAATGCAACAAGGTGCGTTGGGAGCAGGGCGGCGCACCATCAAAAGGACACATGTGCCGGCAAACGCATACCTGCGCACGGCCTGCGTACCCAATGCTAAAGATAGGGTACCCAGGTCGCATGCTGCGTCATGTGCCATAGGCGGAGCGGCCGGGAGGAGGCGCAGCCAGGGCCGGAGCTTAGCGGCGGAGGTGCGCAGACCGACGCAGGTCGGTGAAACGCTAGTATGAAACTAGCCTTACTTAATGCGTGCAGAAATAGTGCAGAAAATCTGCAACTTCAAAAACTACCTCTTTAAATGGAATAGAAAAATACAGTAGTATAGAAAAAAATAGCAATTCTGTCACGGAGTATCTACATTTTATTCATAGGTCGGCACAAATAATAAGTTAATTGTATTCCGTATGTCAGCACCATTGTGCTGATACCAAATTTATGTAGTCTTATTTATGTTTTAGTATTTTAGTACATTAAATAATTTACAAAAATCTGTAAAATCAAAATTTCTTTTTATTTTTCCATCAAAGGAGGTATTTGAGGGCCACTTTTTTGCAGGCAGACCGAGCTGTAGGTTTCATTATTACCACCTTGTGGTGCATACATTTTAATAAGTTATTTTCAATTTTGGGGGATATGGAATAAACAACAGCTATTTAAAGTTTTATTTCAGTGTTCACCATGTGCTATCATTCACATGAAATGTTGATTTTTTTTATTTTTTATCACTTTTTTACAAAAAATAAATTTAAAAAAATACTGTTTTTGTTTGCCATATCCTGAGGAGTTTTAGTTATACTAGTGCCAGTTTGGATTCAACTTGACTTCATTTTTTTATGATTTTTTTCCTTGCAAGATAGCTAAATAAACAGCTTTACAGCATAATAATTATGAATGCATTGATTCTAATGACTTTTTATTCCATTTTTATAACGTGGGATAAGCAAATGCAGCAATTCTGGCATTGTTTGTTATGATACTCACGGTGCAGAATAAATAATTTCTTTTTTCCTAAAGTCGTTCTATAAGGGCCTGTGCACACGTTGTGTTTTTAGATGCGTTTCCGCTGCGTTTTTCAATGTGCGGAAACGCATCCAACCTGCAGCACAGTGCACATCCAATGTAATCCTATGGGAACCGCAGGTCTGCTGTGCACATGCTGCAGAAAAAAATGCGCGGATTCACTGCGCGTTTTTTTCCGCAGCATGTCAATTCTTTTTGCGGTTCTGTAGCGGTTCCGCACCCATTGACTTCCATTATGTCCGTCAAACCCGCAGCAAAACCGCAGATGGAAAAAAGATCTGCGGTTTTGCTTCGGACTGGGGTGTCAAAAACGCGGCAGGGGGAAGTGTGTGGGCAGATTTGTGTGTGTGGAGAAGGTGTCGCCATACTGCAAGCAGCATGGAGGGCTATCGTCGCATGGGGATGGATGTAGGCCGTCTGATTGATTTGGTATGTATGTATGTGTGTGTCTGTCTGTGTGAAGTCTGTCTGTGCAAGTCTGTCGGTCCTCATGCGACGATAGTGCGAGAATTGTGCTCAGTTGCCGTATGGGACTGCTACTCCCATCCGGCTATAGGATGGAAGAGTAGTTCCTGTGTCCGGTGACTGAGCACAGTCGTGAGTAATAAAAACAGAAAACACATAACACATACACGTAACATACAATACATGTAACATACATGACAGACAGTACATACAACATGCAACACAGAGTACATACTCACCATACACCACACCTTCCCCGAAGCCCTCGGTCCCCTAGGAAAAATCCAAAAAAATAAAGCAATAAATACTCCCTGGTCCGCAGAAATCCTAATCGAGTGTCCCACGGTGATCTTTTCCGTCCTCCGGCGATACACTGCCCGGAGCTATGCTCCAGTCAGTGTATCGCAGAGTTTGGGTTCATACTCACTGGAGAGAAAAACAGACGAGTGCAATCCAATTAAAAATCGGATTGTACTCGGACCACTGTTATGTAATAGGTGACTTCTCATTTGCGATTTTTTTCTCATCTGAAATCAGACTGAGAAAAAAATCGCTGCATGCTGCAATTTGCAGCGATTTTTGGATGAGACTCTCCAATGCAAGTCAATGGGTGCGAGAAATAATCGGACAGCACTCGCACCATGCGAATGCTGTCCGATTTATACGCACCGGTGTCCTTTGAAAAGCCGGCAATTAATCCCCGGCTACTGTAAAATCACACTGACAGCTCACAAAACACTAGATATATACACATAGAATACATATATAAATATATATATATATACATGTCATTGTGACAATATATATATATATTTATAGTTCATACACTTCTACATAGTATAATAGCCGCTAATTCAATTGCCGGCTTTTGTGAAATTACAGACCCGACATGAAATGACACATGGTTTACATGCAGTTAACCATGTCATTTCATATAGTTTGATATATATTTTTCATAACAATTACATGAGTGTATGTGTGCAAAATTTCATACATGTAGGGGTTAATTAAAGGTGTCAATTTGTTGAAAAAAAATTTGTGGGCTCCAGCCCTATTTTCTCCACCAGACAGGCAAAGCCAGTGAGTGGGGGCAGATAATAATAGCCTAGGGAGGGTGCATTTGTGTCCCCCCCTGGCTACTAACATCTGCCCCTAGCCACCCCAGAAAAGGCAAATCTATAATTAGATGCGCCCTTTCTGGCACTTAGCCCGTCTATTCCCATTGCCCTGTAGCGGTGGCTAATGGGTTAATAATGGGTTAAAGCCACCTTGCTATTGAAAGGTGACTTTAAGCCAAGTTAATAATTGAGAGTTGTCAATTAGACAACTCTCAATTATTAATCATATTGCATGAAATAAAAATAAAACACACACACACTTTAATTAAAAATCATTTTAATGAAATAATCACAGTTTTTGACCATCTTTTATTTTACAGGTACTCCTTGCGAAGCCCTTGTTCTCCTGTAATAAAAATAAAATAATAAAGCAACATTATTCTTACCTATCCGGTGCTCTGTCAGTTCCTCTCCCGGCCCACAGAAGAGGAAGTGATTAGTGTGGGAAGCTTAATTGATTGCTTCCCAGGCTAATCAGTTCAGGTCAGCCGGGGACACCGCACAGCATCAGTGACATCAGAGGGAGTCCCCTGCTGACCTGAACTGAACTGATTAGCCTGGGAAACAATCAATTAAGCTTCGCACACTAATCAGCTCATCTCCTGTCAGCCGGGAGAGGAGCTCATTCATTCAGGGGCTTACAGCTGAGCTGCCAGCATTAGCTGCGCTGCTTGCTGTAAGCCAGTTATCCCTTTGTGAAGGATTACAGCGTGGGACCTGACAGAGCACCGGATAGGTAAGAATAATGTTGCTTTATTATTTTATTTTTATTACTGGAGAACAAGGGCTTCGGCAGCTTTGACAGTGGGATTTAACTAGTTAATAGGCGCTGGTGAGTCGCACACACCGAGTGGTGTGGGTACCAGGGCTATGGGGTACTCGGCACCGAGCCCACGGAAGTCTATAGGGAATGTCACTGGCAGCAGAGCTCGGTCCGTGGCCCTGGGCGCTCATACAATGGGGGAATATTTACAGGGGATTGTAGTAATAGTTCGTGACGCCACCTGTGGTTTCTGATCTGATTGACCAGCGCTGCAGGGTAAATCTCTGAGGGGATGTTATGGCAGCTAGATGTTAAGTCCCCCACAGGTGGGACTGGTCCCTCAAAGTCTATGGTGATGCAGGGTGCAGATAAGAAGTCAGTCACACACAATGCAGTTTCTTTCCATACCTTTACTGTTGTTGGAAGCAGGCATGTCCCGGGGAGCTGGTCAGGTTGAAGAATGCACATTCAGGCAATTGTTGAGCAGGTTTAAGGCCTCCTTTCTCCTTAAGGTGTATGTGAGTACAAACTTGCATAAAGTCAAGTGCAACTCTTTCAATAGCAACTACGCCCGGCCAACATTGTGGTGGAGCCTTCTATGTCTCTGATTATCAGATGATGAAAGAACTAAGTCCTTACTTTTGCAGGGTCCTGCTCAAAGTCCTTGTTCTCCCTGACTCCGGTTACGTATCAGCACTTAGGGCTACCTTCTGCGACTTGAAGTCCAGCAAGGCCTCCGGTTTTCTATCACTAGCCGTGAAGTACTAGCAACGCTTCGGACCCCGGTGTCCGGTTAAACTGAGTGAGGGTGATCTGTCACCTTAGTCACTCTTCCTTCTCCACTCGCCTGTCGCCCTGCTCTCGCCCTTAACATAAGCACGGGTAGCAGTGAGTGTAGTTGTCAGCTTTCCTTCAGTGCTCACTGACTGCTCTCAGTTGACTCATTGGTATAACTGCTGTAATTCCCTTCCTTCTTTCCTTCACAGAACTCTGTCCAGAGCAGCTCACAGGACGCTTCGTCAGACTGTATACACGCTGTCGCTCTGAGAGTCACTTTCCACTTTCTTAGGAACACAGGCAGCTTGATCTGAGTAACAGCTTCAGATTCAGATATAGTTCTGACTAGGCTAGAGTAAGTCCGTCTACTCATACTAGCCTCCACTTCTGTACAAGATGAACTATCTGAGCTCCGTAAGGAGTCAGTCTTCACTCCTCTCCCTCCAAGACTGAACTCTTCTTGGATGGGATGACTCACCCCTGAGCCACCCTAAGCTTGATTTTACCACCTCTCCTCCACACAACTGATCTGAACTCTGCTACGTCACACTACTTAAATAGTCTGAAATGCCTCTAGTGGCAATGCTGGGAAGTGTGCGTGAATGAATATCAGGCTTCACAATTACCTTATCTGTGCATTCTCCAGGAGACATGTGTGCCACGCGCAGCTGGGCCACACATCCCCCCCTGGTTAAACCAGCACTCCCAGGCTGAAATAGAAAGGAAAACATTTTTGTTTTGCATATAACATCAACATTATAACTCATCCCTTGCGGGAGGTAAGGACTCTTTAACGTTACAATGTATACAATGGACATTAGAAAAGTATCAAAAACACTTTCACATAAATACAAGATACTTGTGGAGGACCCGCACCAAACCTCCCACGTGGGTCCTGGGTGGGCTGCAGGACTTCATTACTGCAGACCTCACTCTAGGCCACACCATACGGGTTTTTCTTCAGAGGTAGTAAAGGCTTTATGTAAAACCAAGATGGGGCACCGAAGTGCGAACTATTTACAATAAAGTTTTTGGGCTGGCACAATCCACAGCCACGCAGTCCTTGCATGATAAAACACATTTCACATGTCAAGAGAAATCACATTTCACTTTAACTCTTTACCCAGCCGGGTATTCTACTTTAAATAAGCAAACATTATTAAACATTTCAATAAAGTGCAAATTTTTCTTCAATAAAACTTCTTCAACTTTATACATGTTCAGGTGCAGTAAACCCCTGTCTGGGTCCTACTGTTTTTCATCTTTCTTGCTTACAACAATTACTTTTTCCATCCCTGGGCCAGAAGTATACGATGCCCTCGGGAACCCATCACAAGAAGATCATGTCCTGCGATGTACGTTTGCGAAGCTACATCTTTTGTTTGATCCTCCAGGGACCCAACGGGTACATCCTCAGGGTAGAACGCAGGTTGCGTTGTAAAAGGTGCCGCAGTGTGCAATTCAGGTCGCGATGCAGAAATGGTTGCAGGTTGCGATGCAGAAATGGTCGCAGGTTGCGATGCAGAGCAAGACCTGAGTGGAGAGGAGTACGCAGGGGGCGATGCTGAGCAAGACCTGGGTGGAGAGGAGTACGCAGGGGGCGATGCTGAGCAAGACCTGGGTGGAGAGGAGTACGCAGGGGGCGATGCTGGTGCACGGCCTGGCGCTGTGGGAGCCCGGGATTGGGACGCTGCGGCATGGGTGTCATTACCGGCGTCGGGGACGGGGTCGCTGACAATTGAGACGTTTAGGGCATACCATCCTTTTAGACCCCAGTGACGTGTGTAGCTAACGATGTCCCCGTTTATGAGATCCCTTCCCGGGTGTCCGATGGGCAGGTGGGACTCTACGTCCCTGCGACTCACGAAGATCTCCTGATACAGGCCCAGCTCATGGATGAAGCCCCAGCCCTTGTGGAGTTTGAATCGGTGATGCACCCCTGACGCCGCGGTTCCCGAAGCGTACCTTTATTCCTGCGGACACTCTCCTTGTCGGCGAGGAACTCTTCATGGCGTCGCTGACGGTCCGCTGCGTCTCTCTCTCCTCCTGCTGGCGTTGTTTCTCCTGCTCGCGGCGTTGCCATACATTATCAGTTTGGATGTCATAGGTCACGTCATCCAGATACTCCATCACGTCCCAGTCGATCTCTAGCAGGGATGGCTGGGACCCCTCCGGTGTCCCTACCGGGGGACTGTGCTCCGCGGTGGCCTCCTGG
>JARQOD010000003.1:270024022-270112152 GCA_033576555.1 Oophaga sylvatica | reverse complement strand
GCAGGGGGCGATGCTGACAAACCGGGGTGGAGAGGAGTACGCGGGGGGGCGTGCGGGTGCACGGGCCTGGCGCTGGGACCCCGGTTTGGGGCGCGGGGATGGTGGCATTCCCGGGCGTCGGGACGGGGTCGCTGACAATTGAGACTTTTTAGGGCATACCACCTTTTAGACCCCATACGTTGTAGCTAACATGCCCCCGTTTATGAGACCCCTTCCCGGGTGTCCGAGGGGGAGGGGGACCTACGTCCCTGGACTCACAAGACTCCTGATACAGCCCGGCTCATGGAAACCCCCCACCCCTTTTGGGGAGTTTTGAATCTGTGAGCACCCCTGACCCGCGGTTCCCGAGCGTCCCTTTATTCCTGCGGAAAATCTCCTTGTGGGCGAGGAATTTTTCAGGGCGTCGCTGCGGCCGCTGCGTCTCTCCCCCTCCTCCTGCTGGCTTGTTTCCCCTGCTCGGGGCGTTGCCAAATTTATCATTTTTGGTGTCATGGGTCACGTCACCAATACTCCTCACTCCCGTCGATCCTAGCGGGAGGGCTGGGCCCCTCGGTTTCCTCCGGGGGACTGGCTCCGCGGTGGCCTCCTGGCCTGGCTGGCATCCGGAACGGGCAGGGCCTCCCAGCCTCCTTCTTTTCCACTGCTCCATCGGGGGGGGTCAGGTACAGCTTTTTTCGGGGGGGCCCCTTTCTCCTCCACCCTTTTTGCAGGGGTGACCAGGGATTTCAGGAACGGCGTTGTTCCCAGGAGAGAGACGGGGCCCCACGCAGCCGCTTTTTTCTGGCACGCCAGCATCTTCCCGTTTCCTCCATGTCTGACGGCGCTGGTCAATCTTCTGACGCCCATTTTCCTCCCTTTTAAATCCACAGGTTGTTGAGGGTCCCGTACTGGGACGCTCCCACAAGCGGTAGCTCTTTTTGGGGGAACGGGGCCTCGCGCCGCCGCTTCTCCACACAGCACCTCCTGCCCTTTTCCCCCATCTCTCTCCGGCCAAAATGTGCTTTCCATCTGGAACAATCTGGCTCTTCCTGGAGGCGGGTTTGCGCTTCCTCTTTTTTGCATAGAAGATGAAGAGGGGCGGATCTCCCTTGCGTGGGCAGGATCTCACATTATGAGATTTAGAGGGGGCCCCCATCACTTTGCGCCACAGGGGGGTCATGCCCACGAAGGCACGCCCCCCTTTCTTCACCAGCCCCCAGGGCAATATGGCGGCAAAATGGGGGGAAAATGGCCCCAAAAAAACAAAAAAATCAAACACCCCTTTTGCAGAAAACTTCAATAACGCGGGACTACATCCAGTAAGTTCGTACCCGTTCGTGACCCCAAAGATAGTGCACACACCGGTGGTGGGGGGTACCGGGGCTAGGGGTACTCGGCCCGACCCCCACAAGTCATGGGGAATGCACTGGCAGCAGAGCTCGGTCTGTGGCCCTGGCGCTCAACAATGGGGGAAAATTTACAGGGATTGTAGTAATAGTTCGTGGACGCCACCTGTGGTTTCGATCTGATTGACCAGCGCTGCAGGGAAATCTCTGAGGGGATGTTATGGCAGCTAGATGTTAAGTCCCCCAAGGTGGGACTGGTCCCCTCAAAGTCTATGGTGATGCAGGGTGCGATAAGAAAGTCAGTCACACACAATGTAGTTTCTTTCCATACCTTACGTTGTTGGAAGCAGGCATGTCCCGGGAGCTGGTCAGGTTGAAGAATGCACATTCAGGCAATTGTTGAGCAGGTTTAAGGCCTCCTTTCTCCTTAAGGTGTATGTGAGTACAAACTTGCATAAAGTCAAGTGCAACTCTTTCAATAGCACTACGCCCGGCCAACATTGTGGTGGAGCCTTCTATGTCTCTGATTATCAGATGATGAAAGAACTAAGTCCTTACTTTTGCAGGGTCCTGCTCAAAGTCCTTGTTCTCCCTGACTCCGGTTACGTATCGCACTTAGGGCTACCTTCTGCGACTTGAAGTCCAGCAAGGCCTCCGGTTTTCTATCACTAGCCGTGAAGTACTAGCAACGCTTTCGACCCCGGTGTCCGGTTAAATGAGTGAGGGTGATCTGTCACCTTAGTCACTCTTCCTTCTCCACTCGCCTGTCGCCCTGCTCTCGCCCTAAACATAAGACACGGGTAGCAGTGAGTGTAGTTGTCAGCTTTCTTCAGTGCTCACTGACCTGCTCTCAGTTGACTCATTGTATAACTGCTGTAATTCCCTTCCCTTCTTTCCTTCACAGAACTCTGTCCAGAGCAGCTCACAGGAGCTTCGTCAGACTGTATTACACGCTGTCGCTCTGAGAGTCACTTTCCACTTCTTAGAACACAGGCAGCTTGATCTGAGTAACAGCTTCAGATTCAGAATAGTTCTGACTAGGCTAGAGTAAGTCCGCTACTATACTAGCCTCCACTTCTGATACAAGATGAACTATCTGAGCTCCGAGGAGTCAGTCTTCACTCCTCTCTCCCTCCAAGACTGAACTCTCCTTGGTGGGATGACTCACCCCTGAGCCATCCTAAGCTTGACTTGACCACCTCTCCTCCACACAACTGATCTGAACTCTGCTACGTCACACTACTTAAATAGTCTGAAATGCCTATATGGCAATGGGGAAGTGTGCGTGAATGAATATCAGGCTTCACAATTACCTTATCTGTGCATTTCCAGGAGAATGTGTGCCACGCGCAGCTGGGCACAACTCGGCAATGGGGATCCGCTCACGCCTATTGCGGGCACATGTCAGCTGTTTATAATGGAGAAGGAAGAGAAGGGGTGGACAAGGAAATGACTCACATTGTTTTTTTTTCCTCAGTCAAGTTTGTCAAAGTTTATTATATCTTTATTGCTGTAAAAAACGCAGACAATTCAAAGGCAAAACCGCACTGGAAAATTGAGTCAAAACCGCATCAAAACGCGCGTCAAAAACCGTGCCAAAACCAACCCTGGCGTTTTTCTGCCAAGAGGTGCTGATTCAGTGTGAAAAATCCGCAGGCAAATCCGCAACGTTGGGCACAGGTCCCTAAAACTCTGTGTAATCTTTTTGTTTTCTCTATATGTCCCATTTTGTATTGTTAAAGGAAACCTTTCACGTCATTACAAGCATCTATACTGTCCCCAGTGCGTTGTTATGATGCATGTGCATCACTAAGGCTATGTGCACACGTTTGCGGAATGTTTGCAGAAATTTCCTGAGGAAAACTGGACTTTTTCCCAAAAAACCGCAAGCGTTTTTTTATCGTGGTTTTTGCACAGTTTTTTGCGTTTTTTGCGCGGTTTTTACCGCAAATTTTTCCTGAACATTCTAGGTCAACAATATAGCAGCAAATACGCAGATTTACCGCAAAAATAATGAACATGAGCGTTTTTTTTTTTTTCCCGGAAAAAAAGCACACCATGTGCACAAGAATTGGGGAATTCATTCTAATAATAGGATGCTTAATTCATGCATTTTTTAAGCGTTTTTTGCCACGAAAAAAACGCGAAATATCCGCAACGTGTGCACATAGCCTAACACTTTTTTTCATTAAAAATGGCTCTGTAATGATGTCCAAAAAACACTTTATATAGTTATATGGTACCTGCTCGTTTAGTACATAGGGGTGTGCTTCATTTCTGTTCAGTCACCGCATCCACCGCCCACTCAAGTTGAGTTATTTCCCTGGTTGCGCCGACGTCACTGGAATCCTGAGCTTGCACAGTTTGGTGCTTGGAGCTGGTTGCGCAGTGTCACATGAGCAGCCATGATTGCGCAGTGTAAGTGGGGAGATGACCATGCTTGCTCAGTGATGAGCGGGGAGCCACGCATGTGCCGTTCTGCCAGATACAAATGTACTGGATTAGAGAGCAGCTGCTAAAACGCGGCGCCTGTGAACCTGAAGGCATAGGATCCTACAGAGGCTTGCGTTGTGCATTAACCTACTATCGGCACACAAGACCGTGCTAATAAGCAAAATGGTTGCAGTGGGCCCAGACATAAATGAAGACTAATTTTAAACAGTCTTGTTAACTGATGATGCCGTGCCACCCTGAATGGTCCAGTAGGATGGAATAGTTGTATGGTTGGTGGATGCCACCATGTGCGAATAAGGGCTGCAACATCGTAGACACAGATATATTTCCTCAAAGATAAACAGAAGATCCTTCAAAATGATTATGAAGGAGCATATGATCCACATATTTTCAATATAGAATTTTTTTATTATCCCCTTCATCCTCGATGCCTGTTTTCACCTTCATGACAAGGACAAATTATACAATTCTGACCACTGTCACTTTATGTGGTAATAGCTCTAGAAACTTTAACGTATCCCACTGATTCTGAGATTCTTTTTTGTAACATATTGTACTTCATGGTGGTGGTAAAATTTCTTCGATATGAGTTGTGTATTTGTGAAAAAAAATGGAATTTTGTTGAAAAGTTTGAAATTTAGCAATTTTCAAATTTTCATTTATGCCCTCAAATTAGAGAGTTTAGGTCACAAAAAATTGTTAACAAATAATATTTCCCACATGTCTACTTTACATCAGAACAATATTTGAAAACATAATTTTTTTGTTAGGAAGTTATAAGGGTTAAATTTGACCAGCGATGTTCACATTTTTCCAACAAAAATTTTGCAGAACAATGTTTTTTAGGGACCACATCACATTTGAAGTGACTTTGGTGCCCATATGACAGAAAATACCTCAAATTTACAACCATTCTAAAAACTGCACCCCTCAAGGTGTTAAAACAAGTTTAAGAAGTTTATTAACCCTTCAGCTGCAATCACAGAAATTAAGAAAAAAATGAACATTTAACTTATTTTCACAAATATTTTACTTTAGACCCAATTTTTTTCTACTCCTGGACTGGTCCCAAGTTATATGAAGCCCACCACTGACTACAAGCCATGGTCCACTCAAAGGAGGGAGAGAGAAAGCCGCCGGGTCTGGATCAGTTGCACCGGTGTTACATGGCCTCAGGCCACTTTCAGAGACTAAAGCTCGCCTTAAGGACTGTGATATTTTATGGACTTTTTTAAAACTGGAATGCGTTAATCTCACAGGGGCCACGTCGGTCCCGCGCAAGAACAGACAAGACTGTATACTCTTTAAAGGACTATGTTGCGGTTTTTTTACAGGCCCTGACGGTCGATGACGACTTGTTTTTAGGAGGGGGGGGTTTGTAAGGAGGTGGCGGAGAACCTCATTACCTCCCTTCTCCCCTTTTACTGTATGTGGTTCCCTGTATGAACCTGTTGATGTGTGTTGTGAATGTATTAGAAATGAATTCTGAGCAGAAGCTCCCTCTGGTGGTTAGAAACAGTACTGAACTATTCAATGAAGATTGGCAATCAGTTGTTACAGACTGGTCTTATATAAGGGAGGTTCCCTCCCATCAGGGTTGCCGGTGACATTGTTCTTGTCTCAACTTTGGTTCCTGGTTCACTTGGAAGCTTGCTGTGTCTTGCCTGCATCTTCCTGCTAACAGATAAGATATTTTTGCTTTTATTTTGTGCTTGCTTTTTGCATTTTGTCCTGCACTTCTGTGGAGGTCAGCCAGGTCCCCTCCGGGGCTTTGTGCTCCTCTCAGTTTATCTGAGCCACTGTTATTTGTTCATTTGCCTTTTCCAGTTTTTTCAGTGGCTGCTGCTTAGTTTTGTTACACCAGAGAACTAATTTAGGTGGTAGAGGTCGTGTGATCACAGGTGTTTTTGCAATTAGTGAGTTGGTATTTTTTTAGGGTTTTTTGGATTGCAGTAAGTGTCCTTCCTATCCTTTTCTTTAGGAAGATTGGGCCCCAACGTTTGCTCATACTATTTTCGTCTGTGTCTGTATTTCCTCTTGTCTAACCGCCATTACATGTTTGGGGGCTTCCTATGTTCTTTGGGGATCTGCTCCGGGCAGATAGCTTTCATCTTTCTGCCTTTAGGTGTAGTTAGCTTCTCAGGCTGTGCGAAGCGTCTAGGATCACGTAGGTACGCTCCTGGCTGCCTTTAGTTGTGGTGGTTAGTCAGGTACTGCAATCCAGTAGATTCCAACCTCTCTCGTGTATTGCCTTTTGCCTGCTCTCCTCAGCTACCAAATCATAACAGTATCACCGGACAAACTGAAAATTGTATGGTACTCACCCGAAGGAAAGATAGTGTAAAAAAAAAAAAGTTGTCAGAGTTGTCAGAGATATATATTTTTTTTTTTTTTTTTTTTTCTTTCCCTCTTTTTCTCTGGGTGCTGAGGATTTATTTATTTTTTTCTCAATGGAGTTTGCACAGTTGTCTGGCCGTGTGGATCAGCTTGCCACTGAAGTTCGGAGTATTGCTACATATCTTGCAGGGTTCCGTTGTGGAACCTAGGATCCCCTGCCGATTTGTTTTTAGGGGATCGAGCTAAATTTCTGAATTTCAAAAATAACTATAAGTTGTTTTTTGCCTTAAAACCTAAGTCCTCAGGAACGCAGCACAGCAGGTTCAAATTGTCATCTCTCTCCTGCGCGGCGATCCTCAGGATTGGGCTTTTCCCTGACACCTGGGGATCCTGTTTGAGTAATTTGATGCATTTTTTCTGGCTCTGGGGTTATTGTACGATGAACCTAATGTCATGATCAAGCTGAAAAAGCCTTGTTGGCATTAAATCAGGGCTTGGGACGCTGAGTTATACTGTCAGAGATTCCGAAAGTGGGCAGTCCTGACCAAATGGAATGATGATGCTTTGGCAGCCCTTTTTCGGAGGGTCTGTCAGAGAATGTAAAAAGATTTATGGTGGTTTCCCTGCTCCCTCTGGTCTCAATGATTCTATGTCATTAGCGATTCAAATTGACAGACGTTTGCATGAGCGTAGAGGTATGCGTGGAATAGTGTTGCCTTTTTGAACCAGCTTCTGAAACCCATGCAGTGTGATAGAGTGGCTTCTGGGGCACAGCGCATGAGTTTCGAAAACGCAATGGGTTATGTTTCTACTGTGGTGACGCCTCTCATGCTATTTCATCTGCCCTAAGCGGGGAAGACGTTTTGCACGCTCATTGTCTGGTAGTGTTCAAACTAAATTTCTGTTGACTGTTACCCTGATTTGCTCCCTGTCCACATTTTCTGCTCAGCTTTTATTGATTCGGGAGCAGCTATTAACCTGATGGGATTTTGATTTTGCTAAACGTTGTGGGTTTTCCCTTGATACCCCTACGGAAGTCTATTCCCCTACTGGGGATTGATTCTACCCCTTTGGCTGAGAATAAACCCAGTCTCTACTCAGGTGATAATGAGGGTTGAACCTGATCATCAGGAGAGTTTGCAAATTTTTGGTGCTGTATAATCTGCATGACATTGTTGTACTGGGTTTCCCTTGGTTACAGTCTCATAATCCTGTTTTGGATTGGAAAATCTATGTCTGTAACCAGTTGGGCTGCCAATGTGTTAATCCCAACACTCCTGTTTTTTCTGCCTCTCCCGGGCCCTCAGGATGTTCCTGACTTTTTGACTGATTTTTCTGATGTTTTTTAGCGAAAGTAAATCTGCATCCTTGCCCCCCATAGGAGCTATGACTGCGCTATTGAATTAGTGCCTGTAGTAAATTCACTAAAGGTCGCCTTTTTAACTTCTGTACCTGAACATGATGCTATGCGGTCTTATATCAAGGAGTTATTGGAGAAGGGTCCATATCAGACCATCCTCTTCACCCTTGGGTGCCGGTTTTTTCTTTGTGGCCAAAAAGGAGGTTCATTAAGGCCGTGTATTAATTATCGTCCTTGAACAATATCACTGTGAAATATCAATATCCTTACCCTTGATTTCTGACCTGTTTTCCAGGGTGAAAAGTGCTACTTGGCTTACCAATTGACCTCAGGGGGGCGTATAACCTTATTCGCATTAAGCACGGGGATGAATGGAAGACGGCATTTAATACCCCAGAGGGGAAATTTTGAGTACCTAGTGACTAATGCTCCTTCCGTCTTCCAGTCCTTCATGAATGACATTTTTCAGGGATTTTGTGGATAAATTTTGATTGTTTATTTGGATGATATCTTGATTTTTTTTCCAATGTCTGGACTCTCATGTGAAACATGTTCGGACTGTGTTCCAGATTTTGAGAGAGATGCTCTGTATGTGAAGGGATCAAAGTGTCTTTTTGGCGTACAGAGATTCATTTCTGGGATTCATTTTGTCCCCATCTGTTATTGAAATGGACCTGGTCAAGGTTCAGGCCATCTTGATTGGGTCCAACCTACTTCATTAAAGGCTCTTCAGAGATTCTTGGGTTTTGCCAATTTTTATCGTAAATTTATTGGTTAATTTCTCTGTTATTGTTAAACCATTGACTGATTTGACCAAGAAGGGTTCTGATTTGGTGAATTGGCCTCCTGAGGCAGTCTCTGTGTTTCAGGAACTTAACCCCTTCACCCCCAAGGGTGGTTTGCACGTTAATGACCCGGGCCAATTTTTACAATTCTGACCACTGTCTCTTATGAGGTTATAACTCTGGAACGCTTCAACGATCTTCGCGATTCGAATGTTTTCTCGTGACATATTGTACTTCACGTTAGAAGTATAATTTCTTCGATATAACTTGCGTTTATTTTTTGAAAAAAAACACAAATATGGCGAAAATTTTGAAAATTTTGCAATTTTCAAACTTTGAATTTTTTTTCCCTTAAAACAGAGAAATATGTCACACAAAATAGTTAAGAAATAACATTTCCCACATGTCTACTTTACATCAGCACAATTTTGGAACGAAAATTTTTTTTGTTCGGAAATTATAAGGGTTAAAAGTTGACCAGTGATTTCTCATTTTTACAACAAAATTTACAAAGCCATTTTTTAGGGACCACCTCACATTTGAAGTCACTTTGACGGGTCTATATATCAGAAAATACCAAAAAGTGACACCATTCAAAAAACTGCAACCCCTCAAGGTACTCAAAACCACATTCAAGAAGTTTATTAACCCTTAGGTGCTTCACAGGAGCTGAAAGCAACGTGGAAGGAAAAAATTAATATTTAACTTTTTTAGCCACAAAAATGATCTTTTACAAACTTTTTATTATTTTGACAAGGGTAAAAGGAGAAAATGGGCAGATAAAGTTGTTGTGCAATTTCTCCTGAGTACGCCAATACCCTATATGTGGGGGAAACCCACTGTTTGGGCACACGGCAGAGCTCGTAAGGGAAGGAGCGCCGTTTGACTTTTTCAAACATAAAATGGCTGGAGTTGAGATTGGACGCCATGTCGTGTTTGGAGAGCCACTGATGCGCCTAAACAGTGGAAACCCCCCACAAGTGACACCATTTGGAAACTAACCCCCTAAGGAACTTATCTAGATCTGTTGTGAGCACTTTGAGCCTCAAAGTGTTTCACAAAAGTTTATAATGCTTGGTGTGAAAAAAAAAAAAAAACAATTTTCCACAAAAATGATTTTTTAGTCCCAAATTTTTGATTTTTCCCAAGAAATTGGACCCCAAAAGTTGTTGTCCAATTTGTCCTGAGTACGCTGATACCCCATATGTGGGGGGGGAAACATGTTTGGGCGCACGGCAGGGCTTGGAAAGGAAGCAGTAACGTTTTGGAATGCAAACATTGATGGGGTCATGTTCCGTTTGTAGTGCCCCAGATGAGCCTAAACAGGGAAACCCCCACAAGTGACCCCATTTTGGAAGCTAGACCCCCTAAGGAAACTTATCTAGATCTTTGTGAGCACTTTGAACCCCCAAGTGCTTCACACAAGTTTATAATGCCCGGGCTGGAAAAAAAATCATATTTTTTTTTCCCACAAAAATGATCTCTTAGTCACTAATTTTTTATTTTCCCATAGGTAACAGGAGAAATTTGACCTCAAAAGTTGTTGTCCAATTTGTCCTGAGTACGTTGATACCCCATATGTGGGGGGGAACCACTGTTTGGGCGCATGGCAGAGCTCGGAATGGAAGTAGCACCATTTGACTGTTTCCAACCAAAATTGCTGGAATTGAGATTGGACGCCATGTTGCATTTGGAGAGTCCCTGATGTGCCTAAACAGTGGAAACCCCCCACAAGTGACCCCATTTGGGAAACTAGACCCCCTAAGGAACTTATCTAGATCTTTGGTGAGCAATTTGAACCCCCAAGTGCTTCACACAAGTTTATAACGTAGAGCCGTAAAATTAAAAAATCATATTTTTTTCCACAAAATTGATCTTTTCACCCCAATTTTTTATTTTCCCAAGGGTAACAAGACTCCAAAAGTTATTGTGCAATTTGTCCTGAGTACGCTGATACCCCATATGTGGGGGTAAACCACTGTTTGGTGCATGGCAGAGTTTGGAAGGGAAGGAGCGCCGTTTGACTTTTCAACGCAGAATTGGCTGGATGCCATGTCGTGTTTGGACTGCCTAAACAGTGGAAACCCCCCACAAATGACACCATTTTGGAAACTAGACCCCTCAAGGAACTTATCTAGATGTGTGGTGAGCACTTTGAACCCCAAAGTGCTTCACAGAAGTTTATAACGTACAGCCGTAAAATAAAAAAATCTTTTTTTTTTTTACAAAAATGATTTTTTTCGCCCCCAATTTTATTTTCACAAGGGTAACAGGAGAAATGGACCAAAAGTTGTTGTCCAATTTGTCCTGAGTACGCTAATACCCAATATGTGGGAGTAAACTACTGTATGGGCGCACGTCGGGGCTCGGAAGGGAAGTAGTGACGTTTTGGATTGCAGACTTTGATGGAATGGTCTGGGGCGTCATGTCGCATTTGAGAGCCCCTGATGCGCCTAAACAGTGGAAACCCCCCACAAGTGACCCCATTTTGGAAAATAGACCCCACAAGGAACTTATCTAGATGTTGTGTGAGCACTTTGAACCCCAAGTGCTTCACAGAAGTTTATAACGTACAGCGTAAAAATAAAAAATCCTTTTTTTTTTTACAAAAATGATTTTTTTCGCCCCCAATATTTTATTTTCACAAGGGTAACAGGAGAAATTGGACCCCAAAAGTTGTTGTCCAATTTGTCCTGAGTACGCTGATACCCAACATGTGTGAGAAAACGACTGTATGGATGCACGTCTGGGCTCGGAAGGGAAGTAGTGACGTTTTGGATTGCAGACTTTGATGGAATGGTCTGGGGCGTCATGTCGCATTTGGAGAGCCCCTGATGCGCCTAAACAGTGGAAACCCCCCACAAGTGACCCCATTTTGGAAAATAGACCCCACAAGGAACTTATCTAGAAGTTGTGAGCCTTTTGAACCCCTAAGTGCTTCACAGAAGTTTATAACGTACAGCGTAAAAATAAAAAATCTTTTTTTTTTACAAAAATGATTTTTCGCCCCCATTTTTATTTTCCAAGGGTAACAGAGAAATGGACCCAAATTTGTCCAATTTGTGTCCAGAGTACGCTGATACCCAACATGTGTGAGAAAACGACTGTATGGAGCCGCATGGAGCTCGAAGGAAGAGTGACGTTTGGATTGCAGACTTTGATGAATGGTCTGGGCGTCATGTCGCATTGGAGAGCCCCTGATGCGCCTAAACAGTGGAAACCCCCCACAAGTGACCCCATTTTGGAAAATAGACCCCACAAGGAACTTATCTAGAAGTGTGGTGAGCGCTATGAAGCCCCAAGTGCTTCACAGAAAATTTTATAACATACAGCCGTAAAAACAAAAAAATCATTTTTTTTTTACAAAAATGATTTTGTCGCCCCCAGTTTTTTTATTTTCCCAAGGGTAACAGAAGAAATAGGACAAATTGCACAATAACTCTTGTGGTACAGAGTACGCTGATACCCCATATGCGGGGGTAAACTACTGTTTGGGCGCATGGCAAAGCTCAGAAGTGAAGGAGCACCGTTTGACTTTTTCAACGCAGAATTGGCGGGAATTGAGATCAGACGCCATGTCACATTTGGAGAGCCCCTGATGTGCCTAAACAGCGGAAACCCCCCAATTCTAACTCCAACCCTAACCCCAACATACCCCTAACCCTAGTCCCAACCCTAACCACAAACCTAACCCTAACACACCCCTAACCCTAATCCCAACCATAACCCTAATACTAACTTTAGCGCCAATCCTAACCCTAACTTTAGCCGCAACACTAACCCTAATGGGAAAATGGAAATAAATACATTTTTTTAATTTTATTATTTTTCCCTAACTAAGGGGGTGATAAAGGGGGGTTTGATTTACTATTTATAGCGGGTTTTTGTGATTGGCAGCTGTCACGCTAAAAGACGCTTTTTATTGCAAAAAGTAGTTTTTTGCATCACCACATTTTGAGAGCTATAATTTTTGCATATTTTGGCCCACAGAGTCATCTGAGGTCTTATTTTTTGCGGGACGAGGTGACGTTTTTATTGGTACCATTTTTGAGCACGTGACATTTTTTGATCGCTTTTTATTTCGATTTTTGGGAGGTTAGAATGAACAAAAATCAGCAATTCGTGAATTTCTTTTGGGGGAGGCGTTTATACCGTTCCGCGTGTGGTAAAATTGATAAAGCAGTTTTATTCTTCGGGTCAGTACGATTATGGCGATACCTCATTTATATCATTTTTTTATGTTTTGGCGCTTTTATAGAATAAAAACAATTTTATATAAAAAATCATTATTTTTGCATCACTTCATTCTGCGAGCTATAACTTTTTTATTTTTTCGCTGATGATGCTGTATGATGGCTTGTTTTTTGCGGGACAAGATGTCGTTTTCAGCGGTACCATGTTTATTTATATCTGTCTTTTTGATCGCGTGTTATTCCACTTTTTGTTCGGCGGTATGATGATAAAGCATTGATTTTTTGCTTAGTTTTTTTTTTTTTTTTTTAAGGGGTTCACTAAAGGGGTTAACTAGTGGGACAGTTTTATAGGGGGGGTCGTTACGGACGCGGCGATACCAAATATGTGTACTTTTATTGTTTTGTTTTTTTTATTTACAGGAAGAAATGAATTTATTGGGGAATATTTTTTTTTTTTTGATGATTTTTTTTACCACTTTTTATTTTTATTTTTTTTACTTTTTTACTTTGTCCCAGGGGGGACATCACAGTATTTTAGCAGATCGCTGGTGTGACAGTGTGCACAGCACTCTGTCACACCAGCGATCGCTCTGGCATCGCTGCAGGCTTCCTCTGCGCCTGCTCTCAGCAGGCACTGAGGAAGCCGCCTCCCTGCAGGACCCCGGCGCCATCTTGGATCCGGGGACCTGGAGGGAGGACGGACCCTCGGAACAGCGCGACACATCGCGCTGCTCTGAGGGTCTCAGGGGGGCGCGCAGGGAGCCCCCTGCCTGCGCGATCCTCCCCTGTGCCCCGGGCACACCGCGATCATGTTTGATCGCGTGTGTGCTAGGGGTTAATGTGCCGGGAGCGGTCCGTGACCGCTCCTGACACATAGTGCTGGGTGTCAGCTGTGATATACAGCTGACACCCGGCGGCGATCAGCTACGCTCCCCCCGGGAGCGCCGCTGATCGCCTATGACGTACTATTCCGTCCATGGGAATTAGGTCCAGGGTCACATGGACGGAATAGTACGTCTGATGGCAGAGAGGGGTTAAGCAGAGATTCACTTCTGCTCCTGTTCTACGGCAGCCTGATGTTTCTCTGCTGTTTCAGGTGGAGGTTGATGCCTCTGAAATTGGGGCAGGTGCCGTTTTGTCCCAAAGAGATCCAGAGACCTCTAAAAGTAACCCTTGTGCCTTTTTCTCTCGAAAATTTTCTCCAACTGAACGTAATTATGACGTGGGTAATCGGGAGTTATTGGCCATGAAGTGGGCTTTTGAAGAGTGGAGACATTGGCTGGAGGGAGCCAAACATCAGGTGGTGGTCCTCATGGACCATAAGAATCTGGTTTATCTGGAATCAGCCAAGCGACTTAATCCTAGACAGGCCAGGTGGGCCTTGTTTTTCACACATTTTAATTTTGTGGTTTCCTTTCTTCCTGGCACTAAGAATGTTAAAGCGGATGCCCTCTCGAGGAGTTTCCTTGCGGACTCTCCTGAGTTATCTGATCCTGCTGTTAATTTGAAAGAGGGTGTAGTTCTTTCCGCCATCTCGCCCAATTTGAGACTGGCTCTGGAAGGGTGTCAGGAGGATAAACCAGAGCGCTGCCCTATTGGGAAATTGTTTGTCCCAGACCGGTGGAAAAAGAGTGTGATGTCTGAGATTCATTGTTCCGCGTTGGCCGGTCATCCCGGAATTTTTGGTACCAGAGACTTGGTTAGTCGTCCTTTTGGTGGCCTACTTTGTCTCGTGACGTCAGGGAATTTGTGCAGTCCTGCGGGACTTGCTGTCGCTCCAAGCCTTGCTCTCGCTCTAGTGGTTTGTTGATGCCATATCCTGTGCCCAAGAGACCATGGAGCCATATCTCTATGGATTTAATTTCCGACCTCCCTGTTTCTCAGAGAATGACCGTTATCTGGGTGATTTGTGATAGGTTTTCCAAAATGATACATCTTGTGCCATTACCTAAGTTGCCTTCCTCCTCCGAATTGGTGCCTTTGTTCCTTCAGCACGTGGTTTGGTTACACGGCATTCCTGAGAACATTGTGTCTGACAGAGGAGTCCAGTTTGTTTCCAGATTTTGGAGGACTTTTTGTTCTAATCTTGGTGTTCAATTGTCTTTCTCCTCGGCTTTTCATCCTCAGACCAATGGACAAACTGAGAGAACAAACCAGACATTGGAGACTTATCTGAGATGTTTTGTGTCTGCTGATCAGGATGACTGGGTCTCTTTTTTGCCTTTGGCTGAGTTTGCTCTTAATAATAGGGCTAGCTCTGCCACTTTGATGTCTCCATTTTTCTGCAATTTTGGGTTTCACCCTCGATTTTCTTCGGGACAGACGGAGGCTTCTGTCTGTCCAGGTGTTGACTCTGTTGTGGAGCGTATGCAGCAGATTTGGGACCAGGTAGTGGAGAGGTTGTCCCTCTCTCAGGAGAGGGCCCAGCGGTTTGCCAACCGGCATAGGACTGATGGTCCTCGGTTTGAAGTGGGGGACTTGGTCTGGTTGTCCTCAAGAAATATCCCTATGAGAGTTGCATCTCCTAAGTTTAAGCCTAGGTTCATTGGACCTTATAAGATCATGGAGATTCTTAATCCTGTTTCCTTTCGTTTGCTTCTTCCAGGAACATTTAAGATCCATAACGTGTTCCACAAGTCCTTATTGAAGAGGTTTGTCGAGCCAGTGGTTCCTATGGCTGCGCCTCCTGACCCTGTTTTGGTTGAGGGCAATCTGGAGTATGTGGTTGAGAAAATATTGGATTCTTGTTTTTCTAGACGGAGACTCCAGTATTTGGTTAAGTGGAGAGGTTATGGTCAGGAGGACAATTCTTGGGTGTTTGCTTCGGACATCCATGCTAGGAGACTGATCCGTGCGTATCACAGAGCTCATCCTGACCGACCTGGTTGCCCAAATGAGGGTTCGGTGACCCCTCCTCAAGGGGGGGTACTGTTGTGAATGTATTAGAAATGAATTATGAGCAGAAGCTCCCTCTGGTGGTTAGAAACAGTACTGAACTATTCAATGAAGATTGTGAAGATTGGCAATCAGGTGTTACAGACTGGTCTTATATAAGGGAGGTTCCCTCCCATCAGGGTTGCCAGTGATCAATTGTTCTTGTCTCAACTTTGGTTCCTGGTTCACTTGGAAGCTTGCTGTGTCTTGCCTGCATCTTCTGCTAACAGATAAGATATTTTCTGCTTTTATTTTTGTGCTTGCTTTTTGCATTTTGTCCTGCACTTCTGTGGAGGTCAGCCAGGTCCCCTCCGGGGGCTTGTGCTCCTCTCAGTTTATCTGAGCCACTGTTATTTGTTCATTTGCCTTTTCCAGTTTTTTCAGTGGCTGCTGCTTAGTTTTGTTACACCAGAGAACTAATTTAGGTGGTAGAGGTCGTGTGATCTCAGGTGTTTTTGCAATTAGTGAGTTGGTATTTTTTTAGGGTTTTTTGGATTGCAGTAAGTGTCCTTCCTATCCTTTTCTTTCTAGGAAGATTGGGCCCCAACGTTTGCTCATACTATTTTCTGTCTGTGTCTGTATTTCCTCTTGTCTAACCGCCATTACATGTTTGGGGGCTTCCTATGTTCTTTGGGGATCTGCTTCGGGGCAGATAGCTTTCATCTTTCTGCCTTTAGGTGTAGTTAGCTTCTCAGGCTGTGACAAAGCGTCTAGGACCAACGTAGGTACGCTCCATGGCTGCCTTTAGTTGTGGTGGTTAGTCAGGGTACTGCAATCCAGTAGATTCCAACCTCTCTGGTGTATTGCCTTTTTTGCCTGCTCTCCTCAGCTACCAAATCATAACAGTATCACCGGACAAACTGAAAATTGTATGGTACTCACAGAAGGGAAAGATAGTGTAAAAAAAAAAAAGTTGTCAGGGTTGTCAGAGATATATATTTTTTTTTTTTTTTTTTATTTCCCTCTTTTTCTCTGGGTGCTGAGGATTTATTTATTTTTTTCTCTCAATGGAGTTTGCACAGTTGTCTGGCCGTGTGGATCAGCTTGCCACTGAAGTTCGGAGTATTGCTACATATCTTGCAGGGTTGCCGGTTGTGGAACCTAGGATCCCCATGCCAGATTTGTTTTTAGGGGACCGAGCTAAATTTCTGAATTTCAAAAATAACTATAAGTTGTTTTTTGCCTTAAAACCTAAGTCCTCAGGGAACGCAGCACAGCAGGTTCAAATTGTCATCTCTCTCCTGCGCGGCGATCCTCAGGATTGGGCTTTTTCCCTGACACCTGGGTATCCTGTTTTGAGTAATGTTGATGCATTTTTTCTGGCTCTGGGGTTATTGTACGATGAACCTAATGTCACTGATCAAGCTGAAAAAGCCTTGTTGGCATTAAATCAGGGGCTTGAGGACGCTGAGTTATACTGTCAGAGATTCCAAAAGTGGGCAGTCCTGACCAAATGGAATGATGATGCTTTGGCAGCCCTTTTTTGGAAGGGTCTGTCAGAGAATGTAAAAGATGTTATGGTGGGTTTCCCTGCTCCCTCTGGTCTCAATGATTCTATGTCATTAGCGATTCAAATTGACAGACGTTTGCATGAGCGTAGAGGTATGCGTGGAATAGTGTTGCCTTGTGAACCAGCTTCTGAACCCATGCAGTGTGATAGAGTGGCTTCTGGGGCACAGCGTCATGAGTTTCGAAAACGCAATGGGTTATGTTTCTACTGTGGTGACGCCTCTCATGCTATTTCAGTCTGCCCTAAGCGGGGAAGACGTTTTGCACGCTCAGTTGTCTTGGGTAGTGTTCAAACTAAATTTCTGTTGACTGTTACCCTGATTTGCTCCCTGTCCACATTTTCTGCTCAGGCTTTTATTGATTCGGGAGCAGCTATTAACCTGATGGATTTTGATTTTGCTAAACGTTGTGGGTTTCCCTTGATACCCCTACGGAAGTCTATTCCCCTACTGGGGATTGATTCTACCCCTTTGGCTGAGAATAAACCCCAGTTCTCTACTCAGGTGATAATGAGGGTTGAACCTGATCATCAGGAGAGTTGCAAATTTTTGGTGCTGTATAATCTGCATGACATTGTTGTACTGGGTTTCCCTTGGTTACAGTCTCATAATCCTGTTTTGGATTGGAAATCTATGTCTGTAACCAGTTGGGGCTGCCAATGTGTTAATGCCAACACTCCTGTTTTTTCTGCCTCTCCCCAGGCTCAGGATGTTCCTGACTTTTTGACTGATTTTTCTGATGTGTTTAGCGAAAGTAAATCTGCATCCTTGCCCCCCATAGGAGCTATGACTGCGCTATTGAATTAGTGCCTGGTAGTAAATTCACTAAAGGTCGCCTTTTTAACTTGTCTGTACCTGAACATGACGCTATGCGGTCTTATATCAAGGAGTTATTGGAGAAGGGTCATATCAGACCATCCTCTTCACCCTTGGGTGCCGGTTTTTTCTTTGTGGCCAAAAAGGATGGTTCATTAAGGCCGTGTATTAATTATCGTCTCTTGAACAATATCACTGTGAAATATCAATATCCGTTACCCTTGATTTCTGACCTGTTTTCCAGGGTGAAAAGTGCTACTTGGTTTACCAAGCTTGACCTCAGGGGGGCGTATAACCTTATTCGCATTAAGCACGGGGATGAATGGAAGACGGCATTTAATACCCCAGAGGGGCATTTTGAGTACCTAGTGAACTAATGCTCCTTCCGTCTTCCAGTCCTTCATGAATGACATTTTCAGGGATTTTGTGGATAAATTTCTGATTGTTTATTTGGATGATATCTTGATTTTTTCCAATGTCTGGGACTCTCATGTGAAACATGTTCGGACTGTGTTCCAGATTTTGAGAGAGAATGCTCTGTATGTGAAGGGATCAAAGTGTCTTTTTGGCGTACAGAGGATCTCATTTCTGGGATTCATTTTGTCCCCATCTGTTATTGAAATGGACCTGGTCAAGGTTCAGGCCATCTGTGATTGGGTCCAATCTACTTCATTAAAGGCTCTTCAGAGATTCTTGGGTTTTGCCAATTTTTATCGTAAATTTATTGGTAATTTCTCTGTTATTGTTAAACCATTGACTGATTTGACCAAGAAGGGTTCTGATTTGGTGAATTGGCCTCCTGAGGCAGTCTCTACGTTTCAGGAACTTAAGCAGAGATTCACTTCTGCTCCTGTTCTACGGCAGCCTGATGTTTCTCTGCTGTTTCAGGTGGAGGTTGATGCCTCTGAAATTGGGGCAGGTGCCGTTTTGTCCCAAAGAGATCCAGAGACCTCTAAAAGTAACCCTTGTGCCTTTTTCTCTCGAAAATTTTCTCCAACTGAACGTAATTATGGCGTGGGTAATCGGGAGTTATTGGCCATGAAGTGGGCTTTTGAAGAGTGGAGACATTGGCTGGAGGGAGCCAAACATCAGGTGGTGGTCCTCATGGACCATAAGAATCTGGTTTATCTGGAATCAGCCAAGCGACCTAATCCTAGACAGGCCAGGTGGGCCTTGTTTTTCACACATTTTAATTTTGTGGTTTCCTTTCTTCCTGGCACTAAGAATGTTAAAGCGGATGCCCTCTCGAGGAGTTTCCTTGCGGACTCTCCTGAGTTATCTGATCCTGCTGTTAATTTGAAAGAGGGTGTAGTTCTTTCCGCCATCTCGCCCAATTTGAGACTGGCTCTGGAAGGGTGTCAGGAGAATAAACCAGAGCGCTGCCCTATTGGGAAATTGTTTGTCCCAGACCGGTGGAAAAAGAGTGTGATGTCTGAGATTCATTGTTCCGCGTTGGCCGGTCATCCCGGAATTTTTGGTACCAGAGACTTGGTTAGTCGGTCCTTTTGGTGGCCTACTTTGTCTCGTGACGTCAGGGAATTTGTGCAGTCCTGCGGGACTTGCTGTCGCTCCAAGCCTTGCTCTCGCTCTAGTGGTTTGTTGATGCCATATCCTGTGCCCAAGAGACCATGGAGCCATATCTCTATGGATTTAATTTCCGACCTCCCTGTTTCTCAGAGAATGACCGTTATCTGGGTGATTTGTGATAGGTTTTCCAAAATGATACATCTTGTGCCATTACCTAAGTTGCCTTCCTCCTCCGAATTGGTGCCTTTGTTCCTTCAGCACGTGGTTTGGTTAAACGGCATTCCTGAGAACATTGTGTCTGACAGAGGAGTCCAGTTTGTTTCCAGATTTTGGAGGACTTTTTGTTCTAATCTTGGTGTTCAATTGTCTTTCTCCTCGGCTTTTCATCCTCAGACCAATGGACAAACTGAGAGAACAAACCAGACATTGGAGACTTATCTGAGATGTTTTGTGTCTGCTGATCAGGATGACTGGGTCTCTTTTTTGCCTTTGGCTGAGTTTGCTCTTAATAATAGGGCTAGCTCTGCCACTTTGATGTCTCCATTTTTCTGCAATTTTGGGTTTCACCCTCGATTTTCTTCGGGACAGACGGAGGCTTCTGTCTGTCCAGGTGTTGACTCTGTTGTGGAGCGTATGCAGCAGATTTGGGACCAGGTAGTGGAGAGGTTGTCCCTCTCTCAGGAAAGGGCCCAGCGGTTTGCCAACCGGCATAGGACTGATGGTCCTCGGTTTGAAGTGGGGGACTTGGTCTGGTTGTCCTCAAGAAATATCCCTATGAGAGTTGCATCTCCTAAGTTTAAGCCTAGGTTCATTGGACCTTATAAGATCATGGAGATTCTTAATCCTGTTTCCTTTCGTTTGCTTCTTCCAGGAACATTTAAGATCCATAACGTGTTCCACAAGTCCTTATTGAAGAGGTTTGTCGAGCCAGTGGTTCCTATGGCTGCGCCTCCTGACCCTGTTTTGGTTGAGGGCAATCTGGAGTATGTGGTTGAGAAAATATTGGATTCTTGTTTTTCTAGACGGAGACTCCAGTATTTGGTTAAGTGGAGAGGTTATGGTCAGGAGGACAATTCTTGGGTGTTTGCTTCGGACATCCATGCTAGGAGACTGATCCGTGCGTATCACAGAGCTCATCCTGACCGACCTGGTTGCCCAAATGAGGGTTCGGTGACCCCTCCTCAAGGAGGGTACTGTTGTGAATGTATTAGAAATGAATTCTGAGCAGAAGCTCCCTCTGGTGGTTAGAAACAGTACTGAACTATTCAATGAAGATTGGCAATCAGGTGTTACAGACTGGTCTTATATAAGGGAGGTTCCCTCCCATCAGGGTTGCTGGTGATCAATTGTTCTTGTCTCAACTTTGGTTCCTGGTTCACTTGGAAGCTTGCTGTGTCTTGCCTGCATCTTCTGCTAACAGATAAGATATTTTCTGCTTTTATTTTTGTGCTTGCTTTTTGCATTTTGTCCTGCACTTCTGTGGAGGTCAGCCAGGTCCCCTCCGGGGGCTTGTGCTCCTCTCAGTTTATCTGAGCCACTGTTATTTGTTCATTTGCCTTTTCCAGTTTTTTCAGTGGCTGCTGCTTAGTTTTGTTACACCAGAGAACTAATTTAGGTGGTAGAGGTCGTGTGATCTCAGGTGTTTTTGCAATTAGTGAGTTGGTATTTTTAGGGTTTTTTGGATTGCAGTAAGTGACCTTCCTATCCTTTTCTTTCTAGGAAGATTGGGCCCCAACGTTTGCTCATACTATTTTCTGTCTGTGTCTGTATTTCCTCTTGTCTAACCACCATTACATGTTTGGGGGCTTCCTATGTTCTTTGGGGATCTGCTCCGGGGCAGATAGTTTTCCTCTTTCTATCTTTAGGTGTAGTTAGCTTCTCAGGCTTTGACGAGGCGTCTAGGACCAACGTAGGTACGCTCCACGGCTGCCTTTAGTTGTGGTGGTTAGTCAGGGTACTGCAATCCAGTAGATTCCAACCTCTCTGGTGTATTGCCTTTTTTGCCTGCTCTCCTCAGCTACCAAATCATAACAGATGTGTATTATCTTGTAGTGTATGTGCTGTGATGTTCCCTGTGTTTTGCACTGTTATTAACATGTACTGGAAATGTGTTGAACCTGCTATGTTTGCTACGCACATGTTAGAGGGACAGAAGGGGTTAACCCAGGGGGTGGGTTAAGAGCCCCAAAAAGGAACAAGAAGTTCATGTTCTAGTCAGTGCCTGGGCAGGCTTGCCCAGGGCAAGGTGCTCTGCAGCGATCGGTGCTTGCCAAACCCCAGGAGGAGGCAGAGACTGTTGCCCCGGACCCACGGCAGGAAAACGGGCACCGGGACTAGGTAATGCCCCGCCGATGACTATAAGCGTCCAGAAATCAGCTTAAGGACTGTTACTGTCACCGTTGCTGCCGATGCTGCTGCCGCTGAGACGGCAGTGGAGGTAACTAGGAAAAGAGCAGGAAGTTAACCTGATTTACTGCATCTACTTTTTCTACTTCTTTCAGTCTACAATAAATTGTTTCCCTGTTGGATTACAACTGTGTTCCTGGATCCTGATTGCCGGTGCTGCAGTGACTTGTGGAGAAGAGGTAAATCGACTGGAGTTGTATCTGTCCTGTCTGTTTTATGTGCAAGGGGCTGGGGGCTTGTGGACTGTTGCTTAAACTACCACCCCATGCCACCTTGTTACACATGCACCTGGAAATTAGGCAGGCTGTCATTGCTATAGAATTGCCAAACATGTAAGCTAAATGTGATTTTGGCACACTGGGGCTCAGAAGGGAGGAGGGCATTTGGATTTGGGAGTGCAGAATTTATTGAATTTCTTTTGGGGGGCGAGGAGCCATTTTTCTTTTCCAGAGCTTTGGTGCTTCCAGTTACGTTTATGCCCCTTATATTTCCGATAAGATATGATGGCCCTGAGTGGGACTTGCTTTTTTTGTGGATTGATTTGAAGCTTTTTTGGGAACATTTTACATAACATTTATGACCACTTACTTTGGGGTTTCCATCTAAATCTCCAAGTGACGTGATTGAGATGAAACTCTCAAGGGTTCAATTACTAGAATGAGGCAGCAGAGTTACCTTGGACTCCGTCTGGCCTCTATTCAGCAATGTCCTTTTCTTCTGAAGGACCGCGCTTTTATGCATGCCTAAAAAGACGAACAGCGCTGAATCATAGGCGGCCACACAGCGTCCATAGTGCCTCCATCTGCTTCATTATAGGGAATCTTCCACCGGTGCTTACGCCGCCCTGGTGTAAGCGCTCAGCGCAGAGTACAGAATACATGTACACCAAGCCTTAGGGCTCATACTCACTGGCTGGAAAAAAATCGGTCCGTTTTCTGCAGGAAAAAACGTTACATTTGTTGTAAAAAGGCATGCAATTTTGATGCGATTTTAAATCGCACCATGCGTTTTCCATCAGTTTTCCATCTGTATGCAATGCGATTTTAACATGAAGTTTTACATAGAGCAGTTATCTCTATGTAAAAAGTGATGTAAAAATCACATTGTAAAAAAAAATGTACACAAAAAGCAAATAATTATATATATATATACATATATATATATATGTATATATATATATATATATATATAATATATATAGGTCATATACTTCTACATAGTATAATAGCCGCTAATTCATCCCTGGCTATACTGTAAAATCACACTGACAGCTTTAATAAAAAATAGAAACAATACATATACACACATAGAATACATATATATATATATAGAATATATATATATATATATATATAATTGTGGCATATATATATAGTTCATACACTTCTACATACTGTAATAGCTGCTAATTCAATTGCCGGCTTTTGTGAAATCACAAAAGCCGACATGAAATGATACATTGTTTAGACACACTTAACCATGTCATTTCATGTATTTTGATATATGAATCATAGATCATAGAATCATAGAATGGTAGAGTTGGAAGGGACCTCCTGGGTCATCTGGTCCAACCCCCTGCTCAAAGCAGGATTCTCTAAATCATCCCAGACAGATGTCTATCCAGCCTCTGTTTGAAGACTTCCATTGAAGGAGAACTCACCACCTCTTGTGGCAGCCTGTTCCACTCATTGATCACCCTAACTGTCAAAAAGTTTTTTCTAATATCTAATCTGTGTCTCCTCCCATTCAGTTTCATCCCATTGCTTCTAGTCTTTCCTTGCGCAAATGAGAATAAAGATGATCCTTCTACAATGTGACAGCCCTTGAGATATTTGTAGACAGCTATTAAGTCTCCTCTCAGTCTTCTTTTTTGCAAGCTAAACATTCCCAAATCCTGCAACCGTTCCTCATAGGACATGGTTTGCAGACCGGTCACCATTCTGGTGGCTCTTCTCTGAACTTGCTCCAGTTTGTTGATGTCTTTTTTAAAATGTGGTGCCCAAAACTGGACACAGTATTCCAGATGAGGTCTGACCAAAGAGGAGTAGAGGGCAATAATGACCTCACGTGATCTAGACTGTATGCTTCTGTTGATACATCCTAGAATTGCATTTGCCTTTTTTGCTGCTGCATCACACTGTTGACTCATGTTAAGTCTGTGATCAATTAGTATACCCAAGTCTTTTTCACATGTGCTGTTACTTAGCCCTATTCCTCCCATTTTGTATATGCTTTTTTCATTTTTATTGCCCAGATGTAGTACTTTGCATTTTTCCCTGTTAAAATCCATTCTGTTAGTTGCTGCCCACTGCTCCAGTTTATGTATATCTTTTTGAATCCTCTCTCTCTCTTCTCTAGTATTAGCTACCCCTCCTAGCTTTGTGTCATCAGCAAATTTGATCAGTTTACCCTCAATTCCTTCATCTAAATCATTGATAAAGATGTTGAACAATACAGGGCCTAAAACAGAGCCTTGTGGTACCCCACTTGAGACATTCTTCCAACTGGATGTGTAGCCATTTACAACCACTCTTTGGGTCCGATCACTAAGCCAGTTATGAATCCACCTAACAGTTGCCTTGTCCATTCCATACTTAGTCATTTTTCAATAAGGATTGTGTGAGATACTTTGTCAAATGCTTTGCTGAAGTCAAGATATACTATATCTACAGCATTTCCCTGATCCACCCAGTCAGTGATTCTGTCATAGAAGGAAATTAAGTTAGTCTGACATGACTTATTAGTTACAAACCCATGCTGACTCTGTTTAATCACTTCATTCTTATCCAGGTACTTGCATACATGTTCTTTAATAATTTGTTCAAAGATCTTTCCTGGTATAGAAGTCAGACTCACCGGCCTGTAGTTCCCTGGGTCCACCTTCTTCCCCTTTTTGAAGATAGGAACAACATTTGCTCTTCTCCAGTCTTCTGGGACTTCTCCTGTTCTCCAAGAATTTTCAAAGATTATGGACAGTGGTTCAAGAATTTCTTCTGCTATCTCCTTCAGTACCCTGGGGTGTAATTCATCTGGACCTGGAGACTTGAATTCATTTAGGTTAGCTAAGTGTTTCCTCACTGTCTTTCTGTTTATAGATATCCTGGATTCTTCTATTCCTTTAATAGGACAGTGAAGATCAGTTGATGTTACATTTCCTTTCTGAGAGAAAACAGATGCAAAATAGGAATTTAAAAGTTCAGCCTTCTCAACATCCTGACTTACCATTTCATCATTTTCATCCTGTAAAAATCCTATAGCATCTTTGACTTTTCTTTTACTTTTGACGTATCCCCAAAATCCTTTTTTGTTGCTTTTGACGTCACTTGCAAGCCTTAATTCATTGTCAGCTTTAGATAATCTGATTTGTGCCCTGCAGGTTCTGCAGACGGCATTATATTCTTCTTTAGATATGCCTCCCTCTTTCCATTTGATAAACATTTCTTTCTTCCTTTTTAGCATGTGTTTAAGTTCTATGTTCATCCATCCTGGTTTCCTTAAATGCTTCCCATTCTTCCCTCTTTTCGGAATTGTTAACGATTGTGCTTTGAGAATCTCATTTTTCAAGATTTTCCATCCTTCCTGGACATTTTTGTCCTTAAGGATATCCAGCCATTGGATCCCTCCAATTCTCTTTCTGAGTTCCTTAAAATCTGCCTTTCTGAAATCTAACCTTGACGTCTGAGTCTTCACAGGTCTTCCTCCTCTTGTTATCCAAAATTCTAAAATAGCATGGTCACTACCTCCTAGGGTCCCAGCCACTCTTACCTCCTCCACCATTTCCTCCCTGTTTATGAGGATTAGATCCAAGGTAGCAGATCCCCTTGTTTTCTCCATTACCTTTTGGAAGATAAAGTTGTCAGCAAGAGAGGATAAGAATTTCCTGGACCTGTTAGTTTTGCCTGAGAGAGATTCCCAACAAATGTCTGGATAGTTGAAATCTCCCATGACCACTATGTCATATTTTTTGGAGAACTTGGCCATTTGATGCATAAAGAGTTCATCCATATCTTCAGCTTGCACAGGCGGCCTGTAGTAAATGCCTACAATGGTGTCCTTTCCATTGTTCTGTCCTTGTATTCTTACCCAAACAGTTTCCACAGAACTCCCAATCTCTGAAGCTTCAATCTCTGTGCAGATATACGCTTTTCTAACATACAATGCAACACCTCCTCCTCGTTTATCAAGTCTGTTTCTTGCAAATAAGTTGTAACCTTCTAGCCTTGTATTCCAATCATGTGTATCGTCCCACCAAGTCTCAGTGATTCCAATGACATCATATTTCTTCTCCTGCGTTAGTAGCTCCAGTTCTCCTTGTTTGTTGCCCATGCTTTGTGCATTCGTATAGAAACACTTTAGTTTGTGATTGGTTTCTCTTTCTTCAATATTTTTATTATGTAGATTTTTTTGTCTTTGTTCTTCCCCTTCACTTCTAATAGCAGAGTTCTCAATAGCATTTGTCAGGTGTATGGCTTTTGCTGGCGTTTTGCTTCCCTTCCCACATTGTTCTAGTTTAAAGCTCTCCTGATGAGTGTAGCAAGGCGACTTCCAAATACATGTTTTCCAGTCTTCGTAAGGTGCACCCCATCTCTAGCAAGTAGTCCATCGTACAGGTAATTCACTCCGTGATCCAGAAATCCAAATCCTTGCTGACGGCACCATCGACGTAGCCAGTTGTTCACCTGCAGAATCTTATTCCACCTCCTTGTTCCATGGCCATCCACTGGAAGGATGGAGGAGAAGACCACCTGCGCTCCCAGTTCTTTCACTTTCTTACCTAAGTTTTCAAAGTCACTGCAGATGGTTTCCAGGTCACTTCTTGTGGTGTCATTTGTCCCCACATGTATTAGCAGGAATGGGTAGTCATCTTTAGGTCTGAAGAGTCCTGATATCCTGTCAGACACATCTTTAATTTTTGCACCTGGAAGACAGCACATTTCTCTTGAGGTTATATCTGGTCTGCAGATAGCAGCCTCTGTTCCTCTCAACAGGGAATCCCCCATGACAACAACTCTCCGTTTCTTCTTCACAACATTTTTCTTTCTCCATTCAGGAGGACTCTGAGGGCGTACAAGGTTACTCTTTGTGGGCAAAGTCTTATCCTGATGTATTTCTTCATCGTTCTCCTGTGTAAGAGCCTGGTACTGGTTTCTGAGCAGAATTGGTGCTGACTGCCTCCTGATCCTCCTGCTTCTTGGGTCACATGCTTCCATTCCTCTGTTTCTTCAGTTGCACTTCGAATTTCTTCTCTTTCTGTACCATGAAGAGATAATTCTGCTCTGTCTAAGAACTCTTCACCTTCCTTAATGGTCTTCAATGTAGATAACCTCTCTTCCAGATTTTGCAACTTTTCCTCCAACAGGGACACAAGCTTGCATTTGTGGCATGTGAAATTTGGCTTTTCCACTGGTAAGTCTATGAACATGTAGCAAGAAATGCAGCTCACCACATGGCTCCTGGCCTCTTCCATGTTCTTATTGTTCAAGAGATAATCAAGCGGTGAAATATAAGCCAAAACTCGGCGCGCGGTTTACTGATGTCCTCCTTTCAGCTGCAACAGCCAAAATCCAGTGTTCCTTGAGCTCGCGGAGACTCTTCACTTATCCCAGAAGGCACTGGGAATATGCAAATTATCTCCTCGGGACTCCTCCCCTGGTTTACTGATGTCCTCCTTTCAGCTGCAACAGCCAAAATCCAGTGTTCCTTGAGCTCGCGGAGACTCTTCACTTATCCCAGAAGGCACTGGGAATATGCAAATTATCTCCTCGGGACTCCTCCCCTGGTTTACTGATGTCCTCCTTTCAGCTGCAACAGCCAAAATCCAGTGTTCCTTGAGCTCGTGGAGACTCTTCACTTATCCCAGAAGGCACTGGGAATATGCAAATTATCTCCTCGGGACTCCTCCCCTGGTTTACTGATGTCCTCCTTTCAGCTGCAACAGCCAAAATCCAGTGTTCCTTGAGCTCGCGGAGACTCTTCACTTATCCCAGAAGGCACTGGGAATATGCAAATTATCTCCTCGGGACTCCTCCCCTGGTTTACTGATGTCCTCCTTTCAGCTGCAACAGCCAAAATCCAGTGTTCCTTGAGCTCGCGGAGACTCTTCACTTATCCCAGAAGGCACTGGGAATATGCAAATTATCTCCTCGGGACTCCTCCCCTGGTTTACTGATGTCCTCCTTTCAGCTGCAACAGCCAAAATCCAGTGTTCCTTGAGCTCGCGGAGACTCTTCACTTATCCCAGAAGGCACTGGGAATATGCAAATTATCTCCTCGGGACTCCTCCCCTGGTTTACTGATGTCCTCCTTTCAGCTGCAACAGCCAAAATCCAGTGTTCCTTGAGCTCGTGGAGACTCTTCACTTATCCCAGAAGGCACTGGGAATATGCAAATTATCTCCTCGGGACTCCTCCCCTGGTTTACTGATGTCCTCCTTTCAGCTGCAACAGCCAAAATCCAGTGTTCCTTGAGCTCGCGGAGACTCTTCACTTATCCCAGAAGGCACTGGGAATATGCAAATTATCTCCTCGGGACTCCTCCCCTGGTTTACTGATGTCCTCCTTTCAGCTGCAACAGCCAAAATCCAGTGTTCCTTGAGCTCGCGGAGACTCTTCACTTATCCCAGAAGGCACTGGGAATATGCAAATTATCTCCTCGGACTCCTCCCCTGGTTTGAACTTACAATTACATAAGTGTATGTGTGTGAAATTTCAGACATGTAGGGGTTAATTAAAGGTGTAAATTCGTTGAAAAAAAATGTGTGGGCTCCCGCTGTATTTTCTCCACCAGACAGACAAAGCAAGCGAGTGGGGGCAGATAATAATAGCCTAGGGAGGGTACATTTTTTTTGTGCCCCCCCTGGCTACTAACATCTGCCCCCAGACACCCCAGAAAGGGCAAATCTCTAATTAGATTCGCCCTTTCTGGCACTTTGCCCGTCTATTCCCATTGCCCTGTAGCGGTGGCGAATGGGTTAATAAGGGGTTAAAGCCACCTTGCTATTGAAAGGTCACTTTAAGCCAGGTTAATAATTGAGAGCTGTCAATTAGACAACTATCAATTATTAATCCTATTGAAGGAAATAAAAAAAAACACACACACTTTAAGAATAAATAATTTTAATGAAATAAAAACACATTTTTTTGACCATCTTTTATTTAACTTTTAATCCCTGCGAAGCCCTTGATCTTCTATAATAAAGAAAAAATAATAAAACAACATTATTCTTACCTATTCCGCCGATCTGTCACGTCCCACGCTGTAATCCTTCACAAAGGGTTAACTAGCAATCAGCTAAGCAGCGCAAGTAATCCTGCGTGCTCAGCTGAAAGAGTCCTGAATGAATGAGCTTATCTCCTGCCGACAGGAGAGGAAGTGATTAATGAATGAAGCTTAATTGATTGTGTCCCACTTTCACTTTAGGTCAGGTCACTGAAGTGAAAGTGGCAATAAATCAATTAAGCTCCACTCATTAATCACTTCCTCTCCTTTCGCTGGGAGAGGAAGTTATTCATTTGGGGGTAACAGCTCAGAAGGCAGCATTAGCTCCCTGTGAGCTGTAACCTGTTAACCCTTTCTGATGGATTACACCGTGGGACCTGACTGTGCATCGGATTGGTAAGAATAATTTTGCTTTTTTATTTTATTTTTATTACAGGAAATGGTTTTAGCAGGAAAATAAAATATGGTCCAAAACTGTGTGATTATTTCATTAAACTTCTTTTTTATTAAAGTGTGTGTGATTTTTCTATCATACAATAGGATTAATAATTGATAGTTGTCTAATTGACAGCTCTCAATTACTAACCTGGCTTAAAGTGACCTTTCAATTGCAAGGTGGCTTTAACCCCTTATTAACCCATTCGCCACCGCTACAGGGCAATGGGAATAGACGGGCAAAGTGCCAGAAAGGGCTAATCTAATTAGAGATTTGCCCTTTCTGGGGTGTCTGGGGGCAGATGTTAGTAGCCAGGGGGGGCACAAAAAAATGTACCCTCCCTAGGCTATTATTATCTGCCCCCACTCGCTTGCTTTGTCTGTCTGGTGGAGAAAATACAGCGGGAGCCCACGCATTTTTTTTCAACGAATTTACACCTTTAATTAACCCCTACATGTCTGAAATTTTGCACACATACACTTATGTAATTTTAAGTTCAAACCATATATCAAAATACATGAAATGACATGGTTAACTGTGTGGAAACAATGTATCATTTCATGTCGGCTTCTGTGATTTCACAAAAGCCGGTAATTGAATTAGCAGCTATTACAGTATGTAGAAGTGTATGAACTATAAATATATATATATGTATGTGTTACAATGACATGTATATATATATATATATATATAATATATATATGTATTCTATGTGTATCTATCTAGTGTTTTGTGAGCTGTCAGTGTGATTTTACAGTAGCCGGGGATGAATTGCCGGCTTTTCAAAGGAGACTGGTGCATATAAATCGGACAGCACTTGCATGATGCGAGTGCTGTGCGATGATTTCTCGCACCCATTGACTTGCATTAGCGATTATCATGCCAAAATCGCATCAAATCACAGCATGCTGCGATTTTTTTCTCGCACCAATTTCTGATGAGAAAAAAATCGCAAATGAGAACTCACCTATTGAATAACATTAGTCAGATTTGAATCCGATTTTTTTTCGTCTGATTATCATCCGTTTTCGGCGTCAGTGAGTATGAGCCCTAACTGCGATCATTGGAAGGCAGAATGAAAAAATCTACAGCAGGTGAAGAATTGGATTAATTAATTTTTTATGCCGTTCTTCATGTGTTATAAGTGATTAGTTGACGTTATTATTTGGGTTGGTGCGATTACAGCGATACCTAGATTTTTATAGTTTTTTATGTTTGGCTGTTCTCACACACTAAAAAACACTTTCTTGCAAAGACAAGTTTTCGCATCGCCATATTTTGAGAGCTATAATTTTTCCATATTTCAGCTGACGGAGTCATGTGAGGGTTTGTTTCTTGCGCTAAGAGTTGACATTTTTATTGGTCCCATTTTCGAGCACATGCCATTTTTGATCGCTTTCTATTCCGATTTTTGGGAGGCAGAATGAACAAAATCCAGCAATTCAGGAATTTTTTTTTTATGTCGTTCTGCATATGGTAAATTTGATAAGGTAGTTTTATTTTTCGGGTCAGCACGATTGCAGCGATACCCCTTTTTTATGTTTTGGCGCTTTTGCCCAATAAAAATTATTTTATAGAAAACAAAATTATTTTTGCATCGCTTTATTCTGAGAGTTATAACTTTTATTTTTCGGCTGATGGAGCTGTATGGCAGCTTGTTTTTTGCAGTAGAAGATGAAGTTTTCAGCATTTATATTTGTCTTTTTATTTTGTTTTAGTCCACTTTTGTTCAGCAGTATAATAATAAAGCCTCACATTTTGCCTCGTTTTTTTTTTCCATTTGGTGTTTGCTGAAGGGGTTAACTAGTGGGACAGTTTGTAGGTCGGGTCGTTCTGAACATGGTGATAAAAAAACGTGTACTTTTATTTTATTTTTTTCAGAAAAACATTTATTTAATGGGTACTATACAGTGCCTACAAGTAGTATTCAACCCCCTGCAGATTTAGCTGGTTTGATAAGATGCAAATAAGTTAGAGCCTTCAAACTGCAAACGAGAGTAGGATTTATTAACAGAAGCATAAATCTTACAAAACAAAAAGTTATGTTGCTCAGTTGAATTTTAATAAATTTTAAACATAAAAGTGTGGGTCAATTATTATACAACCCCTAATGTTTAATATTTCGTGGAAATACCCTTGTTTGCAATTACAGCTAATAATCGTCTTTTATAAGACCTGATCAGGCCGGCACAGGTCTGTGGAGTTATCTTGGCCCACTCCTCCATGCAGATCTTCTCCAAGTTATCTAGGTTCTTTGGGTGTCTCATGTGGACTTTAATCTTGAGCTCCTTCCACAAGTTTTTCAATTGGGTTAAGGTCAGGAGACTGACTAGGCCACTCCAACACCTTGACTTTTTCCCTCTTGAACCAGGCCTTGGTTTTCTTGGCTGTGTGCTTTGGGTCGTTGTCTTGTTGGAAGATGAAATTACGACCCATCTTAAGATCCTTGATGGAGGAGCGGAGGTTCTTGGCCAAAATCTCCAGGTAGGCCGTGCTATCCATCCTCCCATGGATGCGGACCAGATGGCCAGGCCCCTTGGCTGAGAAACAGCCCCACAGCATGATGCTGCCACCACCATGCTTGACTGTAGGGATGGTATTCTTGGGGTCGTATGCAGTGCCATCCAGTCTCCAAACGTCACGTGTGTGGTTGGCACCAAAGATCTCGATCTTGGTCTCATCAGACCATAGAACCTTGAACCAGTCTGTCTGAGAGTCCTCCAAGTGATCATGAGCAAACTGTAGACGAGCCTTGACATGACGCTTTGAAAGTAAAGGTACCTTACGGGCTTGTCTGGAACGGAGACCATTGCGGTGGAGTACGTTACTTATGGTATTGACTGAAACCAATGTCCTCACTGCCATGAGATCTTCCCGGAGCTCCTTCCTTGTTGTCCTTGGGTTAGCCTTGACTCTTCGGACAAGCCTGGCCTTGGCACGGGAGGAAACTTTCAAAGGCTGTCCAGGCCGTGGAAGGCTAACAGTAGTTCCATAACCCTTCCACTTACGGATGATGCTCCCAACAGTGGAGACAGGTAGGGCCAACTCCTTGGAAAGGGTTTTGTACCCCTTGCCAGCCTTGTGACCCTCCACGATCTTGTCTCTGATGGCCTTGGAATGCTCCTTTGTCTTTCCCATGTTGACCATGTATGAGTGCTGTTCACAAGTTTGGGGAGGGTCTTAAATAGTCAGAAAAGGCTGGCAAAAGAGATCATTAATCCACACATGTGAAGCTCATTATTCTTGGTGCCTGAACTACTTCTTAATACTTTAGGGGGACCAAACAGAATTCTTGTGGTTTGAGGGGTTGAATAATAAATGACACTCTGAATTAACTTTTAACGTTTTTAAAAAAAAAATGAAAAAAAATTTTTGCTGCAGTGCATTTCCCACTTCCAGGCTGATCTACAGTACAAATGTCACAATGCCAAGTTAATTCCGCATGTGTCAACCAGCTAAATCTGCAGTGGGTTGAATACTACTTGTAGGCACTGTATATATATATATATATATATAAATACAGTACAGACCAAAAGTTTGGACACCCCTTCTCATTCAACGATTTTTCTGTATTTTCATGACTATGAAAATTGTAGAATCACACTGAAGGCATCAAAGCTATGAATTAACACATGTGGAATTATACATTACACTTTACAAAAAAGTGTGAAACAACTGAAAATATGTGTTATATTCTAGGTTCTTCAAAGTAGTCACCTTTTGCTTTGATTACTGCTTTGCAGGCAGAAAAGGTGAACGGATGGACTCTACATGCCTGGTTCCCACATTGAAGCATGGGGAGGTGGTGTGATTGTGTGGGGGTGCTTTGCTGGTGACACTGTTGGGGATTTATTCAAAATTGAAGGCATACTGAACCAGCATGGCTGCCACAGCATCTTGCAGCAGCATGCTATTCCATCCGGTTTGCGTTTCGCTGGACCATCATTTATTTTTCAACAGGACAATGACCCCAAACACACCTCCAGGCTGTGTAAGGGCTTTTTGACCAAGAAGGAGAGTGTTGGGGTGCTACTCCAGATGATTTGGCCTCCACAGTCACCAGACCTGAACCTAATCGAGATGGTTTGGGGTGAGTTGGACCGCTCACTGCTTCAATTTTGAATAAATCCCCAACAGTGTCACCAGTAAAGCACCCCCACACCATCACACCTCCTCCTCCATGCTTCACGGTGGGAACCAGGCATGTAGAATCCATCCGTTCACCTTTTCTGCGTGCAAAGCAGTAATCAAAGCAAAAGGTGGCTACTTTGAAGAACCTAGAATATAAGACATATTTTCAGTTGTTTCACACTTCTTTGTTAAGTGTAATGTATAATTCCACATGTGTAACTTCATAGTTTTGATGCCTTCAGTGTGATTCTACAATTTTCGTAGCCATGAAAATACAGAAAAATCTTTGAATGAGAAGATGTGTCCAAACTTTTGGTCTGTACTGTACATAACATTTATAAACATTCATCGTAGCCCAGACGTAACTATATGCCTTCTGTGAGTAACATTCATTGAGTTTCACCAGCAGTTATAAAACTTTCAATTCACTTCCATGTAACATTCCAGAGACTAGGATCCCGTAAGTAAGGATAAAATGTGCATTACGGACATGGAATACTTGTAGAAATAACTTTAAATTTACTTAAAAAAGTTTGGAGATGATCAGTGGTGGAATTTCAAGTCTCTCTCCAGATCTGTCAGTTTACCGATTGATGGAAACCTTTCACCGTTGGCATGCCCACGTTTTAGTTGCCTATAACGGGGGAACATAGGAATAAAAGTAAAATTACCTATTTAAGGGGTTGTCCCATTAGATTTTACCAGCTATAGCAGTGCTTGCTCTATAGGACTGAATTAAAGCCTATTTTACACGATCACCACTGATATCAATAGATGCCATCTAATACTATATTAATATCATGCACAAACTAGCAAATTCCCATAATTTCCCATCAAAACACAGTGAAAGATGTTTAGATAAGGAGATCTCTCCTAATGACAACCTATTTCATTGAATTTTATATTGATGAACTATCCTTCAGATAGGTCATCAATATGAGATTGGTGGGATGCGACACGGGCACTCACACTGATCAGATGTTCCAATGCCAACTGGATGTGATCAAGATGTGCTCAGATGTGGAATAGCCCAGCTCTGTCAACTGTATAGAAGCCATGGTTGGAATGGAGCTGTTCTGCTCTGCATCTAACCACATCCTGCCCCGCCAGCACCAGGATC
The DNA here is from genome assembly GCA_033576555.1 of Oophaga sylvatica. Lineage (NCBI taxonomy): Eukaryota > Metazoa > Chordata > Amphibia > Anura > Dendrobatidae > Oophaga > Oophaga sylvatica. The sequence continues at coordinate 270,077,602 of JARQOD010000003.1, read as the reverse complement.
AGCTTATAGGCATGGATGCCGGCTGTCGCGCCCCCACCAATCTGTTATTGATTACCTATCCTAAGAATACAGTAGGTCATCAATATAAAAGTACTGGACAACCTCTTTCATGATTAATATATATGTATCAGTATATGTGTATGCATCAGCTTTCATAGTGGATAACATACTGTATCAATTATAATAACATAATGTAGAAGAGAAATTATAGCATTGGTCACTAAATAAAACATGTATGAATGCTCGCCATAAGAGCTTGTAATCTACAAAGGAAAGGTAATCTACATAGAGTATGGAAAGAAATGGTCAACATAGAAGTAAGCAGCTGTACATATGTCAAGTGCAGGGAAGGTAGTGTTAAAAGAATTGCTCAGAAAATGGGATATGTAATAATACAAGATCAGTCATACCTATCAGCACTCAACTAGATCCAGCACAGGCCGCTCCATGATCTGCGGAGAGATAGGAAGCTTTGATGCCAAGATTCCAGCAACTACAATCTGTAATTGGTGACTTTGAGTAGCATGTCATCATAAAAAATTAGATGATGCATTGCTGAAGCCATCTGACAACTACTGACAATCATAGGCTGCAGTTGTCTGGTGGCTGGTGTGAGGGTAACATCCCTGCTTCCTATATCTATGCAGACCAACGAGCAGTCTGTGCTTGATCCAAGTGGCTGCCAGTATGTGAGTATGACTGAGTGTGTTATTTTTTGCATATCCCGTTCTCTGGCCAAAATTATATTTTGCATGGACAATCCATTTAAAGAGCCCATGCACCTTAGAAAAATTTAGAGAAATAGAAGAGAAAATGGTAGGCATGGAAGTAATAAGCGTCAGAAGTGTAGAAATAGCAGAATTCTAATAGGGAGGACATTACATACTGTTAGGGTTCTGCATATTGGAGACCAACCTAAATCATATACAGTACAGACCAAAAGTTTGGACACACCTTCTGATTTAAAGATTTTTCTGTATTTTCATGACTATGACTGTTAGGGTTCTGCATATTGGAGACCATCTCAAATCATATACAGTACGGACCAAAAGTTTGGACACACCTTCTCATTTAAAGATTTTTCTGTATTTTCATGACTATGAAAATTGAAAATTCACACTGAAGGCGTCAAAACTATGAATTAACACATGTGGAATTATATACTTAACAAAAAAGTGTGTACAGTAACAACTGAAATTATTTCTTATATTCTAGGTTCTTCAAAGTAGCCACCTTTTGTTTTGATGACTGCTTTGCACACTCTTGGCATTCTCTTTATGAGCTTCAAGAGGTAGTCACTGGAAATGGTCTTCCAACTACCTTGAAGGAGTTCCCAGAGATGCTTAGCACTTGTTGGCCCTTTTGCCTTCACTCTGCGGTCCAGCTCATCCCAAACCATCTCGATTGGGTTCAGGTCTGGTGACTGTGGAGGCCAAGTCATCTGGTGTAGCACCCCATCACTCTCCTTCTTGGTCAAATAGCCCTTACACAGCCTGGAGGTGTGTTTGGGGTCATTGTCCTGTTGAAAAATAAATGATGGTCCAACTAAACGCAAACCGGATGGAATAGCATGCCGCTGCAAGATGCTGTGGTAGCCATGCTGGTTCAGTATGCCTTCAATTTTGAATAATTCCCCAACAGTGTCACCAGCAAAGCACCCCCACACCATCACACCTCCTCCATGCTTCAATGTGGGAACCAGGCATGTAGAGTCCATCCGTTCACCTTTTCTGCATCGCACAAAGACACGGTGGTTGGAACCAAAGATCTCAATTTGGACTCATCAGGCCAAAGCACAGATTTCCACTGGTCTAATGTCCATTCCTTGTGTTCTTTAGCCCAAATAAGTCTCTTCTGCTTGTTGCCTGTCCTTAGCAGTGGTTTCCTAGCAGCTATTTTACCATGAAGGTCTCCTCTAAACAGTTGTTGTAGAGATATGTCTGCTGCTAGAACTCTTTGTGGCATTGACCTGGTCTCTAATCTGAGCTGCTGTAAACCTGCGATTTCTGAGGCTGGTGACTCGGATAAACTTATCCTCAGAAGCAGAAGTGCATCTTGGTCTTCCTTTCCTGGGGCGGTCCTCATGTGAGCCAGTTTCTTTGTAGCGCTTGATGGTTTTTGCAACTGTACTTGGGGACACTTTCAAAGTTTTCCCAATTTTTCGGACTGACTGACCTTCATTTCTTAAAGTAATGATGGCCACTCGTTTTTCTCTACTTAGCTGCTTTTTTCTTGCCATAATACAAATTCTAACAGTCTATTCAGTAGGACTTACAGCTGTGCATCCACCAGACTTCTGCACAACATAACTGATGGTCCCAACCCCATTTACAAGGCTAGAAATCCCACTTATTAAACCTGACAGGGCACACCTGTGAAGTGAAAACCATTTCCGGTGACTACCTCTTGAGGATCATCAAGAATGCCAAGAGTGTGAAAAGCAGTCATCAAAGCAAAAGGTGGCTACTTTGAAGAACCTAGAATATAAGACATAATTTCAGTTGTTACACACTTTTTTGTTAAGTATATAATTCCACATGTGTTAATTCATAGTTTTGATGCCTTCAGTGTGAATGTACAATTTTCATAGTCATGAAAATACAGAAAAATCTTTAAATGAGAAGGTGTGTCCATACTTTTGGTCTGTACTGTACATGTTCCAGAAAACTCCCTTAAGAACTGATTTTAGTGATAACTGATATAGTCTCATTGGTATAAGTAAAAAAAATGTGTATTTATTTTTCCAACAGTTTGGATAAGAATAGCAGTAGTAATATTAGATATATCTAATATTATTATATTGTAATATAATATATTAGATTAGATAGTAGCTGAAGAAGCCTATTTAGCAATTTCAGGTGTAAAATTGTATAGGAAGAAAGAAAAAAAAAACACTAGAAATATATTGAAAGCTTTTAATAACATATACTCAGAAACTGATGAAATGATAAACTGAGCTTTCTCTCACCCTCCCGGGTCCTGAAATGTCACTACACTGTTCTGGTCTATGTCGATGTGCTGCCGCAGTGACATAAGTTTGACAGCGCTGTGACCAATCACTGGACTAAGTGATTTGTACCACCTTAAATGTGAAGAGACCTCTGCAGCTGATCAACAAAGACTAGTGCAGCACTAGAGTGGCATCTCTGGTTCTGGTGAGGATGTGAAAAAGCTAAGTTTGTTATTTTATCAGTCTGTGAGCATACAGTATGGAGTAATAAAAGTTAAAACATAACAATCTATTATATTCTATGTGCACAACTAGATATCAGTTTAAAAACGTCCAGGACGCCAAAGAGAAGCCTTGGACTATGTGCACACCATGTTTAAGTCCTCTGTTTAATGCATATGCCAGAAAAAGCTTTCACTGTGTATGTTAAACTGAGGCTGTGATAGTTCCCTAAGAATGGCATCTGTCAACCAGAAGCTTCCATGTTATAGAATGTATCTGCATAACATACAGTACATTCCAAAAGACTCCTCAACACAATCTGTGTGCACATACCCTAAAACGTTGGATTAGTGATAGCAAGACCATTATTGAATACGAGGGGATGATAGTGTAGATTAGATACAAACTGAAACTTAAATACTGGGGGTGGACAAGATGGAGGGGTTATAGTACGAGATTTATAGAAAAACACGAAAAGTACTAATGTCAGAAAGCTAGCTGCCCTATTGCCTGCTGGTCCTTCTGTATTTTTTAAGGGGAAGCATGGTTATATATAATGTGAGTGGTTTGGACAACAGCATGGGGGCTAAGACTCCTAGAGAATATATGGGTACCCAAACCGCTCACCATCTTAGGCCCCTTTCATAAGTCCGTATATTTCCAGTACCAGAAAAAATGGTACCAAAGATATCCGTGTCCTTGTATCCTTGTGTGTACTACGTGCGGCACACGTGTGGCAACCGTGTGCCGCATCAGTACCACATATCTAAGCGCTGTTCCCCGGCGGCAGGGGCTGAACGCGGCTTTCATTGCAAACAGAGGAGAATGAATGAATGAGACGCTGCGATCTCATGCTCAAAGACTAGCGGTGATGTCACTGAGTCTGTGCTCGCTGTCGGCATGAACTCCTGTGACCTCAGGACTATGGGAAAATGCATGTCACCGCTAGTCAATGAGCCTGCGGCTGCAGCATCTCATCCATTCGCATTTAGCACCGCTCCGGTTGTAAACTGAATATTCCCCTGATATGGATTACGCCGTGGGACATAACACTGGACAGGTATGGTATATTGTTGCTTTATTATTGCTTTATTATTTTATTTTTATTACAGAAGATCGAGGGTGTTGCTTGGATTAGCAGTAGAATAAATATGGCAAAACTGTGTGGTGTTTGATTTCATTAAAATACTTTATTCTGGCTGTGTGTTTATTTAACCCCTTGCCAACTATAGGATTAGTAATGGAGAGGTGTCTTATTGACAACTCTCCATTACTAACCCGTGGGCTTGATGTCACTTTACAATAGAAAGGTGACATTAACCCCACAAACATTAACCCCTCTTGCCACCGCTACAGGGCAAGTGGGAAGAGCCTGGCAAAGCTCCAGGACTGGCGCTAAGAAATGTACCTTTTCTGGCCAGCTGCGGACTGCTGTTTTTAGGCTGGGGGGCCCATTGCCTTACCAGCCTGAGAATAGCAGCCCACACCTGAGTTTTGCCGGGTTGGATCAAAAACATAGGGGGAACCCACGTCGGGTTTTTCAATCATTCATTCTCCCCTGCTCGCGCTGATCGACGGCAGAGCAGAAAAGAATGGATGAAAGCCGCATTCAACACCTGTCACCATGGAACAGCGCTTACAGGTGTCGGCAAAAAACAGACATGTCAGCGTGTTTTGCCCACGGACACACGGTCCGTGGAAACAAACTGACATGTGCACAAATAAATGGGTCTACGTGAGTACATGTCTCCGGTACGTGTCAAAACTGTCACCACATGTATTGGAGACACGGACGTGTGAAAGAGGCCTTAAAGGGAGTCTGTCAGACAAACTGACATTATAACCTAAAGTATGAAAGCACAATGCTTGGTAGGAAATCTAGGCCTTATAAAAATTGAAAATTCAGGCCGGTTTCACACTTCTGTGAAATACAGACCGTTTTCTCCTAACCGCTGGGAATCCAGACTTGAGTTAGCTGCTTTATTAACATACATGAATCAGTTAGCACAGGTTGTGAGACCCAGCGGTTGGGCTAGGTCTTCCAAGGCAAGGAAAGTCTGTGTTGCTTAGGAGACTGTAGTGATGGGTCATTTGCGAACAATCTGGTACAAAGAACCAGCTCCCTGCTGTGAACGATGGGAGCTGGCACCCGAGTGAGAGCCACTAAAATTTCTGAATGGCTCTCACTGGGCATAGAATCCAGGTGTTTGGCAAACGTAACTCCGGCAACCCAAACAAAACTCCACCCACTCATCAATTTAATTGGTTGTTAGCAAGTTGGCGGAGTTTCTGTCATAGGTGGGCGGGGTTTCAGATGCATTACATCAGCATAAATACGTGTTCACATAATGTGAACACATATTTAATAGGGATCCATTTAGGATCCAAAAGGAGCCGTGTCTTTTAGGTGAGCGGAACCATGAGAGCTGGATTACCAAAAAGAGCTGGAATGCCCATCACTATAGGAGAGAACAGAACCCAACCATCCTGGATTCAATGGGACTGTCCCAATTTGAGGGGGCAGTACCGCTGTCCTGGCAGATCAGGGCTTTGTCTTGACTTCCAATACTCACTTCTCTCTGCCTGCAAAGTCTTCTCTCAGCATCTCCATCACTCTGTAGCTCCTCCTCCTAGGGGGAGGGACCACCATCTTTAAGTAAGATAAATAATTCTCTCCTTTCCTTGTGATCTGGTCTCATAGGGAGTCAAACCCACAATTTGTATCATTGCAGGCACCCACGGAATAAAGCATAATGTGATCCCATTTGGAATATTCAGTTCAGCTCTTGGCACAAGTTCATAGAAACAATGTGCTGGAGATAAAAAAAAATACAAAGAAGAGCCAAAAAACTGATACAGAAAATTGAGGATTTTAGTTATGACGAAAGACAAAAAGAATTAATTTTGAGAAGAGACTTCTAGGGCTATGTTCACACGTTGCTTTTTTGCTGCTTTTTTTCTGAATGCAAATCAGATCTCTTTGCAGTAAAAAAAAATCTGGAAACAGAATGCAGGTTTCACTGGCTTTTTATGCTTTTTTTCTGCATTTTTGCTGCTTTTTTCAGGATCTCAGAGTTCAGATTTGCTTTCACCTTGCAAGCATGAAAAATGAAAGGTGTTAGGCCACCAATGCAAAACGTATGTGAAACATAAAACATTTATGGAAAAAGGGGCAATTTGATCAAAATATTTAGTAGAAAAAGTTTTTTAAGTATGAAAAAATTGAAAAAATGATTCCAGGTTCAAATTCAACCTACGACAACATCTGCATTGCATTTGCATATTCTCCCCATGTTTGTGTGGATTTTGTCCCACACTCCAAAGACATACTGATAGGGAATTTAGATAATGAGGATAGCGAGTGTAAAGGCACTGTCACACTTAGCGATCGCACTAGCGATCATGACAACGACACGACCTGGCGCGATCGCTAGTGCAATCGCTATGTGATCGCTAGTTAGATTCCAAACACAAAGATCTCATCAGAGATCAGCGATCTGTATAACGACCTCTGTGGTCGTTGGGAAAACCTAGTCCCACCTGCGACGCTGATGAAGTCGTTCATAAAGGGTGTCACACTCAGCAATTCAGGCTCACCAGCGGGACACCAACGACCAAAAAACGGCTCAGAACGTTCATAAGCGATCAGTGACATCTCAGCAGGGGCCACTCGCTGCTACATGTCACATACAGCTAGTCGCTAACGAGATCGCTACTGAGTCATAAAATCGGTGACTCTTTAGTGATCTCGCTAGCGATCTCGTTTAGTGTGACAGTACCTTAAAGTGATGTGGAATATGATAGTGCTGTATAAGCAAAGCTTAAATAAATAATGTGTACTAACATCCAAGCTTATGTGAGCACACCAAGACATTTTAGTTTAAACTTGTTTTTTTGTTCAGCAAAAACTAATAGCAGTGTCTTTACAGCTTTTTTGTACTTACTCATTGCCTTCGATGGGTGGAAAAATGCTGTAAAAATGCTGAAAGAATTAACATGTTGCAGAGGCTCCGGACTGAGGTCTAAGGGCTAACATTTCTCCTTGTGGAGAGGGACATATCGGCTCTGGCATGCCAAGCTAAGAAGGCTTATTTACCGTGCAATGCTCCTCTGGGAAATTTAATAATTTAAATTATGTATGTCATTCTCCACAAGCAGAAACGTTAGCCCTTAGACCTCAGTCCAGAGCCTCTCACCTAGCCAAATCACTTCTCATACTTTGCACTGATGAGGTGCAATACCTCAAAACACCATGCCTGCAAATTGAGATTCTGATTTGACTTTAGTCCTAAATCACATTTAAAGGCTCGTTAAAGGTTTAATAGTGACTTGCAGGAAGAGCCCATTTGCATATTACATTTCCCAGAGGTGCATTGCACGGCGAATAAGCCTCCTTACCTTGGCATGCCAGACTCGGTAAGTCACTCTCCACAAGGAGAAATGTTAGCCTTAAGACCTTGGTAAAGTGATGCATTTATTCAAAAATGCAACATGTCCTGCATGTACAAAAATCCTCCACTTACACGCCTAGGCAACCTATCAATTAGGTTATCAATGATGGTCTGATGAATGCTCTGCAAAGCTAAATACAGTTGAGTAAATTATCAAGATCCCACTGCGGGCAGCTCCCTTTGCAATTGCTACCAGTGACCTCCCAGATCTCTGCGAAGGGAGACAAGTCGGGAGATGCAGCATGTCATGGTAGCATGTTTAGGCTATGCATGCTGGCAGTAGCATGGGTAACATGCGGTCTTGTGTTATGTTTAAAAATAGCTCCTGGGTCTCTTTGAAGAAATGGCTGTACCGCTGGTTCGACAATCAAATCAATGTCAGGGGGGTCAGGCTACCATACAGTATGCCACCCCACACCATTAAAAACCATTGCCTTGGTGTTCTCAGTTTTTGTGCTGATCTTAAAGAGGTTGCCCACCCCTGAAGAAATTTTCAGCAAGTCCTACAGTTTGATGAATCACTGTACACCTCAATGACCACACTCTGCAACATTACACTGTCTATATGGCTGAGTTGCTGTTGTTCCAATTCTCAATAATACCACCAATACCACACTTAAGCTCAGTTAACTCTTTATAACCACCTATTCTTTCACAAATTAGGGCTCATTCAGATGAACATGGACCTCGGTCCAATTGTAAGGAGGGTCAAGGATTAACCCTTTAAATGTTTATGCTGCTTTGTATATATTTAGTCTATTGCTGTTGGATAATGTGTGAAATATGTTCTGCTAAAATGTACAGTCAATGTTTATATAATAGGGACAGTGCAGTATTTAGTTTGGCCACAAGATGGTAGTATAGAGTTCGCTGCAGTGTACATAGTAGTATAGTTAGTAAATAGCTGTAGGAAGTTTCTAGATGTAGGAGGAGCTGCTGTGAGTTAAGTGAGTGTAGATGATGGGAATAGCTCAGATAGGGCGGCACGCCCGAAGTGTCCACAAGGGCTCTGTGCCCTGGACACTATAGCAGCTACGCAACGTTGTGAGAAAAGCTGAGAAGCCCGGGCACAGTCAAATGGGTGCTGAATAAAGATGGAGCATCCGGAGAAGCTTCAGTTCATGGCAGAAGCAGAAAGAGAGAAGGAGACGTGGTCCAAGAGTCGTGCAGGGTGCAGAATATTCATGATGTGGCAGATCCTCAATAGGTCTGGAGCTGGCAAGTCTGAGGCGAAGCAGATGAGTGGGATCCCCTATGTACTGAGGTCCTACAGTAGTGAAGCTGCGGTTACCGCCTAAGGCGCTATTAACCCATAAGGCATGTGAGGGCGAAGAAAGTGAGAAAGGGAAAGAGCAGGAGGAATACTGTGTGGACTGTGATGTAACTGATGTGTCTGAGACCGTTGAAGAAAGTAAAATCATTGATTTAGCATCAGAACCGATATCTGTGTCCGTTATTTTCATCCTGAGCACTGGAACTAAGTGTGCAGGAGCTGTGTCGCACCGCAGTGGAAGCTCTGACCGTGGACCAGCATCCCGAACAGGTACACCGGTAGAAGCTGATGGTTTGTCTGTGGATGGAGGTCAGGACACCAGAGCCCCGGTGTCCTCGGCTACGACTACCGTCCTGGCCCCATACTACACGATGACACACTGCAGTGCATGGACTGGCCATGGGTCACATGACTGGAGCGTGACAGCTCCATATATTTCTATGAGGATGTCACGGTTGGGTCAGGAGACTCGAGGTCAGTCCATGCATTACAGTTCATGATGGAATTAAGATCCACAGATGTCTGCATGAACCCTTATATTGAATGACTAGGAACTGAATTTTATACACCTGTGGCATTGGAAATGAATGAAAAACCTGAATTCAAGTGTATTCGGACACTTCAGTGTGCCTTAATACTTCTGTTCTTATTGTGCAAGTGGAGCATACAAAGGTGTATGAGTAAAATTGAGAATATGTGGTGGTAACAAGAGGTGTTAGGGAATATCAGATGTCAGAGAAAAGAAGGATTGAGTATATGTGTCACGATGTGACAGAAGCGGTGTGTGACCAGACCCAACGGATGGTCGGTCAGCTTATGGCACAACACACAAGAGAATACCAGGGACACAATAACAATGGTGGGCCCTGTTGATAGGGAACGGGAGAATGGACACCTCCTGCACTCACCTAAGGATGTGCCCTGATCTCACTATCGTCCCTATACAAGTTCTTTCACCCGGTTGCAGAGCAGGATACCTAATCCCTCACTTGCCTTGCTCTTATCCCTAAGTAAGGAATCAGCAGGTGAGAGCACTGGTCCCACCACTGAACTAAAACAACAAAAGGAATGGAAAGACAGACACCAAAGGGATGAGGTAACAAAAATACAATACTTAGCTTTCTGCTGCAAAGCCCCGCACAGCAGGATAAAGACACCAGATCAATGTATTCAGCTGAAGCAGCGCTGCACCCTGGAAGCTCCCGTCTCCAGCTAGTCACTGCAGATTGCTCTAACACCCACAGTCAGCTGATGCATCAGTTGACCTGTTGAAGGATGGTGGGAGTGGTCACCATCACATCAGCTGACCCAGCAGCAATGCAATTACACCAGCAGGCCAGCGGGGAAACACTGACATTAACCCCCAATGGCCTGAAAGGAAAAAAGTTTTAAAAAAGGAAAAAAGTTTTAATCTAAGAAGCCAGATCTGCCACAGCTGCAAAAATGGATCATGATAAAATATGTTAAATTGTTGCTTATGGTATTTGAAGTAAAATTTTCAGTGTCACCCTGAAATTTACATTTTCAGAGTGCTACAGTAAATTTTTTTCCACTTTAAATTTTTATTCTTTTGGCATTTTACTAATTTGTCGTAACATTGATGTGAACAACTTTTTTTTTAATTTCAACATTTTTATTGATTTTACATATTCAATTCATATGTAGTATAGAATATAGTAAATACAGAGCAGCCCCTCACACAGTATTACTATGACCTGAAGGAGCTCACATCTCATTAATGAAAACCGCCTCACAGGCAGACTTGTCTAGTTGCCCATAGCAACCAATCAGAGCTCAGCTTTCACTTTACCTCAGCAGCTTCAGTGATGAAAGCTCCCTGTATAGTAAGCAATAATGACAATCTTACTATGAGGCATTTTTCGCTTGACCAATATTGCTGCTCAGTAAGGCTGCTTGCACACACTTTACCTCAGCAGCTTCAGTGATGAAAGCTCCCACACGCATGTGATCCATGCGTGCACAGTGCAAGTGTCCATTGTGTGTGTGAGTACACATGTGCTCTGTTCGTCCGTGTGCGTAGGGTGCATCCATCTGAGTGTGTTTGCATGCGTGTGTGGTCCTTGCGTGCGTGTGTGTGGTGTGCATGTGGTATTTATGGGGTGGTGTTGTGGTATTCTTTGGGTGATGTTTGTGTTGTGTGTGTCTAGAGTGGTCTGGTGTTTGTGTGGTGTGTTGTGGCATTTGTGTGGTGTATGTGTGCTGTCTGTGTGATGTTTGTATGGTGTTTGTGAAATGTTTGTGTGTTGTGTGTGGTGGTGCGGCCCCTTTAGCAGCGACTAGTGTTGAGCGATACTTTCCGATATCCCTAAGTATCGGAATCGGAATGGTATCGCCGATACCATTAAAATATCGGCGATACCCGATACCGATACTGGAAGTCCCATGTAAGTCTATGGGAACAAAATATCGGAACTAAAAAAACCCCATTCTTTCCTTGTAAACACTAAATATACACACATAGAATATATATATATATATATATACATGTCATTGTGACATATATATATATACATATATGTATAGTTTATACACTTCTACATAGTAAAATAGCCTCTGATTCAATTGCCGGGTAAAGCCGGCTTCAGTGAAAAGACAGAAGCACCCGACATGAAATGACACTTGGTGTACATAGGGTTAACCATGTCTTTTCATGTCCTTTGCTATCTGATTTGCACAAACAATTAAATCAGTCTATGTGTGCAAAATTTCACACCTGTAGGGGTTAATTAAAGGTGTAAATTCGTTGTAAAAAAACCGGACTTTTTTGCTACGAATTTACACCTTTAATTAACCCCTACAGGTGTGAAATTTTGCACACATAGACTGATTTAATTGTTTGTGCAAATCAGATAGCAAAGGACATGGTTAACCCTATGTACACCAAGTGTCATTTCATGTCGGGTTCTGCATTTTCACAAAAGCCGCCAATTGAATTAGCGGCTATTATACTATGTAGAAGTGTATGAACTATAAATATATATATATATGTGTCACAAACTCAATGACATGTATATATATATATGAGGTGTAAAATTGCTGAAAAAAAATGCGTGGGCTCCCGCCCTATTTTCGCAACCAGACAGACAAAGCCAGTGAGTGGGGGCAGATAATAATAGCCCAGAGAGGGACCATTATTTTTGGCCCCCCCGGCTACTAACATCTGCCCCCAGACACCCCAGAAAGGGCAAATCTCTAATTAGATTTGCCCTTTCTGGCACTTTGCCCGTCTATTCCCATTGCCCTGTAGCGGTGGCGAATGGGTTAATAAGGGGTTAAAATGACCTTGCAATTGAAAGGTCACTTTAAGCCAGGTTAATAATTGAGAGCTGTCAATTAGACAACTATCAATTATTAATCCTATTGTATGAAAGAATAATCAAACACACACACTTTAATAAAAAAGAAGTTTAATGAAATAATCACACAGTTTTTGACCATATTTTATTTACCTGCTAAAACCATTTCCTGTAATAAAAATAAAATAATAAAGCAAAATTATTCTTACCAATCCGATGCACAGTCAGGTCCCACGGTGTAATCCTTCAGAAAGGGTTAATGTTTACTGCAGGGACCGCAGCTAATGCTGCAGCCTCACAGTAAACCCCCAAATGAATGAGTTCCTCTCCTGGCTGACAGGAGAGGAAGTGGAAAGCTTAATTGATTGCTTTCCACTTTCACTTCAGGTCAGCCAGGGACACCATCAGTGACGTCAGAGGGAACTGATTAACAAAAATAGGGGTTCCCTTCGAAAAAAAAATGGCGTGGGGTCCCCCCTATTTTTGTTAACCAGCCAGATGAAGCAGACCGCTGAGGCCTGGATTTTCAGGCTGTTAAGGAGCCAAGATCCATGGACCTTGCCAGCCTGATAATACCAGGCCACAGCAGTCTGCATATCTTGGCTGATTAACAAAAATAGGGGATCCCCTCGAAAAAAATTAGCGTGGGGTCCCCCCTATTTTTGTTAACCAGCCAGATGAAGCAGACCGTTGAGGCCTGGTTTTTCAGGCTGGTAAGGATCCAATATCCATGGACCTTGCAAGCCTGATAATACCAGGCCACAGCAGTCTGCTTAGCTTGGCTGGTTAACAAAAATAGGGAATCCCCTCGAAAAAAAACGGCGTGGGGATCCCCCCTATTTTTGTTAACCAGCCAAGTAAAATGCAGACTGCTGCGGCCTGGTATTAAAAGACTGTCAAGGCCATGGATTTTGGCCCTCAACAGCCTGATAATACCAGGCTACAGCAGCCCCACATTTGGCGCATCAAAAGATGTGCCAATTGTGGCACTTTACCCGGCTCTTCCCACTTGCCCTGTAGCGGTGGCAAGCGGGGTAATAAGGGGTTATTGTCACCGTTGATTGCACGGTGACAATAAGCCCGGTTAATAATGGAGAGGTGTCAATAAGACACCGATCCATTATTAATCCCAAAGTTATTAAATGTTTAAAAAAAAGACAAAGCAAGAAAAAAGTCTTTTAATGAAATAAAAGAGACAACACAGTTTTCATTTTTTTTATTACTCTCTCATTCCTGTGACGCCATCGATCTCCTGTAAAAAAATTAAAAAAAAAAACCAACAGTATACCACCTGTCCGACGCAGTCCATAGTAACGATTGTCCCACGACGATCCAGCTCTGCTACATCGGAATGCCAGGCAGAGCCTGTCATCCCGGCGCAGCACAGCTGCTTACCAGCTTCCCCGGCGGTGACGTCATCGGACTGCTTTACGGCCGCGATTACCCAGCAGTCACTGCAGTTATCGCGAGATACTGCATGTGACCGCCGGGGAGAAGAGGATGGCGGCCATTAAGCAGCCCGGGATGTGACCGCCGGAGATCTTCTGCCAGGTAAGTGCCGCTGACTCCTGACAGACCCGACCGACGGACACTGACATTGACAGTGACAATTCCGATTCCGGTATCCGATATGACGAAAATATCGGAACTCGGGATCGGAATTCCGATACAGCCAATATCGGCCGATACCCGATATTTGCAGTATCGTATCGCTCAACACTAGCAGCGACTCTTTGGCGCCGTCGCTATAATCCGTCCCTGTAAGTCACAACTGTTGTTTTCCCCTCAGCACTTTTACTTTCACCTTCACATTTCTCCATTATATGTATAGGGCCTAACTTCGGGGGCCCCAATCTCATGACGGGGGGATGCTAGCGAGATTTCACGTGCGCAGTATTCTGCTCCTGTGGGTGGAGAGGGGGCGTGCCAAATTTCACCCAAATCGCGTGAGAACTGTGGATTTGTATAGAGCGGGCTACTACAGATTTTGAGTTTTATATATATAGATAGTATGGTGGTGATATCAGTCTTAGTACAGTATTTCTGGTTAATGATCGGTATGCTGGTATTATCATTATAGTGTATGCTGGTAATATCTTATTTGTGGTAATATTGGTCTTGGTAGTCACATTTGGTAATTATCAGCATGGTGTCATTGTAGTAATATTATTTAACCTTATAACCTTATATTGTGGTATTATTGATCCTATTAGTTATGCAGTAAATCTTGATTTCATTCAACTTCAGGCACAGTCATATTTCTAATAGAGACCCCATCTGGTGTGACATGTATGTGGAGGATCTGAATGGGCCTTTGAGGTTTGAAATACCAGGGTTGAAGTTCAGTCGTAGTCTGACCCTGGGAAAAGAACAAGTGGAGTCCCTTATAAGGAGAACCCTTCAAGTTATAAGTCTCCAAATATAATTAAATCAGCAGAAAATCTACTATTAATGAAAATAGATAAAACTGCAAATCATAAGAAAATAAATATAGATTATTTCAAAAACTACCAAATACTTCAGAAATCTGCAGGTCTGACTAAAGAAACTTTGTTTTTTTGTAGTGATAAAACACAAATATAAACAGCGAAGATTGAAACTGAGGGAACCTACTATATAATCGTCTAATTCAATCTGTAACGGAAATCCCACATCGCTGATTGGTCGCGCCCGGCCGGACTGCTCGCAGCAGAAGTACCCGATCGACGGTCTCCACGTAAACCCCAGCAGCAGCCTCCACGTACACCCCACCAGCAGCAGCCTCTATATACCACAGCAGCAGCAGCCTCTATATACCCCACCAGCAGCAGCAGCCTCTATATACCCCAGCAGCAGCAGCCTCTATATACCCCAGCAGCAGCAGCCTCTATATACCCCAGCAGCAGCAGCCTCCACATATACCCCAGCAGCAGCAGCCTCCACATATACCCAAGCAGCAGCCTCCACATATACCCCAGCAGCAGCAGCCTCCACACATACCTCAGCAGCAGCAGCCTCCACATATACTCCAGCAGCAGCCTCCACATATACTCCAGCAGCAGCCTCCACATATGCCCCAGCAGCAACCTCCACGTACACCCAGCAGCAGCCTCTATATATACCACAGCAGCCTCTATATACACTCCAGCAGCCACTATATACACCCCAGCAGCAGCAGCCTCTATATACACCCCAGCAGCCTTAAGTTCTATGAGCAATGACATTTAATGATAACGTATATATTTTACCTGGAAAATCCTGTGTATTCATTGCATTATTCTTAAATCTTCATAAATAAACTGCATTCATATTCTAGAATACCAGATGCGTTAGAATCGGGCCATCATTTAGTCATTGAATAAGAAAGTAATTTTTTTACACTACGTTAAGAATAAGAAATTTAAAAAGCAAAGTGTTGCCACTCTCAGAAAAATCTGAATTAAAGAATGGAGGAAGACGAACGGCCCTTCCATCAAATGGCTTATTTTCTACTGTATATACACAAGACAATGGAATCACAGACAATACGATAAAGCAATAACCCGGATATTTTTCAGGAAAAGGAATCCTGTACATTTAGCTATTTCCATTTTTATTTCAACTGTAAGCCTACCTCCTCGAGAACTACGTTGTAGGAAATATGTTTCGATTCTACAGCTGTTGTTCAACCATTTCAGCTGGAGAGACTGTGTAACTCATAAAATGTTAATTACGGTATATCTCCATCTTCTTACTGCCTCAGCTGTCTCTCTTCCATGTGCTCTTGTGACATCATGTTCCCTGGTCTTATAGGCCGGCGCAGACAGCAGATGACACTAGAGTATTCAGGTAGTTAATGTTTGACTTCTCTGTGGACTTTATTCCTCATCAGTCTACTAACCACTGCACCAGCTCTTTAATCAAGGACTCTGCTGCAAGCCCGACTATGCTAAATTGAGGTGTCATTTCTGCTGACCCTTTGTGCCAGCTTTATAATCAATGCTTGTTCTACAGTTCTATTATATTGGTAGGTCAACTCTGCTAAACTTTTGTGCCTTGCTGCAAACCTAGCTCTGCTACATAATTAGGTAAGCAATGCAGAACTTCTGTCCCAGCTGTCCAATCAAGTTTCTCTACTGCAAACATAGCTCAACTATATCTCTGGGTCAAGTCTGCTGTACTGTTGCTCCCAGCTGCAAACACAGCTCTAAAGCACCATTGGGTCTACTGTGCTATATCACTGTGATGGGTATGCCTTAGAAATGATTTCAAACCCAGCTATGGTAAATCTGTGCCTAGCCTCTGGGTTAACTCTGTTATATTGTTGGTCCAGCTCTGTACTCGAACTCTGCTATTTTGCTGTGCTAGCCTGACTAATGGAGGCACAACACCTGCTATAATATTGAGCCTACTAAACTTTGTGTCTGTTGATATTTCTTCTACTTAATTACTCCAATAACAGCTGTTCCTGGTCCTCATCTTCTACATTCTGATCTGCTTTGCTGCTCTAGCGCCATCTGTTTGTGCTGCATTAGACCTGCTGTTCAAGACTTAGGGCTTCATGGATCCACCAACAGCGCATGTTGAGACATAGCGCAATCCAGTGCTTCAAGTGGAAAAAGTGTGGTTTATCTACCTATTAAATACAATGTTTTAGCTCTGCTATAGACTTTTCTCATACATTGAGTAAACTATCCAATTTTTATTATATATTTGATTGCTATTTGTTTTGTATAGGTTAAACAGGGTGTCCTTTTTTCCAGATTGTTATTACTTGATATAGATATATTGTGATAACTATTTAGTCCTCTATACTCTCCCAGCTTTTGTATGTTTGGACTTTGTACATTCAGACTGACTTTCTTATCAGAGGTACTTTTTGAGATCTTGGGGGTTTCTGTTAGTGTGCTCTTCTTTGGTTGGATCCCCTTTTGAAGCTCATACTTTGTCCTTGTACCAAAACTTGATATCTTATGTTAGGTTGCCCCTTCCTAGCTTAGATCCAGAGGGCTACTACTTATATTTGACCTATTGTTTAATTTCATTTTCTACTACTCCAATTTTATACTCTCTTGCACTGCTTTCTCCTTTCCCTATCTTCTATTTTCTCCCTTTCCATATGCAAATGTGTGTTCTCTATAAATTGCTTCACTAGCTTTCCATGGGTCAATAACTCCCAGAAACCAGCTTAAATTTACAGTATGCATAAAATAGTGCTCTTTATCCTAAGTCATATTACAAGACTCATTAAAGGGTTGATTGTGACTTGTAGGATCGCTACTTCCAATAGGTGGCGCTATAGAGCACAAGTCCTCTTTGTTTGAAGAGGCAATTTGCATATTAAAATTTCCCAGAGGAGCATTGCACGGCGAATAAGCCTCCTTACCTCGACACGCCAGAGCTGGTATGTCACTCTCCACAAGGAGAAACCTAGACCTTAGTCCAGAGCCTCTCATCTAGCCAAATCAGATCTCTCCTACTTTGCACTGACGAGGACCAATAGTCCGAAACACCGTGTCTGCAAATGGAGATTCTGATTTGGCTTTTATCCTAAGTCATATTACAAGACTCGTTAAAGGGTTGATTGTGACTTGTAGGATCGCTACTTCCAATAGGTGGCGCTATAGAGCACAAGTCCTCTTTGTTTGAAGAGGCAATTTGCATTTTCAAAGCTGATCATTTACCTGCAGTGAAAAATTCATTACTCAGTAGTAAAATACAGCCAATCTAATCTGCAGACCTAAAGGAATTACAGTAAGATTACATAGGCATTTTATATGTTTTGATCTTGATTAATCTCAATTCCAAAAACATTGGGATGCTCTGTAAAATGTAAAGAAAACAAAAAAAATGCAATGATTTGGAAATTTCTTATCAATAATTTATTCACAACAGAACATAGAACACATAGAACACATCATAAGTAGAGATGGGCGAACCTGAACATTAAAGTTCGTGGTCCATACCAAACACCTACTGTTCGGACACAGACCCTGAACATTGACTTCACCAGGAAGTCTTTGTTACTGTTCAGGTTCGGCACCCCGAATATTTGTAGAGTTGATGCCACCCTTGTATTGGCAAATGACATCAAGCCCAAGGCTTAGTAATGAATAGGCATCTATAAGACACGTATCCACTACTAATCCTATAGTTATATTATAAATAAACACACAGTCAGTATAAAGTCTTTTATTTAAAATAAAAAAACAGTTTTACTTTCTTATTTAAAAATAATAAGCAAAGTTATACTCCCCCAACGTCCATTCCATTGAAGCCATCATACCCTGTAAAAAAACAAAACTAAAAAACAACCATATCCCTCACCTGTCCAACATTCTGTCCCTCGCCGTAATCCGTGTCTGCGATAAAATAGCTATCAACCTGGAGGGTGAAAAGATGCGACCAAGCTGAAAACCACTGGAGAATGAGGAGCCTCAGTGACTAGCGGTGTCGTCATCGAGGTTACCGTAGGTCACTGAGTCTTCGTTCCCAGCCGTACCAATGAACTGTGGTGACCTCAGTGAGATCACCGCTAGCACAGTGAGAAAAAGTCTCACGGTGTAGCGCTGAGCTCAGTGAGTTCACCAAAGTTCACTGTGAGAATTTTATTTACCGTCTTTTGCGGTTTATAAGACGCATCCGATTATAAGACGCACCCCAAATTTTGAGGAGAAAAAAGGAAAAAAATATATTTTTTAATAAAATGGTGCTTCATACAATTCAGGCGTCTTATTGCTTACTGGGAGTGGTGGCTGCGGTGAAGCGGGGTCCCTGAGTCGCTGTTGGCGGAGGCATGAGTGGGGCGATGCTGCGGACCTCAGACTGGGAAAAAAGGGTGTTCGGATGTGCGACGCTGCGTGTGTCCGGTAGTGCAGGCCGCGGTGGAGCAGGGTCCCAGGGTCACTGGTGGAGGAGGCAAGAGTGGCGCTGCGGGTGTTCGGTGGTGCCGGGGCTCTACCAACATTTTGTGAAAGCCCACAGCCCCCGCACTGTTTACTATGCTGTGGACTCAGGGAAAATGGCTGCGCAGGGTGGCGCATGTGCAGATGGAGATCTTGGCGTTGAGATCTCATTCCCCGAGATCTTGGTGCCAAGATCTCCATCTGCGCCTGCGCCGTATCTGTGGCCATTTTCCTGGAGACATCGCGTAGATGCAGGCGTGGATGGAGATTTCGGTTATCCTCCATTTGCGCCTGCACCAAGTGAGAAGCCGGGCCCCAGAAGAAGAATGACGGCCGGTATATGCCGCCGCCGCAGGGCTACCGCCCGCCGCTGTACCCCACCGCTCGCCGCCTTATCACTACCGCAGGACCACCAATCGCCGCTGTACCACCATCGCACACTGCAGGATCACCGCACCACCACCGCAACACCCCCAGCTCCAGGCCGCAGCATTGACCCTCGGTAAGAACAGCGTTCGGTTTATAAGATGCACCCCATTTTCCCCCTAATTTCGGGGATCATAAAAGTGCGTCTTATAATCCGAAAAATACGATATTTATTTATAGCGCCAGTTCTGGCATGGGCTGATGAAGACTCCCATCAGCCGCGCCTAATGTCACTCTTATTACATCTCGGTAGGACTCACTCCTTGGGCTGTCTTTTTCCTATTAATAATGCACTACTATTGGGATAGACTTAGGGGTTGATATAAAAGTCCCTATTCATGTCAAGTTACCAAGGGTCAATTTCTGGACAGTGGGACTGGTGACTGGAACTGATTGTTCGATCACCAGAGAACTCTGGTTTGATCCCGCTTAGCCAGTCACTCGCCCTCTAGTGAGGAAAAATATTACCCTTCTCTTGATGGTTAGCACCACTTAAGTGGAGATATCTGTATTTTCTCCCCTATCTGTGCTTAAATGTCTATTAACTGTTATTATCTATTTTAATTAACAAATATATAAAAAATTATGTTTTAAATATTTTCTATACCCATTGCTGCTACTCTATTCCTGATTGGGCAACACTGACAAGTGAAGTTATTCACTATTGCTGCTAAAGTATAGTCTCAGGTTCGAAGCAGAAGTGGATGGTGAGATGTGGAGCCTGAAAGTCAAAAGTTCAAAATATTATTACCTTTTTACTCATCTGTGTTTATTAAGGTTTATCATAGTATATTCTCTAGTCCAGACAGCATCTACAGTATTTCATGGAAGACTTTGCATATATCAGCAAGAAAATGCTAAACCACATGCTGCATCCATCACAACACTAATGTATGGCTTTAAAGAAGAGTTTAGGTGATGATCTTGCCGCCTGCAGTCCACATTATGAAATGTAAAATCTGGCAAAGATGACCAAGGATTGTGGAGCAGCTAGAATGGTACATCAGAGAAGAATGGAACAACATTCCTCTCCCGAAACTCCAGCAATTGTCTCCTCACTTCCCAGTCGTTTACAGACTGCTGTAGAAAGAAGAGGGAATACTACACAATGGTAGCCATGGCTCTGTCCCTACTTTTTTGAGATACGTTGATGCCATCAATTTCTAAATTATTTCTTTTTTCTAAAATGAAATAGAAAAATATCTAACTTTCACCTTTTGATCCGTTCTGTGTTCTATTGTGAATAAAATATGGCTATATGAGATTTCCAAATCATTACATTATTTTCTTTACATTTTATACAGCGACAAACTTTTTTTGGAATTGGCGGAAACCTTCTTCTGAAACTCCCAATTTTGGGTCAACTTACATCCTTGGCAATATCAATTTAATCCCTTTACCACCTTAGACATGTCCATTCGTCCCTGTGACATGGTATTTATTGACATGGGACATATGGATACATCCCGCGGTTTTACGCGCATAGATGTTGTGCGCACCAGATCGCTGCAGGATGTCAACTGATTCTCACAGCTGACACCCAGCACTCAGCTCCAAGAGCAGTCCCACACTGCTCCTGGCACTTTAACCCCCTAAATGCTGCAATTGAACTCAATCACAGCATTTCGGGAGCAGGCAGAGGGAAGAAAGCCCCTCTGCCTCTAAATCGGAGACCCCATGACATCATCGCGGAGTCCTGATTGTTGCCATAGTGACCCGATGTCGTCATGAAGAAATACGGGTCACCAGAGCTAGCAAAGTTGCTTAATCATGCCCAGAGCATGTTGAAGCAAGTTTGACTGTCAGTGCAGTGCTGACCGCTTGCATAGCATTGGGATGCTCCTGCATCCTTATGCTATACAGGTAATCAGCCTGCAAAAAATGAACGTCCCAGAGTGGGACAAATTAAAAAAGTTTTTAAAAAAGTTTAAGAAAATTCTAAAAATATAAAAAATAAATAAAAAAATAATTAAAAAAATCAAAATATATTTTCCCCATGAAAATTTTTTTTTATGAAAGACAATAAAAACAATATAAACATAAAAAAGTACACGTATTTGGAATTGCAGCATCTGGAACCTATAAAGCTCCAACTAGTTAACCCCTTTAGTGAACACCATACATTTTTAAAAAAAAAGGTAAAAACAATGCTTTATCATCATACCAACAAACCAAAAGTGGAATAAAATTCGATCAAAAAGACGAATATAAATAATCATGATTACTACTGAAAACTTCATCTTGTTCCGAAAAAAACATGCCATCATACAGCTCCATCAGCGAAAAAATAAAAAAGTTAAAGCTCTCAGAATAAAGCGATGCAAAAATAATTATTTTTTTCTGAAAAATAGTTTTTATAGTGTAAAAGCACCAAAACATAAAAAACTATATGAATGTGGTATCGCTGTAATTGTACTTACCCGAAGAATAAAGCTGCCTTATAAATTTTACCACATGCGAAACGACATAAAAAAAACAAAAAAAAATTCCTGAATTGCTGGTTTTTGTTCATTCTGCCTCCAAAAAGTTGGAATAGAAAGCGAACAAAAAATGGAATGTGTCTGAATGTGGTACCAATACAAATGTCAACTTGTTCCACAAAAAATAAAGCCCTCATATGACTCTGTCGGCCGAAATATGGAAAAATTATAGCTAAAGTGATGCAAAAACTATTTTTTGCAATAAAAAGCGTCTTTTAGTGTGTGACAGCAGCCAAATATACAAACCCGATATAAATCTGATATCGCTGTAATCGCACCGACCCGAAGAACAAAGTCACCTTATCACTTATACCACACGAGGAATGGCGTAAAAAATAAATAAAACCAATTCTTTACCTGCTGTTGACTTGTCCATTCTGCCTTCCAAAGATTGCAGTATAAGGCTTGGCTCACATTTATACTGGGTACAATTTCCAAAATGGGGTCACTTGAGGGAGGTATTCTGCTCTTCTAACATTTAGGGGCTTTGCATATGAAGTCCGTAAACTATTCTAGGAAAATCTACGCTCCGTCTGTCCTGAGTCTCAGCATGTGGCTAAGCAGTACTGTACAGCCACATATGGAGTATTGCCACTTTCAGCAGAAATTGTGGGACAAATTATGGTGCCATTTTTACCCACTTCTTGTGTAAAAATGTAAAATCTGGGGTTTAAAACAGAATTTTGGTGGTAAAAATGTAATTATTTTTTCTTCCCTGTCCAATGGTATAAAATTCTGGGGCCCTCCCCGTGGTGTCAATATGATCACTACAGCCCTAGATAAATTTGTCGAGAAGTGTAGTTTGTAAAACGGGGTCACTAAAGGGGGGGTTCTGCTGTGTTGACACCTCATGGGCTCTCCCAGTGGGTCATGGCACTGGCCAACCATAACAGTAAAATCTCCACTATAGCATTGCGCTTCTTCCCTTCTGCGCTTTGCACTGTGCCTAAAAAATATTTCCCGATTAAATGTAGGATATTAGTGCACTCACGAAAAAATGGACTAGTTTGTTGTAAAAAAAAATCCTATTAGGTCTTAGAAAAATTAAAAACTTGGGGTTAAAACAACATTTTAGCGGTAAAAATGTAATTTATTCTTTCTTCACCGCTCAATGGTATAAAATTCTGTGAGTCACATGTGGTGTTAATAAGATCACTGAACCCCTAAATGAATTCATTGGGGAGTGTAGTCTGTAAAATGAGGTCACTTGTGGAGGGTTTTCTGTTTCTGGCACCTCAGAGGCTCTGCCAATGTGACATGACTCCCTCAAACTATTCCAGCAAAATCTAAACTACAATATGGCGCCTCTTCCCTTCTGAGCTTTGCACTGTGCCTCAAAAGTAGTATTCCCCCACATATGGGGTATCGGCATACTCAGGAGAAATTGCACAACAAATTGTATAGTGCAATTTCTCTTTTTAAAAAAATTGGGACTAAAATAACATTTTTCTGGGAAAAAATGTATTTTTTTTATTTGATACTGGTCAGAATTGTAACAATTGGCCTGGTCCTCAATGTGCAAGCCATCTTGGAGAGGGGGGGTGTAAAGGATTTAACTAGTATAAGGCACAACATGCAAGATGAATCTGAAGTGTCTTGAGGAATCTTCAGAAGGATTCCTGATCAGTTCTGGTGACTTCATTTGGTCCTAAACAAGTCTGTGGATATCTTTTAAGTCTTCAATTTTCCCCTCAGACACATGTCTAGCAAGAATCAAACAATCTTCATTTAATCTACAACTTTTTGTTTTGTCGCAGGACCTACAGTTACAATTAGGCCACGTTCACATGTTCAGTATTTAGTCAGTGTTTTACCTCAGTATTTAAAAGCCAAAACCAGGAGTGGGTGATAAATACAGAAGTGGTGACGTCTTTCAATCATACAGTAATGAGGTGGCAGGTCCCCTCAGTTGCGCCCACTCCTCCTACCCTATGACCCCCCGTGCACTTTATGTACTGTGATGTAATGTAATATGTTGAGCTGTGTTTGTCTGGTCTTAATGTAATGTATATGCTGTATTGCATTGTGGATGTTCCACTTCAATGCTCATCTACTGTAGCTAGGGACAGTACTAGTTAAATGAGGGGACTGGACTTGAAGCCACGAGGGGAGAGGAAGCTGCTGCTTCCAGCAGAGTTGCCTGGGTAGGTTGGCCAGGGCAGACCTGATTTTGAGACGGGGCACTTCCAGACCCTCGGATGGGAGAGGTCTGTTGCCCTGGACTAAGGACTAAAACTAAGGGACTAAGGACTGCAACACTGGCCCCAGGACTCTGGAAGGGCCTTCGCTGAAGGGGTTTTAAGAGCCCAGATCCCAGCGTGTGGCTTCTTCGGCTGCTGCAGCTGCTGTGGGTGCGGTTGGAGAGTGTCAGGGAGAGAGCAGGAAGCCAGTGTTGTACTTGTGCCTTTCCTCACCACTGTTCATTAAAAAGTTATTCTCTGTTGGACAATGGTTGCCTTTCCGGACTCTTAATTGCCTGGATGGCTGGGATAAGAGTAAGAGAAGGTAAACTGTGTGGAAAAGCTGCATCAGTCCCGTATTGCATGTACAAGGGGCCGGGGTGTCATCAGACTGTGTTTAGTGGGTGAGCTCGATCAGGACTACCACCCCGGTCTTACGTTGTTACAATACTTTTCCTCTGATTGTTCCACAAATGATTTTAACTTACAAATACTGAGGTAAAAAAATGACCCAGTACTGAATGTGTGAATGTGTCCTTAGAAAGACTCCCCAAACTTGTCAATGGTGCATGAACATGAATCTTCTTGATAATGTAGTATGTATAACTGCAGTTTTAACCCCTTAATCCCATTCGACGTACTGTTCCGTCCATGTGACCAGGTACTTAATTCCCAGGGACGGAATAGTACGTCACATGCGATCAGCTGCACTCCCGGGGGTAGCGCAGCTGATCGCGGCCGGGTGTCAGCTGATTATCACAGCTGACACCCAGCACTATGTGCCAGGAGCGGTCACGGACTGCTCCCGGAACATTAACCCCTGGCACACCGCGATCAAACATGATCGCAGTGTACCGGGGGCACAGGGAAGCATCGCGCAGGGAGGGGGCTCCCTGCATGCTTCCTGAGACCCTCAGAAAAGCACGATGTGATCGCGCTGTTCTGAGGCCTTCCTCCCTGCAAGACCCCGGATCCTAGAAGGCCATGGGGTCCTGCAGGGAGGCGGCTTTCTCAGTGCCTGCTGAGAGAAGGCGCTGAGGAAGCCTACTGCAGTGCTTTGCACACTGTCACACCAGCGATCTGACCCTATACAGTGATGTCCCACCCTGGGACAAAGTAAAAAAGTTAAAAAAATAAAAATAACAAGTGTAAAATAAAATTCATAAATAATGAAAAAAAATATATATATTCCCCCATAAATTTCTTTCTTCATGTAAATAAAAAAAAAACAAAACAATAAAAGTACACATATTTAGTATCGACGCGTCCATAACGATCCGCCCTATAAACCTGTCCCAATAGTTAACCCCTTTAGTGAACCCTTTAAAATAAAAAAAAACAAGGCTAAAAACAATGATTTATCATCATACTGCCGAACAAAAAGTGGAATAAGACGCGATTAAAAGACGGATATAAATAAACATGGTACCGCTGAAAACGTCATCTTGTTCTGTAAAAAATGAGCCACCATACAGCGTCATCAGCGAAAAAATAAAAAAGTTATAGCTCGCAGAATAAAGCGATGCAAAAATAATTATTTTTTATATATAATTGTTTTTATTGTATAAAAGCGCCAAAACATAAAAAAGATACAAATAAGGTATCGCTGTAATCGTACTGACCCGAAGAATAAAACTGCTTTATCAATTTTACCACACGCGGAATGGTATAAACGCCTCCCCCAAAAGAAATTCATGAATTGCTGGTTTTTGTTCATTCTGCCTCACAAAAATTGTAATAAAAAACGATCAAAAAATGTCATGTGCCCAAAAATGGTACCAATAAAAACGACAACTCGTCCCGCAAAAAATAAGACCTCACATGACTCTGGGCCAAAATATGCAAAAATGATAGCTCTCAAAATGTGGTGATGCAAAAACTATTTTTTGCAATAAAAAGCATCTTTTAGCGTGTGACAGCTGCCAATCATAAAAACCCATTTTAAATAGTAAATCAAACCCCCCTTTATCACCCCCTTAGTTAGGGAAAAATAGTAAAATTAAAAAAATTTATTTATTTCCATTTTCCCATTAGGGTTAGGGTTGGGGCTAAAGTTAGGGTTAGGGTTTGGACTAGGGTTATGGGTGTGTTAGGGTTAGGTTTATGGTTAGGGTTATGATTAGGGTTGGGATTAGGGTTAGGGGTGTGTTGGGGTTAGGGTTGGAGTTAGAATTGGGGGGTTTCCACTGTTTAGGCACATCAGGGGCTATCCAAACGTGATATGGTGTCTGATCTCAATTCTAACCAATTCGGCGTTGAAAAAGTCAAACGGTGCTCCTTCCCTTCTGAGCTCTGCCATGCGCCCAAACAGTAGTTTACCCCCACATATGGGGTATCAGCATACTCAGGACAAATTGCACAATAACTCTTGGGGTCCAATTTCTTCTGTTACCCTTGGGAAAATAAGAAATTGGGGGCGAAAATATCAATTTTATGGAAAAAAATATGATTTTTTATTTTTATGGCTCTACGTTATAAACTTCTGTGAAGTACTTGGGGGTTCAAAGTTCTCACCACACATCTAGATAAGTTCATTTGGGGGTCTAGTTTCCATAATGGGGTCACTTGTCGGGGTTTCCACTGTTTAGGCACATCAGGGGCTCTCCATACGCGACAGGACACCGGCAGACCATTCCATGTAAGTCTGTAATGCAAAACGTCACTACTTCACTTCCGAGCCACTACGTGTCTACGCTTATACAATAGTTTTCTCCCACATATAGGATATCAGCGTACTCAGGACAAATTGGACAACAACTTTTTGGGTCCAATTTCTCCTCTTACCCTAGGGAACATAAAAAACTGGGGACTAAATGATCATGTTTGTGGAAAAAATATGATTTTTTAATTTTCACGTCCCGGTGTTATAAACTTCTGTGAAGCACTTGGGGGTTCAAAGTGCTCACCACAGATCTAGATAAGTTCCTTAGGGGGTCTAGTTTCCAAAATGGGGTCACTTGTGGGGGTTTCCACTGCTTAGGCACATCAGGGGCTCTGCAAACTGAACATGACACAGTCTGCATTCAAAAATGTCATTACTTCCTTTCCGAGCCCTGCCGTGCGCCCAAACAGTATTTCCCCCCCACATATGGGGTATCAGCGTACTCAAGACAAATTGGACAACAACTTTTGGGGTCCAATTTCCTTGGGAAAAATCAAAAATTGGGGACTAAAAAATCATTTTTGTGGAAAAAAATTTTTTCACACCCAGGCATTATAAACTTTAGTGAAACACTTGGGGTTCAAACTGAAAAAGTCAAACTGCGCTCCTTCCCTTCGAGCTCTGCCATGCACCCAAACAGTGGTTTACCCACACATTTTGGGTATCAGCGTACACAGGACAAATTGCACAATAACTTTTGAGGTGTTGTTACCCTTTGGAAAATAAAAATTGGGGTGAAAAGATCATTTTTGTGGAAAAAATATGATTTTTTAATTTTACGCTCTACGTTATAAACTTGTGTGAAGCATTGGGGGTTCAAAGTGCTCACCACAGATCTAGATAAGTTCCTTAGGGGGTCTAGTTTCTAAAATGGGATCACTTGTGGGGGATTCCCACTGTTTAGGCACATCACGGGCTATCCAAATGCGACATGGCGTCCAATCTCGATTCCAGCAAATTTTGGTTTGAAAAAGTCAAATGGCGCTCCTTCCCTTCCAAGCTCTGCCGTGTGAAGCACTTGGGGGTTCAAAGTGCTCACCACAGATCTAGATAAGTTCCTTAGGGGGTCTAGTTTCCAAAACGGGGTCACTTGTGGGGGTTTCCACTGTTTAGGCACATCAGGGGCTCTGCAAACTGAACATGACACCCATCAAAGTCTGCATTCCAAAACGTCATTACTTCCTTTCCGAGCCCTGACGTGCGCCCAAACAGTATTTCTCCCCCACATATGGGGTATCAGCGTACTCAGGACAAATTGTACAACAACTTTTGGGGACCAATTTCCTTGGGAAAAATCAAAAATCAAAAATTGGGGACTAAAAAATCATTTTTTTTTCACACCCTGGCATTATAAACTTTAGTGAAACACTTGGGGGTTCAAAGTGCTCACAACATATCTAGTTAAGTTCCTTAGGGGGTCTAGTTTCCAAAATGGTGTCACATGTGGGGGGTTTCCACTGTTTAGGCACATCAGGGGCTCTCTAAACGCGACATGGCGTCCAATCTCAATTCCAGCCAATTTTGGTTTGAAAAAGGCAAACGGCGCTTCTTCCCTTCCAAGCCCTGCCGTGCGCCCAGACTGTGGTTTTCCCCCACATATGGGGTATCGACGTACTCATGAGAAATTGCACAACAACTTTTTCTGCCCATTTTCTCCTTTTACCCTTGTTAAAATAAAAAATTTTTGTAAAAGATCATTTTTGTGACTAAAAAGTTAAATGTTCATTTTTTCCTTCCAAGTTGCTTCAGCTCCTGTGAAGCACCTGAAGGCTTAATAAACTTCTTGAATGTGGCTTTGAGTACCTTGAGGGGTGCTGTTTATAGAATGGTGTCACTTTTGGGTATTTTCTGCCATATAGACCCCTCAAAGTGACTTCAAATGTGAGGTGGTCCCTAAAAAATGGTTTTGTACAATTTGTTGTAAAAATGAGGAATCGTTGGTCAACTTTTAACCCTTATAACTTCGTAACACAAAAAAATTTTTTTCAAAATTGTGCTGATGTAAAGTAGACATGTGGGAAATGTTATTTAGTAACTATTTTGTGTGACATATTTCTCTGTTTTAAGGGAATAGAAATTCAAAGTTTGAAAATTGCAAAATTTTCAAAATTTTTGCCAATTTCCATTTTTTTCATAAATAACTGCAAGTTATATCGAAGAAATTTTACCACTATAATTAAATACAATATGTCACGAGAAAACAGTCTCAGAATCGTGAAGATCCGTTGAAGAGTTATAGGCTCATAAAGAGACAGTGGTCAGAATTGTAAAAATTGGCCCGGTCATTAACGTGCAAACCACCCTTGGGGGTTAAGTGGTTAAGGGGCACTTTTTCCTAAGGATTAACCTTTTCTTTAATTTTTATCTCCTAGAGCAATAGTACAAGTGAAAATAAGAGGATAGGTCATCAATGTTAAATTAGTGGACAATGTCTTTAACCTAATGCATATTTTGCAGATAAGTCTCTGCTGTAAGTTAGAGAGAGCTATAGAAGTATTATTAGAAGAGAATGATGCTATATTTTTATTATATTTTCTTCTTCAAATACTATCTCAAGACTAGACAGATATAATGCAAATTTTTTTTAGAATTTTTACCACTCAACTTACTCCTATATTAACTTTTTAACCTCAAAAGAATCACATCCTTTCATCAAAAAAATCTCTTAAAAATCACGTCTTCCTTTACCTGACCAATAAATGCCTTCTCTTACCCAAGAATAGAAAGCATTTTGAGCTAAAATGTCCTCCCTAAATCCATAATGAAGGTGGATTTTAAACTAAAAACTAAAATTCTGGCCAAGTGGCTTGTCCTTCACCTTTCACATCTTATACATTTTGACCAGGTTTGCTTCATAATTTATAGTGAAGTCGGGAACAATGTAATTAAAATCTTTCTACTGATCACCAACAACAAATCAAGGAAAAATTCAGCTTCTGTAAAGGATTTTGTTTGGTTATTTAGTCCTGCCTTCAAAGCACATTATCTCACATGATCCTTGGCTGTGCTATGTTGCAAAAGATTATAAAACTCTATGCCTACGACTTACGTGTAGTGTTGAGCGATACGATACCGCAAGTATCGGGTATCGGCCGATATTAGCTGTATCGGCCTTTCGATACTTAGTTCCGATATTTTCCATATATCGTATACCGGAATCGGAAGTTCCCATAATTCTTTGAGAGGCAATGTGATTTTAGTCAGCCAATGAGGAATCCTAAGAAGTGTGGGCACATCCTGTACTGCTGCGGTCATGTTAACTAATGGCATGGCCGTGATTGGATGCTGAAATGATGTTAGAATGCACTATAAAAGGCGCCGCCGCCATTTTAGCGTCACTGTGCTGTGAATTCAGTAAGGGACAGAACGCTGCTGTGCTGACTCTGAGGGACAGTTAGAGATTGCGATTTAGTGTACTGTGCTTTAGGTAGGCTAGCACCAACCGCTGTGTAAAGCTTCCTTTTGCCTGCAGTGTTGTTTTAACAGCTCTGCAAGGTGTGTGTGAGTGCAGGTGACGCTGCAGTTTGCTCTGCATGCAACGCTGTCTGTAGGCATCTGCACGTGTCACTCACAGACTCTTTTTTTTTCTTCAGTGTAATTCTTGCTGCTCCATGCAATTTAAATTTTAGTGTGACGCGCTTCCATCCGTATCCAATACATTGGTTGCAAACACTATAGAAGTAGACAAAGGAGTAGCCTTTCACAGATTGTGAACAGTTGTGTTTCAGTGTTCACTTCAGTCTGTGTTTTTTATTTTTTGAGTGCACATCACGCTCCAGTTACTTGTTCAATCACTGCTGCTTGTACTCTGCTGAGCGTGTCTCAGTGCCTCATCCTTTTCATTTCTCTCCAATTGGTTCTGCTCCATTCCATTTAAAATAAATATAATCTATTAGTGTGACGCGCTTCCATCCGTATCCAATACATTGGTTGCAAACACTATAGAAGTAGACAAAGGAGTAGCCTTTCACAGATTGTGAACAGTTGTGTTTCAGTGTTCACTTCAGTCTGTGTTTTTTATTTTTTGAGTGCACATCACGCTCCAGTTACTTGTTCAAGCACTGCTGCTTGTACTCTGCTGAGCGTGTCTCAGTGCCTCATCCTTTTCATTTCTCTCCAATTGGTTCTGCTCCATTCCATTTAAAATAAATATAATCTATTAGTGTGACGCGCTTCCATCCGTATCCAATACATTGGTTGCAAACACTATAGAAGTAGACAAAGGAGTAGCCTTTCACAGATTGTGAACAGTTGTGTTTCAGTGTTCACTTCAGTCTGTGTTTTTTATTTTTTGAGTGCACATCACGCTCCAGTTACTTGTTCAAGCACTGCTGCTTGTACTCTGCTGAGCGTGTCTCAGTGCCTCATCCTTTTCATTTCTCTCCAATTGGTTCTGCTCCATTCCATTTAAAATAAATATAATCTATTAGTGTGACGCGCTTCCATCCATATCCAATACATTGGTTGCAAACACTATAGAAGTAGACAAAGGAGTAGCCTTTCACAGATTGTGAACAGTTGTGTTTCAGTGTTCACTTCAGTCTCTGCGTAATAACCACACTTAGGCCTTATAACTTTTCTGACTTTCTTTATCAATCTACCAAGATGAAGAAGTCAGTGAGTAAGGCACGTGATCGTGGCCGTGGAGTTTCAGCAGGGAGAGGACGTGGGATTCTGTGGCTGCTGCCGCCCTCAGTGACACAGCATCCACCAGTTTTACCCATGAGCGTTCCTTTATGTGCACTTTGGTAGGAGCTCGGCGTGCCCCCCTGCTGCGGGAAGAACAAATTGAAGCCGTTGTTGGTTGGATGGCAGCCAATGCATCGACTTCAATTCCTTCCACCTCCTCTCAGGAACACAACACTGTTGAGCAACCATCTGACTGTTCACCGCCTGTCAAATTGCCCAGGCAGTCAGAGAGTTCTGTACAGGAGCCAGCTGAGTCTCTGCTTCTGTTCTCAGAATCTGTTGGCTCGCAAACACGGCACAGGCAAGCAGCATTCTGCAATTTGAAGAAGAGGGAGTATGCAGTGATGCGCAACAGCTGTGTCTCTCTCAATCTGAAGAGGCGGGTGAGCCAGTGCCGATGGACAGCACACCGCAGAACGCATCTCATGATGATGATGAGACTCAGGTGCCAAGTTTTTGTGGAGCATGGTGCTGCCCAGACCATCCAACAGCAGCAGGTGTTGGAAGAGGGTAGTGGAGATGATGAAGTCCGAGACCCAACATGGCGTGAGCAACAGGAAGGTGGTGGGAGCAGCTCTGAGGAGGAGATTGGCCCAACGGTACAAAGAGGAGGGAGAGGTAGGCTGCAGACTCGCTTGCCTGTAGCCTCCAGTTTGGCACCTGTTGGGAGCAGTTCTCTTACAAATGTCAAAATTGGCGCTCCCATGACTTGCACTGCGTGGTCCTTTTTTGACAGACTTGTAGATGATATTTGCTATGTTAAATGCAAGCTGTGTAAGCAAAAAGTTAAAAGAGGTAAAAATATCAGTAACCTGAATACCACAAATATGTGGAAACATGTACGGACAAAGCACGTAGCTGAGTTACAAAGACACACTGGAGATGTAGGCCAACCTACAGCAGCACCTACATCTTCAGGTCGTGTTGGAGCCTCTACCTCCAGCTCACACACACCTGGTTCGGCTTCCTCACAGGAAGAACCTCGGTCACTGTTGTCCATAGACAAACTGTTATTCCACCCACAGCAGCAAGTTCACAGTCATCGTCACACTCCCAGGCCACAAAACAGCCATCGGTACCACAGGCATGGGATAAAAGACGGCCATACTCGGCAAACCATCCACGAGCACAGGCTCTGAATTCTGGCATTGCAAAACTCCTGTCCCTTGAAATGCTGTCATTCAGGCTGGTGGAGACTGACAGTTTCAGGAACTTAATGGCATTGGCAGTCGCACAATATAATGTGCCAAGCCGATTTTATTTCAGCAGGCAAGCCGTCCCTGCTCTGCAAAAACATGTCGAGGGAAACATTAAACATGCGCTACTAAACGCCGTCAGTAGCAGGGTCCACCTGACCACCGATGCGTGGACCAGTACCCATGGCCAGGGACGATACCTTTCCCTCACTGCCCATTGGGTCAATGTTGTGGAGCCGGGTACAGATCTTGCCAGTGGCGCTGTACGTGTTCTGCCAACTCCAAGGATTGCAGGAATCCAGTCTGTACACATTGATTCCTCCTCCTACTCCAGTTCCTCAGAATCATCGCTGCAGGAGCCGTCACGGTCTACCTCCACATGGACCCGTGAACGCTTACCTGTTGCGACCGATATGAGCACAGCCGTGGCCAAACGTCAACAGGCCGTCCTGAAAATGATTTCAATGGGGAATCTAAGCCACACAGCGCAGGAGGTCTGGAATGCCATCAAGCAGGAGAGCGACGTGTGGTTTTTGCCTGCGAATCTCCAGCCAGGCTTGGTAGTGTGTGACAATGGCCGAAATCTGGTGGCAGCTCTGGGCCTTGGCAACCTTACTCACATACCATGTCTGGCACATGTGCTCAACTTGGTCATGCAGAGTTTTTTTAGGGACTATCCGGATCTTGCTGGACTGCTGCAGAAGGTCCGCCTAGAGTGCGCTCACTTGCGACGTTCCAGCATAGCCAGATCGCGCATTGCTGCTCTGCAACGCCGATTTCGCCTTCCTGAACATCGCATCATATGTGACGTACCCACCAGGTGGAATTCCACGTTACATATGTTGGAGCGGTTGTGTGAGCAGCAGACAGCAGTAATGGAGTATCAGCTGCATCAGGCGCAATCAAGTCGCTCTTTGCACCGTCCACACTTCACCACTACTGAGTGGGCCTCTATGAAGGACATCTGTGACGTTTTGCGTGCGTTTGATGTCTCAACGCGGATGGCGAGTGCAGATGATGCACTAGTCAGCATGACTGTCCCCCTTATCTGCCTGCTTCAGAAATCACTGAAAGCACTAAAGGAAGAGGTTTTGGAAGAGGTGGAGGATGAGGAGTCACAAATTCAATTACCTTCAGGACAGTCAGCGCAACGTGGTTCCTCACAAAGGGCTGGGCAGGGCTCACTTTGTGAGGAGGATGAGGAGGAGTAGGAGTCAATGGAGGAGGAAGAAATCCCTACAGAGGGAGGTACACAACGCTCTAGTCAGTATGTAGAGCGAGGGTGGGGTGATGCAGAGGAGGCAGAGATGACTCCTCTTCCACAGGACAGCTTTTGTTGGACAGTTGGGAGTCTGCAGCACATGGTTGATTTCATGCTTCAGTGCCTGAGAAACGACCGCCGCATCGCCCACATTCTCACCACGTCAGATTATTGGGTGTACACCCTCCTAGACCCTCGCTACCGGGACAACTTACAAACCCTCATCACACCGGGGAACGGGACCGTAAAATGCGCGAGTACCAAGACACACTGGTGCAATCCATACTGTTGTACATTCCAGCCGAGAGAGATGCTGCTGCTACTGCTTTACAAAGCAGCTCTGTGCGTCGAGGCAGTGTAGACACCTCTACAACAAGAGGGAGCAAAGCAGCGCCTCTGCACAGGGCAAGAGCTGTATGTTACAAATGTGGCAAAGTTTTGTGACAGCGCCAGCAAGGTCTACACCATCCGAGACGGCTCCAGTCACCAGGAAGCAACGTTTCCATAAGATGGTGACAGACTACTTGTCTTTCCCTCTAAGTGTACTCCCAGATGCCTCTTCCCCTTTCAAATTTTGGGTCTCTAAGTTGGATACATGGCCAGAGCTTAGCCAGTATGCATTGGAGGTGCTGGCTTGCCCTGCTGCCAGTGTATTATCTGAGCGCGTCTTTAGTGCTGCAGGTGGTGTACTAACAGACCGTCGCATGCGACTATCCTCAGAGAATGTAGACCGGCTTACTTTTCTGAAAATGAACAAGGCATGGATATCACCTGAATTTGCCTGTCCGTTTTCAGATTAAATAACTGTTTGGCAACGTTTTCCATGTCTCCTGTTATGTTCATCTTTCTACCACCTGAACTGTACTCCCTGGGCTACAACACCGCCATTTGTTGCTCGTAAGTAATTGGCAGGGGTACTGACTCCTGGCCAGCCTGGTTACAGCACGACAGCTGTTTCCTGGCAGTGTGAACGTCAATTATCCTCCAATAAGTTGTGCTGTCGTGTTGCATTCGGGTTAGCCGACTCTATGGTGCCTGCAGTTTAGGTGATTCCTATGTGTGCTGTGGGATATGTAAATAAAGGCTGTTTCCATTGTGACAATAGGACAAGCACCCACTGTAGGACTGTGTGATTCGGTAACTGCGGACGGCTTGCGTCCTGTCAACTTACATTTTCATGGGTGCGTTCTGCTACCCGTCCGGGGTCCAGTACCGTCAACTGGTTCTCCCCAGTGCCTTTGGCCTAGGTGCCTCCATCTCCGTATACGAGTTCCAGCAACGTCTGCTGGTCCTTGGTAGTGCTTTGGAGCACAGGTACCTCCTGCTTAGTAACCGTGTCACAGTAACGTCAGCTGGTACTCGGTTGTGACATTGCCTCTTTTCCTTCTGCTACCCGTCCGGGGTCCAGTATCGTCAACTGGTTCTCCCCAGTGCCTTTGGCCTAGGTGCCTCCATCTCCGTATACGAGTTCCAGCAACGTCTGCTGGTCCTTGGTAGTGCTTTGGAGCACAGGTACCTCCTGCTTAGTAACCGTGTCACAGTAACGTCAGCTGGTACTCGGTTGTGACATTGCCTCTTTTCCTTCTGCTGCCCCTCCGGGTTCCAGCACAGTCAGCTGGTCCTCGTTACTTCCATTGTCTCTTGTTCCATCTGATACCCGTCCGGGTTCCAGTAACGTCAGCTGGTTCTCGGAAATTAGACGACCTTAAAGACCACCCAGAAGAAGATGACGACAACAAGGACGACGAGCATGAAGCCAACCAGCCTGAACACCATCACAAAGAAAAAATAAAAGAATACCCTGAAGAAGATCACCAACAGGACAAAGAAGGTTAAGACAAACTACAAGATACAGAACAACAGACAGAAGAACAATAAGCAGAAGATCAAAAAGCAGAAGAACATGAAGTATAAGACCAAAATGAAGAGCAAAATATATGCTCTAAATTCTAAGCAGAAGAAGACTAAGCAGTGTATGGGGTGAGTCCGTTCCTCCTCTTGGTGCCCCTGGAAAATGCCTGCTGCTGCAGGCTAAACTGAACACGGACAAATACTGTTGTAATTTAAATCTTTTGTGACAGCAAGAACGGAAGAATGAAAAATTCATACTTTTACAGATTACAAGTACAGGAATCTCTGTCACAAATAAGAATATGATGAAGAAGATGAAGAGGAAGAAGATGAAGAATTTGAATATGAAGAAGATTAATAGTTTAATAATAACAATATGAGTAATGTAAACAAAAACATGAATAGCAAGAAGTTTAAGAAGAAGATTAAGAAGGTGAAGATGAAGAATAATTTGATGAGAAAGATGATGCTGCTGAAGATTATGAAGGAGAAAGTGTGGCACTGGCAAAAGTTAAAAAGGTGAAGAGCATGGAAGTTGTGAAACATACATATTTGCCAAAATAGAAAAAAGGTTAACAACATTGTCAATTTGTTCGTCAATCCAAACGTATTTCCAAAAAAAAATATATTAATGCTATTCCAATGCATTGGGTTAAACATGTATGCCTTTATTGTCTCCTCAACCTCCCCCAATACATTCTACATTACTCTTTGTTGTTTTCCTTCATGTACAATTAACCAACAAGGCAAGAATGGGTTTTTTTTAATGTCGATATTTGGTTCCCATAGACTTACATTGGACTTCCGGTATCGGTATCGGGTATCGCCGATATTTTAGTGTTATCGGCGATACCATTCCGATCCGATATTTTTAGATATCGAGCAGTTTCGCTCAACACTACTTACGTGACTTAAGTGTGTCACTTATTCTAGAATGTCTTTTCCATCAATATTGAAGAAATTTGACAAAAATGTATTTCTAATTTCTGGTTGAACCTCTCAAACTAAAATCTTTAGCATAGCTCT
This sequence comes from Oophaga sylvatica, assembly GCA_033576555.1. Taxonomy (NCBI): domain Eukaryota; kingdom Metazoa; phylum Chordata; class Amphibia; order Anura; family Dendrobatidae; genus Oophaga; species Oophaga sylvatica. Next base: position 270,040,755 of record JARQOD010000003.1, on the reverse strand, counting down.
TCCTAACAAAGAGGTCAAATCCTTGAAAGATTGGTGATTAGGTGCCATGAGTTTGCTCCCAACTACCTATACAAAGTCTGTTTGCCATTGCTTACTCATGTTATTACTGATCTGTACTCTTACAACAGAGCTTAGTAGCCATAGTTCAGTTAAACAAATACATTCAAAATTGGTACACTGAGAAATTTTACATAATTAATAAGGTTAAAAAAGACACATATCCAACAAGTTCAAATGAGGGATGGTATATGCACCACAATATATTAGCCTGTTCACCCAAAAAGGACTAATCTTTCTCTCCTGATCCCAATAATCTACAGGACCAAGCATTCAAAAATGAACTTTACACATTTAGATATTTATGTTATTTTCTTCTTAAAAAAAAAAATCATCAACACCCCTTAGGCTGGGTTCACATTTCGTTTAGGCAGTCCGTTAGACAGACTGCATTACACTGCGGTGTAACGCGGTGTAACGCAGTCCGTTAACGCTGCCATTGACCCCCATTGTCAGGCGCATCGCGACGTATGCCGTAAAGCGGCATGCATTCGCGACGTGCCGTCATTCAGTGACGGAGCCTCGACGCGGGCTGCAGCTTCTGGGCTCCGTCACCGCTAGCATCTGTGCTAGCACACTGCACTAGCAGGTATAGCATAACGCGATCGCGTTATGCTATACCGTTACCAGTCCGTCAACGCTATCTGTTGAACGGGCTGGTAATACACAGTGTGAACCTAGCCTTATAAGTTTTGTCGCTCTTCTTTGTACCTTTTTGCACCTCAAGACATCCCATCTATGAACTGGTTGCCAGAACTGAACTGCATATTCCAGATAGGCTCACACTAATGCTTTCCAAGTAGTATTATGTTCTTGTCCTGCAAGTTCATACCTCTTTTAACCCCTTTATGACCTTGGACATACAGGTATGTCCAAGGTCGTCTCCCTGCATTTTCTGCAGGCTCTGGTCCTGAGCCCGCATCTTTCCCTGCACATGACAGCTGATCTGATCAGCTGTCATGTGCCTCTAACAGTTGATCGGCGATCCATCACCGGCTGTTGATATGTTAAATGTTGTTGTCAATCTCTGACAACAGCATTTAACGATCGCGATCCATAAGCGGGTTATAGGACACGCCCATCGGTGCCCGTCATGGGATTGTGGGGCGCCTATGGGTTGTCATCACAGATGGGCATCTGAAGAAGACACCCCCATGACTGTCATAGTAAATCTGCTATGAACACCAGGCTGATCATAGATGCTATGTGTAGCACAAGTGATCAGACGATCACAGCTTCATGTCCCCTGAGGAGATCATTGAAGGAAATAAAAAGTGAAAAAAGTTGTAAAAAATATAAAAAAAATAAAAAACATTAGTTCAAATCACCCCCCTACTGCCCCATTCAAAATAAAACAATAATAAAAAAAATACATATATTTGGTATTGCTGCATTCATAAATGTCCGATCTATCAAAATATAAAGTAAATTAATAAGATCAGTAAATGGCATAAATGAGAAAAAAATCAAACCGCTAGAATAATGTTTTTTTGGTAGCCACAACATTGCAGTTAAACATAACAGATGATCAAAACATTGTATATGCCCCAAAATAGAATCAATGAAAATGTCAGCTTGGCACACAAAAAATAAGCCCTCACCCAACCCGAAATCACGAAAAATTGAGATTCTATGGGTCTCAGAAAATGTCAACATTTTTCTCTTCTTACAAACTTTTGGAATTTTTTTTCACCACTTAAATAAAAAAAGAACTCATAAATGTTTGCATCTGTATACTTGTGCTGACTGAATCATAATGGCAGGTCAGTTTTACCATATAGTGAACACGGTAAGTAGAAAGCACAAAAAACAATTGTGGAATTGCACTTTTTTTGCAATTTCACCACGCTTGGATTTTTTTTCCCATTTTCCAGTACACTATATGTTAAAATCAATGGTGTCATTCAAAAGTGCAGCTTGTCCTGCAAAAAATAAGTCCTCATATGCTACATTGACAGAAAAACAAAAAAGTTATGGCTCTGGGAAGAAGCAAAAACAAAAAATTGCAAAGTGGTGAATTGGTTAATACATCAAATCCTTTTGGCCTTAGAACCTGTTAATTGACATTATCTACAAGTGACTCTCCTAGGTTTACTCAACCTAGAACATATAATGCTCACATATTATTAGTACCCAGGTAGATAACATTTTATTTATCCACATTGAACCTCGTTAGCAAGTGGATGTCCAAACACTCTGTCTGTCCAAGTCAGTTTATAATTTATGAACATCCTCCACAGACTGCACTATATACATAGTTTGGTGTCATCTCCATAAATAGAAACAACACTATTAATCCTGTCTTCTCTATCATTAAGAAATAAGATCTTCCTTTGTCCTCTAGTAAAATGATATTCGTAGTTGTGGTGGATAGATTTAGTAAAATGGTGAACTTTATTGCTTTACCTGCTCTCCCTAATGCCAAGACACTGGCTCAGGTATTTGTCACGGAGATTGTGAAGTTTCAAGGAGTTCCCTCCGATGTAGTGTCAGATCGGGGACACAGTTTGTATCTAAAATTTGGAGAGCATTTTGTTCTCGATTAGGGATACTTCTATCCTTTTCTTCGGTGTTCCTTTCTCAAACTAATGGCCAGTCTGATTGCCTAAATCAAAGTTTGGAGTCTTACCTCAGATGTTTTGTGTCAGATAACCAGGAGGATTGGTATTCTTTTCTACCACTGGCTGTTTGCTTTAGATAATTATCGCAGCGAGTCTACTGGTAAGTCACTATTTTTTGGTGCATATGGCTTCCATCAACAATTCTGTATCTTCAGTAAGGATGAGTCTTCAGGGATTTCAGGGGAGGAACAATTTTCTACTACACTCTTATGGGATGGGAAAGGGTTCAGAACAATTTAAAGATCAAGGGTTCAAACACAAACGTATGGCTGATAAGAATCGGTTGTCAGGTCCGACTTGGGGTGAATTATTTAGTTTGGCTATCCACCAAAATATTAAACTGAAAGTTCCTTCTTGGAAATTAGGTCCTAGATTTATTGGTCCTTACAAGGTGGTTGCCGTAATCAACCCTGTTGCTTTTCATCTCAAGCTTCCTCCGACTCTCAAGATCCATAATGTTTTTTACAGGTCTTTGTTCAAAAAATGTGTCACCTTCACATCTGCCACCAGTAGCAAAAATTATTGATTCCCATATAGTTCACCGCTCTGTACAGTAACTGGTACTTTTGAAGGATAATGGTCCTGAGGAGAGGATGTGGATGCCGACATCTTTGGTTAATGCCGGCAGGTTGATACGGTCCTTCTAGTTGGCCCATCTGGATTAACCTGGTCCCTTGTAGAAGGAGGGGTACTGTCACAAGTACGTTACGTCCTTCTGGAAGAACTGGGGTTAGAAAGTCATTACATATGGTGAATCGCAGGTTAACCACTTAGTCTGTGGGTTTCTTGTCCCATATTAAATGGATTTTGTTTCCTTTTGTTCTGAAGAGGTTAACGACCCTTTCTATATTGGTTAAAAACATGCAGCTCAATTTCTCAGCTGCTCCTGAGTTGGAAATTGCTTGTTGCTGCTGGAGATTGTTGCATGCTGTTTTTGGGTGTATGCTTTTCTTCTTGTCCTATACCTATTTGGTTTGTACATTCCTACCCTTCCCTATATACCTCTCTGCCTTTGGTGAGTGTTTTTGTATGTTGGTGGCTTTTCTGTTATCCCAGTTTGTCTTGTGTGTTGATACACTAGCATTTCTGTCCCGTGCCTCCTAGGGGAGGGGTGGGCACAGCTTAGGCTATAACAGGAGAACAGTAAGGCATGAGGCCCAAATCTCCTCACCTTCAGAGGTACCTTTGGGAACAGGGATAGTTAGGACTCCAGCCCAAGGGACAGTGAAGGGCCCATTTCTCTATGTCACGTACAGTCACAGTGTGACATATATAATCTCTTACAAGCCCCTTGAACATTTTCCCCCAATGGATGGTAAAGGGAACCTGTCACGAATGAAAATGCAGTCCAGTCTGCAGACACCATGATATAGAACAGGAGGAGCTGAGTAGACTGTTGTATAGTTTTGTAAGAGAATATTCAGTATGACCTGGGTTTTATTCTTCTAAACCTCTGCTCTTTCTGGGAGTTTGAGTCCAGTGGGTGGTCCTATCAGTGACTGACAGCTTCCTTTCTTTGTGTCCATAAAGAGAGAGCTTTCAGTCACTTGATCAGACTGCCCACTCGACTCAAAATCTCAGAAAGAGCAAAGGATTTAAAGATTGAAACAAAGGTTATACTGAATGTTTTTCTTACAACACTATACATCAATATACTCCTCTCATCCTGCTCTATAATATGGGGCCTACAGATTGAATTGTACTTATTGGTCTATAATTACCTGAGAAAGACTTGCAGCCCTTTTTTTAAAATGTGCACCACGTTAGCTTTGTGCCACTTGCTTGGAAAAGTATCAGTCACTTGAGATATGTTTTGAAACAGCAGACATAGGATATGGAATAACTTCTGGTCACTGAGGGGCCAACGGGACTGCTAATCTATTAATTCTTATTCTTAAGTGCTGAAGACCAGCCAAGCGCAACACTTGGATATCTCCAGTGTTCCCATAAAGAATGATTGGAGTATCAGTGTGCATGATTGACCACTGCTTCATACACACAGTGTTTTTTAGAGCCCCAGTTCTCAGGATCACTGGAGGTTCCAGTGGTTGGACACCCAGTTATAATTTTAAAGGGAAGTTATAATTTTAAAGGGAACCTGTCAGCAGGATTGTGCACAGTAACCTACAGACAGTGTCAGGTTGGCACCGATATTTTGATTAAAATTATACCTTGCCCGCCGGCGCTATCTAGATGAAGCTTAATTTTTTTTCTATACCAAAATGGCGCTGGCGGCATCTGTTGGAATGCGATAGATGCTACTGCGCAGGAGTGGCAAGATGGATTTCATCAACCAAGGTATCATTTTAATCAGTATAAAGGCGCCAACCTGACACTCTGTATGTTATTGATCACAATGCTGACAGGTTCACTTTAAGACTTGAGAATGCCCCTTTAACAAAGCCATACAAAAGTACTGATGTAAAATATATCACATGTGAAGATACTGTATGCATGACACTCAATTGACCTGCAAGCACTAGGAGAAGGAAGAATCCTCCCATGTACAGTTAGAAGTGTAGGAGGAGGAGAGAAATTCTCCATGTTTAGCCGGAAACCACGAAGAGAATTAACTTGTATTCCACTTGATCAACTAAATATTATTGGATGTTTGACAAAAGGAAATACCCAGGGAGGTAGTAAAGGGAATCCTGAAAGAGACCGTAATCCAATTGTACTGTAGTTGTTTCAACAAACATGGGCACCAGCAGAAAGCACTAGCCCAATTTAAAAATGACCTATCACCTCATGGGAAACCTCATAGAATATAAGATTGCCAAAATATAAATCCTTTCTCACACATACAGTATATAATTATGAAAATTAAAAAATGTTAGTCATTTAAAGATAAAAGCTGTGGCCCTTTAAGAAACAGAAACTAAAATCAGCTTTCTTCTGGCAGCAGTGATGTGTCTCTATATTGGCAGGCATGTGATGCTTCCTGCTTGTGAGCTGGGACGCCACTGTGAGGAGGGAAGCTATAAATGTGCAGCATGTAAAAGGGAGACATTACTGCTTCTGCCCTACTGCATGCTGGATATTGTTTTATTAACAATAATGTAAGATGGATTAGGCCTCTTTCACACATCCGTTTTTTGCCGTCCTGCGCTATCCGGCTTGTTTTGCAAAAAACGGATCAGTTTTTTTATTTCAGCGGATCCGTTTTTTTTCTCATTGAGTTGCATTAGCGCCGGATCGCTCCGCATGTGCTTGCGTTTCGTCTGTTTTTTGCCGGATCCGACTATAATTTTGTTTCCGGCGGCCGGACACAACGCATGATGTAAAGTTTTTTGTGTCCGGCGAAAAAAAAACGGACAGCAGCGGATGCGGCGCAACCGGCTCTTCCCTACAATGCAAGTCAATGGGCGAATCCGGCGAACGGATCAGTCTTTTGCCTGATCCGGCCACCGCATTCCGTTTTTGTGCTTGAAGCATGCCCAGTCTCTCTCTCTCTCAGAAAAGAAAAGACTTGCAGCAGTAAGTGCAGCGAAAGGAGGTCCTACAAAGTATTGACTCAGGGGCTGAATACAAATGCACCTTACAATATTCAGATTTATATTTTTAAAATATTTGGAAAACCATGCATCATTTCCTTTACTATTCACAAATACTTGCTACTTTGTGTTGGTATATCACATAAAATCCCAATAGAATACATTTAAGTTTGTGGGTGTAACATGAAAAATACATGGAAAAGTTCCCAGGGTATGAATACTTTTTCAAGGCACTGTACTTTACACCATTGGAGATTATGATAATACTGTAACCTCTTTAATTGTCACAAGAGACTACACTTCTTTCTTGCATTTTTTTCTGAAATCATTTTTGAGGTGGGGGTAAATAATTAAAAAAGACAAAAGAAATTCTCCTGAATTCAGACATTTAATGGCGACTGTCTACACTGTGCTCCAAATTATTATGCAAATAATATTTTCTCATATTTTCCCAAATTACCTATATGAATTGCAGTCATTGTAATTTTCCAGTCAAATAACAGAGTACAATTGAAAGGTTTTTGTACAAACTGCCTATGATAACAGGAATTTTTTAAAAAATAAAACACTCAAACTGCACTCAAAATGCATGTTCCAAATTATTATTCACAGCAGAGTTTTCAACCTTTTCATTTTAATAAAGAACAAAAAAATGGTCATTTTTGAAATTATAAGCATTAGCAGGTTATTACAAACTGAAATCAAACAGTTTTCAACTCAAAACTTTATTCTAGGTGATGTTACATTTGCACATAGGACCCCTTATTAGAAAGGAGCTTCTGAACTCTTTCGTCCATTGAATTTGTCAGGTTTTGGATGGTTTCTGCTTCAATTGTTTTGCATGAGGACAGAATACCTTCCCAGAGCTGTTGCTTAGATGTGAACTGCCTCCCGCCATCATAGACACTCCTTTTGATGATGCTCTAGAGGTTCTCAATGGGGTTGAGGTCAGGGGAGCATGGGGGCCACACCATAAGTTTGTCCCCTTTTATGCCCATAGCAGCCAGAGATGCAGATGTGTATGTGCAGCATGAGACGATGCATTATCATGCATGAAAATGATCTTGCTGCGGAATGCACGGTTCTTCTTCTTGAACCATGGCAGGAAGTGCTGTTTGAGAAACTCAACATACACTATGGAGTTCATCTTTACCCCTTCAGGGATCCTAAAGGGTCCAACAATCTCTCTCCCCATGATTCCAGCCCAAAACATTACTCCACCTCCTCCGTGTTGGCGCCGTTGCCGTGTTTGCATGGGGTGTCCATCAACCAGCCATCCTCCACTCCATCCATCTGGACCATCGAGTGTTGCACGGCACTCATCGGTGAACAAAACAGTTTTGAAGTCAGTCTTCATGTATTGTTTGGCCCACTGGAGCCGTTTCTGCTTATGTGCAGTGGATAGAGGAGGTCGACAGGATCGCTTACGCACAGCTGCAAACCTCTGAAGGACCCTGCATCTTGTTGTTCGGGGGACGTTAGAGGCACCAGCAGCTTCAAAAACTTGTCTGCTGCTGTGACAAGGCTTTTTTGCCGCTGCTCTTTAAACCTGATGTAATTGCCTGTAGGAAAGAGTCCTCGATTTTCCCTTATCAGCATGCACACGTGTGTACTGTGAATCAGCTACATACTTCTTGATTGTGCGATGATCACGATGAAGTGTCTTGGCAATGTTGATTGTAGTCATGCCTTGACCTAAACACTCCACAATTTGTTGCTTCTCAGCAGCCGCCACATCCTTTTTCTTTCCCATTTTGGCAGAAAATGTAGGCTGCTTAATAATGTGGGACAGCCTTCTTAAGTAGTCTTGCCTTTCATTGGACACACCTGCCAAACTAATTAGCACATGTGTCTGCAATTGCTTACAGTGATATAAAGAGCCCTGACACACATCACCATCAATGAGTTTAACTGACAAGCAAAAAAATTCTTACCTTATCACTCCTAAACAATTTTTGCATAATAATTTGGAACACAGTGTACTTCACAATTTGTGCTTGTCATAAAAATTTTTGATAGTCAAATTTTACAATAGTAGATGCCACACAAAGGCCACATGCACACGTTAAGAATTTGATCAGTTTTTTTACCTCAGTGTGTGTAACACAAAATCAGGAACAATCAGAGAAAAAGTATAATAGAAACTCGTCACCACTTCTGTATTTATCACCCACTCCTGGTTTTGGCTTACACATACTGAGGTAAAAACTCACCTAATACTCAATGTGTGCACCTGGCCTAAGACAGAACCCTGTTGAAGGTGCAATCTTTTGGGATGTGTACCTACATAATATTTTTAGTTACACTTTGGGGGGTTAAAAGATGGTTGAGTTTAGTGAAATCTTTTCAAATTCTTTAAAAAAAACCCTGTACATGTTTACATTTTTAAGTTACTCAAAAAACTCTCAATAAAAACCTACCCAATGAGACTATGCTCAAAATTGATATCTTAACAATATTAATAAGAAACTGCTAGTTTAAAAAATGACTGATTGAACATGCGACACCAATACATCTTGTGGACTGCTGTCACATTAGGTGTACCCTAACTAGCATTTATTGTTCATTCCTTTAGCAAAATTTACATAGTTGTACCGAAAGCAGGTCACAGTCGGGGTCCTTTGCCTTCAGCAAATGTATTAGTGGGAAGGAAGTGGAGGGTGTAATGGAATATATGGCACTTCATTCAGCTCAGTCACAGCAGGATGATGTTACCCACAACAGCAACACTCTCAGTTTGAGTCAGTGTTATGGACAGTCCACTTTCTTTGCTGTCATAACACTTAGACTTTTACATAGCAGATTTTCAATTTTGTCAATGACAACTCTATTAATTCAGCTCCTAAATCACACAATCCAAAGAACCGTGGAGAAGATATTTCCACTGTGGATGAGGTGAAAAATCAAAGTATTTAATTGGATGAGATGGGGCCGAAGTAGACATAATTCAAATGACTAGCAGCCTTTCTGTCTCTGTCAGCTGTTGTGGTAGCGGCCCTCTGATTAAGGGAAATCTAGAGGTTGTAATCAGGGTGTGGGGCAAAGCACTAAACACATTCCTCACACTGATAGAATGGTCAGCAATAGTCTTAGGTGATGATGACAATAATGATGATTGTGTAGTGGACAAAACCTGGAAACCAGATTGAGGTGCCGGGGAGTAATTCCATCCGAAACAAGATGGTGGTGTTAGTAACAAAGAGCTGAGCCAACATCTGCCAAAAGATCTTCCAGAGCAAAATCTTCTTTGATCAGCTTGAGAGCAAGTAATGAATCATGTGCTTGTCATGATCCAGGCCAGGGGTTTGTTTCATGTTATTCTCTCCCCGGTCTGGTCACGCGAGGGTTAATCTTCTTTGCCTTCTGTTCTGTGGGGCTATTTCAGTCTGCTGTGGCTTGATGACCAATGTCAGTGATAGTTCATGCTTCCAGGCTAGAGCAGCTGACCCCTTGATACCGTGTTTTGTCCTCTGTCCTCTTACTCTGTTCCCGTGACCTCCCGTTCCTGCCACCCCATTTGTCTTAGTGTTCGCTCCCTGTACTTGTAACCTTGGTATGTGACCCGGCTTGTCTTTTGACATGTTCTATTGTCTCTCGTCTCGGTTATATCTGCTCCCGTCCGGCTCTGACTTTTGGCCCGTATTTGACCACGTGAATTGTTGTGACCTCTGTTTCTTCTTATCCTTACTGTTGCTGACTCGGCTCATCTGACCACTCTTTTGCCACTGGGTGGCGCTTGTGCTGCTGCTCTGTGATATTACGCTGTGTGTGCAACCTCTCTTCCCTCACCAGCATCCCCTGGTGGAGATTGCACTATGCTGCATTGAAGCAGCATTACAGTGCTGTTAGTGTAAAAGACTCTTTATCATCTGAAAGATCTGGATGTTGCAGTGGTGGTGGTGGCAAGTCCTACATGTGACCATCTCAACTGTGGATGTTCTTTTCCACAATGCAACAATACAAATTTTTGTCAGTTTGCCAGACTGCAGGAAAATTATAGGTCGTGGACATCCAGACTTGAAGAGATTAGGAACTACAGCTGTCCATCAACACAAGAAGAAAAATCACCTGATTATTTGTGAAAAAGAAGTTGGGCAGCAAACTGAACAAAGCTTAAGTTTTCCTCCTTCTCCTTTTCCTTACATTTGTCATTCTATTAGCCAGGCTGCACCACAGGTAGTACCTTATTGGTGTCATCATCACCATCCTCATCATCATTGGCATGCAAAATTACTGCTTGTCATACTCTGACTACTCCAACTCCTTCACTGCAAGATATCCATCCCTCATTATATGTCACATAAACAGGCATAGGCTTCCAGTCATACACTTCTGTACCAAATCAACTCCCAACTTTTCAAATTGCTACTGCAGTAGTCGCTGCCCATCCACTCTGCTACTTGAGAAATAATGGCATGAGCTTATACTCATTGAAAGATATCTAGCCACCATTATTTCTTGCAGAAAGAGGTGCCTGCTCTGTGCTCTCTTTGGACAATGTTGGCCACTCTTGCAACTCTATTTTTAACTCAAAAGTGCATTTCACCATAGACACTTAGAACAACATTCATGGACACAGACAGTACAAGTTTCTGACAGCCCACTGGGTGACTGTTTTGAATAGCATGATGCACCACTGCAATCAGGACTGGAGGTAAAGCCTCCATAGCTAGAAGCTACGTCTGGTTATACTGCTAGGTGAACGTTATCTGTCTCTTACACCTCCACCATATCCTCCTCAACAGACATAGTTCCATCCTCGTTCCTGCAAGGTAGAGCACTACCAAGCAGTTTTACAGCTTTAGAGCATGCACATCAAGCAGCAAATTTCAGCAGGATGGCGCCCCATTAACTGCAACTCGTCATTGTCATGAGCGACAATGCCTTCAACATTCTGGCTGCCTTACATTTGGGCAAAGTAACTCACACATGGTGCACCTGCTAATCATGCAAAATTTCCTAAAGAAATATACCGACTTGAGGAAGGCGGTGTCCATGGAAAGTGTCTGGTCTTTTCAACTGTTATTATATGGCAAAATGTGCCCTCCAGGCTCTGCAAAATACAACAGTCTGCCTCAATACCACTTGATTTGTGACATTGTAATCCATCAACGCTGCATACGTTGGAATGTCTGCATGAGCAGTAAAAAGTGATGATAGATCATATCATGCAGCAGGCAAACTGGAGTTTGGGTTTTTTTGAACTCCGACATTGGTGGCTGATGAGGGATGTATATCAACCAACTGAAACCCTTTGAAGAGGCTACTAAATTTATGAGTATGCAAGTATGAAACAGGAGATGGAGGAAGAACAGCAACTTGTGCTTGTTCATCGCTGCACTGTGGATGTATGGGACTTTCAAGATCAATGTTATATGCAGCAAGACAAGGAGGAGCAGCAGCAGATGGATGTGGATGGTGACATTGAGTTATCACATGCACAGGCCGAGTACAAGGCTAACAGTCAGAGTGAAACTGATGATGACAATGATAAAGCTGGACAAGGCGACCAAAGTCATAATGGGGTGTGGCGAGCATTGCAAGCTGTATGCTAAATTGCTTGTGCGATGACATGCGTATTGTAAGCATCAAACAAATGTTGACTATTGGATAACCATGCTTTTAGAGCTTTGTCATAAAAGCAAAATGTATGAATGGCTTTCAAAAAGGAGTCAAAATCACTAGGGGAGGCTTTGTTCATGAAATTTTCACGAAACAGATGTTGCCAATAGCACAACTGACCAAGAGACCCCTCTCCATTCCCTGCAGAGCCAACACTTATCTGCCTCTGTCAACACTAGTGCTACAACAAACCAGTGATGCCCTTGAGTAAAGAGAGCCACACCTCATCAACAGCCAGGTTTAGTTGTAACTGGACTGAGTCCTCTCTCTAGCAGATATCCTGAGTCGTGACCAAATCAACTTCTAGGACAGAAGATTGCACCAATGGCAAGAACTGGCCCAGGTTGCCACGTGAGTACTGTCCTGTTTAATCGCCAGTGTACTATCAGAGAGAATATTCAGTGCAGGACATGGCTTTCTCATGCCTAAGCAGGCCATATTGTCTTCCGCAATCATGGGAAACCTTACATTGGTCAAAATGAATCAAGCATGGATCACTGTCGATTATTATTCATCAACGGCTGGTTGTCCATACTATATGCATATCTGTCCATTGTGTTCTACTTTATTCTGGTGTCGCCAGTGGTGATGATTCTTTCCCAGCCGAACAACTACTCTCTGCCGCTAAACAGCCACACCAGCCACATATCTCATGCCTGTCCAATGTGGTTTATAGCTATACTATACTGGGGGGCTATCAGTGCTTGTCTGAATACTGCTAGACATTTTCATGCCAGTCTTGTCAGATTCTATACTGTGAAATTGCTGCTGTTGTCACTTCTGCTGCCGCTGTCAATAGAAGCCCACACACACCTACTGCTTGAAATTGATGCCACGAAAGAGATTTTATTAGAGTTTTTGCACAATTTGTTATGAAGTAATTGCTTCTTCACTTTGAAAAGAGCAAACCTAATCCTGCTTCATAAATAAAGACATACTTTTTGCACAACTTGATAAAAAGCCATTGTTTCTTCAGTCTGCAAACAGCAAACCCGTTGCTGATTCCAAAACAAGGATAATTTTTTAATAGAATGTGAAAAAGCTATGGCTTCTTCATTTAACAAACAACAAACTACTCCCCAAACAGGGATAATTATTGCTGTACTTATATTAAAAAAGCCATGACTACTTCTTTATATACCACCTGTGTATTATAATCAGCAAAGCAGGCATCTTCCTCTGTAAAGGAATACTTTTTGTAACATTTATACAGTTTGTAATAGCCCAAAAAGTCTGCTAGTGGCGAGTATTGTTAAACACTGTTGATTATGACCTTTTAGAATCTGTTTATCCAGTCATAGTCAGATATGTTGCGGTTGCTGATGTGGCACCCCAGGAGTCTGGTTGCCACAGTGGCCTTGCCTCCCTCCAGGGGGGGAGTGATGTAATGCCTGGAAGTAAAGAAGAAATCCCCTTACCAGGTAGTTCCACCATACAATGCAGTTCCTGCTCCAGGGCAGCAGGAGGAGCTCTAAACCTGACTTCAGGGGAGCTGCTCTCTCTGGTCAGGAGGAGGAAGTTAGTGAAGAGTTAGAGCCTGAACAAGGTTGAGAGAGGACGTGTGGAGAGGACCTGGGAGCAGAGCTGTAGCTGAGCTCACCCCAAGCTAGAGCGCCAGTGACCGGGCACCGGAGCCCGAGGCTGTGTGGGTACCAAAGCCCTGGCAGCAGAATCCAGAGGGCAGAAGACCGCAGATCCTCTGACCCCAACTGAGACTCAACGACACAGCAGCATGTGTGAGCCGGAGACGCCAGGCAGGAGCGACCCCGGAAGCAGGCTCCAGCTGCCTGTCATGCGAGTGGAGTTCTAGCTAAGCATCAGACATGAAGAGGCACTTGAATAGAGTTTACAGCAGCAAGTACCTCACAGAACAGCGCTAGAAAGGAGGACTCACAACCCACCTGACTAGTGAAATTCCCAAATTGCTTCCTGGCTGACCGGCTCAAGAACCATTTTTTACCTGAGCCCCAAACTGTACCTGCATGGCTCAGTAAAACGTAAAGGAAACTGCACCCTGCTGTGTCCTCTAAGTCATTCACGAGTCACCTGCCCTGCACCACACTCACCACCAACATCACCTTTAATATACTAACTGCCCTGGGACACAGCTCTACCTGTGGAGAGCTTAACCATCTTTGCTGCCCTATCATCATGCCAGAGGATCTGCATTGCAGTGTTGGTCCCCTGACCGAATACTATGGGTGGCGTCACGAACACTTTATTACAAACTTTATTATCCCTTTTTCACTATCCCTTTTATTGGACGCCCAGGGCCACGGACTGGGTCACTGCTGCTGTGACACTTCCCTTTTAAGAAGTGGCCCGGTACCGAGTATCCCCACTGCCCTGGCAGGCGATCCATTTTGGCGTCATGAACAGGATCCGTGCCCCGGTATTGCCGGGTGCTGTGTGCCATAGACTTTGTTGGAACTGGCTGAATTGCCGCCATTACAGCGCCACACGGCGCGCAGGAAGCAGAATGAGCGTGTCGTCGTGGGCGGAGCCTGAGAGAGAGCGTGAAAAGAGAAGTGCTGCGCCCGCTCTGACATCAGCTGGCAGAGAACAGAGCGCTGAGGCCTGAAATCCTGGAGCGCACAGTTTATCCCGCCGACAGAGCAACAGCCTGGTAAGCCAGCGGAAACTCAGAGCCTGGCTAATATTTACTGGGGGGGGGAGAGAATGTCTAATGCAGCAGAAGATCTAGCAGCGGATGCCGCCGCAGCCCCCAGGGCGCAGCAAGATCTGGGGACTGCCGCTGCAGTCCCTATAATGCCGCTATAAATGCCATATATACCGGGAGCGGCCTGGCTACCACAATACTCAGGGGAGTAGCATACCCTGAGCGATTTCAAGGAGAGACTGTGTAGTTTGTTTGATGTATACCCCCTTTCTGAAAGTCAAATGGTCAGCAGTCTCATTGGACAGTTAACTGGTGTGGCCCAAAGAGAAGTAAAGTCCTGGCAGGACACTGATAAATAGACTGTTAAGCAAATTCTGGCTAAGCTGAGGGGCACCTTTGAGACCCGCACTGCAGCAGAAATAAAAATGAGGTTCTTTGGGTGCAAACAAAGGGTGCAGGACAGTATACGGGACTATGCCCTTAACCTTCAGGAGGCGCTACGGGCCGTAAAGCAGATTGACCCAGACAGGGTGCAGTATGGAGACCGATTGTTAAAGGAACAATTTATTGAGGGACTCCTGTCCAGCACCCACAGGACACAGCTGCGCATCATGGCCCTACAAAAGCCTGACCTGAACTTTGCAGACTTTAAAGATAGGGCTATCCGGGTGCTGCACGAACCAAATGTCAGCCGCCTAGCACCCCCTAGGCATCCGGCAATTACATACCACCAGGAGGCGGCATCCTTCCCTCAGGCCCCCTTGAGGCCGACGCACAGACCCTGGATAATGATCCATCTGCAGAACTACATCTTCAGGTCCAGGAGCTGACCAAAAGTGTGGCTGCACTAGCCAAAACCGTGCAGTCCATGCAAGTGCCCCTGAAGGAGATGATCCAGTTGGCTTTCAGTCGAGATGATGTCCCGTCGCGACGGCATAAGAGGATCCCACCGACCAGAGGGAGAGACAACGATCGCTACAACTAGGATGGACGACCCATTTGCCGCTGCTGCAGCAAAACAGGGCACATCGCAAGATTCTTCAATTTAAACGAGCAACCCTGGAGCAGAGAGACAACCCCCAGGAGTAGGACGACCAGGCCCACAAAGCTGGTGAGCCAAGTGCGTCGGAGGACGAACGGTCCTCCCAGTTGTGATTGACGGCATCCCAATGAACACTTTACTGGACATCAGCTCTCAGGTGATGACTATGCCATATTTTCTTTACAAATAGTACTGGGCTGACTCTGATATTACTCGTGGCGCCTAGATAATGAGCTGAAAGTAGTCGCCAGCAATGGTCAGCTTTTGCCACAAGTGGGGTATAAGGTGGGGCGAGTAGAATTAAAAGCCCAAGGTATGATAATTGTAGACATTGATCGACGAGAATGTAACCCAATGATGACCTTAGGTACTAATGTGATAGAAAATTGTCTTGCCCAGGTTATTGTTTTGTTGCAACAGGTAGCCGAAACTACTGGTTCCAGTGAGCAACGGGTCCTGCAAAAGGAGATCAAGGCCCTGATGTAAAGACAACAGGTAGTGCTATCTGGCGGAGAAGTCGGCAGTGTCAGAGTGAGTGATTCCTTCCCCATTTCCCATTGCAATACCCCCAAGGAGTGAAATCTTAATTTCGTGTCGGGCAGCCATAGGCCTCAGGGGAAAATATTACCAGGCCCTGGTATAACCAGTGTACTCTGATAGTAGGCCCACTGTCCTGACAGCCAGAGGGGTAGTCGATGTCCGCAAGGGGTGGGTATCTGTACCCATCTTAACTTGTGGGGAGCAGGAGGCCAAACTACCACGGTATGCCACCGTTGCTAAGCTGTTCACTATCAATCCCAACGCAATTCAGACAGCAGAACCATTGGTCTCGTCCGACCAGTCAGAGGACAATGGCTCTGCCGAACAGCTAGAGGATTGGTGCCAGAAGCTGCACGTAGGTACTGACTCCACCCCTTCATACCAAAGGAATGGGGTTTACAGAGTGGTTCAAGAGTATGAACGGGTATTCAGAAAACATCCTTTAGACTTTGGGCAGGTAAAAGGGGCCTAACATCATATCCCCACTGGAGATCATCCGCCCATTAACCCCTTCACCCCCAAGGGTGGTTTGCACGTTAATGACCGGGCCAATTTTTACAATTCTGACCACTGTCTCTTTATGAGGTTATAACTCTGGAACGCTTCAACGGATATTCGCGATTCTGAGATTGTTTTCTCGTGACATATTTTACTTCACGTTAGAAGTAAAATTTCTTCGATATAAATTTTTGAGAAAAACGCAAATATGGCGAAAATTTTTAAAATTTTGCAATTTT
>JARQOD010000003.1:269980891-270023609 GCA_033576555.1 Oophaga sylvatica | reverse complement strand
CAGCCCAGCAAGCCCATCACAGTATTGGACAACCAAGTTGTCAATCAAGACAAATACAGCTCAGCAAGACAGTTTCCATAGACCAGCATAGCAATCATTCACTGAGCGACGGAATCGTGACAGTACCCCCTCTTTTAGGGGGGCCACCGGACCCCAGGTTTCCCAGGAAACCTGCAATGGAAGGCCCTGACCTGACAATCAGCATTGACAGCTCGAGCAGGGAACCAAGATCTCTCTTCTGGTTCGTAACTTCTCCAATGAATGAGGTACTGGAGGAAATTATGGACTTTCCGGGAATCAACACTCATTTGAACTTCAAACTCAAAACTGTCATTGACAGAATCCGCTGGAGGTGGAGATGAAGGAGCCGAAACAGGAGGGACAAACTCTTTTAGCAGTGCTAGCACTGATCGCGGGCAGGGAGCATTGCGCTTCCATCAGCATATTGCGATGCAATCGCAATGACCTGATGGTCTCCATGAAGACCCCTGGCACCAAGATGGCAGCGGGGTCCTTCCGGGTCTTGCAGGGAGGTGGCTTGTCAGCTAATCACTTATACTGCATGACGAACGGAGTAAAAAATAAATAAAACCAATTTTTCACGTGCTGTTGATTTTTTCATTCTACCTCCCAGTAAGCAGTAAGGCTCAGCGCACATTTATCCTGCGCTCTGCGCTGAGCGCTTACGCCAAGGTTTCCGTGTAAATTTCTGAAATACGCGATTCAGACAGAACCCCCAGCAGAAGATTCCCTATAATGAGGCAGATGTAGGCACTGTGGGTGCCATAGGACCTGTGATCTGGCGGTGTCCATCTTTTTAGGATTGCATAAAAGTGCTGTCGGCCACAGTTTTGTGCACTTCTGAAAAAAGGAAACAGTGGAAGAGAGGCCAGACGGAGTCCAAAGTAACTCTGCTGCCCTCTTATAGTGAATGGATCCCTCGGGTGTTTCATCTGAATCACGTCACTTAGAGATTTAGATGGAAACTGCAAAGTAAGTGGTCAGCGTAGAACGCCGGATATCTGTGATCCCAAACGTTATGTAAAATGTTCCCAATATAAGCTTCCACTCAATCCACAAAAAGAGCAAGCCCCCACTCAGGTCTGTTATCTGGTAATGGAAATATAGGGGGCTTCCACATTACTGGTAGCACAAGGCTCTGGAAAAGCGAAATTCAGCAAATTATCCGCTCCCAAATCCAAATGCCCCCCATATTCTGAGACCAATGTGTGCATAAACAACATTTAGTGCCCACATGTTTGGCATTTCTGTAGTGATGAGAGCCCGCCTAATTTACAGGTGCGTGTCTCCAGAAGCACGGGCTGGGCAGAATGTACTGGTCACTACAACGGCAGTTTGCAATTTTCACTCAGCAACATCCACTGCTGCCTGTTTCTGGAAAACACCCATGGAGTCAAAATTATCAAAGCATCTGTAGATAAATTCCCAAAGGGTTATAATTTCCAAAATGGGGTCACTTGAGGGGGGATTCTGCTTTTCTAGCACTTAGGGGCTCTTTATATGGAATCCACAAACTAGTCTAGGAAAATCTGCGCTCCAGGAGGCAAATAGCACTCCATCTCTCCCGAGTCATTCCGTATGGCAAACTAGTACTGTACAGCTGTAATAACCTGCAGGAAACACAGGATGCAGTCATGCACGGGGAGGCAGAGCAAGGGTTAAACAGGTTTATTTACAGGGGGATGTACGCCACGCAGGGAGTGAGGGATTGTAGGGTGGCGGTAAGGAATGGGGCAGAACTGGGAGGATGGCAGGGTAGGTAAGGGGCGAACGAAAGTTCAGTAATAAAGAGGTAAAACTTATCGGACTGTAAACTTCTGTCGTGAGGAAGTTCAGGGTTCCAACGGTGGCACCGACAACAGCGGTGCAGGTCGTCTCATCGCAGCCTCTGTATGGCGGACAGATTTCCCGTACCCTAAACAGCTCTTCAACACTTTCAATTCTCTACTCCATCCCACAGCACCTCCTCCCTCTCCTCTCATTTCTGTCGAAGACTTTGCCTCCTTCTTTAAGCAAAAGATTGATACTATCAGAGAAGGCTTTGGCCCGCAGCCCCAATGCCCCTCTTAGCCACTCAGCCCTGTTCTTCCAAAACCAGCTTCACCACCATGACAGAAGATCAGCTCTCCACTCTCCTGTCAAGATCACACCTCACCACTTGCGCGCTTGACCCACTCCCGTCCCACCTCATCCCTAACCTTGCCACAGTCTTCATCCCTACTCTCACACACCTCTTCAACCTTTCACTTACAAATGGTGTCTTTCCTTCATCCTTCAAACATGCTTCAATCACCCCGATCCTCAAAAAGCCCTCCCTCGACCCATCCTCAGCGTCTAGCTATCGCCCGATATCTCTTCTCCCCTTCGCCTCAAAACTACTGGAACAGCATGTATATCTTGAACTGTCCTCCCACCTTTCCTCCTGCTCCCTCTTTGACCGGTTACAATCAGGCTTTCGACCGCATCACTCAACTGAAACTGCCCTAACTAAAGTCACTAACGACCTGCTAACCGCCAAGAGCAAGCGACACTATTCTGTCCTCCTTCTCCTGGACCTGTCTTCTGCCTTTGACACCGTAGACCATTCCCTCCTCCTACAGATTCTCTCATCTCTTGGCATCACAGACTTGGCCCTATCCTGGATCTCATCATACCTAACAGACCGAACATTTAGTGTCTCCCTCTCACACACCACCTCCTCACCTCGCCCCCTGTCTGTCGGTGTTCCCCAAGGCTCAGTCCTAGGACCCCTACTCTTCTCCATCTACACCTTCGGCCTGGGACAGCTCATAGAATCCCACGGCTTGCAGTATCACCTCTACGCCGATGACACGCAGATCTACCTATCTGGACCTGACCTCACCTCCCTACTGACCAAAATTCCACAGTGTCTGTCTGCTATCTCAGCCTTCTTTTCTGCTCGCTTTCTCAAACTGAACATGGACAAAACAGAATTCATCATCTTTCCCCCACCTCATTCTACCCCTTCACCAGGCCTATCCATCAATGTCAATGGCTGCTCGCTTTCCCCAGTCCCACATGCTCGGTGCCTTGGGGTGATCATCGACTCTGCCCTCTCTTTCAAACCACATATCCAAGCCCTCGCCACCTCCTGCCGCCTCAAACTCAAAAATATTTCCCGGATCCGCTCATTCCTCAACCATGAAACCACAAAAACACTAGTGCACGCCTGTTGTGAATGGGTTTGAGATGAGTTCTGAGCAGAGGCTCCCTCTGGTGGTTACAAGCGGTACTAGTGAAGATTGTGAGGACTGGGAATCAGGTGTTACTGACTGGTCTTATATAAGGGAGTCATTTTCCCATCAGGGTTGCCGGTGATCAATTGTTCTGGTCTGAATCCTTCATTCCAGTTTCCCTTGTAGCCTGCTGTGTCGTGTCTGCATCTCCTGCTTCCAGATAAGTCTTTTTCTTCTTTTGTGTTTGTGCTATATTTTTGCATTTTGTCCTGCACTTCTTTGGGGGCCTTCTGGGTCCCCTCCGGGGGCTTCTGCCTTCTCAGTTTAATTCAGCCACTGAGTTTTGTTCTTTTGCTTTTTCCAGTTTTTTCAGTGGCTGCTGTTTTGATTTTGTTACACCAGAGAGCTAATTTAGGTGGTAGAGGTCGTGTGATCTCAGGTGATTTTGAAATTAGTAGAGTTGGTGTTTTTCAGGGTTTTCTGGGATTGCAGTAAGTACCCTTCCTATCCTTTTCTATTTAGATAGTTTGGGCCCCAGCGTTTGCTCATACTATTTTCATCCTGTGTCTGTATTTCCTCTTGTCTAACCGCCATTACATGTTTGGGGGCTTTCTATTATCTTTGGGGTTCTGCTCCGGGGCAGATAGCTTTCCTATTTCTATCTTTAGGTGTAGTTAGTTTCTCAGGCTGTGACGAGGCGTCTAGGACCAACGTAGGAACGCTCCACGGCTGCCTCTAGTTGTGGTGGTTAGTCAGGGTACTGCAATCCCATAGATTCCAACTGCTCTGGTGTATTGCCTTTTTTACCTGCACTCCTCAGCTACCGAAACATAACAGTATCACCGGCCCAAAAAATTGAAAATTGTATGGTACTCACAGAAGGGAAAAATATTGTGATAGAAAAAAGGTTGTCAGAGTTGTCAGAGATATTTTTCTGTTTGTTGCATTTTTTTTTTTTCCCTCTGTATCTCTGGGTGCTGGGGAGGATCTTTTTTCCCATGGAGTTTGCACAGTTGTCTGGCCGTGTGGATCATCTTGCCACTGAGGTTCGGAGTATTGCTATCTATCTTGCTGGGTTGCCTGTTGTGGAACCTAGGATCCCCATGCCAGATTTGTTTTTAGGGGATCGAGCTAAGTTTCAGAATTTCAAAAATAATTGTAAATTGTTTTTTGCCTTAAAATCTAAGTCCTCAGGAAACGCAGCGCAGCAGGTTCAAATTATCATCTCTCTCCTGCGCGGCGATCCTCAGGATTGGGCTTTTTCCCTGATACCTGGGGATCCTATTTTGAGTGATGTTGATGCGTTTTTTCAGGCTTTGGGGTTATTGTACGATGAGCCTAATGTCACTGATCAAGCTGAAAAAGCCTTGTTGGCATTAAATCAGGGGCTTGATGACGCTGAGTTATACTGTCAGAGATTCCGTAGGTGGGCAGTCCTGACCAAATGGAATGACGACGCTTTGGCGGCCCTTTTCCGGAAGGGTCTGTCAGATAATGTAAAAGATGTTATGGTGGGATTCCCAGTCCCCTCTGGTCTCAATGATTCTATGTCATTAGCGATTCAAATTGACAGACGTTTGCGTGAGCGGAGAAGTATGCGTGGTATGGTGTTGCCTTGTGAACCAGCTCCTGAAACCATGCAGTGTGATAGAGTGGTGTCGGAGGCACAGCGTCATGAGTTTCGAAAGCGCAATGGGTTATGTTTCTACTGTGGTGATGCCTCTCATGCTATTTCAGTCTGCCCTAAGCGGGGAAGACGTTTTGCACGCTCAGTTGTCTTGGGTAGTGTTCAGACTAAGTTTTTATTAACTGTCACTCTGATATGCTCTCTGTCCTCATTTTCTGCTCAGGCTTTCGTTGATTCTGGAGCAGCTATTAACCTGATGGATTATGATTTTGCTAAACATTGTGGGTTTCCCTTGATACCCCTACAGAAGTCTATTCCCCTACTGGGGATCGATTCTACCCCTTTGGCTGAGAATAAACCCAAGTTTTCTACTCAGGTGATAATGAGGGTTGAACCTGATCACCAGGAGTGCTGCAAATTTTTGGTTCTATATAATCTGCATGACATTATCGTACTGGGTTTCCCTTGGTTGCAGTCTCATAATCCTGTTTTGGATTGGAAGTCTGTGTCTGTGGCCAGTTGGGGCTGCCAATGTGTTAATACCAACACTCCTGTTTTTTCTGCCTTCCGCCAAGCTCAGGATGTTCCTGACTTTTTGTTTGATTTTTCTGATGTGTTTAGCGAAAGTAAATCTGCATCCTTGCCTCCCCATAGGAGCTATGACTGCGCTATTGAATTAGTGCCGGGTAGTAAATTCCCTAAAGGTTGCCTTTTTAACTTGTCTGTACCTGAACATGACGCTATGCGGTCTTATATCAAGGAATCATTGGAGAAGGGTCATATCAGACCATCCTCTTCACCCTTAGGTGCCGGTTTTTTCTTTGTGGCCAAAAAAGATGGTTCATTAAGGCCGTGTATTGATTATCGTCTCTTGAACAATATTACTGTGAAATATCAATACCCGTTACCCTTGATTTCTGACCTGTTTTCCAGGGTGAAAAATGCTACTTGGTTTACCAAGCTTGACCTCAGGGGGGGTATAACCTTATTCGCATTAAGCACGGGGATGAATGGAAGACGGCATTCAATACCCCTGAAGGGCATTTTGAGTACCTAGTGATGCCCTTTGGGCTCACTAATGCTCCTTCCGTCTTCCAGTCCTTCATGAATGACATTTTCAGGGATTTTGTGGACAAATTTCTGATTGTTTATTTGGATGATATCTTGATTTTTTCTAATGACTGGGACTCTCATGTGAAACATGTTCGAACTGTGTTCCAGATTTTGAGAGAGAATGCTCTGTATGTGAAGGGATCAAAGTGTCTTTTTGGCGTACAGAGGATCTCATTTCTGGGATTCATTTTGTCCCCATCTGTTATTGAAATGGACCCGGTCAAGGTTCAGGCCATCTGTGATTGGGTCCAACCTACTTCATTAAAGGCTCTTCAGAGATTTTTGGGTTTTGCCAATTTTTATCGTAAATTTATTGGTAATTTCTCGGTTATTGTTAAACCATTAACTGATTTGACCAGAAAGGGTTCTGATGTGGTGAATTGGCCTCCTGAGGCAGTCTCTGCATTTCAGGAACTTAAGCAGAGATTCACTTCTGCCCCTGTTCTACGGCAGCCTGATGTTTCTCTGCCATTTCAGGTGGAGGTTGATGCCTCTGAAATTGGGGCAGGTGCCGTTTTGTCCCAAAAAGATCCAGAGACCTCTAAAAGTAACCCTTGTGCCTTTTTCTCTCGAAAATTTTCTCCTACTGAACGTAATTATGACGTGGGTAATCGGGAGTTATTGGCCATGAAGTGGGCTTTTGAAGAGTGGAGACATTGGCTGGAGGGAGCCAAACATCAGGTGGTGGTCCTTACTGACCATAAGAATCTGGTCTATCTGGAATATGCCAAGCGACTCAATCCTAGACAGGCCAGGTGGGCCTTGTTTTTCACACGTTTTAATTTTGTGGTTTCCTTTCTTCCTGGCACTAAGAATGTTAAGGCGGATGCCCTCTCGAGGAGTTTCCTTGCGGACTCTCCTGAGTTATCTGATCCTTCTGTTATTTTGAAAGAGGGTGTAGTTCTTTCCGCCATCTCGCCCAATTTGAGACTTGCTCTGGAGGGGTGTCAGGAGGATAGGCCCGAGCGCTGCCCTGTTGGAAAATTGTTTGTCCCGGACCAATGGAAAAAGAGTGTGATGTCTGAGATTCATTGTTCCGCATTGGCTGGGCATCCCGGAATTTTTGGTACCAGAGACTTGGTTAGTCGGTCCTTTTGGTGGCCTACCTTGTCTCGTGATGTCAGGGAATTTGTGCAGTCCTGCGGGACTTGCTCTCGCTCCAAGCCTTGCTCTCGCTCTAGTGGTTTATTTATGCCATTGCCTGTGCCCAAGAGACCATGGACCCATATCTCTATGGATTTCATTTCCGATCTTCCTGTTTCTCAGAGAATGACCACCATCTGGGTAATTTGTGATAGGTTTTCCAAAATGATACATCTTGTGCCATTACCTAAGTTGCCTTCCTCCTCTGAATTGGTGCCGTTGTTCCTTCAGCACGTGGTTCGTTTACACGGCATTCCTGAGAACATTGTGTCTGACAGAGGAGTCCAGTTTGTTTCCAGATTTTGGAGGACTTTTTGTTCTAAACTGGGTGTTCAATTGTCTTTCTCCTCGGCATTTCATCATCAGACCAATGGTCAAACTGAGAGAACAAACCAGACATTGGAGACTTATCTTAGATGCTTTGTGTCTGCTGATCAGGATGACTGGGTCTCTTTTTTGCCTTTGGCTGAGTTTGCTCTTAATAATAGGGCTAGCTCTGCCACTTTGATGTCTCCGTTTTTCTGTAATTCTGGGTTTCACCCTCGATTTTCTTCAGGACAGACGGAGGCTTCTGTCTGTCCAGGGGTTGACTCTGTTGTGGAGCGTATGCAACAGATTTGGGACCAGGTAGTGGAGAGGTTGTCCCTCTCTCAGGAGAAGGCCCAGCGGTTTGCTAACCGGCATAGGACTGATGGTCCTCGGTTTAAAGTGGGGGACTTGGTCTGGTTGTCCTCAAAGAATATTCCTATGAGAGTAGCATCTCCTAAATGTAAGCCTAGGTTCATTGGACCTTATAAGATCATGGAGATTATTAATCCTGTTTCTTTTCGTTTGCTTCTTCCAGGGACATTTAAGATCCATAACGTGTTCCACAAGTCCTTGTTGAAGAGGTTTGTTGAGCCAGTGGTTCCTGCTGCTGTGCCTCCTGACCCTGTTTTGGTTGAGGGCAATCTGGAGTATGTGGTTGAGAAAATATTGGATTCTCGTTTTTCTAGACGGAAACTCCAGTATTTGGTTAAATGGAGAGGTTATGGTCAGGAAGACAATTCTTGGGTGTTTGCTTCGGACATCCATGCTAGGAGACTTATCCGTGCTTATCATAGAACTCATCCTGACCGACCTGGTTGCTCAAATGAGGGTTCGGTGACCCCTCCTCAAGGGGGGGGTACTGTTGTGAATGGGTTTGAGATGAGTTCTGAGCAGAGGCTCCCTCTGGTGGTTACAAGCGGTACTAGTGAAGATTGTGAGGACTGGGAATCAGGTGTTACTGACTGGTCTTATATAAGGGAGTCATTTTCCCATCAGGGTTGCCGGTGATCAATTGTTCTGGTCTGAATCCTTCATTCCAGTTTCCCTTGTAGCCTGCTGTGTCGTGTCTGCATCTCCTGCTTCCAGATAAGTCTTTTTCTTCTTTTGTGTTTGTGCTATATTTTTGCATTTTGTCCTGCACTTCTTTGGGGGCCTTCTGGGTCCCCTCCGGGGGCTTCTGCCTTCTCAGTTTAATTCAGCCACTGAGTTTTGTTCTTTTGCTTTTTCCAGTTTTTTCAGTGGCTGCTGTTTTGATTTTGTTACACCAGAGAGCTAATTTAGGTGGTAGAGGTCGTGTGATCTCAGGTGATTTTGAAATTAGTAGAGTTGGTGTTTTTCAGGGTTTTCTGGGATTGCAGTAAGTACCCTTCCTATCCTTTTCTATTTAGATAGTTTGGGCCCCAGCGTTTGCTCATACTATTTTCATCCTGTGTCTGTATTTCCTCTTGTCTAACCGCCATTACATGTTTGGGGGCTTTCTATTATCTTTGGGGTTCTGCTCCGGGGCAGATAGCTTTCCTATTTCTATCTTTAGGTGTAGTTAGTTTCTCAGGCTGTGACGAGGCGTCTAGGACCAACGTAGGAACGCTCCACGGCTGCCTCTAGTTGTGGTGGTTAGTCAGGGTACTGCAATCCCATAGATTCCAACTGCTCTGGTGTATTGCCTTTTTTACCTGCACTCCTCAGCTACCGAAACATAACACACGCCCTTATCATCTCCCGCCTCGACTACTGCAACCTCCTACTGTCTGGCCTCCCCTCTAGCACTCTGGCACCACTCCAGTCCATCCTACACTCTGCTGCACGACTAATCCACCTGTCTTCCCGCTATTCCCCTGCCTCCCCACTATGCCAGGCCCTTCACTGGCTTCCTATTGCCCAGAGGCTCCAGTTCAAA
Source organism: Oophaga sylvatica (assembly GCA_033576555.1). Taxonomy (NCBI): domain Eukaryota; kingdom Metazoa; phylum Chordata; class Amphibia; order Anura; family Dendrobatidae; genus Oophaga; species Oophaga sylvatica. Next base: position 270,014,302 of record JARQOD010000003.1, on the reverse strand, counting down.
ACCTTAACCATGACATACAAAGCCATCCACAACCTTTCTCCTCCATACATCTGTGACATGGTCTCCCGCTACCTACCCACACGCAACCTTCGATCCTCTCAAGATCTCCTTCTCGACTCCCCCCTCATCTCTTCTTCCCACAACCGCATACAAGACTTCTCCCGGGCTTCCCCCATACTCTGGAACTCTCTGCCGCAAAACATCAGACTTTCACCAACAACGGAGACCTTCAAGAAAAACCTGAAGACCCACCTGTTCCGACAAGCCTACAACCTGCAATGATCCTCAGTGTACTGAACCATCGCACAACCAGCTCTACCCTCTCCTAGTGTATTCTCACCCATCCCTGTAGACTGTGAGCCCTCGCGGGCAGGGTCCTCTCTCCTTCTGTACTTATTCGTCCCTTGTCTAGCACATGTTTATTGTATCTGTCTATATTTTTCATATGTAAAGCGCCATGGAATAAATGGCGCTATATAAATATAATAATAATAATAATAATAATAATAATAACCTAGCGATGTCTGGCACGGTACTGAGTCCAACATTAGATACCACCGGTACGAGATGCCGCTCCATGGTGTACACAAGTCCTTAGTCTTCAGGCTCTGGCCTAGCCGTCCATCTCTCTCTCTGCGTCGCACACTCAGTGCAGTCTCTGCCTTTAACTGGTGTCACCTCCTAGCATGGAGGGTAGCGGGGAGCTGACAGTCAGTCGTCCACAAATGGTGCACCTGAATGCAGGGGTCTGTCAAGTATGTGGTCACTCTTGGGCAGAGCGGGTGCGGCACTCACTGTCTCATAGTGTACGGCACCTGGCTTAGCTCCACACGGCTCTGCACGTTCTGCTCTGCTGGCACGGCTCTGCACAGCTCTGTACAGTTCTGCTGGCTCAGCTAATCCCCCAGCACTACAGCTCCTATCCTGGACAGCAGCATGGCCTGTCACAGCGCCGGCACTCTCTTGTGGGAGAAGCAGAGCATGCTTTTCTCTGCTCTGCGCGCTGCACTTACTTGGCGCCAACTCACCCTGCAGCGCGTGCTTTTCGTTCTTATACCCCTGTGTCAGCGTGCTCTCTCTAGGCTCTCCCTGCCCCCTCCTGTCAGCAGGAAGCCCTGTCTCTCTCCTCCTTCCCTCCTACAGCAGGGGAAGGTCTGCATCTCTCAGGCTTCCCCCAGAAACAGAGGATACAGCCCTTTCAGTTCCGGGCCAGGCATGCAAGTACCCACGGTCCGGTCTGTCTTCTCACACAGCCATGTATGGGGTACTTCTACATTCAGCAGAAATTGTGGGGCAAATTTTGGTGACATTTTTACCCATTACCCAGTGTGAAAATGTAAAACTTGGGGCTAACACACAATCTTGGTGGTAAAAATGTAAATTAATTTTTTCTTCACTTCCCAATGGTATAAAAGTTTGTGACACATCTGTGGTATCAATATAATCACTGAGCCCCTAGATGCATTCATTGAGAGGTTTAATTGGTAAATGGGGTCACTTATGGGTGGGTTCTGCTGTTCTGGCACCTCAGGGGCTCTGTCAATGTAACATGCCTCCAACAAGTGCAGCAAAATCTGCGCTGTATTATGGCGCTACTTCCCAAACAATGGTTTTCCCCCACATATGGGGTATCAGCATGCTCAGGAGAAATTGCACAACAAATTTAATGGAGTAAATTCTCCTGTTACCCTTATGAAAATGCAAAATATGGAGCTGAAAAAGATTTATTTGGGGAAAATGTGATTTTTTATCAAGATGGCTCTACGCTATAAACTTCTGTGAAGCACCTGTGGGTTCAAGGTGCTCAATACACATTTGGATAAGTTCCATAAGGGGTCAATTTTCCAAAATTGTGTCACTTGTGGGGGGTTCCACTGTTTAGGCGCATCAGGGGCTCTTCAAACACGACATGGTGTCCGCTAATTATTCCATCAAATTTAACATTCAAAAAGTCAATTGGCGCTCCTTCCCTTCCGAGCCATGCCGTGTGCCCAAAACAGTAGATTTCCCCCACATATGGGATATCGGCATGCTCAGGAGAAATTGCACAACAAAATGTATGGTCAATTTTCTCCTGTTACCCTTGCGAATGCTAAAAAAATTAAAGGAAAATTTTTGTGAAAGAAAAGTAAATGTTTATTTTTTCCTTCCACATTCCAAAAATTCCTGTGAAGCACCTGAAGGGTTAATAAACTTCTTGAATGTGGTTTTGAGTACTTTGATGGATGCAGTTTTTAGAATGGTGTAATTTTTGGGTATTTTCTGTCATATAAGCCCCTCAAAGTCACTTAGATTGTGAGGCGGTCCCTAAAAAAATGGTTTTGCAAATTTTGTTGTAAGAATGAGAAATCGCTGGTAAACTTTTCTCCTCTTCCCACAGGTATGCACTGAATTTCCCCAGCTTTTCCAAATTCCTGATTGTGTTTTGTGAACTGTTTCTGCTCTGCCTGGTATGCACCGAATTTCCCCAGCTTTTCCAAATTCCTAATTGTGTTTTATGAACTGTTTCTGCTCTGCCTGGTATGCACCGAATTTCCCCAGCTTTTCCAAATTTCTGATTGTATTTTGTGAACTGTTTCTACTCTGCCTGGTATGCACTGAATTTCCCCAGCTTTTCCAAATTCCTGATTGTGTTTTGTGAACTGTTTCTGCTCTGCCTGGTATGCACCGAATTTTCCCAGCTTTTCCAAATTCCTGATTGTGTTTTGTGAACTGTTTCTGCTCTCCTTGGTGTGCATTGCTAACCCTGTCTCTTGCCTCCATGAGGTACTCCATTCCTCCTGTGTCTTCCATGCCTATCTGAGTGTGCAGTCTATCCCCCCTTTTTATCACCTTTGGCTAACTCTGACCATGTGGTGTGGCTAATCACACCCTCATCCCCTCTCACAGCTGATCCACCTCAGTCCCAGATATATTCAGGGCCATGCGTCTGCACAGACATAGTCTGCACAGACTTATTTCAAATCCCATATTTCAAATTACAGATTTCTAATTACAACACTCTGAATTAGACTAGAATTTCTAATTACAACACTCTGAATTAGACTACAGTCATGGCCAAAAGTTTTGAGAATGACACAAATATTATATTTTCACATGATCTGCTGCCCTCTGGTTTTTATGTGTGTTTGACAGATGTTTTTATCACAGACAGAAATATAATAATTGCAAACATATGAGTAACAAAAGCTTATATTGACAGTTAGAATGAGTTAATGCAGCAAGTCAATATTTGCAGTGTTGACCCTTCTTCTTCAGGACCTCTGCAATTCTCCCTGGCATGCTCTCAATCAACTTATGGACCAAATCCTGACTGATAGCAGTCCATTCTTGCACAATCAATGCTTTCATTTGGTCAGAATTGTTAGGTTTTTGTTTGTCCACCCGTCTCTTGATGATTGACCACAAGTTCTTAATGGGATTAAGATCTGGGGAGTTTCCAGGCCATGGACCCAAAATCTCTATGTTTTGTTCCCTGAGCCATTTAGTTATCACCTTTGCTTTATGGCAAGGTGCTCCATCATGCTGGAAAAGGCATTGTTGATCGCCAAACTGCTCTTGGAGGGTTGGGAGAAGTTGCTCTTGGAGGACATTCTGGTACCATTCTTTATTCATGGCTGTGTTTTTAGGCAAGACTATGAGAGAGCCGATTCCCTTGGCTGAGAAGCAACCCCCCACATGAATGGTTTCAGGATGCTTAACAGTTGGCATGAGACAAGACTGGTGGTAGCGCTCACCTTGTCTTCTCCGAATGAGGCATTTTCCTGATGTCCCAAACAATCGAAAAGGGGATTCATCAGAGAAAATAACTTTACCCCAGTCCTCAGCAGTCCACTGCCTGTACCTTTTGCAGAATATCAGTCTGTCCATGATGTTTTTTCTGGAGAGAAGTGGCTTCTTTGCTGCCCTCCTTGAGACCAGGCCTTGCTCCAGGAGTCTCCGCCTCACAGTGCGTGCAGATGCACTCACACCTGCCTGCTGCCATTCCTGAGCAAGCTCTGCACTGCTGGTAGCCCGATCCCGCAGCTGAAACACTTTTAAGAGATGGTCCTGGCGCTTGCTGGTCTTTCTTTAGCGCCCTGAAGCCTTTTTGGCAACAATGGAACCTCTCTCCTTGAAGTTCTTAATGATGCGATAGATTGTTGACTGAGGTGCAATCTTTCTAGCTGCGATGCTCTTCCCTGTTAGGCCATTTTTGTGCATTGCAATGATGACTGCACGTGTTTCTTTAGAGATAACCATGGTTAACAGAAGAGAAACAATGATGCCAAGCACCAGCCTCCTTTTAAAGTGTCCAGTGGTGTCATTCTTACTTAATCATGACAGATTGATCTCCAGCCATGTCCTCATCAACACCCACACCTGTGTTAATGGAGCAATCACTGAAAAGAGGTTAGCTGGTCCTTTTAAGGCAGGGCTGCAATGATGTTGAAATGTGTTTTGGGGGATAATGTTCATTTTCTAGCCAAATATTGACTTTGCAAGTAATTGCTGTTAAGCTGATCACTCTTTATAACATTCTGGAGTATATGCAAATTGCCATTAGAAAAAGTGAAGCAGTAGACTTTGTAAAAATTAATATTTGTGTCATTCTCAAAACTTTTGGCCATGACTGTAGAATTGGATTGGAATTTGACTATAAGGTTATGGACTCTAACCCCACAACAATGTTTCGACTTCTTCTCACTTTCACCCCCATACTTCTCAATTTTGCCTCTCATATCCTCCCTGTCGCACAACCCTAAACAGCTCTTCAACACTTTCAATTCTCTACTCCGTCCCCCAGCACCTCCCCCCTCTCATCTCATTACTGCTGAAGATTTTGCCTCCTTTTTCAAGCAGAAGATTGATACGATCAGGGAAAGCTTTGGCCCACAGCCCCCAATGCCCCTCTTAGCTGCTCAGTCCTGTTCCTCCAAAACCAACTTCTCCACCATGACAGAAGATCAGCTCTCCACCCTCCTTTCAAGATCACACCTCACCACTTGCACACTTGACCCGCTCCTGTCCCACCTCATCCCTAACCTCGCCACAGTCTTCATCCCTACTCTAACACACCGCTTCAACCTCTCACTTACAAATGATGTGTTCCCTTCATCCTTCAAACATGCCTCGATCACACCCATCCTCAAAAAGACCTCACTCGAGCCATCCTCTGCGTCTAGCTACCGCCCAATATCTCCTCTCCCGTATGTCTCAAAACTACTGGAACAGCATGTCCATCTTGAACTGTCCTCCCACCTCTCCTTTTCTCCCTCTTTGACCGCTTACAATCAGGCTTCCGACTGCATCACTCAACTGAAACTGCCCTAACTAAAGTCACCAACGACCTACTAACCGCCAAGAGCAAGCGACACTACTCTGTCCTCCTTCTCCTGGACCTGTCTTCTGCCTTCGACACTGTGGACCACTCTCTCCTGCTCCAGATTCTCTCATCTCTGGGCATCACTGGCTTGGCCGTATCCTGGATCTCATCATATCTAACAGATCAAACATTCAGTGTCTCCCTCGCCCACACCACCTCCTCATCTCGCCCCCTCTCTGTCGGTGTTCCTCAAGGCTCAGTTCTAGGACCCCTACTCTTCTCCATCTACACCTTCGGCCTGGGACAGCTCATAGAATCCCACGGTTTGCAGTATCATCTCTATGCCGATGACACGCAGATCTACCTATCTGGACCTGACCTCTCCTTCTTACTGACAAAAATCCCACACTGTCTGTCCTCTATTTCAGCTTTCTTTTCTGCTCGCTTTTTTAAAACTGAACATGGACAAAACAGAATTCATCATCTTCCCCCCATCTCACTCTATCCCTCCACCAGACCTATCCCTCAATGTCAATGGCTGCTCACTTTCCCCGGTCCCGCATGCTCGGTGCCTCAGGGTGATCCTCGACTCTGTCCTTTCTTTCAAGCCACATATCCAAACCCTAGCCTCCTCCTGCCTTCTCCAACTCAAAAACATTTCCCAGAGCCGTGCATTCCTTGACCACGACACCACAAAAACACTAGTGCATGCCCTTATCATCTCCCGCCTTGACTACTGCAACCTCCTACTCTCTGGCCTCCCCTCTAGCACTCTGGCACCACTCCAATCCATCCTACATTCTGCTACCCGACTAATCCACCTGTCTCCCCGTTATTCCCCAGCCTCTCCCCTATGCCAAGCCCTTCATTGGCTTCCTATCGTCCAGAGGCACCAGTTCAAAACCCTAACTATGACATAAAAAGCTATCCACAACCTGTCTCCTCCATGCATCTGTGACATGGTCTCCCGTTACTTACCCACACGCAACCTTCAATCCTCTCAAGATCTCTTTCACTACTCTCCTCTTATCTCTTCTTCCCACAACCGCATACTAGACTTCTCCCGTGCCTTCCCTATACTCTGGAATTCTCTACCCCAACACATCAGACTCTCGCCTACCATGGAAACCTTCATAAAGAACCTGAAGACCTACCTCTTCCGACAAGCCTACAACCAGCAGCGATCCTCAGTCTACTGAACCGCCGCACGACCAGTTCTACCCTCTCCTAATGTATCCTCACCCATCCCCTGTAGATTGTAAGCCTTTGCGGGCAGGGTCCTCTCTCCTTCTGTACTTATGTGTGTCCTGTATTGCTCATATTTAGGCTAAGTGCACACGTTGCAGAAAAGATGCAGAATTTTCCTGAACAAAACTTGACAGCCTTGCCAGAAGAAAACGCGCGTTTTTTTATGCATTTTTGACGTGTTTTTGTTGCATTTTTGACTCGTTTTTCATGCGTTTTTTTTATAAGCGTTTTTTGGCATTTTCCTAGCGTTTGGGAGCACAAATAAAGTTTGTAAAAAAAAAAAAATTATGAGGTCATTTCCTAGTCCAACCCCTGTTCTCCATTTTCTTTTCTTGTTGTAATCAAGATGCCACAAGTGCAGCCCCGGCGGCGTCTCAGCCAAGCAAACATGAAGATTTTGCTGCTGACTTCACTCATTTTGCTGCACTACCACAGCCAGCAGGTAATATACAGTCATTACATTTTTTTATTGTTAGGCTACTTTCACACTTGCGCCTTTTTGCGCTGCGTTTCGAGCGCACATCAATTGTTTAAATGCTGCAAAATTTTGTCACATCAGCGTGCGCATTACAACAAAAAAAACGCAGCATTTGTGTGCAATTGTATGTCATTTCAAGCGTTTTTTCATGCGTTTGCTTTTTTTCGCCACATGGGTTGTCTAAGTCTCACATTTCTATCATCTCTGTCATCTCTCTCTATCATCTGTCTCTATCATCTGTCTCTATCATCTGTCTCTATCATCTCTGTCTTTATCATCTCTCTCTCTATCATCTGTCTCTATCATCTGTGTCTCTATCATCTATCTCTATCATCTGTCTCTATCATTTGTCTCTATCATCTCTGTCTCTATCATCTGTCTCTATCATCATCTCTGTCTCTATCATCTGTCTCTATCATCTCTATCTCTATCATCTCTGTCTCTATCATCTGTCTCTATCATCTCTTTTTCTATTATCTGTCTCTATCATCTCTGTCTCTATCATCTGTCTCTATCATCTCTGTCTCTATCATCTCTGTCTCTATCACCATGCGCATGCCAGCGCCCCCATAGACTGTAATGTTATTTTTTTGCGCTTTTTTAAAGTGGTTGGTCGGAAAAAAGAAATGCAACATGTAGCGTCTAGCACGTCTGGGCGCACACCTGGAAAATGCGCAGCGCACGACTAACGCAGAAGAAAGCATGCAAGCGCTAGACCCTGCGGCCGCCATGTTAAAGATAGGGGAACATTGCACGTGCGACCGATAGCGCACAATGCGCTGCGCGAGAAAACACAAGTGTGAAAGTAGCCTTAGGCCATGTGCACACGTTAAGGTTTTTTTGCATTTTAGTGATCGTTTTCCGCTGCAAAAACTGTGAAACCCATGCATTAAGCTTCCTATTATTAGAATGCATTCCCCATTTTTTTTGCACATGCATTTTTTTCTTTAAAAAAAAAAAAAGCATCTTGCAAAAAAAAACAGCATGTTCATTCTTTTTCCACCGCCATTGGAGTGCATTTAAACGCTTACTTTCTGCATGTGGCTATGCCCCCCTTGCGCAAAGTGAGCGGTTCATGTGCGGATGGTACCCAGGGTCTGGAGGAGAGGAGACTCTCCTCCAGGCCCTGGGTACCATATCCCTGTTAAAACAATAATTAAAAAAACATTTTGTGATATTCTTACCTTCCCGCGGCCCCCGCAGCTTTCCCGCTCATCAGCGATGCTCCCAGCAACTCAGTGATGCATTGCGACAATGACCCCAGATGACATAGCAGTCTCACGTGATGCTACGTCATCTGGGGTCTTTGTCGCCAGGCATCACTGGGAATGGGAGTTGCCGGGAGCATCGCTGACAAGCAGGAAAGCTGCGGGGGCCACGGGAAGGTAAGAATATCACTATTTGTTTTGGTATTTTATTATTTATAAGATTAGATCTTTTTACTATTGATGCGGCATAGGCAGCATCAATAGTAAAAAGTTGGTCACACTTGTCAAACATAATGTGTGACCAACCTGTCAATCAGTTTTCCAAGCGATGCTACAGATCGCTGGACAATGCTAGCATTCTGTAAGCTAATTACACTTGCAAAACGCTAGTTTGTAGCGGGAATACACATGCCAATAACATGCGTAGTTCCCGCCGCAAGCCCGAATGTGTGCACATAGCCTTTTTTTTTTATTATTTGTAATAAACACTATATTCTCCCATAGGAGCGCTCTCGGAGGAAGAGGAGGATGAGGCGAAGAAGAATGTGGGTGCACCCCATTGTTCAGGAGCGGACAGAAAAGGGTCACTTCCATCTCCTTTACCAAGATTTAAGGAGGTAAGATATATTATGGGATAAAGGTATATATGGTCATCTGTGTGCACCTATTTTTTTTTTCCGTTCATGTATTGTTTGGTGGTATGTGAAATTATAATCCATGTGCTAAAACTTTTTTTTTTTACAGTTATCCCGACAAATTTGTCCAGTTTTGCAGGCTCACATTAGAAGCATTCGATCGCCTACTCGCCCTTCTGTCTCAAGATTTAACTTATGTGGACACAGTCATGAGAAGAGTCATCTATGCTGAGGAAAGGCTGCTCATCACCTTGCGGTAAGTGTACTTTTTTTTTTTTTTCAAACATTTTGCCCACATACTGCCAGCAACAGTGCCCCCATAATGCTGCCAGAGTGCCCCCTAATTATACTGCCACAGTGCCCCATAATACTGCCAGCCACAGTGCAAAAAAAAAAGGTCACTCAGTGCTTCAATCTTATTTATGAAAAACACCATATATGTTTCCATATAAATGTATAATGTTCTATTCTAAGTTTGCCTTCTGTTTTTTATTCGTTATTTTCTAAAATATTTTTTTTTTCTTTTCAGGTTTTTAGCCACAGGAGAGAGTTACACATCACTGCACCTCCAATTTAGGGTTGGTAAATCCACCATCTATCAAATTGTGAGGTGCACATGTACCGTCATCTGGCAGAAGTTGCAGCCCATTGTGATGCCTACCCCAACCGAGGAGACTTGGCTGCAGGTCTCAGCAGGCTTTCAAACTGTGGCCAATTTCCCCAACTGCATAGGTGATGTCGACGGCAAACATGTGAGAGTGCTGAAGCCACCACATTTCAGGATCACGCTTCTTTAATTATAAGAAGTATTTTTCTGTGGTCCTGATGGCGGTGGCTGATGCACATAACAAATTTGTTGCCATCGACGTTGGTGCTTATGGCAGTTCTGGGGACTCTCGGGTGTTGCAATCATCACAGATTGGACTGCAAATTCTTCGAGATGGCCGAACGCTCCCAGCCCCAAGACCTTTGCCAGGTTCCACACATCCAGTACCCTGTTATGTTTCGGTAGCTGAGGAGAAATAGCAAAAATAGCAAAGTAGCAATACACCAGAGGGGCTAGAACCTATTGGATTACAGGACCCTAAACTTAACCGCAACACTAGAAGTAGCCGTGGAGCGTACCTACGGTGATCCTAGACGCCTTGTCACAGCCGGAGAGATAACTACACCTAAAGGCAGAAAGATGAAAGCTATCTGCCCCGTAGCAGAACCCCCAAAGAAATAGGAAGCACCCAAACATGTAATGGCGGTTAGACAAGAAGAAAATACGGGCACAGATAGAAAATAGAATGAGCAAACGCTGGGGCCCAATCTGTCTAGATAGAAAAGTATAGGAAAGAATTCTGACTGCAACCCAAAAAACCCTGACAAAAATACCAACACTTCTGATTGACAAAAATCCTGAGATCACACGACCTCTACCACCTAAATCAGATCTCTGGTGTAACACACAGCAATTCAGCAAATAAAAAGTGACAAAGGAACAGAGCAAAACTGCAAACACAAAAAGAGCAGAATTGCAGCGCCAGACCCCAAAAGGGGACCAGGCTGAAGTCTACTGCAAGCAGCAAACCAGCAAGGAAAATCCAGCCAGAGGAAAAAAAGCAGCAAATCACTTATCTTAATGAGAGCAGGAATGCAAGCTGAGCTCCAAGCAAGACCAGGAAGAACAATTGATTACCGGCAAAGCTGATGGGAACTCAGGTCACTTATATCAGACCATTCAGAGCCAGCTGAAGGCCATTCAGCAATTAGTTCATTACCCTCAGCAACCACTGGAGGGAGCCCCAGCTCAGAAGTCACCTCCAGAGTATTCACAATAGTACCCCCCCTTGAGGAGGGGTCACCGAACCCTCACCTGCGCAACCAGGCCGATCAGGATGAGCTCGAGGATAGGCACGGATCAGTCTCTCAGCATGGATGTCCGAAGCAAACACCCAAGAATTGTCCTCCTGACCATAACCTCTCCACTTAACCAAATACTGGAGTTTCCGTCTACCAAAACGAGAATCCAATATTTTCTCAACCACATACTTCAAATTGCCCTCAACCAAAACAGGGTCGGGAGGCGCAGCCATAGGAACCACTGGCTCGACAAACCTCTTCAATAAGGACTAGTGGAACACGTTATAGATCTTAAACGTCCCTGGAAGAAGCAAATGGAAGGAAACCGGATTAATAATTTCCATGATCTTATAAGGTCCAATGAACCTTGGCTTAAATTTTGGAGATGCAACCTTCATAGGGATATTTCTTGAGGACAACCAAACCAAGTCCCCCACTTTAAAACGAGGACCATCAGTCCTATGCTGGTTGGCAAACCGCGGGGCCTTCTCTTGAGAGAGAGACAACCTCTCCACTACCTGGTCCCAAATCTGCTGCATACGCTCCACAATAGAGTCAACCCTCGGACAGACAGAAGCCTCCGCCTGTCCTGAAGAAAATCGAGGGTGAAACCCAGAATTGCAGAAAAATGGAGACATCACGGTGGCAGAGCTAGCCCTATTATTAAGAGCAAACTCAGCCAAAGGCAGAAAAGAGACCCAGTCATCTTGATCAGCAGACACAAAACATCTCAAATAGGTCTCCAAGGTCTGGTTTGTTCTCTCGGTTTGTCCATTGGTCTGAGGGTGAAATGCAGAGGAGAAAGATAACTGAACACCAAGTTTAGAACAAAATGTCCTCCAAAATCTGGAAACAAACTGGACTCCTCTGTCAGACACAATGTTCTCAGGAACGCCATGTAACCGAACCACATGCTGAAAGAACAAAGGCACCAACTCGGAGGAGGAAGGCAACTTAGGTAATGGCACAAGATGAATCATCTTGGAAAACCTATCACAGATTACCCAGATAACGGTCATTCTCTGAGAGACAAGGAGGTCGGAAATAAAATCCATAGAAATATGGGTCCATGGCCTCTTGGGTACAGGTAATGGCATTAACAAACCACTAGAACGAGAGCAAGGATTGGAACGAGAGCAAGTCCCACAGGACTGCACAAAGTCCCTGACGTCACGAGACAAAGTAGGCCACCAAAAGGACCGACTCACCAAGTCTCTGGTACCAAAAATCCCGGTATGACCAGCCAAGGCGGAACAATGAATCTCAGACATCACACTCTTCTTCCACTGGTCTGGGACAAACAATTTCCCAACAGGGCAGCGTTAAGGTTTATCCTCCTGACATCCCTCCAGAGCCAGTCTCAAATTGGGCGAGATGGCGGAAATAACTACACCCGCTTTCAAAATAACAGCAGGATCAGATAACTAAGGAGAATCCGCAAAGAAACTCCTCGAGAGGGAATCCGCCTTAACATTCTTAGTGCCGGGAAGAAAAGAAACCACAAAATTAAAACGTGTGAAAAACGAGGCCCACCTGGCCTGTCTAGGATTAAGTCGCTTGGCTGATTCGAGATAAACCAGGTTCTTATGGTCTGTGAGGACCACCACCTGATGTTTGGCTCCTTCCAGCCAATGTATCCACTCTTCAAAGGCCCACTTCATGGCCAATAACTCCCCATTACCCACGTCATAATTATGTTCAGTTGGAGAAAATTTTTGAGAGAAAAAGGCACAAGGGTTACTCTTAGAGGTCTCTGGATCCCTTTGGGACAAAACGGCACCTGCCCCAATCTCAGAGGCATCAACCTCCACCTGAAACGGCAGAGAAACATCAGGCTGCCATAGAACAGGAGCAGAAATGAATCTCCGCTTAAGTTCCTGAAATGCAGAAACTGCCTCAGGAGGCCAGTTCACCACATCGGAACCCTTTTTGGTCAAATCAGTCAATGGTTTAACAATACCGGAGAAATTACCAATAAATTTACGATAAAAATTGGCAAAACCCAAAAATCTCTGAAGAGCCTTCAATGAAGTAGGTTGAACCCAATCACAGATGGCCTGAACCTTGACCGGGGCCATTTCAATAACAGACGGAGACAAAATGAATCCCAGAAATGAGACCTTCTGTACGCCAAAAAGACACTTTGATCCCTTCACATATAGTGCATTCTCTCTCAAAATCTGGAACACAGTCCGAACATCTTTCACATGAGAGTCCCAGTCGTTGGAAAAAATCAAGATATCATCCAAATAAACGATCAGAAATTTATCCACAAAATCCCAGAAAATATCATTCATGAGGGATTGGAAGACGGAAGAGGCATTAGTAAGCCCAAAGGGCATCACTAGGTACTCAAAATGCCCCTCTGGGGTATTAAACGCCGTCTTCCATTCATCCCCGTGCTTAATGCGAATAAGGTTATACGCCCCCCTGAGGTCAAGCTTGGTAAACCAACTAGCACTTTTCACTCTGGAAAATAGGTCAGAAATCTAGGGTAACGGATATTGATATTTAACAGTGATTTTATTCAGGAGGCGATAATCAATACACGGCCTCAATGAACCATCCTTTTTGGCCACAAAGAAAAAAACGGCGCTCAAGGGTGAAGAGGATGGTCTAATATGACCCTTCTCCAAAGACTCCTTGATATAAGATTGCATAACATCGTGTTCAGGTACAGATAAATTAAAAAGGCGCCCTTTAGGAAATTTACCACCAGGCACTAACTCAATAGCGCAGTCATAGCTCCTGTGAGGAGGTAAGGATGCAGACTTACTCTCACTAAACACATCCGAAAAATCAGTCAAAAAGTCAGGGACATCCTGAGACTGGGGAGAGGCAGAAAAAACAGGAGTGTCAGTATTAACACATTGGCAGCCCCAACTGGTCACATACACAGATTTCCAATCCAAAACAGGATTGAGTCTGTAACCAAGGGAAACCTAGTACAATAATGTCATGCAGATTATGCAACACCAGAAATTTGCAAGTCTCCTGATGTTCTGGTTCAACCCTCATTATCACCTGAGTAGAAAACTGGGGTTTATTCTCCGCCAAAGGGGTAGAATCAATGCCCAGTAAAGGAATAAACTTCTGCATGGGTATCATGGGAAACCCACAACGTTTGGCAAAGTCAAAATCCATCAGGTTAATAGCTGCTCCTGAATCAACAAAAGCCTGAGCCTAAAATGTGGACAGGGAGCAAATCAGGGTAACAGTCAACAGAAATTTAGTCTGAACACTACCCAAGACAACTGAGCGCGCAAAACGTCTTCCCCGCTTAGGGCAGACGGAAATAGCATGAGAAGCGTCACCACAGCAGAAACATAACCCATTGCGCTTTCGAAACTCATGACGCTGAGCCCCAGAAGTCACTCCATCACACTGCATGGGCTCAGGAGCTGGCTCACAAGGCAACACTATCTCACGCATACCTCTGCGCTCACGCAAATGTCTGTCAATTTGAATAGCCAAAGACATAGAATCATTAAGACCAGAGGGAACAGGAATCCCACCATAACGTCCTTTACATTTTCTGACAGACCCTTCTGAAAAAGGGCTGCCAAAGCATCATCATTCGATTTGGTGAGGACTGCACACTTTCGAAATTTCTGACAGTACAGCTCAGCGTCTTCACGACCCTGATTTAATGCCAACAAGGTCTTTTCAGCTTGATCAGTGACATTAGGTTCATCGTACAATAACCCCAGAGCCTGAAAAATTACATCAACATCATTCAAAATAGGATTCCCAGGTGTCAGGGAAAAAGCCCAATCCTGAGGGTCGCCACGCAGCAGAGAGATGACAATTTGAACCTGCTGTGCTGCGTTCCCTGAGGACTTAGGCTTCAAGGCAAAAAACAACTTTTTAAAATTCAGAAATTTGGACCGATCCCCCAAAAACAAATCTGGCATGGGAATCCTAGGTTCCACAACAGGCAACCTAGCAAAATAGGTAGCAATACTCCGAACCTCAGTGGCAAGTTGGTCCACACGGCCAGACAACTGTGCAAACTCCATTGAGGAAAAAAAAAATCCTCCTCAGCACCCAGAGAAAAAGAGGGAAAAAAATGCAACAAACAGAAAAAAATTTTTTTTGACAACTCCCTTTTTTCTTTACTATTTTTCCCTTCTGTTGAGTACCATTTAATTTTCAGTTTGGCCGGTAATACTGTTATGTTTCGGTAGCTGAGGAGAAATAGCAAAAATAGCAAAGTAGCAATACACCAGAGAGGCTGGAACCTATTGGATTGCAGGACCCTAAACTTAACCGCAACACTAGAAGTAGCCATGGAGCGTACCTACGGTGATCATAGACGCCTCGTCACAGCCGGAGAAATAGCTACACCTAAAGGCAGAAAGATGAAAGCTATCTGCCCCGTAGCAGAACCCCCAAAGAAATAGGAAGCCCCCAAACATGTAATGGCGGTTAGACAAGAAGAAAATTCAGACACAGATAGAAAATAGAATGAGCAAACGCTGGGGCACAATCTGTCTAGATAGAAAAGTATAGGAAAGAATTCTGACTGCAACCCAAAAAACCCTGACAAAAATACCAACATTTCTGATTAACAAAAAACCTGAGATCACACGATCTCTACCACCTAAATCAGATCTCTGGTGTTACACACAGCAATTCAGCAAATAAAAAGTGACAAAAGAACAGAGCAAAAGTGCAAACACAAAATGAGCACAATTGCAGTGCCAGGCCCCAAAAGGGGACCAGGCTGAAGTCTACTGCAAGCAGCAAACCAGCAAGGAAAATCCAGCCAGAGGAAAAAAAGCAGCAAATCACTTATCTGAATGAGAGCAGGAATGCAAGCTGAGCTCCAAGCAAGACCAGGAAGAACAATTGATTACCGGCAAAGCTGATGGGAACTCAGGTCACTTATATCAGACCATTCAGAGCCAGCTGAAGGCCATTCAGCAATTAGTTCTTTACCCTCAGCAACCACCGGAGGGGCCCCAGCTCAGAAGTCGCCTCCAGAGTATTCACAACACTACCCTTTGTGATGTTATCGGATGAGGCGTTTCCCTTAAAGACCAACCTGCTGCGCCCATACCCACGAAGGGCACTGGATGACCGGCGTAGGATATTTAATTATCGGCTGACTCATGCACAAAGATATGTGGAATGCACCTTCGGGATCATGAGTAGTCAGTGGAGGATATTTCACACTGCCATCCAGTTAGATACGGAGACCATTGACACTGTAATATAGGCATGCTGCGTACTCCACAACTACGCTCGTGATTACACCACGGACGTAGTTGTGGAGTACGAGCTGTCAGAATTAATTGGAGTTGACAACTTGGGTCAAGGAAGGCAATCCAACTCGGGTGTGCATGTGCGATAAGCCTTCACTGACTACTTCATGAGTCCTGAAGGTGCCGTGCACTGGCAATACTCCAGTGCCGGTGTTGAGCAGCCTGAACAGCAGAGAAGATCTGATGCCTAACCAAAAGCAAGACCCGTTTTTCTTGAACATATATTTCCAATTAAGAGAGACACTGGGTGGGGTCATCGAGATTCTAAAGTTGTAAGGCTTGCTGATTTTCCCCAGCCATTGCCCCTTCCCCCCCCCCCCGCTTTACTACTGGCCGTGTTTTCTTTTAGCTCAGGAGCACCGTGAGTCCAAGGGAAGAAGCTGCCTCCACCATTAATGGTATCACCCAAAATCACAAGCATGTGACCCCGACATGCCATAGCCGGGAGTCAGCCATTTCCACGTTAATGTGACCCCGACATTCCCTCGCCAGGTGTCACCCACCTATCACCAGACCATCATCACATAACCATCCAATGAATGGGATGTTATAAACCAAAAAAAGTTTAATAAATATTTACTTTGATGTAAATGTTAAATACTGTCTCCATTCCTTTTTAGACTGTTTATCACTTACAAATTTGCGGATCCCATTACCCACAGTAACAAAACTGTAATGCAGCATATACTAATTGTTATTTATCAAAAATAATCACAGACACAGTTGTAAAAAAAAAAACCTTTTATTACAAACATTATATATGTAATTATATATTTTACCATGGAAAAATATTCGGACAAACATTGTCCAACAATACCCATCAGCAGTGGACTTTTTTTAAATTCGAGCATTGATAAACCTGGCATGATGACTACAGGAAGGCAATATAGCCCAAGTATCCTAAAAACCTCATACACCTCAGTCACATACAGAGAACTGCTTCTTCCTTGCATGAGAAAGTATATGACCAGTGGGTCCCTTTTAACCATTTGTATTTCTTATATACAAAAAAAGCACACATAAAATATCAAAACTTCTCTGACCCATTGCAATGCTAAAAACAGAGAGTCCACAGATGCCATCATTGATATTCATGGACGCAGACTTGTATGGGTGATTTTGACCTGTGACTCGTATAAAAATCGAGACAGGTCTCTGATGTGAAAACACATCTCAAGAAGCCATAGACTATAATGATATATTCGATAAGTAGAAAAAGAAAATAATATGTACGTGGAAAACAGACATCAGAAGGAGGTCCAAATGATAGTGCCTGTGTGACTTATGTGCTATGTGGTAAAAATGGACAGGATATGGTGGATTTGTCATCTATAATACGTGTGCCATACATACACCACAACAGTCAATGACTGCCATATCCCCTTACTACAGGCGCCCGGACAGATCAGATGACTGCTGCTTCCTGTGTCTGACAGGTCAGGGAAGACAAGTCACTGAAACAAAAGTGACCTGTCAGTCAGACACAGAAAGTGAGCTGGGAATTGGTAGTGAGGGCAGGAGAGAGCTGCAAGTGCAAGGTCCCACCACCCTGAAGCACTTGCAGCTCATAAGCATGTGATTTCAAAGCTAGATCGCGCCTGTACATGGGGGGGTTATAAACTTCCATTCCTGCACATTTCATATAGAAGAGATCATATTTACTATACTTACTATAGATTATACATTCGAGACTTCTTTGCACTTGCCACCAACCAGAAATTGTCTAAAATCAAGCAACATCCCATTCATTTCATTATCAGAATGACCCTTTAATGACTAATATGCAGCTACTATGAAAAGAGGAGTGTGCAGGGGGCACATCATGATGGGCAGGGCCGGCGTCAGCAGCCGGCATACCCGGGCAAGTGCCGGGGCCCTGAGTAGGCGGGGGGGCCCACTCGCTGTCGGGCACCCCGGCGCCTGTTAGCGGTGCCAGCGCCGCCACTGGCCCCCCCCGCTTGCTCAGGGCCCCGGCAGCAGCCGGCGCAATACTTACCTCTCCCCATGCCTCCGCTGCCGCAGCTCCGGGCTCCAGGGGGCGCCTGCGCCGGCGCTTCCTCTCTCACAGCAGAGCCGCTGAATGACGTCATCATTCAGCGGCCGGCTGTGGCAGAGAGGGCGTGGACGCCGGACAGGTGAGGTTGTGTGTGTGTGTGTGTGCCTGCGTGTGTGTATGTGAGAGAGTGCTGCGGAGGCAGTGATGGTGATGAGGAGACAATGATGATGGGGAGGCAATAATGATGGGGAGGCAATAATGATGATGATGATGGGGAGGCAATGATGATGATGATATTAATGGGGAGGCTATGATGATGATGATATTAATGGGGAGGCAATGATAATGGGAAGGCAATGATGATGATGATATTAATGGGGAGGCAATGATAAATGATGATGATGGGGAGGCAATGATAATGGGAAGGCAATGATGATGATATTAATGGGGAGGCAAAGATGATGATGATGGGGAGACGATGATGATGTTGATGGGGAGGCGATGATGATGATAATGGGCAGGCAATGATGATGATAATGGGGATTCTTTCCACAGCGCCCTTTCCTGAGTGGTAACAGTGCAGAACGCAGCACAGTGTAGAGGAGAACTCCATATTTTGTATGGAGCATTATATGTGGTCCTGTATTCTGTATGGAGCATTATATTGGGTCCAGTATTCTGTATGGAGCATTATATGGGGGATGGTGGGGTGACATCCTGCATGGGGTATTATATAGGGGGAGACTATGTGGTGCCCATAATATTGTATGGAGGACTGTACTGTCCAGTCTGTATTGTGCGCTGTGAGGATTTGGCGGTTTTTGAGATATTGTACAATTTACAATAGGTATCAGTCATGTAATGGAAGAAGAGAAGTGTTTGGCGTTGTGCTATACCCATATTTCTCTGCCGTATCTGTGCATCATGAATCGTGGTCTGTGTTAAGAGGGCCCACTGAGACTCTTTCGCCTGGGGCCCATAAAAACCTGGAGCCGGCCCTGTGTATGAGTACTTTTTTTTTTGCGTTTTGTGCCAACTGTTTTATAGATACCAATGTGGCGTATATACGATGCTTCCATCTCTTTTCATTTCTTTTTTTTGGGAGGTGTGGTGACTGAAAACCATTAATTCTGGCATTTTGATTTTTTTCTTTTTATGTTTTCTACCATTTCGGTTAATTAATTTTATATTTAAATAGTCCAAACTTTTTACGGACCTGATTTAATTTTTAATTTCTAAAATGTTAACGGAGACAACGTGGGCTAATTTGAAGTTTTATATTTTTTGCATTTAAGTTTTTTAAAACTTTTTTCATTTTTTACTTTTTTGTTTAGTCCCTTAACCCCTTTACCCCCAAAGGATGGTTTGCACGTTAATGACCAGGCCCATTTTTACAATTCTGACCACTGTCCCTTTATGAGGTTATAACTCTGGAACGCTTCCATGGATCCCGGTGATTCTGATATAGTTTTCTCGTGACATATTGTACTTCATGACAGTGGTAAAATTTATTTCATATAACTTGCGTTTATTTGTGAAAAAAAATAGTAATTTTGCTAAAATTTTGAAAATTTTGCAATATTCCAACTTTGAATTTTCATGCCCTTAAATCACAGAGATATGTCACATAACATACTTAATAAGTAACATTTCCAACATGTTTACTTTACATCAGCACAATTTTGGAACCAAACTTTTTTTTTGTTAGGAAGTTATAAGGGTTAAAAATTAAACAGTAATTTCTCATTTTACAGCACCATTTTTTTTAGTGACCACATCACATTTGAAGTCACTTTGAGGGGTCTATATAACAGAAAATACCAAAAGTGAGACCATTCTAAAACTGCACTGCTGAAGGTGCTCAAAACCACATTCAAGAAGTTTATTAATTCTTCAGGTGCTTCAAAGGAATTTTTGGAATGTTTAAAAAAAATGAATATTTAACTTTTTTTCACAAAAAATTTACTTCAGATCCAATTTGTTTTATTTTACCAAGGGTATTAGGAGAAATTGGACTCCAAAAGTTGTTGTACGCTGAGTACGCTGACACCCAGGGCCGGCTCCAGGTTTTTATGGGCCCCAGACGAAAGAGCCTCAGTGGGCCCCTTTAATACAGACCACGATTCATGATGCACAGATACGGCAGAGAAATATAGGTACAGTACAATGCCCAATACTTCACTTATTCCATTACATGAGTGATATCTATTGTAAATTGTACAATAGCTCAAAAACCGCCAAATCCTTGCAGTGCACAGTACAGACAAGACAGTACAGTCCTCCATACAATATTATGGGCACCACAAAGTCTCCCCCTCATCACCCATATAATACCCCATGCAGGATGTCACCCCCCATCCCCCATATAATGCTCCATACAGAATACTGGACCCAAAATAATGCTCCATACAGAATACTGGACCCAATATAATGCTCCATACAGGATACTGGTCCCCATATAATGCTCCATACAGGATACAGGTCCCCATATAATGCTCCATAAAAAATATGGAGTTCTCCTCTGCGCTGTGCTGCGTTCTGCACTGTTACGGCTCAGGAAAGGGCGCTGTGGAAAGACTCCCCATTATCATCATCATTGCCTCCCCATCATCATCATCATCGCCTCCCCAACATCATCATCGTCTCCCCATCATCATCATTGCCTCCCCATTATCATCAATGCCTGCCCATCATCATCATTGCCTCCCCATCATCATCATTGCCTCCCTATCATCATCATATACTCCTCATCATCATCATTGCCTCCCATGATCATCATTGCCTCCCCATCATCATCATTGTCTCCTTATCATCATCATTGTCTCCCCATCATCATCATGGTCTCCTCATCATCATCAATGCCTGCCCATCATCATCATGGCCTCCTCATCATCATCATTGTCTCCCTATCATCATCATTGCCTCTCCATTATCATCAATGCCTGCCCATCATCATCATCGCCTCCCCATCATTATCAATGCCTGCCCATTATCATCAATGCCTGTCCATCATCATCATCGCCTCCCCATCATCATCCTTGCCTCCCTATTATCATCAATGCCTGCCCATCATCATCATCGCCTCCCCATCATCATCGCTTCCCCATCATCATCATTGTCTCCCCATTATCATCAATGCCTCATCATCATCATCATCACTGCCCTCCCCACACCACCATCACACAGACAGCACCGCAGCACACAAACACTCACATACACACACAAAGCACCGCACTACATACACACACACTGATACACACAGACACACACACACACATCACATCTCACCTGTCCGGCGTCCGCGTGCTCACTGCCACAGCCGGCTGCTGAATGATGACGTCATTCAGTGTCGCTGCTGTGAGAGGAAGCCCAGGCGCCCCCCGGAGCCGGGAGCTGCGGCAGCGGAGGCACGGGGAAAGGCAAGTATTGTGCCAGCTGCTGCTGGGGCCCTGAGCAAGCTCTCCTCCGCTAACGGGCGCCGGGGTGCCCGACGGCGAGTAGGCCCCCCGCCTGCTCAGGGCCCCGGAACTTACCCGGGTATGCCGGGTGCTGATGCCGGCCCTGCTGACACCCCATATATGCAAGTAAACCACTGTTTGGGCGCATGGCAGAGCTTGGAAGGAAAGGAGCACCGTTTGACTTTTCAATGCAAAATTGGCTGGAATTGAGTTCGGACTACATGTCGCGTTTGGAGGGCCCCTGATGTGCCTAAGCAGTGGAAACCCCCCCACAAGTGACACCATTTTGGAAAGTAGACCCCTAAGGAACTTTGTGGTGAGCACTTTGAACCCCAAAGCGCTTCACAGAAGTTTATAACGAAGAGACGTAAAAATAAAAAATCATATTTTTTTCACAAAAATGATGTTTTCGCCCCCTATTTTTTATTTTCCCAAGGGTATCAAGATAAATTTGACCCCAAAATTGTTGTGCAATTTGTCCTGAGTATGCTGATACCCCATATGTGGGGGTAAAGCACTGTTTGGGAGCATGGCCGAGCTCAGAAGGGAAAGAACACCGTTTGACTTTTTCAACGCCGAATTGGCTGGAATTGAGATCAGACACCATGTCGCATTTGGAGAGACCCTGATGTGCCTAAACAGTGGAAACCCCCAATTCTAACTCCAACCCTAACCCCAACACACCCCTAACCCTAATCCCAACCCTAACCATAACCCTAACCACAAAGTTAACCTTAACACACCCCTAACCCTAATCACAATCCTAACCCTAATCCCAACTATAACAGTAATCCAAACCCTAACTCTAGCCCCAAACCCAGAGCCCGGCAGCGGGATCGCCCACCCACGCATTATCCAGCGCGTGCAATGCGCCGGGGGCCCTACTTCCCCGTGCCTCCACTGCCGCAGCTCTGAGATCCAGCAGCGCCGCTGAATGACATCATCATTCAGTGGCCAGCTGTGGCAGAGAGGGTGCGGACGCCGGACAGGTGATGTGTGTGTGTGTGCCTGCGTGTGTGTATGTGAGAGAGTGCTGCGGAGGCAGTGATGGTGGTGAGGAGGCAATGATGATGGGGAGGGAATGATGATGGGGAGGCAATGATGATGATGATGATGATGATGATGGGGAAGCAATGATAATGGGAAGGCAATGATGATGATGAAATTAATGGGGAGGCAATGATGATGAAGATATTAATGGGGAGGCAATGATAATGATGATGATGGGGTTTCAATGATAATGGGAAGGCAATGATGATGATGATATTAATGGGGAGGCAATGATAATGATGATGATGGGGAGGCAATGATAATGGGAAGGCGATGATGATGATGGGGAGGCAATGATGATGATGATAGGGAGGCAATTATGATGTTGATGGGGGGCAATGATGATGATGATGGGGAGGCAATGATGATGATGATGAGCAGGCAATGATGATAGGGAGGCAATGATGATGATAATGGGGAGTCTTTCCACAGCGCCCTTTCCTGAGCCGTAACAGTGCAGAACGCAGCACAGTGTAGAGGAGAGCTCCATATTTTGTATGGAGCATTATATGTGGTCCAGTATTCTGTATGGAGCATTATATTGGGTCCAGTATTCTGTATGGAGCATTATATGGGGGATGGCGGGGTGACA
Organism: Oophaga sylvatica; assembly: GCA_033576555.1. Lineage (NCBI taxonomy): Eukaryota > Metazoa > Chordata > Amphibia > Anura > Dendrobatidae > Oophaga > Oophaga sylvatica. The sequence continues at coordinate 269,991,217 of JARQOD010000003.1, read as the reverse complement.
TCCTGCATGGGGTATTATATGGGTGATGAGGGGGAGACTATGTGGTGCCCATAATATTGTATCGAGGACTGTACTGTCCAGTCTGTACTGTGCGCTGTGAGGATTTGGCGGTTTTTGAGCTATTGTACAATTTACAATAGGTATCAGTCATGTAATGGAAGAAGAGAAGTGTTTGGCGTTGTGCTATACCCATATTTCTCTGCAGTATCTGTGCATCATGAATCGTGGTCTGTGTTAAGGGGGCCCACTGAGACTCTTTCACCCGGGGCCCATAAAAACCTGGAGCCGGCCCTGATGATGGGGGTTATGTTTATGCAACCAATCAACACTATATGATGTGTGCCAACCTGCATCCGTGAAACCAATCACCATCTACTAAAAATGTTATCACATGGGCAGCACTGGGATCCTCAAATCCCACCAAGGGTGATATCTGCACCTGTTTGTGTGTTCTTCCCCTTCTTCGAGTTTGGGAGGAAACCCACACAAAGCTATACTGATAGGGAACTTAGACTGTGAGCCCAATGGGGACAGTGATGCTGATGTCTAAGTGTTGTGGAATTAATGTCGCTAAAATGCAAGTAACATAAATAATTGTTACATGTGAAGATGATGATTCAGGGTTATATATTAGGAAGACTCTGTGGTGACACTCATCATAAGCAGATGATTTTGGTGCAGTACCCAATTTATTCTCTTCTGTATTAGAGCCTATGCACAGTATGCAAAGTCCTCCGCCAAGTGCTGACTGTACCGAACTATTCTCCCCCAGAAGCAAAGCTCAGAGAGCAGGATACCTGCAGAGCCGTCAGGTAAGGCCGGGATCACACATGCGTCGAAAACGTCCGACGCTCGCATGTGAAATCCCAGCTCTGGCGCCTGCACTCGGGAGTGGAGTGCGCGGCTGCATATAAATACATGCAGCCGCTCGCTCCACTCCCGAGTGCCGGCGCCAGAGCTGGGATTTCACATGCGAGGGTCGGACGTTTTCGTCGCATGTGTGATCCCGGCCTTTAAGACTTAAAGTATACGACAGAGCATGCAGCCAACAAGTACAAAAGGTCTCATCAACCACTACAGCCGCTCTATAACCACTCGGTACAAAACAAAGCTGTAATACAGAGCTCAAATATTGGAAAAAGGAGAATTCCACATTCTCAACTGTTTGTCCACTACTTTTAGATCAATGACCTATCATTAGGATAGCTCATAAATATATAAAATCAGTTGGGGTCCAACTTCCAATGCTCCCACGATCAGTTATCACGTCCACCAGATGTACGGAGCAGAGCGGCACAGCTTTGTCGCATTGTTTGGTGGCCACTAATGGCTACTGCAGATCATCCCTCTTATTTTCAATATGAACTGACCTGCAATGACCACTAGATGGAGCTGCGTGATGTCACTCTGGACACTTTACATCTGGCCACTGCCAGAGGCGATAACACTTGTTGCCTTTTGTCAAAATCCTCAACTATCTGAAATTGATGATCAATTCACAAGTTGATCATCAATGTAAACATAATTGGCAACCACTTTTTAACCCCTTCCCGACCCATGATGCCGACGTCGGCGTCATGAAAACCAGTGCCATCCCGACCCATGACGCCGGCGTCGGCGTCATGCTATAAATCATGTTCCTGGGGGTCGGGTGACCGGGGTCACTGAAAGGTCACCCGACCCCCAGGCACAGGACCCTTAGTGAATCACCACAGGGGGTTGGCTTAACCCCACGTGGCCACGATCGCTCTGATTGGCTGTTAAAAGTGAAACAGCCAATCAGAGCGATTTGTAATATTTCACCAATGAAATTGGTGAAATATTACAATTCAGCCATGGCCGATGCTGCAATAGCATCTGCCATGGCTGGACACCGAGCCCTGACCCCCCCACATCGAGTCACGGCGGTGATCGGCCGCCGCCACCGAAAGATGACAGCGATCGGTCACCGCCGTCACTGTCTGCTCCCCTGCTCCTGCGATCCGCTGCCCCACCTACCGATCCCCCCCCTACCTTCTGACCCCCCCTACTCACCTCTCCCGGTCCACCGATGTCCCTGGATCCGTCCCGGCGGCTGCCCGGGATTCTTCATGGGCGCCGCCATCTTGGAAAATGGCGGGCGCATGCGCAGTGCGCCCGCCGGCCGGCGCATGCGCAGTGCGCCCACCATTGTACAGAAATTTATTTTGATCACTGTGATAAGCTGTCACAGTGATGAAAATAAAAAAAAAGTAAATGAACCCCCCCTGTCATAGGTAGGGACAAATAATAAAATAAAGAATTTTTTTCCTAGCGGATATTGCTGCTGATCCGCGGCGGATTTTGCTGCTTATCCGCGGCGGATTTTGCTGCTAATCCGCGGCGGATTTTGCTGCTGATCCGCGGCGGATTTTGCTGCTGATCCGCGGCGGATTTTGCTGCTGATCCGCGGCGGAGTTTGCTGCTGATCCGCGGCTGATTTTGCTGCGGATCCGCGGCGGATATTGCTGCTGATCGCGCGGATTTGCTGCTGATCCGCGGCTGATTTTGCTGCGGATCCGCGGCTGATTTTGCTGCGGATCCGCGGCTGATTTTGCTGCGGATCCGCGGCTGATTTTGCTGCGGATCCGCGGCGGATATTGCTGCTGATCCGCGGCGGATTTTGCTGCTTATCAGCGGCGGATTTTGCTGCTGATCAGTGGCGGATTTTGCTGCTGATCCGCGGCGGATTTTGCTGCTGATCCGCGGCGGATTTTGCTGCTGATCCGCGGCGGATTTTGCTGCTGATCCGCGGCGGATTTTGCTGCGGATCTGCGGCTGATTTTGCTGTGGATCCGCGGCGGATTTTGCTGGGGATCCGCAGCGGATTTTGCGCTGCGGATCCACAGCAGATCCAGAAACCATGTACAGTACAATGCAAATAAATGGTTAAAAAAAACACTGTGCACATGCGGATTTGCTGCGGTTTTAAATCCGCAGCATGTCAACTCTTTGTGCGGATTCCGCAGAGGTTTTACACTTATTCCATTATAGGTGTAAAACCGCAGGGAAAAACCGCAACAAATCCGCGCTAAATTCGCAGGTAAAACGAAGGTCATTTTACCTGCGGATTTAAGAAAAATCCGCAAGTGAATCCGCAACATGTGCACGGGGCCTCAGGGTTAGGGTTAGGCTGGGTTCATATTGCATTATGGCAGTCCGTTAGATGGACTGCGTTTCACCGCGGTATAACGCGGTGTAACGCAGTCCGTTAACGCTGCCATTCACCCCATTTGTGTGCGCATCGCAACGCATGCCGTAAAGCGGCATGCGTTCGCGACGTACCGTCATTCAGTGACGGAGCCTCGGACACGGGCTGCAGCATCTGGGCTCCGTCACCGCTAGCACAGATGAATCATCTGCTGATTCATCTGCGCTAGCGGGTATAGCATAACGCGATCGCGTTATGCTATACCGTTACCAGCCGGTCAACGCTACGTGTTGAACGGGCTGGTAAAACGCAATATGAACCCAGCCTTAGGGTTAGAACTAGGGTTAGGGTTAGCATTAGGGTTAAGGTTAGAATTAGGGTTAGAATTTGGGTTAGGGTTGGAATTAGGGTTAGGCTTGTGGTTAGGTTTGTGGTTAGAGTTGGGATTAGGGTTAGGGGTGTGTTGGGGTTAGGGTTATGGTTAGGGTTTGTATTAGGGTTAGGGTTGGGGTTAGGGGTGTGTTGGGGTTAGGGTTGGAGTTAGAATTGAGGAGTTTCCACTATTTAGGCACATAAGGGGGTCTCCATACGCGACATGGCGCCACCATTGATTCCTGCAAATTTTGCGTTCAAAAAGTCAAACAGTGCTCCCTTTATTCCAAGCCCCGACGTATGCCCAAACAGTGGTTTATCCCCACATATGGGGTATCAGCGTACTCGGGAAAAATTGCACAACAACTTTGGGGGTTCTAATTTCTCCTGTTAACATTGGGAAAAAAAATTGGGGACTAAAAAATTATTTTTGTGGAAAAAAAATGATTTTATATTTTCACGGCTCTGCGTTATAAACTTCTGTGAAGGACTTGGAGATTCAAAGTGCTTACTACACATCTATAGGAGTTCCTTGGGGGATCTAGTTTCCAAAATGGGGTCACTTGTGGGGAGTTTCTACTGTTTAGGCACATCAGGGACTCTGCAAACGTAACATGACGCCCGAAGACCATTCCATCAAGTGGGCATTTCAAAACGTCACTACTTCCCATCCGAGCCCCGATGTGTGCCCATACAGTAGTTTTCTCCCACATATGGGATATCAGCATACTCAGGACAAATTGGACAACAACTTTTGGGGTCTAATTTCTCATGTTACCCTTGGGAAAATAAAAAAATTGGGGACTAAAAGATCCTGATTGTGGAAAAAATATGATTTTTTTTATTTTCATGCCCGGGCGTTATAAACTTCTGTGCACCCCATTGGGGGTTCAAAGTGCTCACCACACATCAAGATAAGTTCTTTGCGGGGTCTAGTTTCCAAAATGGGGTCACTTGTGGGGGTTTCCACTGTTTAGGCACATCAGGGGCTCTGCAAACGTAACAAGATGCCCGCAGACCATTCCATCAAGTCGGCATTTCAAAGCATCACTACATCCCTTCCGAGCCCTGACGTGTGCCCAAACAGTGGTTCCCCCCCACATATGGGGTACTAGCGTACTCAGGACAAACTGGACAACAACTTTTGGGGTTCAATTTCTCCTGTAACCATTGTAAAAATAAAAAATAGTGGGCTAAAAAATCATTTTTTGAGAAAAAAAAATGATTTTTTATTTTCACGGCTCTGCGTTATAAACTTCCATGAAGCACCTGGGGTTCAAAGTGCTCACTATGCATCTAGATAAGTTCCTTAGGGCGTCTAGTTTCCAAAATGGGGTCACTTGTGGGGAGCTCCAATGTTTAGGCACACAGGAACTCTCCAAATGCGACATGGCAACCGCTAAATATTCCAGCATATTTTCTATTCAAAAAGTCAAATGGCGCTCCTTCCCTTCTAAGCCCTGCCGTGCACCCAAACAGTGGTTTATGACCACATATGAGGTATCTGTGTACTCAGGAGAAATTGCCCAACAAATTTTAGGATCAATTTATACTGCTGCCCATGTGAAAATGAAAAAAACTGAGGCTAAAAGAAAATTTTTGTGAAAAAAAGTACTTTCTTTTTTTTACGGATCAATTTGTGAAGCACTGGGGGTTCAAAGTGATCACTATGCATCTAGATAAGTTCCTTAGGGGGTCTAGTTTCCAAAATGGGGTCACTTGTGGGGGAGCTCCAATGTTTAGGCACACAGGAACTCTCCAAATGCGACATGGCAACCGCTAAATATTCCAGCATATTTTCTATTCAAAAAGTAAATGGCGCTCCTTCCCTTCTGAGCCCTGCCGTGCACCCAAACAGTGGTTTATGACCACATATGAGGTATCTGTTATTCAGGAGAAATTGCCCAACAAATTTTAGGATCCATTTTATCCTGTTGCCCATGTAAAATGAAAAAATGATGGCTAAAAGAAAATTTTTGTTGGAAAAAAAAATGTCCTTTTTTCTTCACGTGTTAAGTTCTGTGAAGCACCTGGGGTTAAAATATCTTGAATGTAGTTGAGTATCTTAGGGGTGCAGTTTTTATAAAGGGTCACTTTTTGGGTATTTCATGCATATAGACCCCAAAGTGACTTCAAATGTGACATGAGGTGGTCCCTAAAAAAAATGGTTTTGTAAATTTTGCTGTAAAAATGAGAAATCGCTCAACTTTTAACCCTTATAACTTCCTAACAAAAAAAAATGTTGTTCCCAAAATTGTGCTGATGTAAAGTAGACATGTGGGAAATGTTATTTATTAACTATTTTGTGCCACATAACTTTCTGGTTTAACAGAATAAAAATTAAAAATGTGAAAATTACAAAATTTTCAAAATTATCGCCAAATTTCCATTTTTTTCACAAATAAACGCAAAAATTATCGACCTAAATTTACCACTAACATGAAGCTCAATATGTCACGAAAAAACATTCTCAGAATCGCTAGGATCCGTTGAAGCGTTCCTGAGTTATTACCTCATAAAGGGACACTGGTCAGAATTGCAAAAAATGGCAAGGTCTTTAAGGTCAAAATAGGCTGGGTCATGAAGGGGTTAACCTGTCAACAGGACAGGGAAGGGTGTGGTTTGGGAGGGCCGGGCTGGTTGGTGTTGAATGAAGTGGTCAAAACTGGTGGTACTCCGGCTCGTACCCAAACCTGGGAAACAATTCTTGGGACAAGATGCTACAGTACTACTGGTGGAAGTAGCATGATGGCCACTAGTTGCAGGTGCTGGTGTGCGGCCATAATTATAGCCTTCAGCTGCGTCGGGCCTGTAGGATGGCGTTGCTTGCCCAAAACGCTGTGATGCAGTTGCTGGTGGTGGTGAAGGGCCACTTTGTCCATTAAAAATGTTAATAATCCCCGTCATTATAGCTGATGACGGGGGTATAGGGGATGGGACGTCAACAGCCATTAACAAAAAATTAACTACTGTCATTACAATGTTCTGCCTCTCCCGTGGCATGGGTCTTAGACGGTCGGCTACAAATGAGCCGAATTTGTCCAGCTCATCCTGCTTCGACGAATTGTCGATCAGACCGAGGGTTCGACTAGTGAGTGCTTGAATGTCACGGGACGGGCAGAAACAGCCCCCATCCCAGTGGGCCTTGACACACCACCAGCACTGCTTGACGCAGTGCCAGAGGCAGGAGCAGCATCACTACACATGGATGATACTTCCACCGCAGAGGATGCTGTCCCAGGTTCAGATAAAAACGATGACACAGCGGATGAAGGCCGGTCACCCTGAGGATCTGGGGAATTGACAAAGGAAACTTCCTCCACATCTTCTCCAACACCTTGCTCCGGGCCTTCATGTACCGGTGGCGTTTCTGGCCTTAGGCTGGAGTCACACACAACTACAAAAAAACGGACCGTTTTAGTCGGTCGATTGTGGGATCAAAATGCAAACATCACACATCCTTCTGGCATCCGATTTTCCTTCAAAAATGCGATTTAGTCACATGTGTGTGTACCTGTAACATGCGATTTTCTTCCGACTTGCGAGAATTTCTCGCAGGCTTGCAAAACTGACATATAATGGATCCAAAAGAATAGTATTTAAATCACAAAATAAAGAATAGATATATACACATAGAACACACATATATATATATATATATATGTCATTGTGACATGTATATATATATATATTTATAGTTCCTAGACTTCTACATACTGTACTAGCTGCTAATTCAATTGCCGGCTTTTGTGAAATCACAGAAGCCGACATGAAATGATACATTGTTTAGACCAGTTAACCATGTAATTTCATGTATTTTGATATATGTTTTGAATTTACAATTACATAAGTATTTGTGTGAAAAATTTCACACCTGTAGGGGTTAATTAAGGTGTAAATTCATTGTAAAAAAAAGGAATTTTATGCTCGAATTTACACCTTTAATTAAACCCTACAGGTGTGAAATTTTGACACATATACTTATGTAATTGTAAGTTCATAAACTATATCAAAATACATGAAATGACATGGTTAACTGTGTCTAAACAATGTATCATTTCATGTCGGCTTCTGTGATTTCACAAAAGCCGGCAATTGAAATTAGCAGCTAGTACAGTATGTAGAAGTCTAGGAACTATAAATATATATATATATATATATATATATAACATGTCACAATGACATATATATATTATATATATATATATATATGTATTCTATGTGTGTATATTATTCTTTCTATTCTTTATTAAAGCTGTCAGTGTGATTTTACAGTATAGCCGGGGATGAATTGCCGACTTTTCTAAAGGACACCGATGCGATTTAATCGCAAGTCACTCGTGCGGTCCGTTTGTAATCCGATTTTTCATCGCCCCCATAGACTTGCATTGGCGATAGTCGACCCACAATCGGGGGACAATGCAGCATGCTGCGATTGCACTCGGAGTTTAAAACGGACCACAAAAAAATCTGTACTGGGAGCTGCCCCATAGATTAACATGGGGTCCGACTGCAATGCGATATTTCATCGTATTGCAGTGTCCGATTTTGTCGCAGTGTGACTCCAGCCTTATAGTGCCATCAGTTCTGGGGAAGGACTAAAAAAGGCGTGTTATTAAAAGACAATGTGAAAATTGGAGTTAAACACAAATTTATCTATCATTTACCTCCAAAAATTCCTGCTGTTTAAAATAAACTGCAGCTGGTCTGCAAATGGCACCCTCCTCCTAGCTGGCGAGCTACACTTTGTGTCCTCTGTGACTTAATGAACCTGTCTGTACAGATCCCCATCTTTTTTCACATCTTCCACTGAAATGAAAAGAAAAAAAACATTTTTTTATTTCCAATATCTAAATTTCCACAAAGTACACCACTTTTAATAAATACTTACAAATCAGGGTTTGTCCCGCTTTTGGTAGGTGTGGCCACTGTGGATAGAGTTCATTCAACAATGGCCGTCCAGCATCGCGTTTTGCAAGTGACCCCTTATATTCTCAGTGGCGAGGTCCCTATGACGGATATTTTCAATTACAATGTTAAAATTCCAAGTTAATAATGTTATCACAAACATTCTGGAATAAATAATTAAATATATATTTATATATTATATATATATATATACTGAAACACACATGCAAAACTGATGTTGATATGTATGCATCCATGTACACATGTGTGCGCACAAACACACAACCTGCCTACATGCCTCTTTCAACAAATCTCCATTAAAATTCATGATGATATTGTATACACATTCAGTATAAAACTGATAAACACATATGCAAACATTACGGGCGGACACGACACAGAAGCAAAGATTTATATGCCAGTCGAAAATTTTTTTTTTTTTCACAATTTCTGCATTTCCATGATTAACATGATAAATTGGGACAGCTGAGAAATATAGGTATAGTACAATGCCAAATATTCACTTCTTATATTACATGAGTGATATTATTGTAAATTCTACAATAGCTTAAAAAACGGACAGTATAGTCCTCCATACAGTATTATGGGCGCCACATAGTGCGCCATACAGAATAATGAGCCCACATATTATTGCTCCTATAGAATGGGCTCCATATAATGTTCCATACAGAATAGGCCCCATATGATGCTCCATATATAAACGGCCCTAGATGATGCCCCATAATAATAAACCCCATTGATGCTCCAGTATAAGATGGGCCCCATGGATGATGCTCCAGTGTATCATGGGCCAAAATTAATGCTACATAATAATGGGCCCCTTTATAATGCTCCAGTGTATAATGGGCCCGTTATATGATGGTCCAGTGTAAATGGGCCTCGTATATGATGCCACAGTGTATGATGGGCCCATATATGATGCTCCAGTGTATGTGAGCCCATATAATGCTCAAAAATATAATGGGCCCCTATCTAATGATCCATATATAAGGGCTCCATGTGATGTCACATAAATTATGAACGCCATATGATGCTCTACATTATGATGGGCCCCATATGATGCTCCAGTATATAATGGGCCTGTGGATGATGCTCCAGTGTATGATGGGCCCTATATAGACAGACTGACGTTAGCGCGCTCTCTACCCTGAATGTCAATGTCAGGAAACGCGGAAGACGTCACAGCGGTTGGAGAGGGAGGGTAAGTATTGCAAGTGCTGGGGCCTGAGCAAGCAGGGGGGGCGGACTCGTGGCCGCTGGCACTTGCACAGGACCCTCATAGTACGCCGGTGTCTCTGATGGCAAGTGAGCCCCCCATCTGTCAGGGTCCCCGGCCTTGCCCGGGTGCACAAGGTGTGACCCTAACCATAAACCTAGCCCCAACCCTAACATAACCCTAACCATAGCCCCAACCGTAGCCATAACCCTACCGCAAAAATAGAACAGAACTGACATGATATGACACATGGTTTACATACAGTAAACCATGTGATATCAAAATGATTTTTGTATGTCAGGTGTAATAAATGCAGTCGCTTGTGTTTGTAAAAATATTTGAACTGTATGGTTTAAATTTAGGCAAGAATTAAAGAAAACAATTGCATGGGCTCTGCGCAATTTTCTTCCGCCAGGTGGGAAAGCCAGTGAGTTGAGGGCAGATAATAATAGCCTACAGAGGGTCCATTGCTTTTTTGGCCCCCAGGCTAAAAAAAAATCTGCCACCACCCACCCCAGAAAAAGCGCTTTTATAGATGTGCCTTTTCTGGCACTTAGCCTCTCTCTTCCCACTCCCGTGTAGCAGTGGGATATGGGTAATAAGGGGTTAATGTAACCTGCTATGGAAAGGTTTAACCCAA